>CM054164.1:7578823-7613141 GCA_028751875.1 Rapana venosa
CCCCCGCAAAATGTTTTTAAAAAAACAAAGGAAACCCAAATTCCTGCGTGGGTTTTGGGGTGTTTACTGATCCAAATTTTAAGGTGGGTTCATATGTTAACCCGGGGAAAAATAATCCCTAACGGGAAATGAACCAGGCTTGTCAGATTGCAGCGCAAGTTCTCCACTAGGCTAACCCACCTTTCCCTTATGCGGGGTTGTGTTGTTGTGACTTAAATTTTAGTCTGCCCTTAGGATATTAAACGCCCCTACCCCCCCCCCCCCTAAAAAACAACAACAAAAAAACACACACAAAAACCCAACCACTCGGGAGATGTGGATGTGTTGTTAAAATAATAATCTAAAAAAAACTTGGCAATGCAACAGGAATTTAAAAAACAAAAAAAACAAAAAAACAAACAAATAAAAACAAGTCATTAACATTAATGTAACTATAACAAATGTCCTATGGGACTGTGACAAAGACCTTTCACAATTTCAGATGCCAGTTTTAAATTACTGAATATGCTGGTGAGGGAGTTTTCAAAAAAAAATGGGGCATGAAAGGTTTTACACTCTGCAATCAAAAAGATTGAGTATTAGTGATAATTCTCACCACACAGGCATTTACCATTTTTGCTGAATTTTGGTTATCAATGCATTTTAGTTCATTCTAAAAGAATAAAGTATTAATTCTCCTTATGCTGGGTGTGTGCACGTGTGTGTGCGTGCTTTGCATGCATGCATTCGCATGCCACGGGGTGTTTAGTGTGTGTATGCATGTGTGCAGACACCATAGTGAAGTGATGCACACCGTGTCGGCCGTCAGTAGACTGTTCAGCACTGAAGGATCACCTGGCTTCTCAGTGTGTACAGTCTACCTCAGCTGGCAGACTCTCAACACTCCCAGTAAATCTCCTTTTGTCTTTGACGAACACAGTAAAAGCATGTTGTATTGTACTTGTCTTCTCCTCTTTTCTCAGAAAATTGCTACAGGTATCTCATGGTATCTGCTTGATACATATCAACACTGGGGATGTTGCTCAACTTCCCTGCACAGTGTTTACCTTCCTCTCCCTCCTTTTTACTGTTCAAAAACACATTGCCTCTGAGTTTTTGTCACCTTAGACACATTCAGGCAGTAAACGAAATTCCCCCTTCTATTGTGTTACATTTGTTACATTTTCTGTCCTCTCTGGAACTTTCTGTGTCCGCCTTTTCTGTCATCAAACCATGACTTCTTTTTGCGAAATTGACAACAGTCTTCTTATGGGGTTTTCTTTTCATAGTTTATTAGATATGGTTCCAGTCTGTATTCTTTGGAAGCAGATCTGTAAAATGTTAGTTTTCCAAAATCTTTCTTGTGGTAGATCCAGAATGTTTTATATGTGTCCTCAAGCTTTCTTTGAACAGCATAAGGTAACCTATGAACATCAAGAGTACTTTGATTTTCCCACACATGTTTGAATCCGATTGTGTAAAGAATGTGTTCATCCATTCAACACATACTAGGTTGATACACGTAGTTGTACAATGTTCTAATGTAAGAGTTTGGCTTTGATCTATCAAAAATTCAAAACAATATCATCTGGCTTATGAAATAACCATAAAATCATGCGATCTTGATTTCGTGCCTGTTTCTTTCTTCACACAGTGCCTTTTCCACAGCTTGATACCCACTATCACGATAACAGTAAACTCATCTCTTCTTTCAGGAATTTATCCATCAGATCTCCAATAGTTAAACCTCTACCAAAAGGCATACCTCGAACCCTAACATACTGAAGAATTACAGGCCTTTTCTAACTTATCATTCACTCCAAAATCCTAGATAAATTACGTTCTGAAACAACTCAACAGCCATCGTCATTCCAAATAAGTATCCGTTCCTCATTTCAATCTGTCTATGACATCAACCACAGTACCTCAACCACCCTAGTCCACACCCTTAAACACACTTCTACACGCGTCGACTCAGGAAAAAAATCTCCTTCTCACTCTTTTTCGACTTATCTGCAGGATTACGAGACAATAATCCCTCTATCCTTCTCTCCCGTCCTCCCCCAAATGACGTTTGGTATCAAAGTTGCAGCCCTCACCTGGTTTAGTTCATACCTCACTGAACGTGACATACAGTGAAGTAACAAGATTCAATCAATACTGCCTAACTGAATGCAGAGTCCCACGAGGGATCAGTTCTGGGCCCTGTTATTTTCACTGTCTACACTGCTCCACTGTCATATATAAAAAACTGCCACCAGATCAACCATCATTTCTACGCTGATGAACTGTCAGAATTCTAACAAGTGACACCATGAAAATCTGCCATCTCTCTTGAATATATGTCCCACTGCCTTCAAGATATCCACCAAATTTGGATGAACAGAACAAGTTTACAACTAAACGCCAGATAATACCGAAGCCATGATGTAGGGAACCAAACACAAACGCTTCATCATAACAGCTTCATAGAATTTCGGCAATATGTCAGTCCTACTTTTTTACTGCATCAGTATATAGGTGTTGTTCTCGACAACACAACCGGCTATGCAAAAATTCATCACCCAACCTGCCAGTCCTCATAACTATCAATTACGGCATAACAAGTGGCAGTCCGAAAGTACCGATGCAACATCCAAACTTGTCGCATCTCTCATTCTTTCACCCTGGACTATTGGGTAATTGTCCTGTTGGCTGTCTGCCAGCATCATCTGTCCACTCCCTTCAACGCATACAAAACTCTGCAGCTCGATTAGTCCTCAAAAAGAAAAAAAATCTGAGCATATAACTCCTCTCTTGCGATCTCTCCACTGGCTGTCTGTGCCACAGAAAATAAACTATAAGATCAGTACCCTCTGTTATAAATGGATCGGTGGATCGGTGGATCGGTGGTCTAGAGGTAACGCGCCTGTCTAGAAAGTGAAAAGTCCGGGTCTGAAGTGTGCGGCGGTTCGTACCCCGTTTGGACCGGAAATTTTTCCCCCATCCATTAGACCATGAGTGGTGGTCTGGGCGCTAGTCTTTCGGATGAGACGATAAACCGAGGTCCCGTGTGTTACACGTAATTATTTAGCGCACGTAAAAAAAACCCACGGCAACAAGAGAGTTGTCCCTGGCAAAATTCTTAGAAAAAAGCCACTCTGATAGGGAAACAAATACAGCTGCAGAAAAAAAAAAAAAGGGTGAAAGGGTGGCGCAGCGCTAAGTGGCGACGCGTTCTCCCGCTCTCCCCGGGGAGAGCAGCCCGAATTTCACGGAGAGAAATCTGCCGTGACTTAAAGTGGTATGAAATAAAATCTGAGCGCTTTGATTTGTTGCTTTACAAGATTCAGCGCTATATAAATTCCATACATTATTATTATTATTATTATAAATGCCTCCACAAAACAGCACCCGCCTACCTCTGTCAATGTCTTCACCTGTACACTCCTTCTCGTTCCCTCCGCTCTGCTGCAGACACCCTGTGTTTACGAATACCTAGATTCAACCAGTCCACCATTGGCTGTTGCTATTTCTCTGTTTCTGGTCCGTCACTCTGGAATGACCTCCCTCACTCTCTTCCTGAAGAGCCTATTTAGGACACTTTTAAATCCAGCCTCAAGACATACCTATTTCAAACCTAAGACTTTCCCCTCCTGTTTCTTTTCATATCTGTGCCTGCCTTCAACAGCCAAAATTACCATTACCCTTCTGAAGAGTATAACTTGTGTGTGTGTGTGTGTGTGCGCGCGAGCGCGCGCGTGCGCGCACGTGTGTGCATGCGTGCGTGTGTGTGTACATTTGAATTTGTTAACAACTGTTAATCATGGTTTGTTGCATGTGTAGTTGTGGGTTGAATGGAAGCGCTTTGATTCGCTTTGCAAATTTTAATCCCATTAAAATTCCATTTATATCATTATATTGTTGTTCTTCTTTTTTTTTAAAAGGGTCAAATGAAATCTTACTATTTCACCCAAAGAGGTAGACCTTTTGCTTTTTTAAACCCAAAATTTTGTTTCTTTTTTGGAATCCCAAGGACGTTTGAGGAGTGGAGTGGGCACAGTTGTTCATTCAACAGCAGGAAAAAATCTTGAGGGGGCGGGGTTCTGCACAGGCACGTATGTGGGATCAGATTCAGATACAGAATATTTTATTTGCCATCATTATCTTGTAGACTTATTTGACACAACAAAAAACAACAACTATAATATTTATCTATTGGCTAAAAGTGATGTACACTGAATGTGGTGTGTGTGTGTGTGTGTGTGTGTGTTGTGTGTGTGTGGTGTGTGTGTGTGTGTGTTTGGGTTGTGTGTGTGTGTGTGGTAAGGTGTGTTTGTGTGTTAAGTGTGTGTGTAAAGTGTTGTGTGTGTGTGTGTGTAAGTGTGTGTGTGGGTGTCGGTGTGTTTGTGTTTGTAAGTGTGTGTTGGTGTGATGTGTGAAAAGTGTGTGTGGTAGTGTTGTGTGTGTAAGTGTGTGTGTGTGTGTGTAAGTGTGAGTTGTGTGTGTATGTGTGTTGTGTAAGTGTGTTGTGTGTGTGTAAGTGTTGTGTTAAGTGTGTGTGGTGGGTAAGTGTTTGTGTAAGTGGTGGGTGGTGTGTGTGTGTAAGTGTGTGTGTGTGTGTATGTGTGTGTGTGGTGAAAGTGTGTGTATGTGTGCGTGTAAGTGTGTGTGTGTTAAGTGTGATATCTTCAAGTTTAAACAGTCTATTCACATTTAGTGATTTTATACGGGGGGGTGGGGGGGGGGGATCTACAAAAATAGCAAACAATAACTGATAAATGTTAGATAACAGTACTGAATAAAAACAACTTTAACATACTACAAAAACTGAGTTATCGGACTTTACAAACCCTAACACAATGTCCAAACAGTAACGATGGTTCAGACAGAACTATCCAGTGACAAGACTAGTACAGCAGGTATAATGCTTTTTTTTTAATGTACCACAACCAAAAATAACATGTCTATGAGATTTCTTTTCTTCCCATCAAATGGCAGTTTACACCTTTATGTATTTTGTCCTGAAAAGCCATTTAAGCTTAACCTGTACATGAGGGATATCATAATTTCTGCGATTTATACAACCACCTACTTTGTTTAGAATAAAAGCATTTTGAAATCAATCACATTGCTTTACAGACTTGCCAGACTCGTTTATCTTCCTTTCTGAAATGCTTCCAGCAAGCATTATGTAGCAATTTGTATCACTCAATGCAGAGATAAGGGCAACATTTAATTTTACAGGAAGCATTTTTAATAACCTCGCTCCTATTTTGCAAGCCTGTCAACTTTTTCATTAAAATATATTCCAGTGTGTGAGGGAACCCAACACAAAAGTAACAGTAACTACCTCATAAAATAAAATAAAAAGTGTACCAATTCCTGATTTCAATGATAAGGTATTTTCTTACTCTACAAGTAGAATTTTTAAAGCAAGCAAAACCGATTCGAATCAACACACATAAAGTATGTATGAAAATTCCTTTTGAAAGTCAGAAACATAGTACCAGTGCCAACAGTAAATAGCATTTAGCTCAGATGTAAAATATAGATTTTATTTTTCCCAGGTTGACAGATTGGGTTTGGGGTGGGGGGGGCGTTCCAACTTTCATGACGGAAAAACGAAAGCCGCACCAGCCTCATTAGTATTTAGAACGGACCCATCAGTATAGATTTTGAGATGATTAGGTTAAGTAGTTTTGAATATGTTCTGTTCTAAAGATGTAAAGAATGTTAACATTTTCAATTTTCTTACAGAAGAATAATTAATGTCAAAATGACTTTAAGGCAGTTCCCAAGGTGGGTAGGGAGCTGACTGAACTTCCTGACTTTGCTAATTCATTTGGATGAAGTTCGAATTTTAAAAAGGGGTGAAGTGTAAGTACAAATGGCGTAAGCGAGCTGATAGTTCTTGGCTCTTTTGGAAGTGAAATGGGTCGGATTATATCTGGACTTGTTTCATTTTCACAACGTTGCAGTTATTTGTAGTACTTCTTAGAACATATTTGCCACAGGCAAGTTGTCGATATTCATAGTAGAACTCCTACTTTCTTATATGTGCCTAGAGATGAAGCGGGAGCTGGTACACCTAAAAGCAATTCGAAATGCTTTACAATCAAGACTGGATTTTCTAAAGCAAATAATTTGGAGCACGAAAAATACTTCTTGTCCATAAAAACATCTTGATCGCACAAGTGCAAGGACAGGTGCTTTAATAAACGTAATATCTTGCCCCCATGGCTGATTACTGGTACTTTAAGAAGTTTACGAACATTCTTAGCTTAGTGTGTAAGTGTGTGTGTGTGAAGTGGTGTGTTTTAAGTTTGTGTGGTGTGGTGTGTGAGTGTGTGGTGTGTGTGTGTGTGTGTGTGGGTGTGTGTTGTGTGGAGTGTGTGGTGTGTGTGTGTTTAAGTGTGCGTGTGTGTAATTGTGTGTGCAAGGTGTGTGTGTAAGTGTGTGCAAGTGTGTGTGTGTAAGTGTGTGTGTGTAATTGTGTGTAAGTGTTTGTGTTGTAAGTGTGTTTGTGTAAGTGTGTGTGTGTGTGTGTGTGTGTGTGTGTGTGTGTGTTGGGTGTGTGTGTTGGGTGTTGTGTGTGTGTTGAGGAGGGTGCTGTTATTCTCCTGGTCTCTGTACATGTGTTCATAACTCATACCTGTTCCCCTCGCCCTACCCACCCCCTTTTGTCCCCGCCCTGCTATCAAGTTTTGTGCTGGAGATTTTACTTGCCGTTTTCTATAAAACATGGATTCTGTCATTCATTTCATAGTAAACTAATAAGTCAAACATGAAAGAAGCATGTTGGTAATACCTGGTAGGCTTCAGCCTGTGAGGAAGGCACAGAGTTGATAGGAAACACTGACATGTGAAGCCCCTTGTCTTGATGACACACTCAAACTCAACTCAACTGTCTCTATCGCCGCTGTCATGGCATGAGAGTCCCTCGCAATGCTATCAGGGTTTCGACATCTTTCTCACTGTCCTCAGCGAGGTCTACCGTCTCCTGTAGTCCTCACTCCCAGACAACTGACTAACCTCAGTGATGCTGGCAATGTAGGATGTCGAGGAGAAGATCTGCTGAAATCAGAAGGAAGACAGCAGCCGAGGAACGAAAACAAAATCCACTATCCTATACAACTGTTTCCTCGTTCAAAGACAGTAGATGAAGGGCAGAATCCCACAACACTGGAAACCAGGCATACGAGGGCACTTTTTCCCCTCAACTGAGACCCCTTCATTTTATCCCGTCAAACACTCAGGGCGATCAAATTTTGCTCATTCCATCTTCTTCTCAGACTCACAGTATTCATCCCTCTTCGCCACACACTTCTGCATTCGCTCAGTCCAGTGTAGTAAATGCCGATCTGTTGGCCAGCCTCTCTTGGCTTGAGTGCCAGACACTGGGAACCCGCTGTTCCCAAGGCTGCTCGGCTCTTGACACTCCCTGCCTGCCCAGGGACTTCTTCAGATGGGACCTAGGTCAGAGTCACCAGGTCAGGGAGGATGGATGGGCGCACAGTGGCAAGGTTCTCTGATACTGTTTGCACGAGCTTTGACCGGTGAGCAGGTCGTTTTGTCGCGGGGGATCTTGATTCCCCCCATGCCATGGGCAGTTTGGGCAGCTGCGTAAAACTCCTGAGGTCAGACAACATGGAGTCTCAGCACAACTCGCCCGTAAACCGTCCGTCCTTGCTGCAAGTTTCTGCAGCACGATTCCCTCCCTTGGCGTTGAAAACGAGTGTCATTACAGCACTTCTTTTGAGACCGCAGCGTTGAGCGACGTGGGGCAGATTTTGATCATTCTGAACCCCGCTTTTGTTTGGGACTTTGTGGGAGATTCATACCTGTACACCTAGGTCTCATCACCTTCCTGATTAATAATTCATCAAGCCACTTGGGATCACATGCCGTGTGAATGTTGAGCACACGGTGGTGCAGAACGCACCCCCTCCCCCGTATTGTCTCCCAGTACTCCTCCTGCGTGTTGCTTACCTGCCCTCTTTAGGACAGGAAGGTAAAGCACGACGGAGAGGAGATGGACGCCTCTCACTATCTATGCTGGCCCCCTGGAGAAGCTGAGGTTCTGACGTCTCGCTCCCCAACGACCGCTTAGTATGGCTACCTCTTTAGCTTACACAAGGGACCCCTGCGACAAGTGAACACTGTGAACAAAGTGGAAAGTCAGCAATGTGTTTTCCAGTTGAGCGTGTTTATTGTTAGAGAGTGCCACCCCCCACCCCATCGTGTGTGTGCGTGCGTGCGTGCGTGCGTGCGGTGCGTGCGTGGATGTGTGTGTTGTTGTGGTGAGGAGTGTGTGTGTGTTGTGTGTGTGTGTATAGGTGTGTGTGTGTGTGTGTGTATGTGTGCGTGTGTGTGCGTGCGTTGCGAGTGTGTGAGTGTGTGTGTGTGTGTGTGTGTGGTGTGTTGTGTGTTGTGTGTGTGGTGGTGGTGTGTGTGTATGTGTGTGTGGTGTGTTCCGTGCTCATTGACATGCCTGCTACCTATCCTCACCTCTCGATGATATTGTTTCAAGTCCGACCCTGTTGTTACCTCTGCTTCTTTTGCATGCTTTAAACTCACGTGCTACATATTGTCCATTTATATTGATTGTTGTCACCTCCTACCAATAATAGCCAAACCTTTGCTCAAGATTGTTCAGAGTAGACGGGATAAATGTGGCTTGGGCAGGATTCAAACAAGAGACCTCTCACTTCTAGAAGTCGTGCGAGAACCACTAGGCTCACCAAAGCACACGGTGTGTGTAGGATTCATGGCCACTTGTTACTGGTTGGTTTTTAAAAGGTTCAGGGGCTTTTTCAGCCAGTACGCTGGAATTTAATTTCTTTTCCCTCTCCTTTCTCTTCGTTTTTTTTTTCTTTCGTGTTTTTCTTCCTTACTTCTTTTTTCAGGCCTTTTTTCCTTTACTTACCTCTTCTCTTTCCCCTTGCATTCATCTTCATTTTATCGTCATTGTCTCTTCATTCTTCTTCTTCTTCTTCTTCTTCTACTACTTCTTCTTCTTCTTCTACTAATGCTAATACAAATAATAATAATAATAATAATGATGATGCCGATGAACTGCCACACAACTACTACAGCTACTACTACAGAAAACATAATAACGATAACACTAACAAATAATTATTGACAATACCAATAATGAAAGCAACAAAAAACAACGATGACGATATTGTCGTTTGATGATGATGATAATGATAATGATGAATGAGTTATACTACTACTACTACTACTACTACTACTACTACTACTACGACTACTACTTACTACTACTAGCTGTCTGCTGCCTCTACTACTACTACTGAATACTACTACTACTACTACACTACTAAGCACTGATAATGATAATGATGATGATGATGATGATGATGATGATATACTACTGCTACTACTACTACTACTACTACTACATTACTACTACTACTACCTTACTACTACTACTACTGATAGTGATGATGATGATGATGATGATGATGATGGATGATGATGATGATGATGATGATGATGATAGCAACATTAATCGGTGGTCTAGAGGTATCGCGCCCGCCTAGAAAGCAAGAGGTTCGGGTCGAGTGTGCGGTGGTTTGATCCCCGTTTGGGCCCAAAACTTTTCCGCCATCAGTTAGACCATTAGTGGTGGTCTGGGTTGCTACTCTTATCGGATGAGAACAATAAACCATGCCCCGTTGTATAAAAAAAAATGTTAAGGGCACGTTAAAATCCTACGGTAACAAGAGAGTTGTCCTGGCAAAACTTCTGTATACAAAAGTCAAAACTGATAGGAAAACCAAATACAATTTTCAGAGAGGAAAAGAAAAAAAATGAAGTGGCGCTGCTCTTGTGGCGACGTGCACTCCCCGGGGAGAGCAGCCCGAATTTTACGCAGAGAAGTTTGCCGTGAGCTAAAGTGGTAATGGAATTGAAAATGAAAAAAACCCGATAATAATGATTTTTAATGATGATGATAGCCATGAAAAAAGAATAAAATAATAACACAACAACAACAATAAATAATAATAACAAAAATAAAATAAAATAATAATAATAACAACAATAATAATAATAAAAATAATAATAATAATTATAATAATAATCATAATAATAATAATAATAACGAAATGTATCCCTGGATACAGATATACTTTCGTCTCTGCTGTCTACCCATGCATCCACACCACCTATACCAAAAAATCATTATCATTATCATCCATCCATTAATATAATTATCATCATATTACTATCATCATCATAACCTATCCTTATCATCATCATTCCTATCATTTCCTCATTATTAATTATCATCATCATTACTATCATTATATCATCATTATTGTTATCATCATTATTGTTTATTACTATTATTATTGTTGCTGCTTTTTTTAAATTTTCACAAACACCATACACATACACACACGCACGCACGCATCCACGCACTGCACAGCACTCACGTACACACACACACACACACACACACACTCACACACCACACAACACAACACACACCACACAGCACACTCACAATCTCTAACATACTTCAAGAACCAGCCCACAGTACAGCACTGACCTCAAGGGAAAGCTTCATCATAAATGAGGAGACAGGATACCCCCGCCGCACTGGCTGCCCGAGTCTTCCGCACAGCATCAAAAAGGCTCCTCTCTGGACGTCAAAGCTGACTGCTGAATGCTGGCGGCTGCTGCCTGGCCTCCACCATCCTCAGGAGCTGTTCCTTCAGCAGCAGAGTCACTGCACAACTCTCCTCACGCCCGCTGACACATCAACCACCCGCCTTCCTTGCCGGACCCCACTGCAGGCCTCCCAGGAAGATGACAGCATCGTCTTCCCGGTGCCTGGCGACCATATGTGGCTGTACTGTGGCTTCTGGCTGTATGCTGAGCAGGTCACCCTTGGGCAGGAGTCAGGAACCAGGCCGAGAAACGCAGCCCCGCCTCTGCCACAGCCTGTGCTGGGACATCAGCACCTCCTGTGGGGCCGCCTGTGGGAACCTCGACTGTCGTTGCAGGACCCACCAGAACCTGACCAAGCAGAGACACGTTTTATAGAGAGACCTGTACTGTCTGTCCGTCTGTCTTGTCTGGTCTGTCTGTCAGCTCTCCCCCTCCCTCGCTATCTCTTTCTGTTGGGTCAGATGGATGAATATGTGGTGTGTGTGTGTGGTGTGTGTGTGTGTGTGTGTGTGTGTGTGTGTGGTGTGTGTGTGTGTGTCTTATTTTAATTAGATTAGTTTTTATTCATTTTACTCTTCTATTCGAGGATAATGGAATAATCACTCGTGTGTTTTTGTTTCATTCCATCCAGTCAGCCGTGTGGTATGCAGTTTGTCAAATTTTGTCATCTGTTTCCCACCGCACACAATGGCCTATTCTCCTGAAACGGAACGGGTTTTAAACGTGTGCGCAAGATGTTTTTGGCTACTGTGTATGTGTGTGTGTGTGTGGTGTGTGTGTGTGTGTGTGTGTGTTGTGGTGTGTGTGTGTGGTATGTGTGTATGTATGTCTGTATGTGTGAATGTGTGTGTAAGTAATAAGTAAGTAAGTCTTCAATTTTAACGGTCTTTCCCACTTTAGTATACCAAAGACGGGGAGGCCGCTAAAATAGGAGACTGAAGGAAAGAGATGGATAGATAGATTGACTGATCTACTCTGTGTGTTGCGTGAGATTGTTGTGTGTTTGTGTTGTGTGTGTGTGTGTGTGTGTGTGTGGTGTGTGGTGTGTGTGTGTGTTGTGTGTTGTGTGTGTGTGTGTGTTTAATAAAGAGTAAAAACAGGGAAATACACAAGTAGTATTCTTAACATAAACAGATCAAGAACAACATTTAAAAAACAAATAGAAAAAGAAGGGGGGGGGGGAAGGAAAGAAATTCAAACAGAACTACAACTACAGTAAATGCCCTAAAACTTAACAATAAACCCTTTAGCAATGGTCAACATGTTTCGACATCTCCTGAACTAAACCAAACTTTGGTCTTCCTTTTTGTTCTTCGCTTCTTCTCCCTCTTCCCACCACCCTTTGTCAAGCGCATTGGAAACAATATGAAAGAAGATGAATGGTATGCACACAGAATGCCGTGCCCACTAAAAGAAAATAAAAATAAAAAAAATTTTTTTTTATTTGCTAAAAAGTATGGCCATAACTCCATCTATTTCTGAAGGTAAATCCTATGGCAAAGCAAGGAGGGAGTACAAAAACGTGTTGAAGAGAAGAGGAAAAGGATGGTCAGGATGCCTTTTTACACCTGAACAAACCCCCTGAGGGTACACACAACACTCTCTAGTACGAAACATACCTAATAATAATAATAATAATAATAATAATAATATAATAATGTATTTTGTTTCTTCTTCTCCGTTGTTCCGACGATGACCTCCAAAAACAGCAGAGGAGGCAGCTGCTGTTTTGGAAGTTGGCAGAAATTTTGATTATGAGGGGAGATGCCTTGCCCACAGAACATCCCCACTCTCTCGGCCAAGTTGGCATAAAAGGACATCAGCGTTGGAGATTTCTCCAAAGGCCAACCAGCTCCCATGGCGCAGCACATCAGCTGTGGCAAGTCAAGCCTCCTAGTCTGAGATCATAGTCGATCACAAAAAGACAAGCTGTAAAGTGGAATTCCATGAGTGGAAAAGCCACTGTCATACAGCCTCTCACTTTGCTGTTGCCCCCAGGGTCAATTGTTTAATCAAGAACTTGATCACCCAGGCCGATGACACCGCGTAATGATGATGATGATGATAATAATAATAATAATAATAATAATATCAACCTGGAGATTTGGATTGATCATTTAAGGGGGTTGCTTGAAAGAGAGAGAGAGAACTCTGAACTCTGAAATGATTTAATGTACATTGGCCTTGGACCACAATACATTTGTTGGGCTCAGGATGGAACAGTGAGTTCATTCATATCACTGGCAAAGCAAATGCACAACAAATAATGATTTATGACTGATAAAAGAAGAAATACACACAAATATATAAAGGAACTCATACAGAAAGATGATGTCAATACAATTTAGATTTGAATACAGAAGAAAATTACATGATTATAAACCTTAAATCAACCATACCCATTCATAGAGAGAAGATGCTAAGAAAAATAATCCATATTGAGTATATCAACTTTGTAGCAGCTTTTTGCATAAGTGTGAAAACTCCGAAAATGATTTATTGCACATCGGCCATAGGCCACAATACAATATAGAAAATGAAAATAGGAAATTTATCTTATTTAGCAGCATCTATCTATATTCTAAATCATTGGGTTCTTCATGAAAATCATATACATCTCATACTACAACGTACAAATATAGGATAGATGTCAAATCACAGTTTACATTTACATATACTGAAATGACTAGTCATAGACCTTAGTAATAACAGGGGGAGATACAGAAAATCATGATCATGTATGCACGGAATTCTGATAATACGTGATATAAACAAAGGTGAAAAATGCTTAAGTGTTTTAAACAGACGTACATCATAGGATGGTTACCTGTTATACTAAAGTATTTACTTCCTCCGCATTGCTTGCATGAAACACATATATAGATAAATTGTATCAGTGATAGGATAGAGGCTCTAAGAACATGTGCAGTAGAAGTTCATTGACTCTTTTAGAAATTTGACCCTTAATCTTCAAACGTAGCACAAAAATAAAACAAAATGTTTTTCGTTCTCGATCTGATTTTTACAACAAAAATGGACAGAATTATCATGAATAGAATTCCGCTATAGCGATGTACATTGTTATGCAGTGGGAGTACATAAACCTCAACGCGTGATGCAACACGAAAACAATAATTTTCATATCAGAACATATTCTTTTACGAATATAGTCTTAAATGATCTATATGGTTATATCTATCACGATCTTCTACAGTTCCTGACCATTCATGATTAAACATATCGATGAGCCTCGTTAAATATGCTTAAAACTTTTTCACATCCCCAACACCCTGTTGCAACCAAACAATGTTAAAACCAGTAAGCATACAGATTTCTCTTATTTACGAAACCCAGCACTGTTTTTCCGGAATTGTCTAGCTGCAACAGCATTTGATACCCCTTAAAGGTAACCGTTCTTATTCATTGTGTAATTAAACCAATATCTTATACAGGCAGTGTACGAATTTACATAAAGATGAATATTCTATACAAATCTCCATATAGCATTTTGTTTGGAGTTTTTGGTATGGTACACCTTAAAAACCTTTTGGCATGCCATCATGTGGCTTTTTCTATGTGTTCTAACTGGTTTTATTCCCCATACTTCAGCAGCTATATAGCAATAATTGGCTGTATCTTTTATCAAAAATGATAAAAAAAGTATTTACTGTCATCTCTTTATATTTCCGAAAAACTCTATTAAGCTGAACTACTGCCATTTTCCGTGGGGGGGGGGGGGGGGGGGGGTTTTGTGTGTTTTGTGTTTTCTTTTGTTACTAGATGCTGTGTACCGTTTTTCGCACTGAACTAGTTGTGAATCTGAACCCTATAGCAAATAATTGTTTACTACTTCTAAGCTCTTACCATCATAGAACCATTTCTCATGTTACCCAAAAAGCCCCTTTTCTAATACATAAAGTTTGTTTTATCTAAGAGAGAGAGAGAAGAGAGAGAGAAGAGAGGGGGGGGGGGGGGGGGGGGGAAGCGCGCCCAATAACGTGTGTGTGCTGAAGGACTGAGGGGGGAGGGGGTACGCACACACATGCAGTCAATTGCGCATGCCCGCCGAGTGTGTGTTGTGTTTGGGTGTGGTTGTGTGTGTGTGTGTGTGTGTGTGTGTGTGTGTGTGTGTGTGTTGTTTATACTTTGTCCTCCTTATGTGTCAGAATGATGTTTGCTTTGCAGAGATTTTTCAGATTGATTTCTATAAGCTGCCTGTCTGTCAGTCTCCTCCCCTCTCTTTTTAGTTAGGTTTTTTGTTTGTGGTTTGTTTTTTAATTCATAATGCTATCCCTGATAAAGGCGGGACTAAATTTAAAAGAAAAAAGCACATGAGTACTTATTGGTTATCCACCCTCGTAAATGAAACAGTTCATTTGATTTAGTTTGATTTGATATTGTGTGTGTGTGTGTGTGTGTGTGTGTGTGTGTGTTGTGTGGTGTGTGTGTGTGTTTTGTTTTCTCTGTCTGTTTGTCTGTCTGTCTGTCTGTCTGTCTGTCCTCCCTCTCTCTCTCCTCTCTTTCTCACTCTGTCTGTCTGTCTGTTGTCCTGTTCTCTCTCTCATCTCTCTCTCTCTCTCTCGCTCTCTCACTCTCTCTCTCAAAAACACAGTCCACACTTCAATGTTCCTTTGAAGGCTGATTGTCAGGTACCCACACAGACATCTGACACATCACGTATAAGTGAATGAAGCCATCAGACCATGCAACACACACAATAGAGACCAATCTGTGTGTGTGTGTGCCTGCACGGTCCGTCACAGCATGTGCAAGTGTGGACACTAGAGAATCCATCATCATGGTAAAGTCCAGGCCCAGTCCACAGCCACCTAACTGTATCAGCTTCATACCGTCAGCATAATGACCAGGCAGTGGACACACAGGCGAAGATGACACTGACCATGGGGCCACTTCCTGACCATACCACAAAAACACAGTCAGTCTTCCACCTCCCACCAAAAAACACTTCATACAACAACAACAACACCACAAATAAACAAGAATTCAAAAGACACGTCAACCAACCAATCCATCCATGAATCCATCGATCAATCAATAAATCAGTTGAGCAAGCACAAAATCAATCAATCAATCAGTTAAGCAAGAAAAAGATCAATTAATCAATCAATTAAGCAAGCAAAAGAATCAATCAGTTAAGAAAGAAAAAGATCAATTAATCAATCAATTAAGCAAGCAACAGAATCAATCAATCAGTTAGGCAAAAAATAAATCAATCAATTAAGCAAGAAAAATTCAATTACTCAAATAAGCAAGCCAGAAAAATCAATCAATTAAACAAGCGGAAATCCAAGTAATCAGTTTTTAGCAAGCAAGAAATCATATCTATCAATCAGTTTAAGCAATCAACCACTCTACAAATCTAATCAGTATTATCAAAACAATCAAATCAATCATCAACTCAGTTAAGCAAGAAACAATCAATCAATCAATCAATCGTCAGCAGCGAGAAATTAATCAATCAATCAATTAAGCAGAAAAACAATAATCAATTAAGCAAGTCCAGAAATCAATTCAGTTAAACAAGCAAAAAAAACAAAAATCAGTTATGCAAGCAAGAAATCAATAAACCGCTCAATCAATCAATCAATCAATCAATCCGTTATGCAAGAAATCAATTCAAGCATTCATTTATAATATCAATCGGATATCAATCATCAATCAATCAATCAGTTGATAAAAAATCAAATCAATCAATCAGTTAATAAAACACATCAATCAGTCAATCATTTTAAGCAAGCAAGAATATTATTCAATAAAGGAATCGATTAAGCAGATCAATCAAAGCAAGAAGACATCAATCACTCAATAATACAAATCAATGAAATCAAGAGGTAAGCAAAAAAACACAACAAAAAACAAATTATGAAACAATATATCAACAAACTAAGTCTGTTTAAAAATGTCAAAATTCAGTTTACATCTAAAACAAAATTCAGTTTACATCTAAAACAAAATTCAGTTTACATCTAAAACAAAATTCAGTTCACATCTAAAACAAAATTCAGTTTACATCTAAAACAAAATTCATTTTACATCTAAAACAAAATTCAGTTCACATCTAAAACAAAGTTCAGTTTACATCTAAAACAAAATTCAGTTTACATCTAAAACAAAATTCAGTTTTCAGCTAAAACAAAATTCAGTTTACATCTAATACAAAATTCAGCTTATATATAAAAGAACATTCAGTTCACATCTAAAACAAAAGTCAGTTTACATCTAAAACAAAATTCATTTTACATCTAAAACGAATGTTTAGATGTACAGCAAAATTCTTTTAGATTTTTGAACGTTTGCTTGTTAGTTTGGTTGGGGGGGGGGGGCGGTTTTTTTTCTTGGGTGAAAGAGAGAGAGAGAGTAAGAGAAGAGAGAGAGGAGAGAGAGAAGAGAGAGAGAGAGAGAGAGAGAGAGAGTAAGAGAGATAGAGAGAGAGAGAGAGAGAGAAGAGAGAGAGAGAGAGAGAGAGAGAGAGAAGAGAGTGAGAGAGAGAGAGAGAGCGAGAGAGCATAAACTGACGACAAAAAGACAAACAGGACGGATAGATAGAACGGCTAACTAAAATCTCATTGCCAGTGAACAGACGTAAATAGAAACGACAGACAGACGACAGACAAGAGGAATGGCATCGTTGAAGAAAAGAGCGGGGTGGTAAGATGAGGGAGGAGGATGAAGAAGAGGAGGAAGAGGAAGAGAGGAGGGTTGAGAGGGGGGGAGGGAGGGTGTGGAGGAGGGGAGGGAGGGTGGTGGAGGTAGGGGGGAGCGGAGGGTGTGGGAGGAGGGGGAGGGAGGGTGAGGAGGAGGGGGAGGGAGGGTGGTGGAGAGGGGGAGAGGAGGGTGTGGAGGAGGGGGGGGGAGGAGGGTGGTGGAGGAGGGGGAGGGAGGTGTGGAGGACAACTCAGTCCTGTGGTCAGTCAGCCATGCCGTTGTCCTTCAGTCAATGAGGTACAGAGCACTGCTGCAACCGGGAAGAGGCAGAAAAAGAGATAGATTGAAGATGTGTCAGGCCGACATCTCTCCTGCGTTCAGCCTATCATCACCCTCCTCTCCAGTCCCATGGACGTGCACCACTGTCCGCCACCGTGAGGACGTCACTAGCAGCCAGGGCAGCTCCCGTGTATCATCCTCACTGAGGGACGTGATGTCCACCGCCCTGGACTGGCTATGCCACGCCCCTTTAAAACTGTTGACCATGACGTTCCATCGGCACGTGAAGAGCAGGACGTGAGCATAGAGGGATGAAGACATCCCTGTACTGCAGCCGTGACCTGTCAACAACGTGATGATGACCGGTTTAACATCACTGTACACAGCATCACAACACACACGCAACGCATGCACGCACGCACCACACACACATAACCACAACACACCTCTCAGTCCTGCTTGATCTTTAAAAGGGTCACTGCAAGTATCTATCCTATCTATCTATCAATCTATGCTATCTATCTGTCTGTCCTGTCTGTCTGTCTGTCTGCACTTTTGTTTAAATAATGAATACACAGACAGACAGACAGACAGACACAGGGAGGGAGAGAGAATATTAGATTGGATCCTGTATGTGTGTGTGTGTGTGTATGTGTGTATGTGTGTGTGTGTAAGTGTACAGATTATAAAGAGTGATACAAAAACAAAAAGTGTCACAATGACGTATTAAATCAATGACGTCAATCCTTCACGTCATCATGACGAACACGTAGTTGAAGAAGGCGGGAGGTGGAGGGGGAAAAGTTTTTCTTCTTTCAATTATGGGCGAGTTATGTTGTAGACATACATGTCATAATGGTTGTGGTAGTCGTGATGTGTGTGTGCGTGTGCGTGTGTGTGTGTGTGTGTGTGTGTGTGCGCGTGCATGTGTGTGTTCACCCATGTGTGCATGCGTGCGTGCGTGTGTGTGTTCACCTGTGTACGTGTGCGGTGCACCCATATGTGTGTGCGCACATTTTTATTATACCTCGAATTCATTGTACTGTGTTATGTTGAACTGTATTGTGTTTGTGATATGAAAATTAAATGATGATGATGATGATGACAACAACAAAGATGATGATGCGGAAGAAGAGGAATATCATAAAGGAGGAAGAGAGGAGGAGGAAGGCAGTTTCTACCTGGCTTGTCCCACAACGCAGGTGATTGGGGTCTATAGGGATGTCACAGACATCCTCTGACTCAGCGCGTCCTGGCACACTGCCAAGGATAGTACGACGCGCGCACTGTGACCTTGCTGACACTCTGTGCAGCATCTCCTTCCCTTGGGGGGCCCCTGTGTCGCCACTGGATGCTGGGGGTCAGTGTACGGGAGGGTGAAGTTGTATTGCATATGCCCTGACTGTTGCAGAGGGTGGTCACTGTGGGGGACACCGCAGTTGACCTCCTGCAGTGTCCACATCCTCCAGCCAGGCCGGTGCTGGTGACTGTTCCAGTCTGTCCAGTCTGTCCGTACAAGCTGTCCACACAGTGGCTGCAGCAGCTGGTGACGGACCTTTCCAGCCACTCCATGTCTCTCTCCTGTATCTGTAACACAGAACACATGTGCTGACTGACAGACTGACCTGACAGTCGGTGAAGAAACCGGCATCAACCGACACACACCTGTCCTACACGGGGGAGGTCTACACACACAGCTTGGGGTAGTCAGTCCTCTTCTTAAACACTGGCAGCACCACTGACTGTCTTTATTCGCTCCTGTGTCACATGGAATAACACAACAAAAACAACAACACAACAGCAAACAACAGCAACAACAACCACACAGCTCCCCGGTCCCACTATCATTAATGGACATCATAACAAGAAGTGTGACAGAACACAACATCTTTACTACATAATGACCTTTTCGCACAATAAAAAACACATGTATGAATAGTAGTATTAGTAGCAGCACAAAGTAGTTAGTAATGTATTAGTAGTAGTTAGTAGTTGATCAAGTAGTAGAAAAGTAGTAGTAGTAGTAGTAGATCTAGTAGTAGGAGTAGTAGTAGTAGTAGATCTAGTAGTAGTAGTAGTAAATCTAGTAGCAGTAGTAGTAAATCTAGTAGTAGTAGTAGTAGATCTAGCAGCAGTGGCAGTAGTAACGAAACTCTGCCACAGTTCAAAGTCAGTGTCACAGTCTGCATCAGAACACAGTAGAGAACGTAACACTCACAGTGACCCACACCCCTACATACTCTCCACCAGGTCTGTCTTTATTGTTGTTGTTGTTGTTGTTGTTTTGCTAAAGGTTTTTATTTCCCGTTCCAATATCACTTATAGTGAACAGACGTTAAATACAAGAACGAACATCTCGGCCTACAATACAGTCCACTCCACTCAATGATGGTTTGGGGGGGGGGTGGGGGGTGGTGGGAGATGGCCTGGTATGGTTAAAGCCTTGCGCTTTGCACTCTCGGATCTGCTGGACCTGGGTTTCGAATCCCGTTCAAGGGCATTATGTTGCCCCTGATAACATCAGTGCAGACTCCACTTCCCCCCATAGATCGAATTTCACGCAGAGAACTCTGCCATGACTTAGTGTGGCAACTACAATAAAACATCTAGCACAAGAAGCACTTATTTGCCTTTTCTATTGAACACTCAGTCCCCATGTGGAAAACGTTTTGCACAAGTTGTCGCTCTGTTCCCACTGCCAACACCCCTGACCATCCTTGTGTTAGACACATGGCTTCTGGTTTACTCTCATCCCAAGGACGTTTGAGGAGTGGAGTGGGCACAGTTGTTCATTCAACAGCAGGAAAAAATCTTGAGGGGGCGGGGTTCTGCACAGGCACGTATGTGGGATCAGATTCAGATACAGAATATTTTATTTGCCATCATTATCTTGTAGACTTATTTGACACAACAAAAAACAACAACTATAATATTTATCTATTGGCTAAAAGTGATGTACACTGAATGTGGTGTGTGTGTGTGTGTGTGTGTGTGTTGTGTGTGTGTGGTGTGTGTGTGTGTGTGTTTGGGTTGTGTGTGTGTGTGTGGTAAGGTGTGTTTGTGTGTTAAGTGTGTGTGTAAAGTGTTGTGTGTGTGTGTGTGTAAGTGTGTGTGTGGGTGTCGGTGTGTTTGTGTTTGTAAGTGTGTGTTGGTGTGATGTGTGAAAAGTGTGTGTGGTAGTGTTGTGTGTGTAAGTGTGTGTGTGTGTGTGTAAGTGTGAGTTGTGTGTGTATGTGTGTTGTGTAAGTGTGTTGTGTGTGTGTAAGTGTTGTGTTAAGTGTGTGTGGTGGGTAAGTGTTTGTGTAAGTGGTGGGTGGTGTGTGTGTGTAAGTGTGTGTGTGTGTGTATGTGTGTGTGTGGTGAAAGTGTGTGTATGTGTGCGTGTAAGTGTGTGTGTGTTAAGTGTGATATCTTCAAGTTTAAACAGTCTATTCACATTTAGTGATTTTATACGGGGGGGTGGGGGGGGGGGATCTACAAAAATAGCAAACAATAACTGATAAATGTTAGATAACAGTACTGAATAAAAACAACTTTAACATACTACAAAAACTGAGTTATCGGACTTTACAAACCCTAACACAATGTCCAAACAGTAACGATGGTTCAGACAGAACTATCCAGTGACAAGACTAGTACAGCAGGTATAATGCTTTTTTTTTAATGTACCACAACCAAAAATAACATGTCTATGAGATTTCTTTTCTTCCCATCAAATGGCAGTTTACACCTTTATGTATTTTGTCCTGAAAAGCCATTTAAGCTTAACCTGTACATGAGGGATATCATAATTTCTGCGATTTATACAACCACCTACTTTGTTTAGAATAAAAGCATTTTGAAATCAATCACATTGCTTTACAGACTTGCCAGACTCGTTTATCTTCCTTTCTGAAATGCTTCCAGCAAGCATTATGTAGCAATTTGTATCACTCAATGCAGAGATAAGGGCAACATTTAATTTTACAGGAAGCATTTTTAATAACCTCGCTCCTATTTTGCAAGCCTGTCAACTTTTTCATTAAAATATATTCCAGTGTGTGAGGGAACCCAACACAAAAGTAACAGTAACTACCTCATAAAATAAAATAAAAAGTGTACCAATTCCTGATTTCAATGATAAGGTATTTTCTTACTCTACAAGTAGAATTTTTAAAGCAAGCAAAACCGATTCGAATCAACACACATAAAGTATGTATGAAAATTCCTTTTGAAAGTCAGAAACATAGTACCAGTGCCAACAGTAAATAGCATTTAGCTCAGATGTAAAATATAGATTTTATTTTTCCCAGGTTGACAGATTGGGTTTGGGGTGGGGGGGGCGTTCCAACTTTCATGACGGAAAAACGAAAGCCGCACCAGCCTCATTAGTATTTAGAACGGACCCATCAGTATAGATTTTGAGATGATTAGGTTAAGTAGTTTTGAATATGTTCTGTTCTAAAGATGTAAAGAATGTTAACATTTTCAATTTTCTTACAGAAGAATAATTAATGTCAAAATGACTTTAAGGCAGTTCCCAAGGTGGGTAGGGAGCTGACTGAACTTCCTGACTTTGCTAATTCATTTGGATGAAGTTCGAATTTTAAAAAGGGGTGAAGTGTAAGTACAAATGGCGTAAGCGAGCTGATAGTTCTTGGCTCTTTTGGAAGTGAAATGGGTCGGATTATATCTGGACTTGTTTCATTTTCACAACGTTGCAGTTATTTGTAGTACTTCTTAGAACATATTTGCCACAGGCAAGTTGTCGATATTCATAGTAGAACTCCTACTTTCTTATATGTGCCTAGAGATGAAGCGGGAGCTGGTACACCTAAAAGCAATTCGAAATGCTTTACAATCAAGACTGGATTTTCTAAAGCAAATAATTTGGAGCACGAAAAATACTTCTTGTCCATAAAAACATCTTGATCGCACAAGTGCAAGGACAGGTGCTTTAATAAACGTAATATCTTGCCCCCATGGCTGATTACTGGTACTTTAAGAAGTTTACGAACATTCTTAGCTTAGTGTGTAAGTGTGTGTGTGTGAAGTGGTGTGTTTTAAGTTTGTGTGGTGTGGTGTGTGAGTGTGTGGTGTGTGTGTGTGTGTGTGTGGGTGTGTGTTGTGTGGAGTGTGTGGTGTGTGTGTGTTTAAGTGTGCGTGTGTGTAATTGTGTGTGCAAGGTGTGTGTGTAAGTGTGTGCAAGTGTGTGTGTGTAAGTGTGTGTGTGTAATTGTGTGTAAGTGTTTGTGTTGTAAGTGTGTTTGTGTAAGTGTGTGTGTGTGTGTGTGTGTGTGTGTGTGTGTGTGTTGGGTGTGTGTGTTGGGTGTTGTGTGTGTGTTGAGGAGGGTGCTGTTATTCTCCTGGTCTCTGTACATGTGTTCATAACTCATACCTGTTCCCCTCGCCCTACCCACCCCCTTTTGTCCCCGCCCTGCTATCAAGTTTTGTGCTGGAGATTTTACTTGCCGTTTTCTATAAAACATGGATTCTGTCATTCATTTCATAGTAAACTAATAAGTCAAACATGAAAGAAGCATGTTGGTAATACCTGGTAGGCTTCAGCCTGTGAGGAAGGCACAGAGTTGATAGGAAACACTGACATGTGAAGCCCCTTGTCTTGATGACACACTCAAACTCAACTCAACTGTCTCTATCGCCGCTGTCATGGCATGAGAGTCCCTCGCAATGCTATCAGGGTTTCGACATCTTTCTCACTGTCCTCAGCGAGGTCTACCGTCTCCTGTAGTCCTCACTCCCAGACAACTGACTAACCTCAGTGATGCTGGCAATGTAGGATGTCGAGGAGAAGATCTGCTGAAATCAGAAGGAAGACAGCAGCCGAGGAACGAAAACAAAATCCACTATCCTATACAACTGTTTCCTCGTTCAAAGACAGTAGATGAAGGGCAGAATCCCACAACACTGGAAACCAGGCATACGAGGGCACTTTTTCCCCTCAACTGAGACCCCTTCATTTTATCCCGTCAAACACTCAGGGCGATCAAATTTTGCTCATTCCATCTTCTTCTCAGACTCACAGTATTCATCCCTCTTCGCCACACACTTCTGCATTCGCTCAGTCCAGTGTAGTAAATGCCGATCTGTTGGCCAGCCTCTCTTGGCTTGAGTGCCAGACACTGGGAACCCGCTGTTCCCAAGGCTGCTCGGCTCTTGACACTCCCTGCCTGCCCAGGGACTTCTTCAGATGGGACCTAGGTCAGAGTCACCAGGTCAGGGAGGATGGATGGGCGCACAGTGGCAAGGTTCTCTGATACTGTTTGCACGAGCTTTGACCGGTGAGCAGGTCGTTTTGTCGCGGGGGATCTTGATTCCCCCCATGCCATGGGCAGTTTGGGCAGCTGCGTAAAACTCCTGAGGTCAGACAACATGGAGTCTCAGCACAACTCGCCCGTAAACCGTCCGTCCTTGCTGCAAGTTTCTGCAGCACGATTCCCTCCCTTGGCGTTGAAAACGAGTGTCATTACAGCACTTCTTTTGAGACCGCAGCGTTGAGCGACGTGGGGCAGATTTTGATCATTCTGAACCCCGCTTTTGTTTGGGACTTTGTGGGAGATTCATACCTGTACACCTAGGTCTCATCACCTTCCTGATTAATAATTCATCAAGCCACTTGGGATCACATGCCGTGTGAATGTTGAGCACACGGTGGTGCAGAACGCACCCCCTCCCCCGTATTGTCTCCCAGTACTCCTCCTGCGTGTTGCTTACCTGCCCTCTTTAGGACAGGAAGGTAAAGCACGACGGAGAGGAGATGGACGCCTCTCACT
The DNA here is from genome assembly GCA_028751875.1 of Rapana venosa. Classification (NCBI taxonomy): domain Eukaryota; kingdom Metazoa; phylum Mollusca; class Gastropoda; order Neogastropoda; family Muricidae; genus Rapana; species Rapana venosa. The sequence continues at coordinate 7,603,204 of CM054164.1, forward strand.
ATCTATGCTGGCCCCCTGGAGAAGCTGAGGTTCTGACGTCTCGCTCCCCAACGACCGCTTAGTATGGCTACCTCTTTAGCTTACACAAGGGACCCCTGCGACAAGTGAACACTGTGAACAAAGTGGAAAGTCAGCAATGTGTTTTCCAGTTGAGCGTGTTTATTGTTAGAGAGTGCCACCCCCCACCCCATCGTGTGTGTGCGTGCGTGCGTGCGTGCGTGCGGTGCGTGCGTGGATGTGTGTGTTGTTGTGGTGAGGAGTGTGTGTGTGTTGTGTGTGTGTGTATAGGTGTGTGTGTGTGTGTGTGTATGTGTGCGTGTGTGTGCGTGCGTTGCGAGTGTGTGAGTGTGTGTGTGTGTGTGTGTGTGGTGTGTTGTGTGTTGTGTGTGTGTGTGTGTGTGTGTGTATGTGTGTGTGTGTGTCCGTGCTCATGACATGGCCTGCTACCTATCCTCACCTCACGATGAAATTTTGTTTTCAAGTCGACCCTGTTGTTACCTCTGCTTCTTTTGCATGCTTTAAACTCACGTGCTACATATTGTCCATTTATATTGATTGTTGTCACCTCCTACAAATAATAGCCAAACCTTTGCTCAAGATTGTTCAGGTAGACGGGAGAAATGTGGCTTGGGGCAGGATTCAAACCAGAGACCTCTCTCTTCCTAGAAGTCGTGCGAGAACCACTAGGCTCACCAAAGCACACGGTGTGTGTAGGATTCATGGCCACTTGTTACTGGTTGGTTTTTAAAAGGTTCAGGGGCTTTTTCAGCCAGTACGCTGGAATTTAATTTCTTTTCCCTCTCCTTTCTCTTCGTTTTTTTTTTCTTTCGTGTTTTTCTCTCCTTACTTCTTTTTTCAGGCCTTTTTTTTCCTTTACTTACCTCTTCTCTTTCCCCTTGCATTCATCTTCATTTTATCGTATTGTCTCTTCATTCTTCTTCTTCTTCTTCTTCTTCACTACTTCTTCTTCTTCTTCTACTAATGCTAATACAAATAATAATAATAATAATAATGAGATGCCGATGAACTGCCACACAACACTACACTAGCTACTACAGAAAACATAATAACGATAACACTAACAAATAATTATTGACAATACCAATAATGAAAGCAACAAAAAACAACGATGACGATATTGTCGTTTGATGATGATGATAATGATAATGATGAATGAGTTATACTACTACTACTACTACTACTACTACTACTACTACTACGACTACTACTTACTACTACTAGCTGTCTGCTGCCTCTACTACTACTACTGAATACTACTACTACTACTACACTACTAAGCACTGATAATGATAATGATGATGATGATGATGATGATGATGATATACTACTGCTACTACTACTACTACAACTACTACATGACTACTACTACTAACTTACTACTACTACTACTGATAGTGATGATGATGATGATGATGATGAATATGGATGATGATGATGATGATGATGATGATGATAGCAACATTAATCGGTGGTCTAGAGTTTATCGCGCCCTGCCTAGAAAGCAAGAGGATCCGGTCGAGTGTGCGGTGGTTGGCTCCCCGTTTGGGCCCTAAACTTTTCCGCATCAGTTAGACCATTAGTGGTGGTCTGGGTTGCTACTCTTATCGGATGAGAACAATAAACCATGCCCCGTTGTATAAAAAAAAATGTTAAGGGCACGTTAAAATCCTACGGTAACAAGAGAGTTGTCCTGGCAAAACTTCTGTATACAAAAGTCAAAACTGATAGGAAAACCAAATACAATTTTCAGAGAGGAAAAGAAAAAAAATGAAGTGGCGCTGCTCTTGTGGCGACGTGCTCTCCCCGGGGAGAGCAGCCCGAATTTTACGCAGAGAAGTTTGCCGTGAGCTAAAGTGGTATGGAATTGAAAATGAAAAAAACCCGATAATAATGATTTTTAATGATGATGATAGCCATGAAAAAAGAATAAAATAATAACACAACAACAACAATAAATAATAATAACAAAAATAAAATAAAATAATAATAATAACAACAATAATAATAATAAAAATAATAATAATAATTATAATAATAATCATAATAATAATAATAATAACGAAATGTATCCCTGGATACAGATATACTTTCGTCTCTGCTGTCTACCCATGCATCCACACCACCTATACCAAAAAATCATTATCATTATCATCCATCCATTAATATAATTATCATCATATTACTATCATCATCATAACCTATCCTTATCATCATCATTCCTATCATTTCCTCATTATTAATTATCATCATCATTACTATCATTATATCATCATTATTGTTATCATCATTATTGTTTATTACTATTATTATTGTTGCTGCTTTTTTTAAATTTTCACAAACACCATACACATACACACACGCACGCACGCATCCACGCACTGCACAGCACTCACGTACACACACACACACACACACACACACTCACACACCACACAACACAACACACACCACACAGCACACTCACAATCTCTAACATACTTCAAGAACCAGCCCACAGTACAGCACTGACCTCAAGGGAAAGCTTCATCATAAATGAGGAGACAGGATACCCCCGCCGCACTGGCTGCCCGAGTCTTCCGCACAGCATCAAAAAGGCTCCTCTCTGGACGTCAAAGCTGACTGCTGAATGCTGGCGGCTGCTGCCTGGCCTCCACCATCCTCAGGAGCTGTTCCTTCAGCAGCAGAGTCACTGCACAACTCTCCTCACGCCCGCTGACACATCAACCACCCGCCTTCCTTGCCGGACCCCACTGCAGGCCTCCCAGGAAGATGACAGCATCGTCTTCCCGGTGCCTGGCGACCATATGTGGCTGTACTGTGGCTTCTGGCTGTATGCTGAGCAGGTCACCCTTGGGCAGGAGTCAGGAACCAGGCCGAGAAACGCAGCCCCGCCTCTGCCACAGCCTGTGCTGGGACATCAGCACCTCCTGTGGGGCCGCCTGTGGGAACCTCGACTGTCGTTGCAGGACCCACCAGAACCTGACCAAGCAGAGACACGTTTTATAGAGAGACCTGTACTGTCTGTCCGTCTGTCTTGTCTGGTCTGTCTGTCAGCTCTCCCCCTCCCTCGCTATCTCTTTCTGTTGGGTCAGATGGATGAATATGTGGTGTGTGTGTGTGGTGTGTGTGTGTGTGTGTGTGTGTGTGTGTGTGGTGTGTGTGTGTGTGTCTTATTTTAATTAGATTAGTTTTTATTCATTTTACTCTTCTATTCGAGGATAATGGAATAATCACTCGTGTGTTTTTGTTTCATTCCATCCAGTCAGCCGTGTGGTATGCAGTTTGTCAAATTTTGTCATCTGTTTCCCACCGCACACAATGGCCTATTCTCCTGAAACGGAACGGGTTTTAAACGTGTGCGCAAGATGTTTTTGGCTACTGTGTATGTGTGTGTGTGTGTGGTGTGTGTGTGTGTGTGTGTGTGTTGTGGTGTGTGTGTGTGGTATGTGTGTATGTATGTCTGTATGTGTGAATGTGTGTGTAAGTAATAAGTAAGTAAGTCTTCAATTTTAACGGTCTTTCCCACTTTAGTATACCAAAGACGGGGAGGCCGCTAAAATAGGAGACTGAAGGAAAGAGATGGATAGATAGATTGACTGATCTACTCTGTGTGTTGCGTGAGATTGTTGTGTGTTTGTGTTGTGTGTGTGTGTGTGTGTGTGTGTGGTGTGTGGTGTGTGTGTGTGTTGTGTGTTGTGTGTGTGTGTGTGTTTAATAAAGAGTAAAAACAGGGAAATACACAAGTAGTATTCTTAACATAAACAGATCAAGAACAACTTTTTTAAAACAATTAGAAAAAGAAGGGGGGGGGGGGAAGGGAAAAAGAAATTCAAACAGAACTACAACTACAGTAAATGCCCTATAGACTTAAAAATTAAACCTTTAGCAATGTCAAACGTTAGCTTTACATTGTTCAAAACTTCGTCAATGGTATTCTCAGAAAAGGCAGGGAGATAATTTTTTTAATTCTCCTATTAAGTATGATATGGGTATTTGAAATTATTCACCACATAAGCATTTAACATCCTTGCTGAATTTTGTTGTGAATGCATTTAATCTTATCCTGAAAAACAATGCCTTGAGTTGTCTTTCTTTGACAGCATTTGTATGAATCTCTAATGTATCAATGTATTCAATTACGTTCTTCCCACTCGGAGTTGAACGTGAAAGCTGCTTGATTTGCCGATGCTTTTCTATGAATTTATTTAAGGAAGCTTCTTCAAACAACTTAAAACCCTCTGCAATGGATAGAGGGACATGCAGTACGTAGACCCCTTGTCATTACGTGCACCCTTCTTCGCACCCCGATCAGCCCACTCATTAGAAAATAATCCTATATGTGAAGGAATCCAGCAAAAGGAAACATGAATTCCTCTTAAGCACAGAAGATTTATAAAGTATTTGATATTTAAGTATAAAGTTTAGGAGATTGCTTATAAGTTATTGATTTTAAAGGGCATATAAAACTGATTTTGAATCCACACAAAGTAATATGTGAAAAAAACAGTATGGATGATCTAAAATAAAATTCAAAGCCATGAGAATAGCGATCAGTTCAGCTGTAAAAACAGATCGATTTTTCCCAACATAATATGACTTTTCTACTTTTAGTGTTGGTATGACGAATGCTGAACCTGCTTGAGATTGTCTAAAAGAGAGCCATCTGTATTAAATTTTAAGATAATGAGAGTAATTATGTTCTATATGTGAATGAACATTAACTGCCATAATATTTGGATTTCTCATTTCTTTTTCATGTTAATATAATCTACATCAAAGTGAGCTCGCTTCATTTCCCAAACAGGACAGACTGAAACTGCTCTTTGTGAGTCTACATCAGATGTTAAAATTTCAGAACGCTCGTAAAGATAAGATGTATAGGTACCTATGGTTATTAAAGAGGTTATGTGTCGGGCTCTTTTGGGAAAATCTGTTTCAGACCTCATTTTCGTTTCTTCTGAAGCAAAGTTTTCAGGTGTTGAGCTTCTCAGAATATATTTAGCACTTACAAGTTGTCGGTACTCATCAAGGGGTTTAATATTCCAGTTTCGTTATAGTTACAAGTGCCGAGGCTTTGAAATGGCACACCTAGAGCAAGTCTGTTACGCCTTAAGTCTACACTTTGAAGCTTCTTTAATAAGTACTTAGGTGCACTAAAATAAATTCTTGTCCATAGGGATTTTAGATCTAATTAGAGAGGTAGACAGATGTTTTCAGAATTGTCTTTGTCTTGTCCCAATACTGCTTCGTACAATTTTTACAGATTTAAACATTTTCTTCCTTTTAGTTAAGATATATTCAATGTGGGCATTCCAAGTTAATTTTGAAGAAAGAAAAACACCTAAAAACTTCACTAAGTGCTTATATTCAATTGTCTCGTTTTCAATTTGAACACAGGTAAGTTGTCTGGGATTGCAACCGTTGTTAAAAAGCATCATATGCGTTTTTTTCTGTGGAAAAATTTTGGGCCCAATTTCAATTATGTACTTATTTAAATTTTCAAGGTCTTTTTGGTACAGTTTTTTAATATAATTTAAAGACCTTTTCGATGTGTTTTGTTTATGGTAACATTCACCCACATGCATATGTCGTTTTGCATATTGAACTAGGACAACGTTCTGAGACAAATGTTTGGGAAGATCATGAAATAGGATATTAATAAAACTGGTGCTATAACGGGCCTTGCGTAAGCCCATTATCAAGATTTCTAGGATCTGATTAGTTCTTTCCTCCCTTTTATCTGAATAGATCTATTGCTAAGAAAAAGGTCTTGTTGTAATGTTAAATGTTTCCGGAAAGACCAATTGTCTTTAACTTACTTAATAACTTTGCATGCCAAACTTGATCATAGGCTTTATTTATGTAAAAAAAACTTTTGCAAGAACATTTTTTCTACGTGCAAATTGTTGTTTACATGTGTTGTAATTTTAACTAGGTTATCTATAGCAGATCTACCTCCCCTGGAAGCCTGCTTGGTTGTTTGCAAAAATGTTATTTTTCTGACAATAGTATAGTAACTTTCCAAGAACAAACTCTCTCCATGGCTTTCCAGTATGTGAGGTCAATGCTATGGGCCTGTAACTGGCTTTATCTGTCTTCGGCTTTCCTTGCTTGTGGATTGGTACCACAATGGACTGTTTCCATTGTATTTGGGAATGACACCCTGGACCCAGCAGTTACAAAAAAGTTTATGAAATTGCATAATGAGATTTTCTGGAAATGTTTGATCATATATTGGGGAAAACGCATCAGCTCCAACGGATGTTTTCTTATTGGAAGTGACAAAATAGCATCTTTTACTTCTGGAGTGTAATTGGAGCATTGATTTAAAGAGTGGTATCAGGCACTGGGTTTTACATATTCATTTTTGACTTCTTCTTTGCTTCTGAATTTCTCTGTGATTAGCTGTTAGACCCTCCTTACGCATGGTATTTGAAAACATTCATAGCAAACGCCTCAGCCTTTTTCTGCACTAGATGGAAACTCTTTGTTTTTTTAGAACAAAAGGGCATGTTGGTAAGTTTATTCCTTTTGTCATTTCATTAAATTTTGTCTATACTTTTGGAATGTCTTTATGTTTGATATTTCACTTCTACAAAAAGAGGACCAATTTCTGTTTTTGAGCTTGTGCTATGACCAATGTTACAGTAGTTTTTGGGCCTTTTTTTGCTCATCATGGTTACTAGGTGATTTGTTTTTGAGAAAAAGTTTATGCATCAAATGGTTTTTTTTATGTACAGCTTCCTCACATGCTTGCGTTTACCAGACATTTCCTAAATGTTTAATAGGTTTTCCTGAGTGACATCTAGGAATAGCTTGTTTGGGAGTTGAAGTATAATATTTGTTATCTAGAATACATTTGATCTATGTCGTGAGTACCTATATACTCTGTATTGTAAGAAGCTATAAAATGTTTAAACTTTTCCCATTCAGCACGCTTATAATTATATTTTGGAACTTTGTCCTTTTTAATATCCCATTGACATAATTGGTTATTAAAAGTTATAACGAGAGGTAAATCATCACTGCCTAGAGTATCTTTATGCGTTGACCAATCCCATTCAGGAACAAGTATTGGTGACACTAAAGTTAGATCTATTGCTGATGCTCTGTGACTTGAGACATCGGGAATTCTAGTAACGCTGCCGTCATTCAATAATCATAGACAAGAATCAACCACGTTTTCTACAAACCTATTGCTGGTAACCGAAATGCAATCTTTGTCCCAAAATGGTGCATGTGCGTTGAAATCTCCTCCAATAAGCCATTTTTCGTTATCTTTGGGGATTTTGGATCCGATCTGTGTTAAAGTTTGGTAGGTCCTTTTGGTAAAATATACAGACTAATATTTTAGATGAAAATGATATTAAATTGACACATGCTGCACATGAATGTAGATCTGGGATGTTACCAGGTATTTGTGGGGGAATTTTAGGCTGTACTCTATTCCTTCTTTAATGTAAATAGCTGCACTAATCTTTGTTAGACCCTCAACTTTCTGATGTATAGGTGGATAATAGTACCCTGGTAATCTGGGTATCTTATTTTTGTTAACATTTAGAGATTGTAAAATAAGGGCCTGATAATCCTTTTTTGAAAGGTGGTGGATCAAATACGCCAGGTTTGTGGAAATAGATCTTGCATTCTACTGCATGATTTTAACAGCCTGCTTTTTCTTAGAGACCATTGTATAAGTAGGATAAAGGAAAAGAGTCAAAAATTTTTTGTTTTACCCCAACTAAACAAACAACCCCCCACCAAAAACAGTAACAAGTAATGAAACAACTCCACCCCACCCCCTACCAAGCCTTCCACAAAATCACCGTAACAAAAATATATAGAGCTCTGTTGAATGGAGATTTCAGTACTGTCAGATTGAACAAGATTACTGTGAGAAACTCACTGAACTATTTATATTAAATAATGCAAAGGGGGAAAAAAGAAAAGAAAAAAGATCAGCTTGACTAGATTTCTAGAAATGAAAAAACTAATTCTAATAGTAATAACAATATATACCAAAATACACACAGGGAGGAAGGGGGAGGGGGGGAAAATGTCCAAAAATTAATACTAAAAAATGCGTCCTCAAATGTACCGGGTTTGCTCTGTTATTTCAGACAAGCTAATATCTTTGAAAAACAGTTTTATGCGGTTTATACACAAACATGACGCTTCACAACCGAAGAACTGTATTTGCTGGATATTACACTATAATCATAATATTGTAGACTTGATTGAAATTGTGGAACATCTAGATAGTCAGCAATAGTTATACAATTGTTCGTAACGGTTTCGCCATCGGTTAATATTTCCTTCCTGCTGTGGGTTGAGGCGGAACGAGGGTGGCTGTCTCTGTGCAGGTAGTGTGTGTCTTTGTCGTCTACGTGGTAGTTCCCAGAACAAGTTGCGAATGTGCCTGCCGATATTTGAGGCGAGAACAGAGGCTCCTTTCTTGGTTGGGTGGAGTTTGTCATTCCTTAAGAAGTCAACACTGGTGTTCAAATTGTCATGGGATACAATGGATATCCAAGATTTTTCGTACAGATCGGCAGAGATGAAGGCGTTTAAAAGATTCCGTTTTAGTTCCAGTTGAATATCGCAGTTGGTGCTGCTTTTTCTGATAATCACCTTTGTGTTGGGTAGTCTTGGGTGATGTTGTCAACGTGACCAAGAGGGACTTTTCTGACACTTTGGGCATCTTTCTTCTTCAGATCATTATGCCACAATGAATCAGGATGGCATCTGGGGGGTGCTCAGTCTGGAACAGGTGCTGTGCACAGTATCCTGGATCTTGTCTGTGGTGTAACATTTGTTCGTGAAGGCCTTGATTCCAAATGATCGACCAAGTCTTCTCCTGTCCACACCATTCATAACTGAATCTTGAATGATAACACAAACCGGCAGGTCCTGGTGCTGTTTGTTCACCTGGTGTTGTTTGTTCCTGTGCTGTACAGATTCTTGGTCAACAGAAGGTTTTATGTCATCTACTTGGAGGACGTCATTATGGCTTTGGTGTGTGACGTTCCTCTTTTTTGTTCTTTGTTGCGAATCTAGTTTTGACTGTATAATTTTCTTTTTGTTGGTAGGTCTTTTTGTCAAATCTGGTTTATGCTGGCAGCAAGTTTTGTGTTTAAGGGCATAAGCATAAGAAAAAATCGTTGTTCCCGTAGTTTGTTTGCGTGCAGGGCATCGACACTAACCTGTTTTGGGACTTTTTGCACCCTTTTCTGAATGTCCTGCTCTTGAATGTTTTTTCAAGTGAGGAAATCGGGCACATAAAGTTGAAAAATTTTTCCCCCCAGTTCTTCTATTTTGTCAGTAAGGGCTGCCATCGTGGAATTTCCTTGAAGAGCCGCAGGAGGACTGGTAGATCTAGACCTGAAAGATTCCTCTGTTCGCGCTAGATCTAGATCTCCGCTACCGTTTGTTTGGCCTTCATTTCCACAGGCGTTGTGGATGCCCCTGGTCAGGTTGCTTTTCCTGTCAATACTGGTGGTGGTGGACCTCCTCTTGCACACAGCCTTCACAGGTGCTGCTTGCGTAGACGCCTCCCATACTTCTTGTTCTCGTCATGTTTGCTATTCCGCATAAAGTCTGGCAGTTAACAATTAGCTCCAGGCGGTCTCCCCATCTTGATGACGTGTGTGTGTGTGTGTGTGTGTATGTGTGCGTGTGGGTGTGTGTGTGTATGTGTGTGTGTGTGTGTGTGTGTGTGTGTGTGTGTGTGTGTGTGTGTGTGTGTGTGTGTGCGTGTTCGTTCTTTTGATTTAAACGTCTTTTCACTTAAGTGATGTTAGAGGAAGGGAGACAGAGAGGGAGAAATGCAGGAGAAAGGCAGATGCTTATGTGTGAATGAAGGTTTGTGTTTTGTCCCTGATGTGTGTTTTGGTGTGTTGTGTGGTGTGTGTTGGTGTGTT
>CM054164.1:7613641-7645521 GCA_028751875.1 Rapana venosa
TGTTTGTTATCCCCAGTCCTGTTTAATCTGTTCTTGGAAAAAACATTTTGAGAGAGACCCCCCCAGATTCCCTTACCATTCCATTGGCGGCAGACCCCTCAAAATTTCGGTTTTCCTAAATTGCCTCATGGGAAGTAACACAGGTGCAAGTTTTTCGACCAGACTTAAAAAAAGGCGGGAGCATAGGGATGGGGGTGAGCTGGGAAAAAAGAAAAAAGGGTACTTGTGAAACCGGAAAACACCACTGCTAAAATTTACATGAACGGCCAACAATGGAGGGGGTAAACCTTTAAATACCTTGGTGCTACACTCAAAAAGGGGGGCGATCGCAAGAAATCAAAGTCGAATAGCCATGGCAAATCTTTCCCTGACAAAACTCACCACCAATGGAAAAGTAAAGAGATCAGTTTCCCCAACAACTAAAACTTACAAAGCCCTAACCCGAGACCTGCGTATGGAAGGGAAAAACCCGGACATTGACTCTGAACAGAAAGGGAATCCATCATTCGAAAAAAAATGCCATAGAAAATACTGGGCATACCCGCAGAAACGAAAAACCCAAAGAATTTTTCAGAGTCAAAAAACCGGGTGGCAGGGCAAAGAAAAACTGCATGGTTCGGGCCCGTCACCCGCCACAACACTCTGCCCAAAACTATGCGGGGAACACTCGAAGGTGGCAAAAGGGGGAAACGAACAAGTCAGGGGGACAACATAAGGGAAAGGACAGGATGATGACTCGGACTACGTGCAGAGCCCGGGGGAGATGGATGGGGGAGGCTTACCACGGCATCGTCTTTCGTGTCTCCCCCACGACCGCCAAGGTCACGGGTCTGATGATGATGATGAAACACTCACTTAGCCTGTCAGAGGGATTCTTCTTCTTCTTCAAGTGTCCGGTCTGGTCCTGCAGACATCGACGATCATGGCTTTCCATTCTTCCCTGTTCTCGGTCCCTCTCATGAGCTCATTGTTAGTGCCCTCTTTATTCGTTGCGAATTTGTTTAAGCTGTCTGTGAATTTTGTGCGTTGTCTTCCTCTGCTCTTGTTTCCACAGATTTTGCCACTCCATAACAGTTTCTCTAGTCCGTCAGCCCTGATTATATGGCCGAAAAATTTGAGCTGTCTTTCTCTGATGGTGTTGAGAAAGGATTCTCTTGTACCCAGCCATTTCCATTACTTTCTGCATTAGTTTTTCTTTTTGTCCATGAGATTTTCATGATTCTCCGGATGAACCACATTTCCACTGCTTCTAGTCGCTGTTCTGTGTCTTTGGCTAGGGTCCAGCACTCACATCCGTACAGAAGAATGGACCATACGTAGGCTCTCAAAACATGGATCTTTGTCTTGAGGCTTATCTTACTGTTGGTAAAAATGCATTTCATGTTGTTAAAAGTTGCCTTAGATTGACCGATTCTCTTCTTGATTTCTGTGTCACACTTGCCGTCCGGGGTGATAGTACTTCTTCTTCTTCAAGTGTCCGGTCTGGTCCTGCAGACATCGACGATCATGGCTCTCCATTCTTCCCTGTTCTCGGTCCCTCTCATGAGCTCATTGTTAGTGCCCTCTTTATTCGTTGCGAATTTGTTTAAGCTGTCTGTGAATTTTGTGCGTTGTCTTCCTCTGCTCTTGTTTCCACAGATTTTGCCACTCCATAACAGTTTCTCTAGTCCGTCAGCCCTGATTATATGGCCGAAAAATTTGAGCTGTCTTTCTCTGATGGTGTTGAGAAGGGATCTCTTGTACCCAGCCATTTCCATTACTTCTGCATTAGTTTTTCTTTTTGTCCATGAGATTTTCATGATTCTCGGACGAACCACATTTCACTGCTTCTAGTCGCTGTTCTGTGTCTTTGGCTAGGGTCCAGCACTCACATCCGTACAGAAGAATGGACCATACGTAGGCTCTCAAAACATGGATCTTTGTCTTGAGGCTTATCTTACTGTTGGTAAAAATGCATTTCATGTTGTTAAAAGTTGCCTTAGATTGACCGATTCTCTTCTTGTTTCTGTGTCACACTTGCCGTCTGGGGTGATAGTACAACCAAGGTATTTAAAGGTGTTTACTTGTCTGATTCTCTCTCCTTTACAGGCTATGTTGCATTGTGGTTATAACAGCTTTTTTCGAGATCACCATGCATTCTGTCTTCTTTGCATTGAGCTGTAATCCTTTTTTTTCGCTTTCGTCTGTTAACTGTTGTTAAAATCTTTTGCAGTTTTCTTCAGAGTCGGCGATAAGGACTGTGTCTTCTGCATATCTCAGGTTGTTGATGTTGTGGCCCCCTACATATTCCCTCTGTTTCTCAATATTTCGTAGAATTATTTCACTATATACATTAAATAAATCAGGCGAGAACACGCAGCCCTGCCTCACACCCCTGCAGATTGGTCTATATTGACTGATGTTATTGTCGACTCTAATGGCTGCCTCCTGTTCCCAATATATGTTTCTGAGGACTCAAAGATCTTTCCCGTCGATGTATAGCCCTGCCAGAATATCAAACAAGTCGGAGTGTCAGAGGGATTAACAATAATTATATTCTCATATGTCCAAATAAATCTTCTTTCTCTGTATGTTTTATTGTTGTGTAGTGTTGGACAAAATATAACAATGAACTCGAAATGATTTTGGTACACTGTTTGTAATAAATATAAAACAAATACAGTCTTGCCTCAGCCAGTCTGCCCGCATATTAGAGAGCAGTGTGCTTCTTTTGGTAGAAAACTTAGCTGGTCAATTAGTAAACAACTTCTTTTAGTCTATTTCTTTCTATGTTGAGTTGTGCATCCATCACTACAAATAGATATATTTTTATGGGCTCGTCATTTTCTTGCTCTTTCTCTATTTGTGACCTTCCAGCACATAATGAGTCTCTTCTCACCATCCGGCTTTTTTCATGTTTTATGTGATTCAAAATGTACTTTGAATGCTCTTTCTACTGGTGAAAACTCCATTTAAATCGGATATTTAGTTTCCGAGATATGGGGTTTAGAATGTGGAATGCTTGTGAGCGGCCATTTTGAGAAAATGAAGGAAAACTGAATCACACTTTCAATTTTTTAGATTTTTCCTTAGAAACCCTATGTTCAATCTTCATGAAACTTTGCATATGTTTTACATCATAACGAGTACATGTTTACAATTTTTTGTGGTCATATGTGAATTGTGTCAAATACAAAACATATTTTAATGGGGGACTACCATGGTCTCAGTATTCATTTTGGCTGTTTTTCATATCTCGGGTTTACAAAAGATTTTGTAATGAAATTTTAAACGAAAGAGAATACATTATTTATGTTAGAATATAAAGTTTCAACAGCTAATATTTTTTAAGAAATATTTCAGTGATTTTTTTTTTAAAGGTGAAAACAGATACACATCTCCCCATCTACAATTAACTAATGTATGGAGTGTTGAAGCTAAAATAATTTCAAAGCCAAAGGGCATGAATAGAAAGGTACCATGGATACAAATTTGATTGTTTTTGGATTTGCATAGGTGTAGACAACACCAATATGGATTTTGCTTAAAATCAACAAATTTTCACTTTTCAAATTATTTTAACCTTGCTTAGGAACAAAACCTTCATTTGACCAGTCAATTTTTTAAAAGGGTTGCAATGCTCTTAGAAACCACTTTTTCTCTGCATGCAAGGTTTCAGGGCAAAAGTTATTATAAAATTTGCACAGTAAATGAGGCAATGTTGTAGATATTGAAAAATATTCAAAGTTGTAAACATAATATGAACATGTACAAAACACAATTCTCTTTCCTTAGCCAATTTTAGACTCTGAAAACACACAATGCTTATACTGTAATTTGTTTAGCTACAGCTTTGTACAACACTAACTTACATGGGCAAAAACACATAAAACATTTTCACACACTGGTACACCACACACAAACATACAGTGAACAAACACATAATCTGAAACACAGAGGCACAAATACATTTTTCTAGAATTAAATACTTATCAGCTGCTATGTCATGTATTGCAAAATATTTTCATTATTTGTCATCCTGTTACCTATAATTCATATGTCTATTTATCTGATGAATGCACATGTGTGTGTGTGTGTGTGTTGTGTGTGTGTGTGTGTGTGGGGTGTGTGGGGTGTGTGTGTGTGTGTGTGTGTGTTCCATGAATAGTTGTCCATTCATTTGTTGTTGTTTTTTTTTTATGTCCAGGTATTTGTTCATTTTGTCTTTTCTCACAAGTTAACTGATATTGTTGTTCTTGTTTTAATTTTTTTTAATGTTTTATTTTTATATGATTTATAAACAGTTGATCTTTATGGAGCAGTTTTGCTTTCAACAGTTTTTCCTTGTGAGAGCAAGATAAACAAGAATGACATAACTTGATATTTTTGGCAGTGAATATTACTTTTTGATTTGACTTTACACACACACACTACACCACCACACACACACACACACCACACACACACACCACACACACCACACACACACACACACACACACACACACAAAACAAGTTACTACAATACAATCAATGCAATCAATACAACACTTTACACACCACAAAGTTTTCATACAATACAATACAATGCAATACAATACAACAAACACACAACACACACACAAAGTGTTATACAATACAATACAGTGCAATACAACCACACACACAAAAACACACACACACCACACAACACACACCACACACAACACACACACACACACACACAAAGTTGTGATAAGCAAAGTTGCCCTGTGAAAAATCCCAGCTGCAGATGAAAAGAGAACTGTTCAATGCAATGACTGTTCAGAATTATATAAACCCAAAACAATGTGTCATTTATCTCACATGAAATATGTACACACATCATCATTATAAAGATTCACTTCATCCTAACGTTCATGGTTTTAAGTTTCTGGCAAGAAACATTGGCAGGCACATTCATGCCTTGTTTTGGGAAACACCAAAGAGGAAACCAGAACTAGGTTTCATCGCATGAACCAGTACCGCCCCCCCTTGCCTTTGAAAAACCGCCACACAGCCCCTAGCGGGGCAGCAGCCTCAGGAGCAAACCCCCAGCCTCGTCGGGAAGTCCTCTACAGAGGAACCGCAGGTGGGGAATTTCCCCGGCAGAATATATGCCCGATGTTGAACGTCACTTGGAGGGAAAACTTTTTGTTTGTAAATGCTTTGCCGCTGCGCAAGATATGATTTAAATCATGCTCACGCAACTTTTTCCCCGTTTAAAATTTTTTTGTTGTTTGTTTTTTTTATTATTATCTATTTTTATTTATTGTTCTCTTCATTGTGTTGTGATTAAAATGAAATATTTACCTTGTTTTATTGTTTTATTGACTCTTTTAATTCAAACAAAGTTCATTCATATTTTTTTTTGGTTGCTTGGCTTTTTGTTTTAAAACGTAAAATCCCTCTAAAAAATTCACAAATGCTTAAGATATGCAGGGGAAAATGCTGTAAATTTTCCCACTAATCTTCCATTTTAGTTAAAATTTTTTCAATAAAAGGTATCAAGTTCTTATGTTACAGCCCCTGAATGTAAAAAAAATGAAAACTACAAAACTTCGGGTTACTTTACCCACTGTACATGAACATGTGATGCTGTTGTAAAATAAACAGCAATTATACAAAAAGGGGATTAGATTTAATGTAGTTTTCAAAAACCCAAAGCATTTCAGTTTCCCTATTCAGTGCAGACGTGTAAAGTTAAAAATGATTTAGTCTTTAATTGATGGGTCTTTTTTCCAAAGGGGTAATGACTTTCGAAGGTGCATTCCCCCCAAGTAATAGGAGTGGCTGGTGGAGGAGTTTTTAATCCCCACGCGCTTTTGGTTTAAAGGAGTTATCCTTTCCTGCAATCTTTTTTTTAGAAAAAAAACGACTCTTCCCTGTGCCTACTAAAGAGGGCGTGTCCGGAAAAAGACTTTGCCCACAGGCTCGCTTGATTGTTTTTGATATCTTCTGCTCTTGTCGATGTACATGGGTAAAAAATGAGTACTTTGGGTGCATCTCCTATGTAATAACATTAATGAAATGCCAACCTCTTCCCTGGGAAAATTCCAAAAATTTTATAAGGGCCATTGGGAGAAGTTAAAAGTATCTTGTGCCTACAATACAAACATTTGATTTGATAATTTACCAATTTTTTCCCTTTTACAATGCTATTGTTCGTGCGAAAATTTTCAATTCCCATCTTTTAAATCCTTAAAAAAAAAAAGTGTTCGGGAACGTTGGGGGACACCTTTGGAAGAACGTGATAAAAAGCGTTTAAAGTTCAAAAATTATCTAAAAAAAAAGCATCGAAAACTAAAAACAAAAACAGGCAAAAAATTTAGAAAACAGGGTATAGCTCAGGCAAAGCGCCCATTTGGTCTCATTTTTGTTCCAGGAAATATCGTTTTTAAGATCTTAAAAGTGTGGAACAAATTTCATGAAATAAAAAAAGGTTTGGGGACTTACCAACTTGCCCGATTAAGTAAAAAAAAACGTTTCCACCCAATGCGAAAAGGTGGGTTTTTGCGTATGTTTCGAACCCATGCGTTTTAAAAAGGCTCTACTTAAAAAGTGAAAGACAGAAATCGAAGGAAAAAAAAAGATATGAAGACCCCACTTTTAATAACTGAAACATTAATGCCCAATAACAATAATGAAAAAAAGATTTTTTACATTCTTTTCCCTTGAAAACATCTGTGGTTTTTGTGCCAATCAATGAAATGTTTAAAAACATTTACCAGAAAAATTCATTTTTTTTCATAAACCCCTTTTTCAAAAGTGTTGGACTGAAAGTAAAATCCCATTTAAAATGGAAGCAGCTATCATTTTTCCCCATTATAAGCAAGGAAAGCCCAAAAAGCAAAACTTTTCGCCCCCTGCACTGACTTCTAAAAGGAAGCTATGGGCGTTTCAAAGGGTTGTGTATTTTGTCGAAAAAAAAGGTGTTAAATAAATCAAGCGTTTTCCCAAAAGGGCAGATCGCAATTGATAATCATTTAAAACTAAACCGTCAAACAACTTTTGGGAAAAAAAAAAATTGCAAATTTTTTGATGTGGGAAAAGCCTACGCCCAGTTGGCATGCTAATTACTGCATAAAACTGAAGATTTTGGATTTTTGGGGCCTGTTTATTATTTATAAAAAAGCTTTTTATGTAAAAAAAGTTAAAGTGAGAGAGGGAAACTACCCCCTCTAGGTTCTCCATTTGGGGTTTTCCCCCGGGGTTTGTTTCCCCCTTTTCTGTTTTTATGTTTATGATCTACCAAAAACCCTGTTAAGATCTCCTATTTAATATGTGATGTTATGTTGTGGTAAATGTCGCTTGAGGCAGTAAACAAAGGGTTTTTTATTATACGAATTTTACAAAAAGGTTGTATTTTTAAAAATTTTTTTTGAAATGGTCTGAATTTTCCACAAAAAAAAACGCAATTTGTTTTAAAAAGGGTGACCCCGCCCCTCCACAGTTTGGTTGGGAGGGGGCAAATTCATACCAAATTGTCAATTTTTGGCTTTACTTAATCAAAATTGATTGGAAATGTCATATTGGCTTTTAAAAAAGGGGGGAAAAAAAAGTATTAATTTTTAAAAATGGTTACCGGCGTTGGGGCAAGTAGGGGTCCTTGAAATGCTTAGTACGTCATTGTCGGTCCAAGCTGTTTATGGACAAAAAGTTTTCTTTGTGCCTTTTTTTTTGAAAAACTCAAAAGGTAGTGTACCATATAACTTGCATTGGTGCCCCAATTCCCCCCTCCCGTGACCTTATAATAAAATTGGGGGAACTTCCCCTAGTAAATACCGAAAACTTTATGTCCCAGATATGTTTTAGCAACAACAAAGAAAATTTGTTTAGTGAAATAGAAGTCGAAGCAAAACAAATTATCCAAAAAGGGGTAGACTATTTGTGTTTAAGCCTATTGGTACTTATTATCGCCCTTTTTAAAGTCTGAACTTAATCATTATAAATTAGAAATGCAAAAAAGAAGTTGTGCCATGCCCTTTTCGTGGAAATAAAAAAGCAAAATTTTGAAATAGAATGTACATGAAAGAAAAAAAACGAAAACAAATTCAGGTTGCAGTTCAATACAATTGAAATAGTTTTGACAACTTAAAATTTATCGAGGGCGTTTTAAAAAATTAAAGTGGTTCGCTTCGTTTTCCAGCTCTAAAAAAAGGAAATATTATTTGGAAAATCATTTATTTCCGGACTTGTTGAATTCTTATGGCTTTTAAAACTTTTCTTGTTTGTTTTTCCCCTCTTCCCTATTTCTTTGGTGTCTAAGTCGGTACGTATGCTATCAAACCCCAAATTCCAGAAAGTTCTGAATAATTTTTGAAATTAAATTGTCATACCCTTTTATTTTAAAGAGGTATTTCTTTTCCCTTTTGGGGGCTTCGCACGTTGGGTTTTTTCAAATGGTGGGTGACAGGCTGCAAAAAGGGGGGCAAGACAATCTGGAATCGAAGAACTGATGTTTCCCTTTCTCTACGGAGGTCCCTTTGTTAGAAAAAAAAAAAATTTGGGGTTGTGGGGAATGTCAATAAGGAACGTTTTAAAAAGGGTTGCCAGATAATGGCCTTATTTCAGTTATCCTTTTCAAAACATTTAAGTATCGAACTACGGAAGATTAAAACATATTTTAGAAAAAAATTTAAAGCATTTATAACAAAATTTTTTAAAAATGTCAGGTTTTCTGTGGGGAACATTTTTCCAACCCCTCCTCAATTTGAGTGTCCCCAAATTGTAAAACTTTTTTTTTCCACGTTTGTGAGCAGCTTGGAAAAAAGTATTTAAAAATCCAAAAAAAGCCTTGCCCGGGTTTAAAAGTCTATTGCAAGCCTTAGGATTTGTTTTAGTTCTTTATAGTTATTCTGTTAAAATTTGTTTAATTTAAATTATTATCGTTTAAGATCCCACCCCCCCTTTTTTTTTTTGTTGCATGAAATACCCAAAACACTGTTACCTTCATTCTTTTTCTTTCCCCTTTCCCTTTTCGTTTTTCTTCCCCTTTTATTTTCCCAAACCTGTTAATATCTAAGATGAAAAGCGTTAATTGAAGACACAAAAAAACAAACACCCAAACACACACACACCCCCAACACACACACACACACAAATTCTGCCAAACTTTCTACAGTGGTCCCCACCACTAAATTAAAGAAAAAAAACAGAATTGGATGAAAATTAGTTATTTAAAGACAAAACAAGTTGTCTTCTGGTTTCAGGGGTTTCCCCCCCTCCCCTTTTTGATTTGAAGTCTTCCCTTTTCATAATCATGAGTGGGCAGTACAGTCAAACTTGTTGTGTGGCGAAAAACAAAAAAACATTCAATATAAAAATAAAGGTAGTTAAAAAAAAAATGATGAACAGCACGTTTAAAAATTAAACTGCGGAAGTGGTTAAAATACAATGTGCATTTTGTGGTTTTTCTTAAAAATAGTTCAAGTATAATGTGTTAAGAATTTACCGTTGTGTGGATTTGAGTGTGCGCGCATGTGTGTGTGTGTGTGTGTGTGTGTGGTGTGTTCCGTGGGTGGTTTGAATGTGCTATTATAATCTAGTCTATGGGAAATGATTTTAAACCCCTTTTTAAAAATAATTTTTAAAGCACAACGCGACCCTTTGTATAAGTCAAGTCAGAACTCTCACCATCCTGCCCTTACCACATTTTCCTTAAAATTAAACTTTTTGTTGAAAAATTTAAAAAAAATCGCACAAAAAGGCAAAAATACAGTCAAAAAAAGAAAAAAAAAAAAAAATGAAAATTGTTTTTTTGCAGAATTTTTTTTTTGTTTTTGGGTAACTATATTTCACACCCCCAGATAAAGTAAATTTTGCTGTTGCATATTTTTTCATTTTGCAAACTGGATTTTTTCCCTTTGATGGATTCTGATGGTTTGACCCAAGGTTTTAAAAAAAAGGGGTTTTCTTGTGTGTAGGCTCCACTATATGCCAATGAATGTTGTCTTTCGGGTGGAAAAGAAAAAGGTAAACCAAAACACGCAACCACACACATCCTCACTCTTCCACTCCTCCCAATACCCCCCCCTCTGAAATTTTACATGGTGTGTGTCCCCCACAACAAATACACCAAAATGAAATATCCCCAAACCCAATTTAAACAAAAATTTTCACTTTTGTGCATTTTGCCTTTTTTAGTTTTGCCCTAGTTTATTGTGAAAATATTTGCAAGCTCTTTTCAAAGGGGCTTTATTTTACTGAAAACATTAGCCAAATCAGTTTTTTTTGTTTTTAGCCCTTTTTTTGGTTGGGACTTTCATCATTCACTGAAGTTTTTTGTTTGAGCTTCTGTATTCAGTTTGATTACTTCGATGATGTTCAGATAAAGCACAAACGGCAAAAAATTTTGTGTTAATATCTCTCGCTTGAAAGAAGCTGTGTTTTTGTTCACGAGTACCCCGCAATGGTTTCTGTATTCCGTTGGCCCGGGGGTCAGGGGTTTTGGTCCGGTGTCGCTTTGCTCCTTTTTCTATTGCATGCAATTTGGTTGTAATTGTCCCCCACTTCTTCTAAGCATTATGAAATTTTTCCCTCAGAAATTTGCAGAAAGAGAGAAATTTTGGGTTTTCTATCGATTTACTTTCGTCGGAAACGCATTTTGGTTAAGGGGTGTTGTTGGCCCCCCGAAGGTCACTGGTCTTTCGGCCATGACAAGAATGAATCTCCCTGTGTGTTTTGTTTCGATGCTCCCCCATTTTTGGGGTTTTCTTGGTCAAGTTTAATTGCCCGTTTGTGAAAGTGTGAAGGTCGAAAAGCCGTTTCAAAAGGGTGTTTTTTAAATCGCCCCCGGGCTTTTTAAATCTTTTGGGGGAAAAAGGGTTTGGGAAAAGTATCTTTTGGGTCTTTTTCACAAAAACCTTGTTTTGGAGGTAGGTATGTGTATTAAAAACCCATTTTTTTGAAAAAAAAACTAAAATTTATTATTTTTTGGTTTTCGGTTTGGAATGTCTTATTATAGTTTTATCCCAAAAAACCCAAATGGCACCTGCACCCCCTCTGCTATTTGCCTCTAGCCCAAAAAAGGCTGGGTGGGCAAGCAACTCATTGGAAATGGGAGTCACATTTGAATGTTAATCCTTTTTGAGCGTTTTAAAGCGTCTTTTGAAACATGGCTTCTATCTGTTTACCTTAACACCAAAATGCATTTTAGATGTAGTTAATGAAGCCAACTCCTGAAGTGTAAGTTTGTTGTAAGACCCTAGTGGGCGTGTGTGAAGCGGTGTTTGACCACTGAGTATCCTGTCCCCTCATGTTTTAGGGGACAAACAAACAAGTTGCCCCCCCGGCTATTTCCATTCAACACTTTGTGAGGTAAAAAAATACTTTTTCTGTGGACAACCAATGATCCCCCTACTAAAAAAACTGGGGTGATTGATTTGGTTTTCCCCTTTTAGTACATGGGGGGACAGGATAGTCGTGGTCAAACACTCGCTTTCCCCAGCCCCGTTAAGAGCGTGGGCTGGTTCCAGTTTGGATGGGTGCCGTTTGCCCCATTGGTAGGGTTAGTTCCCCCGCCCAGCTTAAGGGTACCCGCCCCTTTTTAGGGGGAGGAAAGGGGGGGGGGGAGTGGGCCCCCCTCATATGTGGCCCCAGAGAAGTGGGTTCTGAGCCCGCTCCTTCGACCCTTTAGGTTTGGGATTTAACCTTTTTTTTTACCCTTGACTGACAAAAGTTTTTACGGGGGTTAAAAAACCACCCCCTTGCGGAAAAAAAAGTGGTTGGTTCTTTAAAACAGCATTAAAATTCCTTTTCGTTTGCCGGGGTTTGTTTTGTTTACACGTTTGTTTATCTCATTTAAGTGCTTTTGGCCTTTTAAATAGATCGAGTTGGTATGCTGTGCAATCAAAGGGGCCAATCGGGTGTTGAAAATAACTCAAAGATTATGTATTTTGTACTTTGGTCGCGTCTGGGTGTAAAAACAGGGATGTCATTAAAGGTCAGCTCATACGAAGTCTGTTTTGGTGCGCCCCGATAGTAAGGCATGTGAGAGTGGGGTAAAAACGAGGTTTCCCAAAAATTGTTACATGCTTTTGCTTGGCAGCTTTTTTCTTGTTTCCTTACGCGAAATATACTTTGTTTAAGTTTCTCATCCCGTATGCCTTTTAAAATAAGGCCCCTTTTTTTTTTTTTGTCATCATAACGAAATCCCGAAAATATGTTGATTTTTTGTGCGCACTTTTTGTTCTAGCTTGACACTATTTTTTTTATTAGCCTTTAAGTTTGTACCCCCTTCTGTTGGTTTCCGATCTGCTCTATTGAAAAACAAACCCAGTTTGCCCGGAACATGCTCTCTTTTCCTAAAAAAGGAAAACTTCGGTCAAAATCATTTTCATCTGTGGGGGGTTGTTTTTAAAAAACTATTTTGTCTTTTTCCCCTTTTTGCTAAGGGTTTTTAACGTCTGTTGTCAAGGTTGCACCAAATGTTTGTTGGCCATCTTTTTTTTTAGTTCCAACAAAAACCAAAAATAGATAATGGAAGACTAGAAAAAGCAATATAGTGTGTGTTACGCGCTGTGTATAGTGAAGCGCAGCGGGCTGCCCCTTGTTCGTTTGAAGGAAAAATTGAAGGGGTTAAAATTTTTTGCAAATTTTGGCAACCACGCCCGAAGTTTTGTCTTTTACGACTATGATATGGCAAAAAGCCATCTGTATCTGTAATGGCAAACAAAAAGGGTTTTTTTAACAAAAAAAAATAACCGAATCAGTTTTAGCAAAAAATACACCAAGCAACGGGCTAAGTGTGACCATTGCAGAGCAAACTGCTGGTTTTAGTGATGCCCTGACAACAAGACAACCCTCACAAGCTGTTTACACAACTACAAAATGCGGAACCAAAACTCTACAACAAACTTTGAGTGTGGACCACTTATAGACTTAAGCACAGTGGGGCATATAATAAACAGAAAAAACAATTTTAAAGTTGGAAAGACTAAGCGTCACAAAAGCAAGACGAAGACATCGCAGCAATGAAAAAAATAAATGATTAACCCTCTACCCTTGTGAGAAATAATGGGGTCAATCAAGCACTACAGAGATTAGAGGCGAACTTAAATTTAGCACACACTAGTGCTTTAGACTCATCAACATAGGAACTAGAAAAGAAGGAGCTAGCAGAAGCAGACATTGCGAAATTTGAAACGCCAGAAGTTAAAGAAAGAATCACACTGCATCTAAAAAATCTGCAAGATGAAAACACCAAGCAGATTAGTGGTCTTAAACAATAAGCGACAACAACTACAATCTCAGGTTGCAGAATAAAAGAAACAATCACTGCATTCTTTATGAGAAAATTAACACTGGCTCGGAAAAGAATCGTATCTCTGTTTGGCGAGCAAGGATATACTTGTCTAGTATTAAATTTTCAGAATTGGGTCTTGGTTATTAGCGCTTGTGGATGCGCGTGGAAGGAAGCACAGTACTGCCACCACACACACCTTCCCACTACAAGGCAACAGGCATGGGTTAAGAAAATGGACTCGGCATTAGGCGAAATACTATTAAATAAGATTAGTCCTACAAAGTTGGCAAACGCACTTCCTGGGGATAATTTGAGGCCTGCAGTGATTTGCTGGCTCTTCTATCAACAGCAGTAAAGTTGTTGGGATTTAATGCTTGAGATTGTCTTGGCATGCGTACGGGTATTAGTTGTTGTGTTTTACTTTCCTGAAGATTTGGATAAGATAAGCAAGGCTGCTTTTAAAACGCAAGTGTAGTTGTTCAAGCGGTCGATTCATCGAAATGATTGTCTTTTGCAGAGGATATAACTCTTTTTATTTGGCTCTGATGGTGCAGGAGTTTCTTTTCCCGTGTTGGTGTTTGTTGATGTACTGTATCTGTTATGCTACTGATACTTCTGTGATAGGTGTTATATAAGCTAACATTTTTGCTAAGATGCCTTATCATCTCTAGTCATATATAGATATTGTTGTTGTAGTTTGGTAATTATTTCCTATATGTAAGATGCATGTTGAAGGCGTCGAGCATACTATAAATTTAGCCCTTTAGCAAAGTCTACCTTTAGACTAGTGCATATGTGAGGGAGGAACATCTTGAGAATAGTTTAAATGCTTGATGGTAGGTCAAACTTGTGGAGTTAATACTGTCTTCAACATTGAGCTAGAAACAGCTTCTGTGACATCAACTATTGCTGGACTTGTTGGTGCCTGATGCACCAAGCTTGCACACACATAGGCTGAGAACAGAGTCATTAATTACCGCTTCGTCTAATCCTGGTCTTGTTAACCTTCACTCTTATCAAGATATGAAAGAAATGGTCTACATGTTTCATGTGCTTTTGCTTCTATTGAGTCAAGTCAACACTTGCCCTGCATGAGAAAAGATGTTTTTGGAGGCCACAGTCATAGTTATTATCCTCCTTTGTGCAGCCACCAACACAAAATTACGAGTCCCAATTCCATTATTTTTTACCTGTGTTTGTCTGAATGCAGTTTAGGAATAATATTAAACTCATTGTACAGCCATCTCATCGCCTAGCTCTGTGTTATGGTGTAAGTCTTTGTAAGGTGACGGCGAATGCTAGGTCGAGTTCGTTACTATCAGTGGGAGCAGTGGGGACCTTCAGTTAGATCTCTCACGTTCTAAATGATAGTACGAATGAAAAATGACACGACTTTACTAATGGTTTGGATGGTTATGTGGTTCCGCATAAGACATACCACAGCTGTAGTTGGAACAGTGAAACAAAGTTTATGAGGTTTTGGTAAATGTATAGGATTGAGGACACCATGCTTTTGCAGAGTGGCATCGATGCATCTTAATTGGGAGGTTTAGAAGTCTGATTTCAGTGCGGTTGGGGAACTTATTACTTTCGAAGATCATGTCTCTGAAACAGCAACATGACAGCTTGATTAAAGGTAATAGTCTTTGGGTTATAGTGAGATCCAGCCTCGTATTTTGCATCTTTATTATATTTATACATTATTATTCTATAGTAGATAAAATGTTTATAACACTAACAAACATCCAGTCAGGTGTACCTGTTAAACTAGCCATTCCTATTGACAACCGCTGTCAACATAAAACAGTTGCTTTGCATGAGGTCTTCTACACAGTATCATGGACAAACATGACAGATACAACAACTGGATTTGAGTAGAAGATCCTAGAACTAGAACGATTAATACATTTACTGTGCAAGAAGGTTATTATGATTTCTGCACACTGGAAAAGGAGCTCTTTCGCCCAGCTGGCATCACAGCAAAACTCAACCAAGCTAGTCTAAGAGTCACTCTACAGCTACCTTCACATTATAATAATGCCACAACTCTTGCAGAAATGCTTGGTTTCATGACATAAAAGTCTTTAAGGTGGTATTGATGATGATGGCAAGGAAATAACCATGTCGGTGAAAGACCCATTGACATGGCAGTAAACTCTTTGCTTTTTTTTAAACCTTCCATTTTCACAACAAAAAACCAAGGGGGTGACAAAGGTTTTTTTCCTCATCAGTCCCTTCTGTTCAAACTGAGAATCCTTCCACCCAGCAGAGCAATGTACGTGAAATGAAAGCACAATAGTTTTTCTACACTTCAATTAAAAGGCTAAAAAAGGTTTTCCCTTTGAAACACTCTGTATAACAATCAAAGGCGAAGAAAAAAAGGAACATTTGGACTGAAAAAAATTTACATATACTTAAAAATAAAAAAAATTTGTACTAATATACTTAAAAAACCATTCACGCGGCCCCGAAATTTAAGACACCTAAAACATGCCCAATATTGAGTTAAAGATCTTGGTGATGTAAAAGTTTGAAAAAGGGGGGAATTGGTGAAGTCTATGTTTTGAGAAACCCTTGAGGGGAAAATACAAGTGCACGGGAAAAAGAAAAAGCAAAAGGAAAACCTGGGTTTTTTAAACTTGAACATTTGCTTAATTGAAGCTGAACAAAAAGCAGATGATTTTACTTAAAATTAAAAATAAAGCTAAAAAATTTGGCCTTAAAAACCAAGAAATCAATGGCAGATCAAGTTTGGTTTTTTATTCCATACACTCTTTGCCCCAAAACGAATTTCGTAAAGCCAAAATTGGGGGGAAACCAAAGAAAACATGCCTAGCAATAATCACCCCGCAAAATGAATTAGAGAAAATTAGCATTACAGAAAAAAGGGACATTTTCTTGTTATAGAAAAGCTCAGTAAAAAAAAACCCATAAAACCCATTGCGACTTTTCCTTCCTATTTTTCCTCTGGATGTCAGTACACTTTGGGGTTTTTTGTTCTGGTTTGAAAGAGAAGACAGAGCTTTTTCTTTTTTAAATGGGGGGGATTATTTTTAACGGAAAGCCCTTCCAAAAAGATGTTTCCTAAATTTTGCTATTGCTATTTGAACAGGGGGGGTGACGACATTAAGGGAAAAATTTCCAGTAAAAAAAATTAATTTGGGCCCCAAAAACCCCCACAGCTGAGGGCAATTAGCAACCCTCAATTACACCACTTTGCCTCGTTGCAGTCTTTTACCCAGATTTGTACTGTCCGAAAAATCTTTTAAAAGGGGATTAAGGGAAAAAAACCAAAAAAATTACACATTTTTTTAAAACGGGAAAAGAAGATTCCCAAGCTAAATATCCCTAAATTTTCCCATTGCACCAGATCCTAAAACCCCTAATCCCTTTTTGTTTGACAAACATTAAAAATTTTGCAGCTGAATTGAGCAAAACTGCAAAGAAATAAAAAACGGCCCATTTCCTGTGTTGGTCTATTACTCAGGTACAGCAACTCGTCTACAGTCAAAAGCAAGGAACGGATTGCTCTCTTGGCTACTGGAATTGGAGCTCCCTGCATAAATTGCTTTGGGGCTCTGTTTCAAAAACCAGCGGGAACCCTTTTTCATTTGTCACACCCTTTTTTCGAAGAAGGGTGCAAAAAACTAAAAAAAACATGATGCTGTGGTTGCCTTGACATTAGAAAAAGCCCCTCTTTCGGGTCATTATTGAAAAAGCCTAACAGATCCCCAAAATCTAAAAAGGGGAAGTTCAAAAGTCTTCAGGTTTCTCGATGACTACAAGCCCCAAAAAATTTCGACCCCAAAAAAACAACACAAAGCTAAGCCTGGGGACTTTTGACTCAAAAAAAAAAGGAATATAAAAAAAAGGGGGTATCTGTTTGGGAAAGGGACAGTGTTTTTAAACGATCAGCGGGTTACTCTTTTAAGGAAACTAAGAATTACCTGCGGTGGATTCCCTGTTAAATACAGTAAAAAACAAAAAAAAAACAAGAACCCAATTTAAATTTAAAAAAAATTTAAATTTTTTTCTCCTTACTATATTTTTTTAGAGATTTTTTTTGGGGCCCATTTTGGGAAAAAGTGTTTAAAGACAATAGAGAAAAAAGTTACAAAAGCAAAAAAACGTGGTAAAAAGCTTCAAGAGGGCAATCACACAATTCCCCCAGAAAACCTAAACAAGATCCATAAAGTAAAGGTGCGTTTTTTGCAGAATTCAATACAACATGGCAAAAAATTAAAGAAGAATTAACTGTTCATTTTGTCAACAACCAACAAGCACTGAACTCGTTTAAAGAGTCTAACACAACATGGCAGATAAAGGGGTTGGCACAACTTTAACTTTCCCGCAAAAAACAGCAAGAATGAGGGATCGGGAGGGGACATTGGGTAAATTTTCTTTCCCATAAAAACTAAACAAAAAATTTTTTTTAACCCCATTTTTTGGTAAAATTTAAAATTTCCCCTTGCCCCCTGATGTTTAGCAAAAACGTGCTGTGTAACATTCAAAACCCAAAAAATGACAAGTTTTTTAATGGGGGTTGTGTGGGCTAAACTTTTTTCAGGGGGCAAAGAATGCAGAGAGAGTTTAAAAACAAATCATGTACATCAGGGACAACCCTTGACTTTAGGGCTTTGGGTTTCCCTGGGGGCTGTTGGGAGTATTGACAATTTTGAGGAACAAAAACCCAAACCCTTCATTTGTAATGTGTACACCGGGAAAAGAGTCCCCCTATGCCCTACCCTTTCTAGCAAGTCCCCCTTTGTAGGTGACCCTTGAAAAAAAAACCATGTAACGTATTTTGATAAAGGGTATTATACACTTATTAGAACAAGGAGTAGACTTAAGCACGGGACAACAAAACATCAGCACAAAAAAGATTTTTGCAGACTATGCTTGGTTCGTTTCCCCCGTCTTTTTTAAGAAAGCTGCCCAAACACAAAAAAATTTTGGAAAAGGTAAAGAAAAAGGGAAATTCATTTAAAACTGTAAAAACCAAAGGGGCCGGGAAACCAAGGGTTTACTTAAAAAAATTTAAAAAAGTACAAAAGAGCCCCTATGTTTGTATCGATTTTGGGAAGTCTATAATTGTGCCATAGGAAAGGACCGGGCACGGAAAAAACCCAAAAAACATTCTTACCGGGAAATCTTTCAAGTATGTTCATTTGCTTATGTTATTTTTTGTTTTTTTGGTGCACTTTTACGGGGCCTTTTTTGTAAAGAGGACCTGACGGGGCTAAGCTTTTTCTGAACACTTGAAAGCGAATAAAACCCAAATACTCTCAACAGTTAAACTAAAAGAGTTTATTATGTTAAATGAAGCCCGGGAAAAAATATCTTCCAACATTGCTGGATTTGTGGTAATTTTTTAAATCATTTGAAGGTGGAAAAAATTCCACACAGTCAGAGTTTCATGCCCAAACATCAGTGGTAATTTCATGGGGCAGCACATAAAAAGTGAAATTTCACAAGTAAAGTAGTTCCCAAAAGGGGGAACCCTGCCTTTTTTTTTTTCCACAATCTAAGGGGTTTAGGGAACTACCAAATTTATGCAGGCAGTAACTTTGAGAAAAAGGCCCTTTCGGCTTTGGCCCCATCATAGAGAAGAAACCTGCTTTTACACAAAAATATTTGCCCTTTTTTGATTTTTCCCACAACATCGAAAATCTCTAGAGCCCTTGTCTTTTCAAAGTACTTGCTCAATTACAAAAAAAAACTTCGAAAAAAAAGCGGAAAAAAAAAGGGGGGCCCCTTTCCCTTATGAGTAAAAGGGGACTCGGGGGAAAAAGGTTTTATGAAGAAGAGCTCCACCAAAAGAAGTTTCCCTTAAAACAAAATTGAGGGTTTAAAGGAATCATGTTTGATGACTATCACCCATGCCAGGGGGCTAAAAAAAGGATGCACGTCGGGCGATGGGGTTTTCTATAAACATATTTTCTTGTGATCTTTTTTTGCTTGTTTGTGTTTTGGAGAACACGAAAGACCGCATGAAACATTAGGGTCTAGCCCCTTAAACAAAATTACAGAAATTTGGAAAAAACCGGGAAATTCATAAAAGCTTCCTTAAATTTTTAAACTGGGGTGCAGTTTGATTTGTTTTTCTGCCCTCCCAATGCTCCAAATAAAAAAAGGGGGTGGTTGCGGGGGGCATCAGTATGGCACGCACAATTACTGTGGGGGGCCAAAACAAAATATTTAAAAGGGCTATGACCCTAGAAAACCTTCAAATAATCATTCTTGGAGGCAAAAAATTTCCTTAGGGATAGGCGATGGTCGGGTTCACCCCCTAAAAAAATTTTTCAATTGTTTAAGGGGCCCTTTTTTGCTGTTGATAAACTCAAAAAAAATGCCACCCAAAAAATTTTCCCGACAAGCAAGGGGCTGGACTTAGAAGTAGTTTTAGTCTATCCCCCTTGAACTAAAATATGCCACAATGATTCCCAAATTTGGTTTCAGAAAGGCTCAAAAAATCTCCAAAAAAACCCAAACCAAAGCTTGTACCAACTAAATACAAGGGCCCGTTTTGTTTGTCACTGCGGGACTGCAACAGTTCTACCTAAGGCGGGGTTAAATTTTCTTACTGCTTTTTTCATCTTCATTGTTTTTAAACCTAGAGAAATTTCATGAAACCATACATCAAAAAAAACATGATCTGAAAACAAAGGGCAACCGTTTGATCAAAAAGGTTTTACTTAAAGCTCATGGAAACAGCTGTTTTGGGTAAAAAAATTTGGAAAACCCCACACAAAAAAAAAAGGTTTTTGATTGGGTCACAAAAAAAATAAACCCTTTAAAGCTAACATCAAAGCCAAGTTTAACAAGACTACAGCCAATTCATACAGTCTGTATGGCTTCTGTGAAGAATTTGGGGGTTAAACTGGGAAAAACCCAAGTATTCATTGGGTTTATTGGGGGCTGGGCTTCAAAGCTGTTAAAGCGGAGTTTTTGTTGATTTTTCCCCAAGCCTAAACATCCTGTTTGAAAGGGGTCTTTTTCACGGGCACAAAACCTTTTTCCCCCTTTAACATCCCCACAAAAAGAATAAAAAAAAAACCTTTTTAAAGGATGTAGCGGCGGGGAAACAGAGTCATGGTTGCCCCCAAATTGATTATCCAAAAGCCAGTCCCTTGCATTCATGTAAAAAAAAAATTATTGGTAAAGAGGGGAAGGATAAAAAAACGGCACTTTTAATCAAAGAATATGTTGGCTAAAGGGTCCTAGTTGTTTAGTGTTGAAAACCCCAGAAGGTTTTAAAAAAAAAGGGAAAAAGGGGGGTTGGGCATACGGGTGGTCAAAACAAGCATCAGCCCATGAAACTAAAAAGAGGCCTTTTTAAAGGTAGGTTTTTTCACCCAGGGACCCCCCAAAGCTTTGCTAAACCCTGCAAAAAATTCAACACAACTGGGGGTTAGAAAAAAAATTTTGATTGCGCGGGGTACAAAACGATATATTCTTCACCGGGCATCATAGGCCTTGGTCACTGGAAAAAAAAAAGAAATTTAAATTTAAATTTAAAATTAATTTTTTCACATTTATATATGATGTAAAAATATTGATTGAAAATCAAAAAGGTTGTTTTTCTTTATTAAGACCTATGGTAGTGATACAAGCCCTTCGTCTCTGCTTTTTATAGCCGTGACATATAACGACTTTGGTGAGCAAGTAGAAAAAAAACTTGGGTTATGGCAAAAAAAGGGGAGGGGCTAAAAAATATTCTAGGAGTTTTTTAGTGGGAGGGGAAAAGTTTTTCCCAACCCCCCTTTTGTTTAACAAAATGTTCCCCTAAATTGTTTGTAAAAAAAACGTTAGAAAAAACCCTGTTGCATTTTTTTCTGATGAAATAGGGCCTACCTTTTAAAACGGAAAAGTTTTAAATTTGGGACACTGCAGGTTTCCCCTCTAACAAAAGTCGTTGTGGGGCAGGATAATGACAACAATTTAAAAAGGGGAAACCCCTTCCACAAATTTTTTTTGGTTTTAAATTTTCTATGCTCCAATGGATCTTGTCGTTTTTGACTGTCGTGGCTTCCCGTTTTCCCCGGGGCATACAGATATCATTTTTCTTCCCCAAAGGGGATTTTGGGTTTCTTAAAGGTGTTTTTTGGTTTGCGCTGTTTGTTTTTCCCTTTTATGGCGTCCAAGGTTTTTAAAAACCCGGGGCTTTTTGTTTTCCTCAGAGTTCATTGCTCTCAAAACTGCAGGGGTCTTCTTACCCCAATTTTGTATTTCGGGTGCCCGGGGTCATGATTTTTTTTGGGGGTTTTATATGGGAAACAGTCCTTTTTGCTAACAGCTTGTTAAAGCTTTTAACCAAATGCTTTTTGATCTGTTGGGTTGGGCTGGTATACCTCTTTTTATTGCTATCCTTTCTTTTGAAACACTGATTTTAAAAGCTCCCTTTAAAAATCTTTACCTCAACAACTGAATAAGTCGGGGATTTTTAATGGGCCCCCACATAGATTTCCTGCAAAGCAATGCATTGCACTCTTTTTTATAAGGGGGTCCCGCATCTTATACCTAGAAGCACGTCCCCCACAGAAAAAAGCAACTTTTTCCTCTTTTCTTCTGCTTTGTCATGGGGTAAGTATAAAAGGTTATTTGGGTGAGTATCATTTGCTTCATTTTTTTAAAAAGGGGGGTATATTAATTTCAAATTTGGGGCAGGTAAAATTTAAACTGCCCCTATTTCTTGTTTAGACAGCCACTTCTTTGGGTATTCCAACTTTCTCCTGCGCAAGGGTCAGTTTATTAATAGCCGTCTGTCCTTTCCAGTACCTTTTGGTGTGTAGTTTTTAAACTTAGAGAGTTTGGCAAACCCCTTGTTTTTTTTAAAATAATTAAAATTTTTAAAAAGCCTTTGGGTTTAACCCCAATTCTTGGTAAAAAATAATTTTAAATTTTTCCCTTTCCCACCCCAATTTAAAAACAAACTCGCTGTTTCTGGGGTTTTAGTGGGTTGATTTAAAAATCCGAAGCTGTGGGGTTAGTAAAAGGAGGATTTTTGGTTTTTCCTGTCACAATGTTTGTACCCTTTTTTTGACGCGTTCTAAAATTTAGGAAAAATTTTTTTTGCATGTTTCCCTTTTTTACGAAAATTTTTTATTAATAGGGGTCTGAGCAATTTTTTGTCCCTTTTGTTAAACTGCCTGTTTCTCGGGGTTTGTTGTTTTTTTGCTTTTCATCCCCGTCCTTTCTTTTATCTGTTTTTAAATTTTTTGAAAAAAAGTAGTTGTGCCCGTAAAAGCAAATTTCATTAACTACAGCACACCAAGCTTTATCCCCTAAAAAGCCTTTTTTTTTAAAAATTTTGGACTAATTTTTTCGGAATAAATTCCCCGCCCAACCCGGGGGAAATCTTTTTTAGGCAATGGTTTTGTTACAACCGGGAAAATGCTTAGCACTGTCTTAAAGGGCCCATTTCCTAAAAACCCGGCTTTTATTTTTTGAAGGGTCTTCCTAACTTGTATAGCCCAAAAACTAAGACTGCCAAAACGGCAGGGATGGGGAGAAAAAAATGGGCTGGGAGTCCTTTTTTGTACTTTTTTTTACTATATGTTTTAAATTAATTAAATTTTAACTTTAAACATCTTGGGTTTAAAACGGGTTTTCAGGCTTTTTATGGCAGTGGTTGTGGTTTGGCTTTTTTCATGTTTTTTTTCTTGCTTGCGGGTTTCTTGTTGGTCCAACCCCCTATAGGCTGTTAAAAACCCCAATTTCCCAATTTGCTGTTTACCCCTAAATAAGTTAAAATGAATTTTTTGTTTTTTGGGGGTGCTGTGTTTTTTTCTGTGTTTCTATAGGCATCTGTTTTTCTAATTTTTTCCCAGTTAAAATCTTTTTCTTTGCTTGAATTTTTCCCAAGTTTTTTTTGTTGATTCCCTTCTTTCTAACCTCTTGCCCTTCAACTCTCCCGGGTTTTTTTGGGGACAGTTGTCCTTTTGGAAAAAGGGGGGTTTGGGTTGGGGTTTCCCTTTACATTTTTCCTGTGCTTCCGTTGGGTTTGATACTGTGTTCTGTTTCTTTTCATTTTTTCTATTGGTTAAATTTTTAAAATTTTTTAAAGTTATCATCTAGCAACTACTGGGGGTAACAGAGACCAAAACGGGAATACTTTCCAGGCAAGTGCTCCGTGTCTTTGAAAAAAAAAGGAATTTTTTGCTAAATATAAGCCAAGTCAAACTTCCCAGTCCCATTAAAGGGCCCTAATTGCCCGCTTTTCATATTGACCAATAACGTTTTGCCCCCAGGGGGTTTTTACCATTTTTTGGGTCCAAGAAGGCCTTTTATAAACCCATTAAAATCTATTTAAAAAATTTTTTGTGGTGATAATTTCTGAACCTTTTTTCAACTGTTATTTGGGGGCCAAGTTTTGTTTGTTTTTCCCCAAGCAGCAAGGAAAAGGGAAACTTCTCCTTTTATCCAGTAGACTTTCTCATTCCCGTTATTTCTTCTTGGGTAAACCAATAATGTCATCAACAAAATTCGTTGCAATTCCCTGTTGTCTACTTTACAAAAAATTTTTTTTTAAATTTAAACCAAAAAATGTTCTTGTTAGTTTCTTTTGTTATTTCTTTTTAGATTTTGGCCCCGGTTCTTGTTTTAGTTCTTATTAATTTCTTTTCTTTTGTTCTTTTCTTAGGGTTTTTGCTAGGGTTTTTGCGGTTTTGGTTTTTGTTCTTATTTAGTTCTTTTTTAGGTTTTTTTGTTTTTGTCTTGTTAAAGGTTTTTAAAAAAGATTTTTGTTAAAAAATTTTTAAAAAAGTATTTTTTAAGTTTTGTTTGGTTTTTGTCATGTTTTTTTTTTTAGGCCCCTTTTAGGGTTCTTTTTAGGTTCTTGTTTTGTTCTTGTTAGG
This sequence comes from Rapana venosa, assembly GCA_028751875.1. Classification (NCBI taxonomy): domain Eukaryota; kingdom Metazoa; phylum Mollusca; class Gastropoda; order Neogastropoda; family Muricidae; genus Rapana; species Rapana venosa. Next base: position 7,637,740 of record CM054164.1, read on the forward strand.
TTTGTTAGGTTCTTTAAAAAAGTATTTGTTTAAATTCTTAAAAAAAGTTTTTAATTTAAGGGGCTTTTCAAATTCTTACGTATTTTTATTTCGAATAAAAATTTTTTTTATCATAAAATTTACAAAATTTTTATTTGTTTTCTCATTTTCAAATTAAATTTTTATTCTTTTATTTTTTGTAGAAAATTTTGGGAAAAAAAACGATTCAAGGAAAAAATGTTTATTTTTTATATAAAAGTTGCGTGGTTTTAGATAAAAATTAAGTAGTTGAGCTTGAATCAGCTTTTTCCCTATCTCTAAAATAGTATACGTACCTCTAGGTAGTAAGCCATTTATTTTAACAAACAATCTTCATGTACACTTTCCTCATTACCAATGTTACACTGAGCTTAGAAAGAAGAGTGTGCGTGTGGGCCATATGAACGAACATAAAGCATATCTTTACCTCAACCAAAGAACTTTCCTCAATTAAAAGCAGACATTCTTTATAGTCAATTTCTTTTCCTTCAACAAAGGGAGGTAATTCATTCCTTATTATCAGAGGCAGCTGTTGTCTTGAGACACAAAGATATACCATGAGTAAAAGTATAGACAGAGTAGGCCGTCTATTATATTTCACGGTGTCGCAATTAATAATAATAATAATAATAATAATGATAATAATAATGATAAATGAAATGTATATAGCGCTATATCTTGTAAAATAAATTAAAGCACTTGCATTTGACCCACTCCTACATATGCAACCAACAATAATTAACAGTTTTAACAAATTCAAAACACACACACACACACACACACACACACACACACAACACACACACACACGCACAGGTTATACACTTCGCAGGATAATGGGAATTTTGGTCCCTAAAGCATGAACAGATAATATGAGATGAAACAATAGGGAAATCTAGGTTTGAAATAGGTATGGCGTAAGTAGGCTTTCGCCAAGGGAGAGAGAGGAGGTCATTCCCATTGATGGACCAGAATAGAGAAAGAGCTTACGGCCAACGGTGGATTGGTTGAATCTAGGTGTTTGTAGGCACAGGGTATCTGCAGCAGAGTGGAGGGATGAGAAGGAGTGTACAGGTGAAGACATTCACAGAAATAGGAGGGTGCTGTGTTGTGGAGGCATTTATAACAGAGGGTACTGATCTTATAGTTTATTCTCTGTGGCACAGGCAACTAGTAAAGAGATCGCAAGAGAAGAGTAATATGCTCAGATTTCTTTCTTTTTGACAACTAGTTGAGCTGCAGAGTTTTGTATTTGTTGAAGGGAGTGGATAGATGAAGCTGGCAGACCAGCCAGAGGAGAATTAAAAGTCTGGATGTGAAAGAATGAGAGATGACAAGTTTGGATGCTTCGTCTGTGGACAGGTACTTTTGAATTGCACAAATACGCTGTAATTGATAGTAGCAGGACTGGCAGGTCTGGGTGTTGAATTTTTGCATGGAGAGTGTGTTGTTGATCAACACCTAGATACTTGACTGTGGTGGTTAGAGGAACTGTCGCATTGCAAAATTCTATTGAATCTTTTGTGATGGAAGAGAGTTTTATCTGCATTTAGCTGTAACTTGTTCTGTATCATCCAGTTTTGCGTATCTAGGAGGCAGTGTGACATATTTTTCAAAAGAGAAGGCAGATTTTCAGGAGTATCATTGATTGGAATCTGAGAGTCATCAGCGTAGAAATGATGGTTGATCTGGTGATGGTTTATTATATATGGCAGTGGAGCAGTGTAGAGAGTGAAAAGGACAGGGCCCAGAACTGATCCCTGTGGAACTCCACATTTCAGTTTGGCAGGTGTTGATTGAATCTGGTTTACTGCAACTGTATGAAATTGGTCAGTGAATTATGAACTTAAGCAGGGTGAGGGCTGCACTTTTGATAACAAACATTTTCTGGAGACAGGCAAGAAGAATTGAGTGATTGATAGTGTCAAATGCTGCAGATAAGTCGAGAAGAGTGAGAAAGGAGATTTTCCCCGAGTCAGAAGCATGTAGAAGCGTGTCTGCCTAACATGTTCTAATACTGGACAACACAACACAAGATGTATCTTATCCGCCAGTGCTTGCTTACATAATGGGAATTAGTAACCTGAGGTCATCCACTTTATGCTCTGTGTATTTACATTTGTGAGCATTTATGTCTGATACACCAAGTCTAAATTTACACAAGTCTTTTTAAATGTACGTGCATAACTATTACGTTTTAGGTAAGGTTTGACATTGTGTGAACTTATAGATTGTCGATATATTTGATATTTTTCACTGCTTTCTATATGGTCTTTTATATGCTACCACTGGCAGGTCATTAAACTTTGTCTAAAACCGTCAATAAATTCTTTACAATTCCCAACTGCTTGACTGAGCCAAATTATTCTAAACCCAAGTTCACTTAAACAGACACCTATTTGCGTAGCCCAGTTGTTTTCCCCTTTGACATCTAGATCATAAAGCATCTTGCAAGATTTAAAAGGTAGCCTGCTCTCACCAGTTTACACAATTTTAATCCAATATGTTATCTAATGCATCTTACTGAAGTATTGACAGAGAGAGGATATAATTATATTAGTTTCACTATAAAACAGGCCATCTGGCATACCTCTAGCTTATGCTAAAACTGATTTAAAGCAAAAAGGTGCCCTGGTTTACAGAGTCTTACAGCTATATCTAGACCCAAATTTACAGGACAATAGAACACCATGTGAGTATTTGTGCATATGCTAATGAGCAGGTCAAATGAATTATCATCAGAAATTGTAATATTTTTCAAAACAAATTTACAATCTCTGCTTACCAGCACCTGTTGATCTTTACATGTACTTGCACAAATTAAGCTCTGTGAAAAAACATATCCTTAAGTATTCATATGTCTTTATCACAGGCATGACTTTTCTATTGTACAACTATTTTTCCATGAGCAGCTATAACAGCCTCTTATGAATACAATGATATTACTCTTATTCAGATTTAATCAATTGGGGGTGAGTTGTAGTTATTCATACAACACTTACTACACCTCAAAACACTGGGGTCATAGTTATTCATACGACGTTAAAGAAAAAATTAAACACTGAATTGTGTTCAATCCAAGGAAAATAATTTGTGCTGCTTTCATGTGAGTTCCTCCCTCTAATTCTGTTGCATTGTGTGTATGTTCTATGACTTTTTCTTACATCACTGTGAGTTGATGTGTTTTCATGTAAACAATGGGAAAAAGAGGCACATAATAAAAGAGGCAGTGTTGGCAAAGTTGACTTCAATGTGATTGTGAAATCAATGTGATTCTTTTGTTAGGATTAGCTAATGGATACTTAACCTTGTGTGTGTGTGTGTGGTGTGTGTGTGTGTGTGTGTGTGTGGTGTGTCCAATTATTTATTTATTTAGCAAGAAAAGGGAGATCTGTAGAAAAACATCTTTGTAAATGCTTAACTTCAGATTGACATGTTTGATTTGATCTATCTGGGAGTGATGTATGCCTTTTTTTAAATACAGAAAAAAGAGCATATTACAGTTTTGTCAAGATGTGAAACAGACTGCAACTCCACTGAGTTAACCTTAAGGCCAAGTGTTGTTGCATAACTGCCTAAGCTATTTTACTGCTTTGTAAGCCCACAATTGTTTCAGATAGAAAGATAGCATCATCAGCAATCAGGAAAACACACAAAATTGTGAAGTCTTTGGGGATTTTGGCACCATGTTTACCATTATTTATTACTTTTATGGCTAACTAATTTAAATTTAAAAAAGAAAATAAGAGATACATACATACCCCCCCCCCCCCACCCCCCTGTGAAACACCAGTGGTAGTTTATTATATCAGTCAGCTTAGTTTTGCATCTTATTTTGCGCCTGACATTCTAATGCATGCTCTCAAACATCATTTTATCAGGAGTATGAGCCATAAACAAGTTTTCATTAACAGGAAGCAAATGCTTTTTCAAAGTTAATAAATGATACATAGAGCTTATGGTTATGATGAAACTGTTTCTGTACAAATCTAAGCACAGTAAACATATGATATTTAGTGAATATCCTCTCTTAAAACCAGCTTGGTATCACCTGTAGTGTCATTTTTCATGATCCATTCTTGTAACCATTTTATTAATGATAGTACTATACACATACTTATGTCACTAAGATAAATTTTTCTGTCATTATTAGGATATCAGACATCATCCTTTTTGTGTAATGTTAGAGTTATAGATATAGTCAGTTATCTGGAAAAAATATTACAGATTTTGTTGAACAATTTTACAAAGAAAATACATTTTCACCAATTCTCTGATGATGTGATCAGGACCCGCTGGTTTATCATGTTTTAGTTTTCTAAGTGCCAATAATATCTCATCTTTAGATATGGAACAATCAAAATCTTCAATTTCTTCATTCGCATCAGTAATACCCATGGGTTGTCTAATGAGTTTTCTCCAACGGGTTTTGAAATGCTGAAACTGTATGTTGACTGATATATGTTGACTGATAGTTTTAGCTGACTTTTCTGAATGAAGCCTTCTTAACACGTTTCCACAATTGGACTTGCGAAGTAATTGAAAACATCATATCTGAAGGTAAGGTCTTATTTATGTTTCCTTTTGAGCATGTGTGTATATTCTCTTCTTGTGACACAATACACGTTTTTGTTTTCCTTTAAACAAAATTTCAGTAAATCTTTGATAGTTTTCTAACTGTATATTTCATACTTTGCATTCATTATGGAACCATGCATTCATTGATAGGTTTTATTGATTATATATATCTTCCAGTCCTCTGAGTCCATTGATGTGACCACAGAGATATTGATCATATACAACACGGGTTTAGGTAAAAGAGGAGAAAAAATCCTTTAGAAGAGATTTTTTCGCTGCCTCATCTCTGTAACCTTCACATCTTGCTGTTCCCACACCGCTCATCCCAATCTCCCCACCACTGATTTGTTATGTTGCATTCCCAGGGTTGGAAGTCCACAGGGAGTCCATTTATATCAGGCTGCCATGACTACTACTGAGAGTATTAGCCCAGTCATGGAGCCAGACTGAGTGAGCCACCCACACAAGGTGGCAACCACCACAACATACCGCCAATGACTGTCCCCCATAAACCTCCAACCCCAAAGGCTCTGACACAAACTCACCACAGGCACAGAAGTGCATGGGCAAACCGATTCTGAGGTCACCATGAGATCTAAGCAACTGGGACCACCGCACCAGCGTCTTTTATTTTTTATTTCAAGATGATCAATGAGAATGACATAATGATGCATCTGTGGAAGTGCATATGCTTTGAGACTATTTGAAAGGATTGTACTCTACACTTACTATCATAATATATCTGGCGTCAACTGGGCCTGAGAGATACAGACGCCTGCAGTGTTGATCAGGTAATTTGAACAACACTCGCAAACTCGTATCCATAAAGTGAATGAAGCTCGATCGTGTTGACCTGTCTTCCAAATGAGCCACAGACTCACTCTGGGTAGGAGCTGGCTGGAGTTAAAAAAATTCCTATTGCTTTTATTGGGTTGGAACCTGCGACCTTCCATTCTGAAATCCAAGGCGCTAACACTGCGCCATGGTGGCTGGTCCCTTAGATAAGATTTTTTAAATCTCATTTGAACCCTCTCCCTTGTCTATCTTTCACACACAACTACAAACACACAACACCAACACACACACACACACACACACACACCACATGCATGCATAAATACTGACAATGAAAAAAAGGTGTCCCAAACATCTTTCAGATCTGTGATATATTTTGTATAAAGGAACGTAAAGGACGAGCTTTGGTTTCATTACCACCAGGTCTTCTCTCTGACATCGTGGATGTCAAGGATTGTGGGCTTTTCTCTCCACACAGATAACGTATGGCAGCATGCCGAAAGGTTCGACCTGCCAGGATGTAGAGGTAGAAGTTGAAAACATTGTTACCATAGGACAGTAAGTCCCCTATTGTGTCCAGAAGTATTAGCACACCACGGGACAACGACTTGGGCTTCTTGAAATGATGAAAAAGTCTGCAATAATAGGTGCGGTCAGCACAAAAAACGCCAAAGAGGTAACAATGACTGCTCGAGTGAAGGAGTCTGATTTTCTAGCATCTGTGTCCTTTATGGTGGGAATTCCATGGTGCATTTTCAGTGCTTTGGCAGATTGTCTGGTCTTGTAGACTAGGATGATATTGCTCACGATCAGGATGAAGAGAGGCAGCACAGATCCAGTGATGATCCTTAGGATGGGATACACAGTCAAGGCATAGTAGGCCTGCTCTGGACTGCTGGTCACAATCTGACATTTCTTCGTTCCATTACGTTTCTCCTGAAGAGAAAACAACACGAACACACTAGAGTCCAGTGAACAACAGGCAGCTGTGATGACCACAACCGCAATGATTGCTCTCAACTTTGTTCGTTTCCGTCTCTGATGTAGTGGCCACAAAACAGTCAGAACACGCTGTAATGCCACAGCTACTAAAATCCAGGAGGCAGCTCTGCTTACAGCATATACTAGAAACTTGTGCAGTTTGCAAATGATGTCATGACTTTTTCTGATGTCCAAGAACAGTAATGCCTTAAACCACTTACGAGTTAGACCTATAGTGAGCACAATCTGATCACCAATGGCCAGGCAGGGGAAATACACATACATGCTGAAATCACCCACTCGATTACCCAGAGACTTTGACAACCTCCTCATCACCAGTACCGTCATCACATTACCGAAAGTGCCCAGTATGAGGAGGATTGGTATTATGACAGTAAACAAAGTGTTGCTCAGGTCAATATACTGCTCAAAAGACAGTGATGGTGCCGAGGTGATGCTTGTGGTATTGTTCTGCAGAAAGCTCTGATTTGACACCTGCGCTGATCGTGATGTCAAATCAGTTTTGTTATCTTTTACAATGTCCATGAAGATGGTGCTGTTGTTGTTACCTTCAGTATCAAGAACCAATTGTAAGTTGTCAGGATTCTTCCAAATCTTTCGCTTGGCTGTTCCCCCACCTGTATCTGGGAACAGTTTGCATAGAAATTAAACTCAAAGGTCAATGTTGAACACATGCATACAATGTGCTTTGCATGTCCTCAGTGGCTAGGACAGCTTCGAGATTAGAACGTTGAGTTGGCAATCTCACGGCCTGGAATTGACACACCAGTGAGACACTCAGTACTGACCGAGCACCTCCATAGTCCCCAAAACAAAGAAAACATGAAACTGAATCAGATCATGGCACAATGCCTCCTGCTGTGGTTTATCCTACACAGACATTGACAAGTAACAATAATAATAATAATAATAATAATAATAATAATAGTAATAATGTATGGAATTTATATAGCACTGAATCTTACAAAGGAACAATTCAAAGTACTTACATTCAAATCATTTACACCTATGCAATCATTAATGAAGAAAGAAAAGACTGATAGTTAGCACTGTCTGACTCATGGTTTAATGCTAGATGACAGGTGCAGAACACTGTATGGTCATTCAGGCTGCTCAAAGGGCACTGCCAACACAGGTGCAGAACACTGTATGGTCAGTCAGGCTGGTCAAAGGGCACTGCCAACACAGGTGCAGAACACTGTATGGTCAGTCAGCTGCTCAAAGGGCACTGCCAACACAGGTGCAGAACACTGTATGGTCAGTCAGGCTGGTCAAAGGGCACTGCCAACACAGGTGCAGAACACTGTATGGTCAGTCAGGCTGGTCAAAGGGCACTACCAACACAGGTGCAGAACACTGTATGGTCAGTCAGGCTGCTCAAGGGGCAAA
>CM054164.1:7646021-7664272 GCA_028751875.1 Rapana venosa
AAAGCCTTAAAGGGAAAACTGTTTAGTTTTATAAAAGTTGCGTGGTTTAGATAAAAAATTAAGTAGTTGAGCTTAAATCAGTTTTTTTCCCTATCTCTAAAATAGTATACGTTACCTCTAGGTAGTAAAGCCCATTTATTTTAACAAACAATCTTCATGTACACTTTCCTCATTACCAAAATGTTACACTGAGCTTGAAAGAAGAGTGTGCGTGGGGCCATATGAACGAACATAAAGCATATTTTTTACCTCAACCAAAGAACTTTCCTCAATTAAAAGCAGACATTCTTTATAGTCAATTTCTTTTCCTTCAACAAAGGGAGGTAATTCATTCCTTATTATCAGAGGCAGCTGTTGCCCTTGAGCCCACAAAGATATACCATGATTTAAAAGTAAGACAGAGTAGGCCGTCTATTAAAATTTCACGGTGCGCAATTATAATAATAATAATAATAATAATGATAATAATAAATGAAAATGAAATGTATATAGCGCTATATCTTGTAAAATAAATTAAAGCACTTGCATTTGCCCACTCCTACATATGCAACCAACAATAATTAACAGTAATTAAAAAAATTTCCCAAACCACACACACACTACACACACACACACACCACACACAACACAACACACACGCACAGGTTATACACTTCGCAGGATAAGGGGAATTTTTGGTCCCTAAAGGCATGAACAGATAACTATGAGATGAAACAATAGGGGAAAATCTTAGTTGAAATAGGTTATGGCGTAAGTTAGGCTTTCGCCAAGGGAGAGAGGGAGGTCATTCCCACATTGAGGGACCAGAAATAGAGAAAGAGCTACGGCCAACGGTGGTTTGGGTTGAATCTAGGTGTTTGTAGGCACAGGGTATCTGCAGCAGAGTGGAGGGATGAGAAGGAGTGAAACAGGTGAAGACATTCACAGAAATGGGAGGGGTGCTGTGTTGTGGAGGCTTTTTATAACAAGGGTACTGATCTTATAGTTTATTCTCTGTGGCACAGGAAAACTAGTAAAAAAGATCGCAAGAGAAGAGTAATATGCTCAGATTTCTTCTTTTGACAACTAGTTGAGCTGCAGAGTTTTGTATTTGTTGAAGGGAGTGGATAGATGAAGCGGCAGACCACCAGAGGAAATTAAAAGTCGGGAATGTAAAAGAATGAGAGATGACCAAAGTTGATGCTTCGTCTGTGGACGGGTACTTTTGAATTGCACAAAATACGCTGTAATTGATAGTAGCAGGACGGCAGGTCTGGGTGTTGAATTTTTGCATGGAGGTGTGTTTTTAGATCAACACCTAGATACTTGACTGTGGTGGTTAGGGGAACTGTCGCATTGAAAAATTCATTTGAATTTTTTTGTGATGGAAGAGAGTTTTAATCTGCTTTTAGCTGAAAACTTGTTCTGTATCATCCAGTTTTGCGTATCTAGGAGGCAGTGTGACATATTTTTCAAAAGAGAAGGCAGATTTTCAGGAGTATCATTGATTGGAATCTGAGAGTCATCAGCGTAAAAATGATGGTTTATCTGGTGATGGTTTATTATATATGGCAGTGGAGCAGGTTTTAAAGTAAAAGGGCAGGGCCAGAACTGAAACCCGTGGAACTCCACATTCATTTGGCAGTGTTGATTGAATCGGTTTACTGCAACTGTATGAAATTGTCAGGAATTAGAACTAAACAGGTGAAGGCTGCACTTTTGATAACAAACATTTTCTGAGAGCAGGCAAGAAAATTGAGTGATTTGATAGTTCAAAAGCTGCAGATAATCGAGAAGAGGAGAAAGGAGAATTTTTCCCCGAGTCAGAAGCATGTAGAAGCGTGTCTGCCTAACATGTTCTAATACCCGGACACACAACACAAGAGTATCTTATCCGCCATCTTGCTACTAATGGGAATAGTAACCTGAGGTCATCCACCTTTTACTCTGTGTATTTACATTTGTAGCATTATGTCTGATACACCAAGTCTAAATTTACCAAAAAAGTTTTTTTTTAAATGACGTGCATAACATTACGTTTTAGGTAAGGTTTTGACATTGGTGAACTTATAGATTGTCGATATATTTTATATTTTTCACTGCTTTCTATATGGTCTTTTATATGCTACCACTGCAGGTCATTAAACTTTGTCTAAAAACCGTCAATAAATTCTTTACAATTCCCAACTGCTTGACTGAGCCAAATTATTCTAAACCCAAGTTCATTTAAAAACAGACACCTATTTGCGTAGCCCAGTTGTTTTCCCCTTTGACATCTAGATCATAAAGCATCTTGCAAAGATTTAAAAGGTAGCCTGCTCTCACAGTTTACACAATTTTAATCCAATATGTTATTCTAATGCATCTTATGAAGTATTGACAGAGAGAGGAGTATAATTATATTAGTTTCACTATAAACAGGCCATCTGGCATACCTCTAGCTTATGCTAAAACTGATTTAAAGCAAAAAGGTGCCCTGGTTTACAGAGTCTTACAGCTATATCTAGACCCAAATTTACAGGACAATAGAACACCATGTGAGTATTTTGTGCATATGCTAATGAGCAGGTCAAAATGAATTATCATTCAGAAATTGTAATATTTTTCAAAACAAATTTACAATCTCTGCTTACCAGCACCTGTTGATCTTTACATGTAACTTGCACAAATTAAGCTCTGTGAAAAAACATATCCTTAAGTATTCATATGTCTTTATCACAGGCATGACTTTTCTATTGTACAACTATTTTTCATGAGCAGCTATAACAGCCTCTTATGAATACAATGATAATTACTCTTATTCAGATTTAATCAATTGGGGTTGAGTTGTAGTTATTCATACAACACTTACTACAACCTCAAACACTGGGTCATAGTTATTCATACGACGTTAAAGAAAAATTAAACACTGAATTGTGTTCAATCCAAGGAAAATAATTTTGCTGCTTTCATGTGAGTTCCTCCCTCTAATTCTGTTGCATTGTGTGTATGTTCTATGACTTTTCTTACATCACTGTGAGTTGATGTGTTTTCATGTAAACAATGGAAAAAGAGGCACATAATAAAAGAGGCAGTGTTGGCAAAGTTGACTTCAATGTGATTGTGAAATCAATGTGATTCTTTTGTTAGGATTAGCTAATGGATACTTAAACCTTGTGTTGTGTGGTGTGTGTGTGTGTGTGTGGTGTTTTGTGTGTCCAATTATTTATTTATTTAGCAAGAAAAGGGAGATCTGTAGAAAAACATCTTTGTAAAATGCTTAACTTCAGATATGACATGTTTGATTTGATCTATCTGGGAGTGATGTATGCCTTTTTTTAAATACAGAAAAAAAGAGCATATTACAGTTTTGTCAAGATGTGAAACAGACTGCAACTCCACTGAGTTAACCTTAAGGCCAAGTGTTGTTGCATAACTGCCTAAGCTATTTTACTGCTTTTTGTAAGCCCAAAATTGTTTCAGATAGAAAGATAGAAATCATCAGCAATCAGGAAAAACACACAAAATTGTGAAGTCTTTGGGATTTTGGCACCATTTTTTACCATTATTTATTTACTTTTATGGCTAACTAATTTAAATTTAAAAAAAGAAAATAGAGAGATACATACATACCCCCCCCCCCCCCCCCCCCCTGTGAAACACCAGTGGTAGTTTATTATATCAGTCAGCTTAGTTTTGCATCTTATTTTGCGCCTGACATTCTAATGCATGGCTCTCAAACATCATTTTATCAGGAGTATGAGCCATAACAAGTTTCTATTAACAGAAGCAAATGCTTTTTCAAAGTTAATAAATGATACATAGAGCTTATGGTTATGATGAAACTGTTTCTGTACAAATCTAAGCACAGTAAACATATGATATTTAGTGGAATATCCTCTCTTAAAACCAGCTTGGTATTCACCTGTAGTGTCATTTTCATGATCCATTCTTGTAACCTTTTATTAATGATAGTACTATACACACTACTTATGTCACTAAGATAAATTTTTCTGTCATTATTAGGGATATCAGACATCATCCTTTTTGTGTATGTTAGAGTTATAGATATAGTTCAGTTATCTGGAAAAAATATAACAGATTTTGTTGAACAATTTTACAAAGAAAATACATTTTCACCAATTCTCTGATGATGTGATCAGGACCCGCTGGTTTATCATGTTTTAGTTTTCTAAGTGCCAATAATATCTCATCTTTAGATTTGGAACAATCAAAATCTTCAGTTTCTTCATTCGCATCAGTAATACCCATGGGGTTGTCTAATGAGTTTTCTCCAACATGGGTTTTGAAATGCTGAAACTGTATGTTGACTGATATATGTTGACTGATAGTTTTAGCTGACTTTTCTGAATGAAGCCTTCTTAACACGTTTCCACAATTGGACTTGCGAAGTAATTGAAAACATCATATCTGAAGGTAAGGTCTTATTTATGTTTCCTTTTGAGCATGTGTGTATATTCTCTTCTTGTGACACAATACACGTTTTTGTTTTCCTTTAAACAAAATTTCAGTAAATCTTTGATAGTTTTCTAACTGTATATTTCATACTTTTGCATTCATTATGGAACCATGCATCATTTGATAGGTTTTATTGATTATATATATCTTCCAGTCCTCTGAGTCCATTGATGTGACCACAGAGATATTGATCATATACAATCACGGGTTTAGGTAAAAGAGGAGGAAAAAATCCTTTAGAAGAGATTTTTTCGCTGCCTCATCTTCTGTAACCTTCACATCTTGCTGTTCCCACACCGCTCATCCCAAACTCCCCACCACTGATTTGTTATGTTGCATTCCCAGGGTTGGAAGTCCACAGGGAGTCCATTTATATCAGGCTGCCATGACTACTACTGAGAGTATTAGCCCAGTCATGGAGCCAGACTGAGTGAGCCACCCACACAAGGTGGCAACCACCACAACATACCGCCAATGACTGTCCCCCATAAACCTCCAACCCCAAAGGCTCTGACACAAACTCACCACAGGCACAGAAGTGCATGGGCAAACCGATTCTGAGGTCACCATGAGATCTAAGCAACTGGGACCACCGCACCAGCGTCTTTTATTTTTTATTTCAAGATGATCAATGAGAATGACTAATGATGCATCTGTGGAAGTGCATATGCTTTGAGACTATTTGAAAGGATTGTACTCTACACTTACTATCATAATATATCTGGCGTCAACTGGGCCTGAGAGATACAGACGCCTGCAGTGTTGATCAGGTAATTTGAACAACACTCGCAAACTCGTATCCATAAAGTGAATGAAGCTCGATCGTGTTGACCCTGTCTTCCAAATGAGCCCACAGACTCACTCTGGGTAGGAGCTGGCTGGAGTTAAAATAATTTCCTATTGCTTTTATTGGGTTGGAAACCTGCGACCTTCCATTCTGAAATCCAAGGCGCTAACCACTGCGCCATGGTGGCTGGTCCCTTAGATAAGATTTTTTAAAATCTCATTTGAACCCTCTCCCTTGTCTATCTTTCACACACACACACACACCACACACACACACTACACACACACACACACACCACCACACACATGCATGCAAAATACTGACAATGAAAAAAAGTGTCCCAAACATCTTTCAGATCTGTGATATATTTGTATAAAGGAACGTAAAGGACGAGCTTTGGTTTCATTACCACCAGGTCTTCTCTCTGACATCGTGGATGTCAAGGATTGTGGGCTTTTCTCTCCACACAGATAACGTATGGCAGCATGCCGAAAGGTTCGACCTGCCAGGATGTAGAGGTAGAAGTTGAAAACATTGTTACCATAGGACAGTAAGTCCCCTATTGTGTCCAGAAGTATTAGCACACCACGGGACAACGACTTGGGCTTCTTGAAATTGATGAAAAAGTCTGCAATAATAGGTGCGGTCAGCACAAAAAACGCCAAAGAGGTAACAATGACTGCTCGAGTGAAGGAGTCTGATTTTCTAGCATCTGTGTCCTTTATGGTGGGAATTCCATGGTGCATTTTCAGTGCTTTGGCAGATTGTCTGGTCTTGTAGACTAGGATGATATTGCTCACGATCAGGATGAAGAGAGGCAGCACAGATCCAGTGATGATCCTTAGGATGGGATACCAGTCAAGGCATAGTAGGCCTGCTCTGGACTGCTGGTCACAATCTGACATTTTCTTCGTTCCATTACGTTTCTCCTGAAGAGAAACAACACGAACACACTAGAGTCCAGTGAACAACAGCAGCTGTGATGACCACAACCGCAATGATTGCTCTCAACTTTGTTCGTTTCCGTCTCTGATGTAGTGGCCACAAAACAGTCAGAACACGCTGTAATGCCACAGCTACTAAAATCCAGGAGGCAGCTCTGCTTACAGCATATACTAGAAACTTGTGCAGTTTGCAAATGATGTCATGACTTTTTCTGATGTCCAAGAACAGTAATGCCTTAAACCACTTACGAGTTAGACCTATAGTGAGCACAATCTGATCACCAATGGCCAGGCAGGGGAAATACACATACATGCTGAAATCACCCACTCGATTACCCAGAGACTTGACAACCTCCTCATCACCAGTACCGTCATCACATTACCGAAAGTGCCCAGTATGAGGAGGATTGGTATTATGACAGTAAACAAGTGTTGCTCAGGTCAATATACTGCTCAAAAGACAGTGATGGTGCCGAGGTGATGCTTGTGGTATTGTTCTCAGCAGAAAGCTCTGATTTGACACCTGCGCTGATCGTGATGTCAAATCAGTTTTGTTATCTTTTTACAATGTCCATGAAGATGGTGCTGTTGTTGTTACCTTCAGTATCAAGAACCAATTGTAAGTTGTCAGGATTCTTCCAAATCTTTCGCTTGGCTGTTCCCCACCACTGTATCTGGGAACAGTTTGCATAGAAATTAAACTCAAAGGTCAATGTTGAACACATGCATACAATGTGCTTTGCATGTCCTCAGTGGCTAGGACAGCTTCGAGATTAGAACGTTGAGTTGGCAATCTCACGGCCTGGAATTGACACACCAGTGAGACACTCAGTACTGACCGAGCACCTCCATAGTCCCCAAAACAAAGAAAACATGAAACTGAATCAGATCATGGCACAATGCCTCCTGCTGTGGTTTATCCTACACAGACATTGACAAGTAACAATAATAATAATAATAATAATAGTAATAATGTATGGAATTTATATAGCACTGAATCTTACAAAGGAACAATTCAAAGTACTTACATTCAAATCATTTACACCTATGCAATCATTAATGAAGAAAGAAAAGACTGATAGTTAGCACTGTCTGACTCATGGTTTAATGCTAGATGACAGGTGCAGAACACTGTATGGTCATTCAGGCGCTCTAAAGGCACTGCCAACACAGGTGCAGAACACTGTATGGTCAGTCAGGCTGGTCAAAGGGCACTGCCAACACAGGTGCAGAACACTGTATGGTCAGTCAGGCTGGTCAAAGGGCACTGCCAACACAGGTGCAGAACACTGTATGGTCAGTCAGGCTGGTCAAAGGGCACTGCCAACACAGGTGCAGAACACTGTATGGTCAGTCAGGCTGGTCAAAGGGCACTGCCAACACAGGTGCAGAACACTGTATGGTCAGTCAGGCTGCTCAAAGGGCACTCCAACACAGATGTTGGTGCACACCAGCAATTTCCTGATCTAACACTGCACACTTTTTCTTTTGTTCCGTTCCTTAGCTAGAGGTTCACTGAGAAGAGATTTGCCAACACGGTTTGCCCACCCTTAAGCGTCAGCTGCTGTGACTTCCCGAGTGTTGAATCGACACAATTTGATCATGCATTTGAAAATTTTTCATTTGCTCCCTACCATCTGAAATGGTCTCACTTGTGAACTTTCTAACTGCCTTTTGAACGTGCATGAGAGTGATGCTATTCAACTGGTTAGAAACGTTCTTTTTTAGGCAGTTTTCAGTTTGTCTATTGCACTACGAATTGATTAGGTCATTATTTCATGGTGTCGAATCTTGGCAGCGTCTGGTGAATGAAGGGTGGGATTTTTCCATTTCCCAGGTTAAAATTCAGTGCAGACCTCCAGTGCCTTGATTCCTTTCTTGTCTATGCGCACACAGAAAATTTTTGTTAAAGATCCTGTAGTTGAAGGTCAGCGTTTGGCGAGTGGCAGAACACGAACATACCCAGCATACACCCAAGTCGAGATATTGCTACCTTCATGGTGGCAACAAAACCCTGTAACAAAATCTTTTACCATTCCTGAGCCTCGGAGCTTGTATGTGGAAAGAAAATTAAAAAAAACTTGTGTGCAAGATGTGCGCGCCCTGTTTGCACACAGAAACTTTGTTATAGTCCCAGTGAAAAGAACTTCCTGGGGGAGTGAGTATCATCAGGATGTTAACTACAGGGTAAATCCCTAAACATGGGTGGTTCCATGATGTTAGGCTTGAACTCAGGGCGGTCAGTTATCACGCAGCTCAACGTTCTTACAACTCGGCTACCCTGCTTCCACACTGGGCAATTCCCACCTAAGAATACAGGAAGCAACATCAGAGCACCACTTTGTTTTTGTTTGTTTTTTGGTTGTTGCTTTTCTGTCTGTCTGTTTGTTTGTTTTAGCTTCCTTCCTCAGCTACAGCTCCAAGGTTCAACTACTCGTGAGATTTTTGCTTTGCGACCGTTTTTGCCCTCTATTCAGGCAGCCCTATTTCACCGTCTGGAGTGATGTGTAAACACAACAGTGTGCATGCCTAATTTTTACGTTTTTTTTGTCATCGTACTTACCAGCACAATTATGTAGAAAAAAGCCACTCTGATAGGGAAACAAATACACATGCAGACAAGAAAAGAAAAAAAAATAATGGGTTGTGTTGCTCTTGTTCCCACACGTTCTCCCCAGGGAGAAAAGCTAGAATTTTCTGCAGAGAAATCTGCTGACTTAAAAGTGGCATACACTACAAATATAAATAAATAAATAGGGCCTAAGAAGAGTTACTGACTTCAGTGAAAAAAAGCAAACTGAAGTGGCATTGGCACATCACACAAACATCTGGACTGGCCAAGACTGTTCTAGAGGGAACAGTGCAAGGAGGGAGACAAAGAGGTGCACAGAGAAAACGATGGAAGACATCAGAAAGTGGACTGGCCTTGAGTCAACAACATATAACGTAAAGCTGAGAACCCCCAGGAGTGAAGGAAGCTGCCTGCAAAATCGTCAGCAGTGCTCCAATGGTCCACTAGACTACAGGATAGGTAAAGATTAATATTAAGATGAAGCTGGATTTACAAAATTCACGATTCCATTGCAAGTTTGGTTTTGCCCTTTTGGGTGGTGGTATCTAGATCTATTTGTAAATATTTATCACCTACTTCAATTGCTACTTCTACTATAACAAATGATACAACTATTATTTTTTCTACTTCAAACTTACCAGGAGTTTGCAAGGTCGCCAACAGGGTCATGTTCATGCCCTGTGCAGAAGACATTGCATGACCAGTGTGCAGCAGTGCCGTTTACTAGCCCAGACATGTTGACCAACCAGTCAGAGAAAAAAATGACGTCATGAAGGAACGTCACTCTACCCTAGTATGTAAGCACTTGTGCAGACAGGTCTATGTGTTTTTTTCTGGGCTTTTCTTTTCTTCTGTTTTTTTGTATAGGCCTGAGTGAAAACTAAACTTAAAACTTCGCAGCCCCACCACCATTGTGGCACGAGTGTCTGCAGAAGGCCAAGTCCTTGTTAGGGCAGTAGGCAAAACTGGAAGAAACTTTTGGGATCTGATTGAAGATAATTATGTTTGACCCAGCTTATTTTGAGGTGTTTTTTTGAGAGGCAGACATTTTTAGATTGTCTGTGAAAGACTATATGATCATGTAAACGATCATTTGTTGTTGTTGTTGATCTGATGCCTTTAGAACACTATACTGTCATGTTTTCCTTGGAGTTGGTGCTCTTCTTTTTCTGTTCATACGTGGGGTAACTCCAGGGACAGATCAAGGTTTTACCTTTTGATCCAAGAAATATTTGTGAACTCAAATAGGCGGAAATTTGATGTACTTTGATGCAGTTAACAGTGCTGGTATGGACTTTACACTACGTTATGAAAATTGATTAAGCCTTGGAAGAATAAAAGACCGTTTGCCAGAAAATAATGAATAGATTTGTTTTCAGTCCTCTCTATCCAAGATTCAAGCAAAGCAACAAAAAAACAACAACAAAAAACCTGTCACCTTTTTCAAATACAGATTTATGAGGGAACATCTGTCTGTCTGTCCTTGTCTGTGTGTCTGTCTCTCTCTCTCTCTCTCTCTTCTTCTCTCTCTCTCTCTCTCTCTCTGTGAGACAAGACGAGACAGCTGACAAGACGTCTATACTGCATGAAATATCACGAATTTACAGTCAACATGTCATTTACTGGTCTCCCAGCCATTGTTTAAAAGACCCTAGTAGCCCTTCTGTCAGAAAACTCCCTCTCCGGCTGGAAAATCACTGGTCAATGGGACTCCACAGTTTTTGTGTTGATGTTTAAGCCAGCCAGTCAACAAATATGTGTGTATGAAATAAGTCTCAGTCTCCTTAGTCAATGGTCTTTAAAACATTGAATTCATACATTGGTGTATGTGTCTGGGTGTGCGTGGGTGTGTTCGCACACGCAAGGACCTGGTGTGTACCTGTTGTGTATGTGCATGTTCCTGTGTAAATAATAAGTTTATATGTCTTTATAGTTAATGGATTTTATAACATTGTGTTGCCAATTGAGTGTGTGTGTGTGTGTGTGTGTGTGTGTGTGTGTGTGTGTGCGCACGCGCTTTACGCACGTGTGTGTGTGTGGTGCAAGTGTGTGTGTGCATGTATGTGTGTGTGGAACATACTCCTGACATTTTTATTTGAAGTTATTTTGGAATATTTTAACCAATATCAAATGTAGCTTTTGTGTCTTTCGAGATAATGCGTATCAATCTGCCTGTCAGTATTGTAATTGCTCTTCATGGGGTAATTTAAGTGTTTTTGATTTGACTTGAAATATTGGACCCTATGCTGTACCAACACACCCAAGTTCAGTATTACAGATGGAAGCTTCCCAGCCAGATAGGGCGTGACCGGCAGAGAGCAAAGCAGCAGCAACAACAGCAGCAACAACAGCAGCAACCACAGCTGGAACCAGTTATAGAACAAGGTGATAGAACTGATGAAAACAAACTGTTTGTGTCAGACACACTGTACAACACACAGGATGATGTTGTTCAACACACCTCCACACCTGTACACCTGGACCACAGTGACACTGACAGCAAGTGTTATGCTGAGGAAGTATATCAAACAGACCTTCAGTGTGAAGTTAACCTACCACCACTGCACATAGAACCTGATCCTCCAAGAGACAGTGTGATCTCTGGATTTGAAGCAAGTACAATGAAAAACTGTGGTAACACTGACTGATCCTTCAGTGCAGAATCTTCTTCGAAGAAAAGACAGAAACAAACTGTTCAGAAAAGTGGTGTTACACAGATCAGATGATGCTGATATTCCTCTGTGAATCAGATGACATTGTGCTAGAGTTTTCCTGTGATGAGCAGTCTGGGGGCTGGGTATATTGGTATGTCAAACAGGAAAAAGAAAACATGCTAGCTGAAGGATGTGTCAGGCTCACCAACCTGCCCAAAGAAAAGCATGTCCATAACAGGAAGTACACTGAGACAGAAGCACGTGCTTTGCAACAGTTGCACAATCTCCAGGACATAGTCTGTTTCTACCTTGGCTGAACGTGACTGGGATCACCCTTGTGTGTGTGTGTGTGTGTGTCAGTGACAGTTAAGCTCTTTGAAATAGGGTAATTTACCTTCATTAAAATAAATAAGGCATTGCCATTGCTGTGGTATCCACATCAATGGCAGACATCCCCTGGAAGAATACATAATACCCGCGCTTGCTGTATGGCTTGTATACCTTAACTGCTATCACCTACGGGATAGCCTGGTGGTTACAGTAATGTTTTTGTGATCTGTTGACCTGGGTTCGATTCCTGTACAAGAGGATTTTTCCTCTGGAGTTAACATCAGTGCAGACTACACTCTCCCCAAAAGTCCTTCGGATGAGACTATAAACCGAGGCCCCATGTGCGAACGCACGCAGAACATCTTGCGCACACGTTAAAACCCGTTCCGCTTTTCGGAAGAGTAGGCCATTGTGTGCCAGTGGGAACGATTGACAAAACTGCATACACATGGGGACTGGATGAAAAAAAGCACATGAGTACTTATTCCATTATCCTCGAAATAAAAGAATAAATAAATAAATAACTGTAATAAAATTCAATTCAATTCAATTCAATTCTCTCTCTCTCGCACTCTATGTCTGTCTGTCTGTCTGTCTGTCTGTTTCCTTACCAGGAGGGTGCATAGTGCCTGGTCTTCCTCTGTGGTTGTCACTTCACAGGAGGTCTGACTGGGGGCCTCAACCAACACAGTCCACTTCAGAGCATCTTGTTTCATTGTACAGGCTGTGTGCCAGTATGTTTCTGTTTCCCTGGGACATGGGTTACCGGATCTTTAACGTGCATATTTGATTTTCTGCTTCTGTATATGGACAAAGGGAATAATGGGATTGGTAAGTCTCAATCAATCAATCAATCATTCAATCAATCAATCAGTCGCTTTATTATCTGACAGAGAAGTTCGGTGGGCTACAAGCTGTACATGATAAAGTGAACAGGAAAAACATTCATCTGCACTTGAAGTTGACCTTGGTGACTGTAACAATCCTCACTCTTAATTCGCCAGATACCATCATCCAGATCATACCCAGAACTTCACGGATCCACGGGATAGAAGTAAAATTTGCTGTAGCTGCTTGGCTATATAGGGTCCTTAAATGTCATCACTGACATTACATACCCTGGTCTGAGTCTGCAAAATGAAATGTAACTTAGGCCTATTGAAAAGCACTGGTGGTAAAGTTCTACGTCACACGGCTGTCTGCAGAGAAAATAAATAATAATAATAATAATAATACATGGAATTTATACAGCGCTATATCTTGCAAAGAAACAAATCAAAGGGCTCTCATTCATCCTAGTCTTTCACATGCAGCCAGTTACAATAAATAGATTTTTACAAATTCAAATGTAAACACACACAGGCGCACAGTTAACAGTTTTTTTACAAATACAAATGTAAACACACACGCACGCGCGCGCTCACACACACACACACACACACACACACACACACACACACCACACACACACACACACACACAGGTTGTACACTCAGGCAGGCTGATGGGATGGAGGGGGGGGGGGAGAGTTAGTTATTGAGGGCAGTGGCAGAAATGAGATGAAACAAGAGGGGAGAATCTTAGGTTTGAAATAAATGCGTCTTTAGGCTGGATTTAAAAGCATCATAAGTAGGCTTTTGACGAAGGGAGAGAGGGAGGTCGTTCCAGATCACTGGACCAGAAACAGAGAAAAGAGCAACAGCCAACAGTGGACGGGTTTGAATCTGGGTTATTCTTAAGCACAAGGTATCTGCAGCAGAGCAAAGGGGAACGAGAAGGAGTGTACAAGTGAAGACATTCACATAGGTAGGAAGGAACTGTTTTGTGGAGACTTTGTAAACAGGGGTACAGATCTTATAGTTTCCCTCTGTGCACAGGCAGCCAGGGGAGAGATCGCAAGAGAGGAGTAATGTGCTCAGATTTTTTTTCTTTCTGAGGATAGTCGAGTGCGAGTTTTGTATACGTTGAAGAGAGTGGTAGATAAATGCTGGCAGACACCCAGAAGAGAATTGCAATAGTCCAGACGTGAGAGAAGAGAGATGTGATTGTTTGGATGTTGCATCAGTGGACAGATACTTTCAAACTGCACTAACGCGCCGTAATTGATAGTAGCACGACTGGCAGGTTTGGGTGATAAAATTTTTGCTTATAGAGCGTGTTATCGATAACTACCCCTAGAATTTCACTACAGTGGATAGGGGGACAGACGTATTGCCGAATTCTATTGACGCTGATTTTTATGGAAGAGAGTTTGTGTTTGGTCCCTATAAGCATGGCTTGGGTTTTTATCTGCTTTTTTTTGTACTTGTTCTCTATCACCCAATTTTGGATATCTTGAAGGCAGCAGGACTATTTGTCAAGAGAGAAGGCAGATGAGTTTCGGCTAAGAATCTGAGAGTCGTCTGCATAAAAATGATGGCTGATTTGATGACGGTTTATCATATGTGAAAGGGGGGGGTAGTGTAGAGAGTAAAAAGAACAGGGCCGAGAACTGATCCCTGTGGACTCCAAAATTCAGTTTGGCTGGTGCTGATTGAATCTTATTACTGTAACTGTTTTGGAATCAGTCTGTAAGTTGAACTGAACCAGGTGAGGGCTGTGTCTTTAATAGCAAACGTGTTTTGGAGACGGTAGAGGGAAAAATTGAGTGGTCTAAAAGTGTCAAAGGCTGCAGACAAGTCGGGAGAGTGAGAAGGGGAAATTTTTTTCCCGAGTCAGAAGTGTGGCAAAAGCGTGTATGGACTAGGGTGGTCTCGGTGCTGTGGTTGGCACGATAGGCGACTGAAAAGGAGGAAGGAGGGTTGTTTGGGAAAGAAGATGGCTATTGAGTTTTTCAGAACAAATTTTTCAAGGACTTTAGGATAAAAGGTTTGGTTGGAAACAGGCCTGTTTAAATTTTTCAGAATGTTGGTCGAGGTCGTGCTTTTTTTAGTAGGGTGTAACTATAGCAGTTTTGAGAGTGATGGAAAAATTCCTGAGAGAAGAGATGAGTTACTATTTTCGTGATAGTGGGTATGAGCTGTGGAATGCACTGAATGAGAAGAGAAGCAGTATAGTATCGATGACACATGATTTATTGTTTAAATTTTTTTCAGAATTGTCTTGATTTCATTCTGATTGTTGATGAAAGAAAGGAGGATATGCCGTAAATTTGGGGATCAGGGAGGTGCGGGTTGGAAGAAGTTCGATCCGTTGAGTGAATGTTGCGGACTTTGTCAGAGAAGAATGAAGAAAATAAGAGGAAGTTTGGAAGGGCTGTGAACAGTGGGTAGAGGGGTTGCCTTTGCGGATCCAAAAGAGTAGATGTGAGGGAAAAGGATATTTCATGGACCGTAGCATCAAGAACTTGAGCAGAGAAATACTTTGTCTTTGCTGAATGGTTTAAAGGTTTGGACTTTTTGATTTGTTTAGGGAAAGAGTGTTTATTTTATTTCAGTTTTTGTTTTTCGCCATTGTCGCTCGAGTTGTCAGCGTTTGCATTTTGCGACCAGGATATCATGGGTGTACCATGGGGAACAGGGCCTATCAAGAAGAATGAGGTCAGTGGGAGGCGCGTGCTCATCGAGCAAGTGCTAAAGAACAGGTTATAGATTTTTAGACGGGTCAGTGTGGTCAGGGATTTGTGATAGGCTTCAACAGCTTGGGTAGAGTAAATTTGGATATCTATGGGCCCTTTAGATTGCGAGGGTGATGCACTTTTTTTTTTAATGGGCCCTTTCAATGGGTTTAGAAAGAAAAGAATTGGGAGAATGGTCAGAAAAACGTTCATTAGTGACGGATACAGACCTGATGGATCAGTGAAACATCCGTGATGAGCCAATCTAAAATATGACCCGACTGCGTGTAGCTTCATTTACCAGCTGGGACAGAGAGTGGTTAGACAAATAAAAAGAAAGACGCTTGACATCAGGAGAAGACTGGTTGTCAAAGTGGAAGTTAAAGTCACCAAGAATGATAAGTTTCTTGGGAGAGAGGCTGTAGTGATCAAGGAGAGATTGGAATTCTTAATGAAAAAGGGAAGATGTCGGGTTGTTTTTACGGCTGGGAGGTGGGCGTAAAGGCAGCAGAAAGTGACAGAATAGCCGGGTAGGTTGAGGATGAGTTCACAGACTTCGAAAGATTCTGATGAGAAAGGGAGGGAGTGGCAGAAAGAAAGAGCCGGATGCAGGTGTCCTTGTAAACGACAGCGATGCCACCTCCACGGGAGAGTCGGGGGAAGGAGTCTTATAGCCAGGTGGTGTTAGCTGTTTTATCATAATAATAAAATTAATAATAATACATGAAATTTATATAGCGCCATATCTTGAAAAAAAAACCCAAATCATAGCGCTTTCGTTCATCTCACTCATTCACATGCAGCCAGTTACAATCAATAGTTTTTACAAATTCAAATGTATACATTCACACCCACACACATAAAGGTTATACATTTCGGCAGGGTGGTGGGGGTTTGTCTGTTGAGGGCAGGGACACAAAATTAATGAGATGGAGCAAGAGAGGAGAATCTTAGGTTTGAAATAAATGAGTCTTGAGGCCGGATTTAAAAGCTTCATAAGAAGGCTTTTGGCGGAGGGAGAGAGGGAGGTCATTCCAGATCGATGGACCAGAAACAAAGAAAGAGCGACGGCCAACGGTGGATTGGTTGAATCTAGGTGTTCTTAAGCACAAGGTATCTGCAGCAGAGCGGAGGGAACGAGAAGGAGTGTACAGATGAAGACATTCACAGAGGTAGGAAGGTGCAGTTTTGTGGAGGCATTTGTAACAGAGGGTACTGATCTTATAGTTTAATCTCTGTGGCACAGGGAGCCAGTGGAGAGATAGCAAGAGAGGAGTAATGTGCTCAGAATTTTTCTTTCTGAGGACTAGTCGAGCTGCAGAGTTTTGTATACGTTGAAGGGAGTGGATAGCTGAAGCTGGGAGACCGGCCAGAAGAGAATTGCAATAATCCAGTCGTGAGAGAATGAGGGACGTGACTAGTTTGGATGTTGCATCAGTGGACAGGTACTTTCGAACTGCACTGATGCGCCGTAATTGATAGTAGCACGACTGACAAGTTTGGGTGATGAACTTTTGATGGAGAGTGTGTTGTCGATAATGACCCCTAGATATTTCCAGCAGTGGCTAGAGGGACGGACGTATTGCCGAATTCTATTGAAGCTGTTGTGATGGAAGAGAGTTTGTGTTTGGTCCCTACAAGCATGGCTTCGGTTTTATCTGCATTTAACTGTAGCTTGTTCTGTATCATCCAATTTTGGATATCTTGAAGGCAGTAGGACATATTAATCAAGAGAGAAGGCATATTTTCAGGAGTATCACTGCTAAGAATCTGAGAGTCATCTGCATAAAAGTGATGGTTGATCTGATGACGATTTATTATATGTGAAAGAGGAGCAGTGTAGAGAGTGAAAAGAACAGGGCCGAGAACTGATCCCTGTGGGACTCCACATTCCAGTTTGGTAGATGTTGATTGAATCTTGTTTACTGCAACTGTGTGGAATTGGCCTGTAAGGTATGAACTAAACCAGGTGAGGGCTGTGCCTTTAATCGGTGGTCTAGAGGTAACGCGCCTGTCTAGAATGCGAAAAGTCCGGGTCGGGTGTGTGCGCGGTTCGTACCCTGTTTGGGCCCGAAATTTTCCCCCATCCATTAGACCATGAGTGGTGGTCTGGGCGCTAGTCTTTCGGATGAGACGATAAACCGAGGTCCCGTGTGTTACACAAAATTTTCAGTGCACGTAAAAGAACCCTCGGCAACAAGGGAGTTGTCCCTGGCAAAATTCTTAGAAAAAAGCCACTCTGATAGGGAAACAAATACAGTTGCAGACCAAAAGAAAAAAAAAGAAAAAAAAGGGTGGCGCTGCTCTTGTGGCGACGCGCTCTCCCCGGGGAGAGCAGCCCAAATTTCACGCAGAGAAATCTCGTGACTTAAAGTGGTGTAAATAAATAAATAAATAAATAAATAAATAAATAAATAATACCGAACGTTTTTTGGAGACGGGAGAGAAGAATTGAGTGGTCTATAGTGTCCCAAAGTCCAACCCCTCGTCCACGTCGTGGGAAACGGAAACAGGTCAAGCTGGCTAACGGGGCTCTGGTGAAGCTGTGACTGGCCTAGCAAGCCGACAGTGGATTTTAACAACGCTAAGAAAACTGAAAAGAGACACAAACGGACGGATACCAACGGAAAACGACCTCGCAATGGAAACGGACATCGAGATAAGAACAGTGACTACATTGGAACATGGAACATCTGCGGCCTAACAAACAAGGAACCAGAAATTGTGGAATTCATGACCAAAAGAAAGATCTCCATCATGGGCATTTCAGACACTAGGAAGAAAGGAGAAGGATCGAAAGAAATCCATTCAAACTTTGTTCTCATCTGGAGTGGAGTCAGGAAAGACCAGAGAGTAACGCATGGTGTGGGATTCATCCTACACCCAGACATAGCAAAGAATCTCATGAGTACAGAACACGTATCAGAAAGACTGATTAAAATCGGTGTAAGAAAGTCCAACAAAATCGTCA
>CM054164.1:7664772-7707272 GCA_028751875.1 Rapana venosa
AACAGTTTGACAATGATATGGAATTGCAATGCTAGAAAAAATGTTTAGTCAGTTGTGGGGTATCATTGGATCATCATCATCATCAATGCCTTTGTGCCTTATTGGCACATAGGGCAGCAACAAATGTTTTCCACTCCTGTCTGTCCTGAGCCAGCTTCTGAATGGTTCCCCAGGTATGTTGGAAGGTTTTCAGCTCTGTTTTGCTAGTCCGACGCCAAGTGTTCTTGGGTCGTCCTTGTTTGTGTTTTCCCTCTGGTGTCCAGTGGAGGGCTGTTCGGGCGATGTTTCCCTGTTCCCGACTGCAGATATGACCTATCTATCCCCATTGCCTATGCATGACAATGGTGTCCATGCTTTCCTGGTTGCAACGGGCAAAAAGTTCTTGGTCTCAGGCCAGAAGATGTGCAAGATTCTTCTGAGATTCTTCCTGTGGAATGTGGATAGTTTGTCGAGGTCACTCTCAGTCATCCTCCAGCACTGCGAGCCATACAAAAGGGTGGAAAGTACACAGCTCTGGTATAGTCTTAGTTTGGTTCTGGTGCTGTACTGGGACGATTTCCACACATTGTTCAGATTTCTGTAAGCATTTCTTGCTTTGCTAATCCGGTTCTTGATGTCGCTGCCTGCTCCGCCGTCATGCCTAACAGTGCTCCCGAGATACGTGAACTCTTCAGTTGTTGGTAAATCTTCTCCATTCACTGTAACCGGTTGAGGGGTTTCTGAACGTTCAGTGTCATCACCTCTGTCTTCTTCTGACTGATTTTCAGGCCTACTTGCTGTGCGAAAGTGCTGAGACGGGATGTCTTCTCTTGAATGTGATGGTGGGTATGTTAGAGCAGTGCCAGATCGTTGGCAAAATCTAGGTCTTCAAGCATTGAGAAGGGGGTCCATCTGATGCCTCATGACTGGTCAGCTGTTGTCTGTCTCATCAACCAATCAATTGTCAGGTTGAAGAGTAGTGCTGATATGGGGCAGCCTTGTCTGACGCCGGTTTGTACACTAAAACTGGTTTTGCTGTTTCCTACTCTGCATGTGAAGTTGTTGTAGAAGCTCTTAATGACTTGGATAATCTCCTGTGGAATTCCATATGCTCGGAGTATGCGCCATACACTTTCTTGATGAATGCTGTCAAAGGCTTTTTCAAAGTCTACGAAGTTGATATACAGCTGTCTCTGCCATTCCATGCACTGTTCGATGATGTTGCGCAGGGTGAAGATCTGGTCTATGCATCTTCTTCCTGGTTGGAAACCTGCCTGTCGCTTTCTGAGTTGTTGGTCCACTGCCTCTGAGATTCGTCCGATGATGATCTTTGCAAGAATCTTGCTGGGAACAGATAGCAGAATGATTCCTCTCCAGTTGTTACAATTGTTCAGGGCTCCTTTCTTTGGGATCTTCATGATGACTCCTTCTGTCCAATCTGCTGGTAGCTGTTTCTCCTCCCATATAGCTGCAAAGAGTGGCTGCAGAACTTTAGATGCAAACTGGATCTGCCTTGAAAAGTTCTGCATTGAGGTTGTATTGGCCAGGGGCTTTTCTATTCTTGAGAGAGCTGATTGCTGCTATAATGTCTTTCTTCTCTGGTGGTGTGCTGTTCACATTAAGATCGGCATCAGGATCTTGTACATCTGCCTCTTCAGTTAGTGGTGGTCTGTTGAGAACTTCGCTGAAATGTTCTGCCCATCTTGCTTCTTGCTCTGCTTCTGTGGTAAGTATTTGGCCTTGTTTATCTAGGAGTGGTGTTTCGGTATTGCCCCGGTACTTGCCACTGACAGTCTTGGTAATCTTATACACCTGTCCCTGCTCTCCCTTTGTGGCGGCCTCCTCTGCTTGTTTTGCAATATCCATCCATGTAGGTATGCTTGTCTGTTCTTGTCATTCTCTTCACAGTATGGTTTGCTTCTCTGTACTGTTGTTTGTACCTCTCTCTCATCTGCTCTGACTTTTTCTCTAAGATTTTCTTCTTCAGTTCTCTCCTGTTGCCAGGTGTCTGCTGTAATCCACCTTTTTCTCTTCCTCTGTCTCTGTCCTAAGCACGTTTCACTGGCTTGTGTGTAGGCTGTCCTGACTTTTTTCCACATGGTGTTTATATTAGTCGTGTCTGGAGGTGTGTAGTTTTCAGTATCCACCAGTGCTTGGAACTTGTTTTTCAGCTGGAGGGTGAAAGCACTCTTTACTTTGGTGTTGTGCAGCTTTTCCACATCAAAATGTTGTTATCTTGGTTTCCCAGATCCATTTTTCTCAGCTTCACTTTTAGGGCTGCAGTGACAAGGTGGTGATTGATGCCAACATCGGCTCCTCTCCTTACTTTTACATCTAGGAGCGATCTCCTCCATGTCCCATTGATCATCAGGTGGTCGATCTGGTTTTTGTCTCTTCCATTAGGGGAACACCAGGTAAGCTTGTGGATCTCAGGGTGTGCAAATAATGTCCCTCCAATGGCAAGGTTGTTTGGGTATCATTGGATGAAGTAGATATAATAATGAGTGGCGGCTTAAACAGCAGGTCATCAAACTTTTCTTCTTATCATGTAACAAATGACTTTAATTCAGATTCCCATATTAAAAGCATGTCTCTCAGTAGTAATCGTAATTCTGAAGATTCTGGTATCAATAATTATGGTAAATTATTATTAAATATGTGCACTGTTCTTGGTTTACAAATTATAAATAGTGTATGCAATGGTGACCACTGGATGTTAAAATTTATTTTCTGTGGAAAAATGCGTGTTAATGTTTATTTTTAGTGTCGATGTTTTGTTCTTCAATTTTTGACTTTTTTTCGTTTGTTTGTTGTAACTTTCTGATTTTGATCACCTTTTTTTTAATTAAATTAAAATCTGTAAGATACTGTACCAAACTGAGGAGCCGCGGGTGTGGAAAAGTTTGGTGGGATGAACACAAACTCTCAGTTTAAAAAGAAAATCTCTGTGGAGAAATGTGTAAAAATTTCAAATGCCTTCCAGATGAATGATAAAATTTGGAAGCTCTAATTTATTTTGATCTCATAAAAACCGTGCTGTTTGTATAAAAGAAACAGGTTCATATCAATAAAAGTCTATCAATGATACTGGTTTGATATTGAATTAAAAAGAATAAATTAGAGTCAAAAATTTTTAAGTTTACTGTAAAACATTAAAAAACAAAGAAAAGAAACGTACTGTATCACAAAAAGGGAATATACATACTTTGAAAGGGAAAAAAGAAGAGTTAACAAGAAATTATTTTGCAGATATGATGCTTCCATCCTTTAAATTCTTTTCTGAAAGAATTTAAGAGGCTTCATTTAAAAAGAGCAGCCAAAAAATAATATATCTGTAACGATGTTTCATCACTTCAAAACCTGCTGGGAAAAGGGTCCAGTAAAAAACCCTGAACTCTGATGGTGACTATGAAAAAAACGGGGGAAGTTTTTGTCACCCTTATTAAGATAAATTTATTGGCATTAAAAAACTAAACTGTTAAAGCAGCTGACCTGTCAAATCTTTGGGAGAATTACTAAAAAAAATGGTGGGTGAAAATTTTGTACTTTTTTTGCTAAAGTTTTCAACAAATCTTTGAAAATGGTCTTTTTCCAGATAACTGTAGAACTTCATTCTAACATTACAAAAAAAGGGGATGTTGACAACCCTAATAACTACCGGGGAAATTTCCCCTTTTTAGGATAAAATTATAACTGTCAGTCCCTATAATAATAGGTTCAAAAGGGTTAAAGAAAAACAACTTACAGGTGAACCCAAGTGGTTTAAGAGGGGTATTCCATAAAGATCATATGTTTAACATCAATTAAAAACATTTCCCCTCATAACCGTAAGCCCATTTAGTTTATTTAATTTTAAAAGGCATTTGATTCTGTTTAAAGAAACTTGTTATGGCCTATTTCCGAAAAATGGTGTGAATGGGAAAATTTTTACATTTTTTGAGGTATGTTTTTAAAGTCAAAAGAAAAAAGAGTGGGGCTAAGGACGGACATAAATAGCTCCAGGGCCAAAAGGGGGATGTTGTACCCCCTTTTGTTTTCTTTTTTATTTAAAGGTTACCCTAGAAGTCATTAAAAGGGAAATATGGTGCCACTTTTCCCCCGATTTCACAGAATTGTTTTTTTCCCTTGCTGTGATTTCTTTTTGCTATTGAAACTGTTGTAGGTTACAACAGCAGCTGAAAAGCTTAAGGCAATGCTGCAACAGCATTGATTTAAGGTTAAATTGATTTTGATAATTGGGTTTTATTTAGAAAAGGTGGTTATTCAGCTGCCAGAAAAATGGCTGTCAATGGAAAAGTCTGCCCTTTGGGTTAATGTATATAAATTTTGGAAACTGTTTTTTAAAAGCTTAGTTTTTCCGCAAAGAAAGGGCGGCTATCAAGGGAAAAGAAGCTGTAATTTTTTTGAAAAATTATATTTTGAATTAATTTTTGACTTGTTGATCAAAATATTCGATCACAAATACAACCCACGTTTTAAAGTGCAAAAAATTTGGGGGCGAAAGCATCTGTAACACTTTTGAATCAGTACACCTTTTGCTTTAACTCATTGAGGGTTTGGCCCAAACTTAAGTTGGCACTCTTTCCTTTACTTACGTTTTGAAACTTTTGTTTTTGGGAACTTCGTTTTTTTTTAAAACACAAAATAATGGTTAACTCGAGGGAAATTACTCTGGCCTGTAGGGCAATCATTTTTCTAAACACAGTTGCTTTCCTTGACCATAAGCTTGCCTAGTTTTTATCTGTTGGCCAATTTTCTTTGACATGTCAACAAGTGATATCTTTGGGATTTCAGGCACCCCAGTGTTATGATTCTTTAAAAAAAATAAGTCTCTTGTACAAAAAGTGAAATCACATGGATTCAGCCAGCTTCAGGGAAGTTTACTTTGGTTAAAAATCATCACATTGCTTCAAGGGGACTAGTTGATGAATAGTTCAAGCCATTTAAGATACCAACCCTAATTTTCAAAACTTTTTATTTTTCAGCATTCAGTGACATATTTAGGAAATTTGTATAAAAAAAAATACAGTCATCTATTAAAAAACTGTGAAACAATATCAAAAGAAGACATTATAAACTTTTCAATGATATATAATGAGTATGTCATTATTATGTTGGGTAAGTCTGCTGAATTTTTCAAATATAGCCAAAATCATGCGTCACCACAAAATGGCGGGATCCATTTCACTGCGACTCCAATGAGTTAAAGAAGTTTTTAGGCTTAGATAAACGTACACCTAATGATCTTGTTTATGGTGAAACCAATAGATATCCTATCTCTGCTGCTGTAAGATTATTAGATATTGGATTAAGATTCTGCATATTGATGATCCTGAAACTTCACTGGCAGCAGCATGTCACCAACAGGGAAGTATCAAAGCGCACCGGCATTAACAACATTGTGGCCGAGTTAAAACAGCAGCGATGGAGGTGGCTGGGACACTCTCTCCTAATGGGCAAGAACAGACTCCCTCATATTGCACTGAGATGGGCACCACCAGGGAAGAGGAAACGAGGCAGACCACTCGGCACTTGGAGGAGGACAGTAGAGGAGGAGATGAGAGAGGCGGGCAAGACCTGGAATGAATTGAGCTGGCTTGCCCAAGACAGAAAAGGCTGGAGGGATTTTGTTGGCACCTTGTGTCCCGGCACATGGGATGAAGAGGATTAAGTAGTAAGTAAGTAAGTTAAGTATATTGATGAGTGCAGGTTACCTTTTAAGTCTTACAAAATCCTTTATGATCTAGATGTCAAGGGGAAAAGCACCTGGGCTTCACAAATACGTACCTGTTTATGTGAACTTGGCTTTGGGTTTGTTTGGCTCAATCAAGGTGTCGGAAATTGTAGAGAGTTTATCGAGGTTTTCAGGCAAAGACTGATTGACTGCTGTTGGCAGCAGTGGAGTGGTCATATACAAAACAGTGAATGATTTCAAATGTACAGACAATTTATAGGTTCACACGATGTCAAACCTTATCTAAAGCTTGATATGGACATACATTTGAAAAGAATTATGTCTAAGTTTAGACTTGGTGTATCAGGCATAAATGCTCATGAATTTAGATATATAGAACATGATGATGATGACCTCAGGTTGCTATGCCCATTATGTAAGCAAACAGTGGAAGATGAAGTTCATTTTGTGCTGTGCTGTCCAGTATTAGAAGATGTAAGACAGAATTACATTAGGGTAAAGTATAGTAGACAGCTTATTTTATTTAGATTCTGTCTACTCATGGCATCTAGTCACCCTGAGATTGTTCGCAGCCTTGTTTTATTTTTGTGTAAAGCCTTTAGAATAAGAGATATCTTGGTTTTTTAAGTCATATTTTTTGGAACTGATTTTTATTGTGGTAGTTGTGGGTATACATTAACACTTTGGGTTTTTTTGTGTTACTTATTTTTCTCACTAAACTACTAAGCAGTTTGGCAACCCCTTTCATGTATGGGCCAGTGGCCTTTTTGTGAATAAATCTTTCGAGTTCGAGTTCTCTCTCTCTCTCTCTCTCACTCTGTCTCTCTGTCACAGGCCTCTACATCTCTCTCTCTCTCTTTCTCTGTCTCTGTCTCTGTCTCTGTCTCTCTCTCTCTCCTCTCTCTCTCTCTCTCTCTCTGACTCTGTCTCTCTGTCACAGCCTCTGCATCTCTCTTTCTCTTCTCTCTCTCTCTCTTCTCTCTTCTCTCTCTTCTCTCTCTCTCTTCTCTCTCTCTCTCTCTCTCTCTCTCTCTCTCTCTGACTCTGTCTCTCTGTCACAGCCTCTGCCTCTCTCTCTCTCTCTCTGTCTCTCTCTCTCTCTGTCTCTCTCTCTGACTCTGTCTCTCTGTCACAGCCTCTGCATCTCTCTTTCTCTCTGTCTCTCTCTCTGACTCTGTCTCTCTATCACAGCCTCTGCATCTCTCTCTCTCTCTCTCTCTCTCTCTCTCTCTCTCTCTGACTCTGTCTCTCTATCACAGCCTCTGCCTCTCTCTCTCACTCTCGGGACTCTGGGGTGATCTCCCTTGGATATAGTCAAGCAAAATATTGTGCTCTGCACCAAATTGCAGTAAAACACCAATTTCTGCAGCACCATGCCCGTTGTCGGACTTCCAACAGCGCTGGAGAAGACCTTGAGTGCTCTGCTAGAGGGGAGTCACCTGACCTCCTGGAAAGTCACAGGAGAAGGCGACAATATGACTGTCGTATTACGACTGAGAACTGGCTCTGAAGTTGACAACATGGCATGTCAACAAGCGCAGCAGTCTGCCTCCCAGTGCTACTGTAAGAAGCTGGCAAGTCATATGAGGCCCGACAAGAGAAGACTGGAGGAGAGGAGACAGGCAGCAGCGAAACCAGAGTTCCATGAAACTTCATGTGAAGCTTCAAATGATGTGAACTCTGGCCATTTATTGTTTATGCCTACTCCCCTGGCAACCAGCGCTGTCTCACACACTGACACACCCCTGTCACCAGACAACACACCGCCGCCTGTCTTGTGCTACGCACGAGAATTTCACCCTGCACCCCCTGACGTCACCGTGCCTACCAACACAGCATCTGATCAACAAAGCGTCAACCTTGTTGCCCTGCCTACCACTGACGCTGCTGCTTCGCTGGAAGAGGACAGTGAGAACTGCTTGGACCAGGTACGTGACGCTGGATACGGTGTGGATATGATAGGAGACTATGTCGCTGAACTGACTGACCAATCTCTACGGAAAATCCTCAGAAATACAAAAAGAAACCAGAAATTCGTCCATGTGTTTGTTTCCACTGACAATCCTGAAACTGTGATCTGTGAAAGCGAGGACATGGTTTTTCAGTTCAGTTGGACAGCAGCAGCAGGTGACGAACCGTCAGACTTCTTTTGGCTGGCAAAACGAAGCTTCAGGCACATGACTCGGGAAGAACGGACTGTCTACTCCAGGCTAGACAGTGAACACCAGGCGATCCAGAGAAATTTAAAGACAAAATCAGTGCTGGAATTTGTGTTATGAATGTGATCATGGGTGCTGTGAGGTTTTTCCTTGGTTAGTTGTGATAGCATTTTGCTGGAGCGCGCAGGCGGTGTGTGTGTGTGTGTGTGTGTGTGTGTGTGTGTGTGTGTGTGTGTGTGTGTGTGCGTGCGTGTGTGTGCGCGTGTGTGTGTATGTGTGTGTGTGAATGAGTAGGTGTGTGATGTGTGTGGTTGCGGGTTATGTGTATGGGTGTGCGTGGTGGTGCGTGCGTGTGTTGTGTGTGTTGTGTGTGTGTGGTGTGTGTGTGTGTGTGTGTGTGTGTGTGTGTGTGGTGTGTGTGTGAGAGAGAGAGAGAGAGAGATGTGGAAACCAAGTGAACCTTTTGCACTCATATTTGTGACATTATACCTGTGACGTAATGCCATGAGCCAGTGGGCTAAAAGGACAGAAACCTTGTCACGGACTTCATTGTTTGTGCTGTGTTGTCAATGGATTGTATGTTTAGTGTATCTCCACCCTCCCCCACCCCTGTCCCTTTCAAATGGTGGAAAGCTTTATGCAATCAAATTATGTGTTCTTGTATGCAGGTTACATTGATTGTGCTATTAATTATATGTGTATTTTGTGCCCAGTCCCCACCCCTTGTGAATGGGCATATTTGCTTAACACAATAAACCTTTGTCATTGTCATTGTCATTCTCTCTCTCTCAGACTCTCTCTGTCACAGCCTCTGCCTCTCTCTCTCTCTCTTCCTCTCTCTCTCTTCTCTCTCTCTCTCTCTCTCTCTCTCTCTCCTCTCTCTCTCTCTCTCTCTCTCTCTCTTCAGACTCTGTCCCACGCTCATTGACCAATTTCACCACCAGCCCACCACCCAGTTCTGATGTTCCACTGTCTGATGCATCAACATCCACATCCCCACCAGTCCAGCAGCCAGCCCAGGTAACTTCAGCAGAGGGGAACACAACACAAACCACTCCACAAAACACAGCACAAACACCACATCCACACCTGTGCAGACGCAAGTTCTCCCTCACTCAACAGAAAGCAGGGTAGAGATCAAACCACACAGTCCATCTAACATTCGGTCCAAAAACAGCTCACAAAACACACTCATCCATACTGTGCAACACGTCCCACCATCAGTTACCCACTCTCACCAAAAACCACGTGGCTTTCCTCGTTTCCTGTGCAAACAAGCAGTTACCCAAACATCACAACAACTGAAGCAAAAGATACACTCACTGTCTTGCTCAGTCCAAAAGACCTCTAAAGCATTGGGTTCCTTCACCAAGACTATTGTCAAACTGCAAAGGGAAAATCATGACATGAAATCAGAACTCATTAACTTATTAAGTCTGTATCAATCACACTGACCCCCGACATCAACGACAGCCTCTCCTGACGACCCCACCTACACGGCCCACTGACGTACAGAGGACACAACCCTTACCTCTGCTTCAAAAAGGGTATCAACCAGATTCCAGTGTCCCCTGGATACCATTTTTCATCGAAGATGTCAGGACGCCAACCCACCCCTCAACCCCTGAATGACGGTGTCTGGGCCAACAGACAAACCCTCCCACATCTAGATATGTGACGACCCTTCATCCTCCCCACCGCCAGCCCCCACCCTACCCAGCAGTGTCCGCCACCAGACTTCACCCAGCTCCAACTTTTCTGTCTAGGGTTACACTAGAAACTCTTGTGTGACAAATTCACACCTACCTATACTCCACATTTAGGGGGGTGTGGGTGTGCGTGGGTACACAGGTGCACCTATGTGTGTGCGTATGTGTGCGTGTACGTGTGTGTGTGTGTGTGTGTGTGTGTGTGTGTGGTGTTGTGTGTGTGTGTGTGTGTGTGTGTGTGTGAACAAGAATATGTATGTGTGTTTATACGTGCATGCATTTGTATGAACTCTTCCTTTAACCAATCATTAGGTAGAAGCTGCATAACATCTTACAAGGACTGATTCCAGTGTTCTGCTACCCATGGCCTTGAAATGTCAATTTGGTGACAGTTTAATTTTATATTATATATCTCTATTCTGTGCTGGAGACACGCCCACCCAGTGCTGCAGTGTGAAGCAAACAGTGACAGGACACAACCAGTGGCAATCTCCTACACCAGGACCAAGCTTTCTGGAACAGTGCTGATTGTGCTCATCACTTTCTTTTCTCTTTTCTTTTCCTTTTTTTCTTTCTTCTTTTTTATATTTTTTTAAAATCATATTTTCCAGGAACTGTGCTGATTGTAGTTGTGCTTATTATTCATATTCTGGCATCTTTTATTTACAGGTGCTTTACTGTATTGTCTGGCCTCACTTGTTGAGGGTGATTCAGTTTCTCTGTTTTTATCTCCCTTTCTCTCGGTAACCAAACCACGCCACCTGTGGATTTTTGTTCTCCCCTGACTACTGTCGGACTGATTGAGCTATACACACATTGTGTGCTATAGAGTGGTAATTGATTTTACTCCTTTCTTCACCCTTCCACCCCTATATCTCTATCAAGCATTTACTCCCCCCTCCCCCCCTATTATTATTCATTGTCTCTCTTTTCATCCTATTTTCACTATTCTTGTACACATTGATACATTCATCACAAAACTAATTTCAATAGATGTATTCTAGACACAATTCATGGCCCTCCAAGGATGGCTTACGAATTTGCCACCTAAATATAAACCATGCAGTCAATAAAATCGATGTTATAACAAGACTCATCACAAACCAAGGCAAACCATTTCATATACTAGGGCTTTCCCAGTCAAGACTTTCAGAACATATAACCAACACTGGCATTTTTATTCCAGGATATAAAATCGTGCGAAAAGATCCGCAAAAGCCCAAAGAAACAGGTATCTTAATCTATATTAGTGAGTCTGTAACGTTCAAACGTCTTTTCCATCTTGAACATTATGAAGTAGAATCCATCTGGATCGAAGTAGCTATAAAAGATGCACCACCTATTATAATGGGGTTCTGCTATAGAAATCAAACAGAAAGAAAAAGTTGGATAGACAAGTTTGTCTCCATGATGAATGTAGTCCTATTAGAATCTAGGGATATTATCTTACTAGGTGATTTCAATCTTGACCTAGCAAAAGTAAACAATCAATGAACCCAAGTTATGAACTCATTTAATCCTCACTAATTACTTACTTCTACAGACTAGGCCATTGGAACGTGAGGAGGATGTATGAGACGGGCAAGCTGGCACAGGTAACATCAGAGATGAGAAGATTCAACCTCCATGTCCTAGGAGTGAGCGAGAGTAGATGGACTGGATCTGGGAGAATGAGAACCACCACCGGAGAAACCGTCCTCTACTCTGGGAGAGATGACGACCAGCACCACGAGGGAGTTGACATCATCCTCAAGAAAGGCGTTGAGCGATGCCTTATGGAGTGGAAGCCTGTTAACAGCAGACTAGTGAGTGCGAGACTGAAGGGAAGGCACATCAAAATCACCATCATCCAGTGCTATGCACCAACCAACAACAGCAATGATGAGAGCAAAGACAACTTCTACCACCAGCTGCAGATAGAGACAGAGAAGGCCCCACGCCATGACCTCATCATCATTATGGGGGACCTCAACGCCAAGGTCGGAAGCGACAACACCGACTATGAGAGAGTCATGGGAAAACATGGAGTGAGGAACAGAAATGGCAACGGGGAGAGACTTGTGGAGTTCTGCGCCATGAACAACTTAGTGATAGGAGGGACCCTCTTCACGCACCGGACATCCACAAGCTGACTTGGACGTCGCCGAATGGGAGAAACATGAACCAGATTGACCATCTGATGATCAACGGTATGTGGAGACGATCTCTCCTGGATGTGAGAACCAAGCGAAGTGCGGATGTCGGGAGCGATCATCACCTGGTGACAGCACACATCCAGATGAAACTGAAGAAGAACACAAGACCAACCACTCAAGCGCGATTTGATACTCAGCGACTGAGAGACACCAACGTGAAGCCTGCATTCATCAACAATCTGAGGAAAAGATTCCACATCCTGCAGAACATGACAGAACAGCATGACATACATGCGACATGGAAGCAGATCTGTAAACTGTACACTGAGAGCAGCAAGGAGAACATCTCCTGTACGGTTCTGAGTGCTGGAGGATGACGGAAGCGGATCTTACCAAACTTCGATCCTTTCACACCATATGCCTCCGAAGAATTCTCCAGATCTTTTGGCCAGAGAAGATCTCCAATAAAGACCTACTACGGA
The DNA here is from genome assembly GCA_028751875.1 of Rapana venosa. Classification (NCBI taxonomy): domain Eukaryota; kingdom Metazoa; phylum Mollusca; class Gastropoda; order Neogastropoda; family Muricidae; genus Rapana; species Rapana venosa. Next base: position 7,676,932 of record CM054164.1, read on the forward strand.
GATGCAGGCAGGATGACATGGGAACCATCATCACCAGACGACGGTGGAAGTGGATTGGGCACATCCTCCAAAGAGACCGACAGTCAATCACAAGAACAGCATTGCACTGGACCCAGAAGGAAGGAGAAAGAAAGGAAGACCAAAAGCAACGTGGAGGAGGACTGTAGAAAGTGAGATGAAGGCCATGCTGCACTCTTGGAGATCAGTGACTAGGTTGGCCCAGGATAGACAGGAGTGGAAGCGCTTTGTTGCTGCCCTACACACCACTGGTGTAATGGTTACTGATGATGAATTACTTACTTCACCCACAAGACTCACATCAAATTCTACCACAATTATTGATCACATCTACGTATCAGACCCTAAAACATCATAGAAATGTGTGTCCTTGTATATAACTGCAGTGATCACTACCTAGTCTGTACCACATGGTCAAAAAAAGGAACAAAAATTCCTAAACCTGGCCATAAAACTATAACCTATCGTTCTTTTGCAAAATTTAATGAGCAACTTTTCTTACTAGAGTTAAGCAGTTCGACGCTCTGGGAAACATTCAATATTATTGATCCAGACCTGGCCATTGAGTTCTGGATAAAAGTCTTTACTGAAATCTATAACAAACATGTCCCATTAAAAACCATAAGGATCAAACATGTCCGCAAACCGCCTTGGTTTACAAAGAAACTAGAGGGAGCATGTTATCTTAGAGATTTCTTAAAAGAACATAAATATTATGAGGAGTCAAGAAATTAAGAAATGCCATAAATAATAACAATAATAATAATAATAATAATAATAATAATAATAATAATAATAATAATTAATAATAATAATAATAATACATGGAACTTATATAGTGCTATATCTTGAAAAGACAAATCAAAGCACATGCATTCAACTTAATCTTACACAGTCATTTAACCAATGACAAATAATCAATAGTTCAAACAGATATTACAAACATGGTATGCTGCAGACCAAATCTATGAACTAAAACTGCAATAATCAAATGTTTTTCAAAAGCGTGCACACACACACACACACACACACACACACACACACACACACACACAACTCACATACTTTAGCAGGGTGATAGGACATGGGCTAGTGAAGGTGGGATAGTTCTGATATAAAACAGGAGGGGGGAATCTTAAGTTTAAAATAAATATGTGTTGAGTCTGGATTTAAAAGTGTCATAGCTAGGCTTCTGGCGAAGAGAGAGAGGGAGCTCATTACAGGTCGATGGACCCGAAATAGAGAAAGAGCAGCGCCAACGGTAGATTGGTTGAATCTAGGTATTCGTAGGCACAAGGTACCTGCAGCAGAGCGGAGGGAACGTGAAGGAGTGTACAGGTTAAGACATTCACAAAGGTAGGAGGGTGCTGTTTTGTGTAGACATTTGTAACAAAGGGTATTGATCGTATAATCTACTCTCTGTGGCACAGGCAGCCAGTGGAGAGATCGTAAGAGGGGGGTAATGTGCTCCGATTTTTACTTTCTGAGAACTAGTCGAGCTGTGGAGTTTTGTATACTTTGAAGGGAGTGGATAGATGATGCTGGCAGACCAGACAAAAGAGAATTGCAATAGTCCAGACTGAAAGAATGAGAGAATTGACAAGTTTGGCTGTTGCATTGGTGGACAGGTACTTTCGAATGGCACTAATACGCCGTAATTGATAGCAGCATGACTGACAGGTCTGGGTGATGAATTTTTGCATAGAGAGTGTGTTGTATAATAACACCTAGATATTTCACAGCAGTGGATAGAGAGACTGATGCATTTCCGAGTTCTATTGAATCTGTTGTAATGGAAGACAGTTTGTGTTTGGTCCCTACGATCATGGCTTTAGTTTTATCTGCATTTAGCTGTAACTTGTTCTGTGTCATCCAGTTTTGAATATCTTCAAAGCAGTGGGCCATATTTGCCAGGAGAGAAGGCAGATTTTCAGGAGTAACACTGCTTTGAATCTGAGAGTCATCTGCGTAAAAATGATGGTTGATTTGATGATGTTTTATGATATGTGACAATGGGGCAGTGTAAAGAGTGAACAGAACAGGGCCTAGAACTGATCCCTGAAGGACTCCGCATTCCAGTTTAGCAGGTATTGATTGAATCTTGTTTACTGCAACTGTCTGAAATCAGTCAATAAGGTATGAATTAAACCAGGTGAGGGCTGTGCCAGTGACACCAATGTTTTTTAAAGACGGGAGAGAAGAATTGAGTGGTCTATAGTGTCTAAGGCTGCCGATAAGTCGAGTAGTGTGAGAAGGGAGATTTTCCCCGAGTCAGAAGCGAGTAGAAGCGTGTTTAATGTGTGTACTAGGGTGGTTTTAGTGCTGTGGTTGACGCGATAGGCAGACTGAAACTCAGGAAGAAGATTGTTGGAGAGAAGATGGTTGTTGAGCTGTTTGAGAACTACTTTTTTCAAACTCACAAAAACAGCGAGAAAAAAGGAAATATTTCCAAGATCTACTATCATCCAAACAAAATTCAAAGACTGTATGGAAGGCAATCAATCAAATAACAAATAATCAATAGTCATCCAAATCTAACGTAATCAAAGATATTTCTGCTAAAAAACTTAACAATTGCTGCATTATTATTTCTTCTAACATAATTAACAATGATAACTCAAAGTCCAATGATCTCAATGAACTAAAACAATACTGCCAAGAAAAGCATATTTCATCAAAATTCCACATACCATTCATATGCCTTTCTGGGGTCTAGAATTATCTAGCTCACCTCAAACAATAAAGAACGCGTTGTCTTGATGGAATAGATTGCAGAATACTGTAACTCTCAGCTCCAGTTATTACAGACACTCTGACACATATCTATAACCTTTGTCTTGATAAGAACTATTTCCACAACGCCTTCAAAACTGCTAAGGTGATTCCGATCCACAAGTCTGGAGACACTTCCGATCCCTCAAATTATAGGCCATTCTATTATATCTTACCTTTCAAAACCCTTGGAAAAACATGAATAAACATCTAGTCCATCATATAGATATTAACAACTTACTTCACCCAAATCAGTCTGGATTTAGAAAAAAATTACTCGTGCCATACGACATTGACAAGTCTTGTAGACAATTGGCTGTCAAACATTATTAACAATAAATTTTGTGGAGTATTATTTGTAGATTTCAAAAAAGCAATTGGTACAATTGACCACAGGCTTCTCATTAAAAGCTAGACATATGTATATCTCTACAAATACTTTAGAACTTCTTGCTTCTTATCTTACAAACAGGCAACAGCGTGTCTCAATAGCTACGTCCACATCCACACTAAAACCCATTCATTATAGATCTATCTTAGGACCAATTCTCTTTTCATTATACATAAATGACCTTCCTCTACATATCAAATCCGAATGCGAACATTTTGCTGATGACACAACCATACATACAAGCTATACCGACATTAACTCTCTTGCAAAGACATTACAAAACAGCACTGATGATCTTGTCAAATTGACTGAACTAAACCACATGTCTATACATCCCCAAAAGACAAAATGCTTGCTTATCACTACCAGACAAAAGCGACAAAATTGATCTCATAAACTTTCTCCAATCCACATTAAAAAGGAAGCAATCAACAAACCTCTCACCACAAAGTTCTAGGAGTAAGAATTGACGAAAATCTCAGCTAATACCATCACATATCCCATCTGTGCAAATGCATGTCTCAAAGACTATAACAACTGACTAAAATCAAACATTTTCTACACTTTCATTCGAGAAAACTATTCTTTCAAGCTTATATACAATTTTCAATAGATTACGCTTTAACCATGTGGGATTCTGCTAGTGCAAACACTATGAAACCATTAATAAGTCTGTATTAATGTGCTTTTAAACTGGTCCTTCTGAAGAATATAACCTTTCTAGAAGTGGATTATACTCAGTTAAATATTCCTCCCCTACACCAAAGACTAGAATTTAACAAAGGCCTCATGATGTTTAAGATAATGACAGGAACTGAAGCATTCCAGAAATACTGCAAAGGCAAGTGTCCCAATCCTTAGAATAGATTTGCTCAAATCTAGCTTACTTTACTCAGGCCCTGTGCTGTGGAACACCCTTCCTGATTCATTTAGACATCACCATCATTAACAATCTTCAAAAGTCATTTTTTCATCCACTTAATGCATCAAAAATAAAAATTGACACTTGATCTGTTGTAGACAAAGTAAATATATCCTCCCTTACATTATACCAAATTATCCCCTCCTCTCTCTCTCTCTCTCTCTCTCTCTCTCTCTCTCTCTCTCTCTCTCTCTCTCTCTCTCTCTCTCTCTCTCTGTATGAGTGTGAATGTTTTACTTGTATCTTGCTATTGTGTTATTGCAAACTGACTTTTAGAAAGAATTTTCACTATCCTACTTCTTTATCATGACTCTAGGATGATCTCAACATGTACAATGTTAATTCACAGTGAGTGCTCATGGTGATAGTGTTGATGAATTGAAAACTGTATGCAATATCATATGGATTCAATATGTACTGTGTATCTCTCTCTCTCTCTCTCTCTCTCTCTCTCTCTCTCTCTCTCTCTCTCTCTCTCGTCCTCTCCTTTTATTGTTTTTCTTATAGATTTAATTGTCGTGTTTACATGAGAGCACTGGCTGTGGTGACGGTCATTGTAGCTACCTGCTGTGTACTGGACTCTGGTATTTTTGTTCTGTACTCCCATGTGAAGACAACCAGTGGACACATCAAGTGTCAGCCGGTGGCCAGCACCCCAGAGATGGAATACTTTGAGGACCTGGTGTATCCCTGGATAAGGATCGTCTCTGGATCTCTGCTGCCTTTCTTCCTCCTGATCCTGAACAACGCCATCCTGGCCTGCAAGGTCAGACAATCTGCCAAAGCATTGGGCCACATGAAACACTCTAAACCGGAGGGAACTCCAACTAAAAAATCCTCTGCCCTTTCTCTCACACTCATAGCTACCTCTCTGGCTTTTTTCGTGCTGACTCTACCTATTTCTGCTGACTTCATCATCCAGTACAACATACCCGGGCTGTGGTCTCATGATCATCTGAAAGCTGATGCTCATTTGGCAGACACAGTGCTGGATTTATGGTGGTATTGTAACAGTGCTGTCAACTTTTACCTCTACTTCCTTACTGGGCCTACCTTCAGACAAGAAGCCCAAAGTCTGCTGTGTGCAGCACAGAATGTCAGACATCATCTTTTAAGGCAGCAATAGGAAAAAAAACCCACCTGGTACTGCGATAATGCACTCACATGCTGAACTGAACTGTTTCTTTATGGAATGAATTAAAAGATTTCTCAAAATGGTATAAAGTGTGTGTGTGTGTGTGTGTGTGTGTGTGTTGTGTGTGTGTGTGTGTGTGTGTGTGTGTGTTGTTTGGGTGTGTGTGTGTGTGTGTGTAAGAGAGAGCGAAAGGACATGAAACTAAAAGAATGAAAGTTTATTGCACAAGGGTAATATATTTAAGTACCCAGTCTTTTTCTAGATTAGAAACCAGGTTAAAAAAAGTAAACAAAAGCAAAATAATAAAACTGTACACAAATATACGAATTCGCACAACTGACAGAGAGAGAGAGAGGTCCCTTGTGAAATGTGATATTGTGGTATGCTTTGAGCTCTTCCACATGGAGGTATTGAGACAGGAGCAAAACAAACAAAACAGAAACATGTCGAAAAAACATCGTGCAAAATGTCAACATGGTGTGGCTACCATATGCAGAGTATGTTAGGCATGAACCTGTCATCAGTGTATGATTTAAGCAATGGAACAAGTCAGTGATTAAACTACATGCAGCCAAATGACATCTTTAACAGTCTTTCCATCCTTTACAGTTTCGTTTATGGCTGAAACTTTGAAAGATTGGCAGAGAGTGTTCATGTTCTCGCTGAAGTTTTCCTGAATTTTCTGTACACACTGCATCAAATCACTGAAGGCAGCCTTGGATCATCTTCTGGCTACTGCCCATTTTATGTCTCTGTCACCACAATGTGGCACATTCACATCCATTTCCTCCCCTTTGCTTGCTCTGTCATAACTACATACAACCCCATCATGGATTCTTCATTAGACAACATATGGACTGTCACTGTTTGAAGGTTTGATTGATGAACTGTCAAATAAATGTTCTTTTCACTGGGTAATGGGTCACTTGAAGACAATGACAGACTGGCATGCAAAGTTGAAACCTTTCTTCTCAATCAGAGGGGGTTTTATGTTCAATATTTCTTGACATGTTCTGGGTGTGAACATACCATAATAGGTTGTTATCGATAGTTGTCCTTAACATTTTATGATTTGTTACTTTTTCAATTTGTTCATTGCCAACATACATAATGGTAAATCAGTATTCAGATTCTCTGGTTTTGTCCAGTAAAAATAAGCATCAATTTGGTTTTCTTTGGATGAAGAGCCGTATCATTCCTCTGTGTCCATTGCAGAAGTATGTTAACATTTTCTTCTGAAATATGATGAAATAGTAGTGCCATCTGTAAACAAAATGATTAATAAATAAATCATCATAAGTGCCTTCAGTAGGTAAAGGGAGATAATAATGTAAACAGGAAATAATATGGGACCAAAAATAGAAATGTGTTGAACACCAAACTTATTAGGTAGAAAAGTCAAGATATCATTGTTTGCCTAAACTTGTTGCTGTCTATTAGAAAACAAAGCAAGTGTTTGGGTGGGGGGGGGGGGGGGTTCCTCCCTTAAAGCTGCAAGATTCATCAATGGTGAGATTCTGCGTATACAACTGTTTTTGCTCACCATGAAGGTAGCTGTATTCTGACATTGGGGATATATGCTGGGTATGTTCATGTTTCCCTAACCCACCAAACACTGATATAAATTAGGAAATTAAAAAGCATATTTGATCATTAAAGTGCATATTTGATCATTAAAGTGCATATTTGATTTTCTGCACGTGGATATACATGGAGGTGGGGGGAGATCAAGGCACTGGCAGGTTTGCACTTGAAGATGACTTGGGAGATCATAAAAATTCCTACCCTCAATTCACCAGACACCACTAAGATTCAAACCCAGGACTTCATGGACCATGGGATTGAAGTCAAACAGTTTTAACTACTTGGCTTTAGCACCCTTCAACAATAATAGATTAGTTTAAAGCATCTGAGGATAGTTTGTGTAACATGCAAGTGTTTATAAGTACAGTGTGCTCTATAACATCAAGGGCCTTGGCAAAATCAATGAAAAGTTCCCCTGCACATTTGCTTATTCATACTGACTAGCCCTTTATTCATGAGTTTCACGTGAGAAATGTGGCATGAGTGATTTGCTCTCAACCCAGACTTACTAGGGTATGTAAGGTCATTTTTGTTTAAATGAGTAACTAGGCATTTATTAATGTGTTGCTTTCATGGTTTCAAAAGAACAGATAAATTTTAGATCTGACTTTAATTAGAGGACTAAGCCGAATCTCCAGATTTTTGTAAAAGAATAATTTTAATATGTTTTAACATAATTTGGGGAAACATTTTGCTTATGCACAGGTTATACACATAAGAAGGTGTATGGTATCTGGTACATCTCATTTTAGAATGTTGCTATTCAAACCATCTAAACCACAAATTGCTGTCTGCTTTATACTTTTTTCAAGAAAACAAGCACGTTACTGCACTCATATGTGCAATTTTGGGTTCCCAAACAATATTCTTGCTGCAGAAAAAGGCTTTTAAAACTCATTTCCTTCTGATTTGTCATGGCGTGTCATGGGGTGTCATGTATCTGCCATGACTTAAAGTGGTATGAAATAAAATCTGAGCGCTTTGATTTGTTGCTTCACAAGATTCAGCGCTATATAAATTCCATACATTATTATTATTATTTATGTGGTCTGAGATTGTTGAAAAGTAAATACATAATGTATTAGCAGAAATCGTGATTTATTATTATTCTTTCTGGTAAGTAGGTTGACTGCTCTCCAGACAGGCTTGCTGAAATTCGTTTTTAGGAATTAGTTCTTCAAAGTGTTTTTGCAGCCCTTAGTGGGAAGATTACCGAACTTCTTTTTCTTCTTTTATGTTCTTGACTGTTTCCTTTTTTCTGGAAGATATTTTTAAAGGTAGATGTGTATTTGTACTTATTTTGTCAGCCAAGGAAGTTATAATTATTAGTAGCTGGTTCATTTTGTCCTAACTCAGGCATGCTTATCATAAATACTATGGGAAAAAATGGTGTACCATTAAGCTATGAACTGATCAGGGTCACACATGATTCAAGACAAGATTAACAGATCCAACAGAAATTCATTATCATTAAACTCAGAAAAATTCTCGTAGATATATGGTTTTTGACTTTTTAAAATATGGTAACCTTTTCAAAATATCTTTTACACCATGTAGCACAGGTAGAGAAACAAATGTTCTAGATTGGAAAGCTATTTAAACTGTATTGACTGATAGATGTAGATAAGTAAACCAGTTTTATGACAACGAGTAAGATGTCTGTTGATTACTTGATATCCTGGTATTGAAATATCATTATAGGAAATGTGAGAGTTTTTATCCGTTTCTGAATAGCCAAATACATGGGGGCTTTTTTCTGAAATTCAATGAAATTAATAAACAATTTATGCTTGATTTACTGCATGGTTTAAGGTTTAAACAACCAATGGGCAAACCATCTTTATGTAACCAGGCTTGATTAAGCCACGCCTAATAAGATATATTAGAGAAAAGAAAATTAGATAAAATTGGACACCGATAACACAACAACTCAACTGTCTCTATCGAAACTGTTGTTCATAGAAGCTCCACACAACGCCACCAGGGTTGCCATCTTTCTCTGTCTCTGCTGAGTTCTACCATCTCCTGTAGCCCTCATTCCAGGACCACTGACTGACCTCAGCGATGTTGGCAATGTAGGATGCTGGTGGTCTGCCTCTTTTTCATCAGCCCTCAACTTTACCTTGTAGAATTGTTATCATCAGATTTGTTTGAGTATTTCTGAATCCAGGACCTACATAAGTATCCCAGTCCTCACTTATCAATTTTAGCAAACATTTGCTATTGTATTGAGAGTTCATGAAGACTATTTTCATTTGTTTTTCTGTTTGACCATTTGACTCTAAGAAGTCACCTCTAGAACCACGTATTGGCTGTGTTTATTTTGGCTCTTTCTAATTTTCTTAGTGTCCAGGCCTCTGATCCATACAGTGATACAGGACAGATTTGTGTTTAGACAATAATAATTTTGAGATCTTTAAGTAGATCTTTAGCAGGGCTCCCTCTCTCTCTCTCTCTCTCTCTCTCTCTCTCTCTCTCTCTCTCTCTCTCTCTCTCTCTCTCTCTCTCTCTCTCGTTGTTATTGCTGTAGTTGTTACTTTGTTCTTTGTTGGTGATTTGTTTGGGTTTTTCGCTTGTTAGTTTTTTGTCTTGGTGTATGTATGTGTGTGTGTGTGTTGTGAGGGGGGAACGGTGCTGTCTTTTTTTAATTTTAATTGTTGTTTTTTGTTTGTTTGTTGGTTGTTGTTTTTTTGTTTTTTTTTTTTGTTTTTTTTTTCTCATTTGTTTGTTTGATGTTGTTGTTTTTTCTTTTTTTGTTTGTTTATTTGGAAGGGTGTTTTTGTCTGCTTTTTTGTTGTTGTTGTTTTTTTGGTTTTTTTTTTCTTTTTTTTTTCTTTTTTCTTTTTTTGTTTGTTTGTTTGCTTTTTTTTTTTTTGGGGGGGGGGGGGGTTCTGGGGTATGTTTTGTCTTTTGCTCGTCTGGGGTTGTTTGTTTGTTTGTTTGTATGTTTGTTTGTTTTTTCTTCTTCTCTCTTTTTCTTTAAAAAAAGTTTTTTCCCTTTGCTTCTTCTGCTTGAAAGTATGAGTACTGAGTGCATTTTTAAATGTGACCCCATGGGCGGGGACTGGATGTAAAAAAAACATGAATACTTATTCATTATCCTGGAAAAAAAATTTGTTTCTATTACTTACAATGTGTAGATGTTCTTTTTATGACTTTATTGGCTTTTTCCCCCTCTTTATTATGAGAGTGTATGGGTATTGCACTTATTTTATTACCATGACATTCAATTTGCATGAGCATAATTAAAAAGTGTTTGTGTTGATCGTGTGTCTATGTGAGTATTACATATTTAGTATTATCCCTGGAACACACACCCCCCCCCCTGCCCCACCCCCACACACACACTCAAACACACACACACACGCACACACACACACACACACATACACACACACACTCACTCACTCACTCACCCACCCATATTCTCTCCCTAAACGACTGTATAGTTTTAAATTTCTTCTTGGTTTGTTTCTTGTTTTTATTGTGTAGATGTATGGGTATTAAATTTATTTTATTATCATGACATATAATTTGAAACGAGTATAATCTAAAATGAGTGTTGATGGGATCGCATACTGTTTTGGGATTTATATATTGGATATTATCTCTGAAATACACACACACACACTCTCTGTCTCTCTGTCTCTGTCTCTGTCTCTCTCTCTCACCTTTTATCGTCCTGCTTATAGTCATAGTATATCCTGATGAAGGATTCATATTTTTATATTTTCAATACTTTATTGGACTTGCCTCTGTACTTAAGTTTTAATGAGTGCCCTATTTCAATATCTTATAATTATGTGTAACAAGTATGTGTACCATTTGACAATGTGTAGATGTTTATCTTTATGACTTATTAAGTTTGGTTGTGTTATTTTTCTTGGCTTTGTTGTTGCTCTTGTTCTTGTTGTTGTTGTTTGTCTGTTTTTCTCTTTTTTTATATCTTGTGTTGGTTTGGTTTTTCGTTCTCTTTTGTTTGTTTGTTTTGTTGGGGGGTGGGGGTGGGGTAGGGTATTCTTAGGATTCTCGTTTAATTGCTTGCTTTGGGGGGGGGGGGGTTGTTGGGGGGGAGCTGTTTTGAAAAGGGTTATTTCCCCTTCTTTTTATTGTGAGACTGTATAAGTATTGGGTTATTATTATTAAGATGTATCCCTAACGGGCGGGGACTGGATGTAAAAAAGCACATGTGTGCATATTCATTATCCTCGAAATAAAAGAATTTGTCATTGTCATTGTCATTGTCATTTCTCTTGTCTTCTCTCTCTCTCTCTCTCTCTCTCTCTCTCTCTCTCTCTCTCTCTCTCTCTCTCTCTCTCTCTCTCTCTCTCTCTCTCTCTCTCTCTGGCTTTGTGTTTGTGAGTGTGTCTTTCATTATCTAGTTGAGCCAGGGGAGAGGGACCCAAACGACATGACCCAAGAGGGCTTCTCCAGTTCTCAGGTTTAAATCTCTTGTCTACCCTGTGGTAAGTAAACTCTAGATCCCGATGTTAGGCCTATGACCTTGCTACAATGTGGACGTGGCTTTCACTCACACCAGATGGAAAGGATAGACAGAGGAAGATAGACATAGGGGAAGACAGGAGAATTATAGACTACCACTATTAGGATTGTATATTTTCAATTTAATTCAGCATAATAGATTACGAAAGGATGCATGCAAACCAAAGAAAAACTGCTTCCTCCCTGGGCTTCTCCTTGGGCTCTGTCACTGCACTTCACTTGACGACCAACTGCTGCAGGTTACAATCCCATGCTGCTTTGTTCAACTACTAGTTAATCTTCTAAGTGCACTCATAAATCTTTTTCCCTACGTACTAAGTGATGTTCCTCTCCGGATTTAATATGTTAGGTGTCTGGTTTAACCAGATACTAAAATACTGTAAAATGATAAATTACAATAATAAATTTTCAGAGGTTAAACTACTTTTCAAAATATTTTCACAAACACTATTACTCCACTAGGTAGAGTAGCTGTACTAAAGTCTCTTATTCTTTCAAAGCTTATACATCTGTGGGTATCACTACCAGACCCACCCGATCAGTTTTTGAAACACAGATTTTTTTTTAATTTGTTTGGAACAATAAGCAATATAAAGAAAGACAGACGAAAGTTAAGACAATCAAACAAAGTGGACTAAATATATCTGATATACGAAATTATGTATGTGCTTTGACGCTTTCATGGGTAAGAAAAGTTAGAAAATCTAATGACAAGTGGGTAAGTATTGCAGAAATACAATACGCATTTCTGAAGACTCTAGACTGCTATGGTTCATCAATAACACACAAGCACTTGAAGGTTATTCCTTTCTGGACCCATGTTTTTAAAGCTTATACATTTTTCTGTACTTGGGGCACTACACAATATGAAAATGAATTTCTTGCAGAACCTATTTTGTATAATGAAAACAAGACCATAGGAAATAAAGTTCATAAAGATATTTTAGGATAAAAAGGGATATATCTAATAAACATCTTGTCAAGAAAAAGGGTAAAATTTGAACTATGGAAATTGTTCTAAAGCAAATGGTAATAATAATAAAAAATATAATAATGATAATAATAAATAGAATGTATATAGTGTCATCGAATAAAGACAACTTCCCAATTCTACGCGAGGAAGTAGAAGTAGCAATTAGATCGCTGAAGAAAGGAAAATCAGCAGGAATCGACAACATCCCAGCAGAGCTGATCCAACACGGGGGAGAAGCAGTGACAGACATCCTTACAAGTATCTGCAACAAGATCTGGCAGACCGGAGAGTGGCCTACACCATGGACCCAATCACTCATCATAACTCTCCCCAAGAAAGGAAATCTCCAGCAGTGCCAAAACTACAGGACAATCAGCCTTATAAGTCATGCCAGTAAAGTCATGCTGAAAATGATCCTGAACAGGCTGAAACCACAGGCAGAAGAGATCATCGCCGAAGAGCAGGCCGGTTTCCGCCCAAATAGAAGCACCACAGAACAGATATTCAACCTGAGGGTTCTGTGTGAGAAATACAGCCAGCATCAACAAGACATCTTCCACGTCTTCATTGATTTTAAGAAGGCCTTCGATAGAGTATGGCATGACGCTCTGTGGGCCACCATGAACAAATTCAACATGGGCCAGAAGCTGATCCACACCATCAAGGAACTCTACTCAAAGGCCACCAGTGCAGTACTCGTACAGGGCACGGTAGGGGAATGGTTCCGTACCTCAGTTGGGGTCCGACAGGGATGTCTGCTGTCGCCGACACTATTTAACATTTTCCTCGAACGCATCATGACTGATGCCTTGGAAGACCACACAGGCACAGACAGCATTGGAGGGCGAACAATCACCAACCTCAGGTTTGCCGATGACATTGACGGTCTGGCAGGAAATGAAGAGGAACTGGCCAACCTAGTGAAGAAACTGGACGGAAATATCCTCACAATACGCATGGAAATCAGTGCCGAGAAAACCAAGCTCATGACAAACAGTCCCCAGCCAATCACCACCAAGATCACTCTCAACGGAAAAGAACTGGAGACAGTTGACCATTTCAAGTACCTTGGAGCCATCATAAGTGAGGAGGATCGAAGACCGAAATCCTAGCAAGAGCGGCACAAACAGCAGCAGCAATGGCAAGACTGAAGACCATATGGAGAGACAGAAACATCCCTCTCGGAACCAAGGTAAAGTTACTAAACGCGCTAGTCACCTCAATCATGCTTTACGCATGTGGGCATGGACACTAAACGCAGACCTACAAAGGAGGATCCAAGCAGTAGAAATGAGATGCCTCAGAAGGCTCCTTTGGGCATCTCATACAAGGACCATGTCACCAACAATGAAGTCCGCAGAATGATCACTCAACAGGTGCGGGTTATGAAGACCTACTGACCACGGCGAAAAAGAGGAAACTCAGATGGTATGGGCACGTAACACGCTCAGAAGGACTTGCAAAGACCATCCTGCAAGGAACAGTCCAGGGGAAGAGAAGACGGGGCAGACAGAGGAGAAAGTGGGCCGACGACATCCGTGATTGGACAGGGGAGGACTTCAGTGTCACCCAGGCACTTGCCCACGACCGCGCTAAGTGGAGCCAGCTGGTCCACCGTTCGTCCACCATGCAGCGCCCCCACGACCCTGGCGGGTTACGGGACCAGTGAACAGTGATATAGTGTTATACCTTGCAAAAACAAATCAAAGCTCTTGCATTCATCCTACTCTTACACATGCAATAAGTTACAATTAATAGTTTTTACACATTCAAACACACACACACACACACACACACACACACACACACACACACACACACACACACACACACACACACACACACACACACACATAGAGGTCGTACACTTTGGCAAAGTGATGGGGGGTTTGGCTGTTGAGGGCAGGGACAGAAATGGGATGAAACAAGAGGGGAGAATCTTAGGTTTGAAATAAATGTGTCTTCAGGCTGGATTTTAAAATGTCATAAGTAGGCTTTTGGGGAAGGGAGAGGGGGAAGTCATTCCAGATCGATGGACCAGAAATAGAGAAAGACCAACAGCCAAAAGTGGATTGGTTAAATCTAGGTATTCGTAAGCACAAGGTATCTGCATCAAAGTGGGGCGGGGGGGGGGGGGGGGTGGAGAAGGAGTGTACAAGTGAAGACATTTACAGAGGAAGGGAAGGTGCTGTTTTGTCAAGACATTAATTGTAACAGAGGGTACTGATCTTATAGTTTACTCTCTGTGGCACAGACAGCCAGTGGAGAGATCACAAGAGAGGAGTAATATGCTCAGATTTTTTTTATTTTTGAAGACTAATCGAGCGGCACAGTTTTTTATACGTTGAAGGGAGTAGATAGATGATGCTGGAAGACCAGCCAAAAGAGAATTACAATAGTCCAAAAATGAGAAAATGAGAGACAAGACAAGTTTGGATGCTGCATCAGTGGACAGGTACTTATGAACTGCACTAATACCCCTTAATTCATGTAGCAGAACTGGCAGGTCTTGGTGTTGAAGGTTTGAATGGAGAGTATGTTGTTGACAACTACCCCTACATATTTTACAACAGTGATAGAAGGACTAACATATTGCCGAATTCATATGAAGCTGTTGTGATGGAGAAGAGTTTGTGTTTGGTCCCAACAAGCATGGCTTCGGTTTTATCTGCATTCAGCTGTAACTTGTTCTGTTTCATCCAATATTGGATATCTTGAGGGCAGTAGGACATATTCGTCAAGAGAGAAGACAGATTTTCAGGAGTATCCCTGCTTAGAATCTGAGAGTCATTTGCATAAAAGTAATGGTTGATCTGATGACGGTTTATTATATGTGAAAGTGTACCAGTGTAGAGAGTGAAAAGAATAGGGCCCGGAAGGGATCCCTGTGGGACTCCGCATTCCAGTTTGGCAGATAATGATTGAATTTTGTCTACTGCAACTGTGTAGAATCGGTCTTTAAGGTATGAACTGCACTAGGTGAGGGCTGCACCTTTTATACCAAATGTTTTTTTGGAGACGGGCGAGAAGAATAGAGTGGTCTATAGTGTCGAAGGCTGTAGATAAGTCAAGAAGAGTAAGAAGGGAGAATTTTTCTGAGTCAGAAGCGTGTAGGAGCGTGTTTAATGTGTGGAATATGGTGGTTTGGGTTCTGTGGTAATTGTGTTGACTTTGTATTAAAAAAGTGTATGTTCTTTCGAGCCAGAAGGCCCATAGAGCCGGAGCTTATCCCGGTTTCTGTAGCGTTAAGCGAACTGATGGTTTTTTCACCACCCCTGTGACAGGACGCTAGTCTGTCGCCAGATACTTCCCCAGCAGAGCTGGTACCCACTTGTACACCTGGGTGGAGTGAGGAAAATAGGAGTAAAGTGTCTTTCCCAAGGACACAACACCGAGCCGAGCGGGGATCGAACCCGCGACCTCTGGATCACGAGTTGACCGCCTAAACTACTTGACCACGGTGCCTCCTTGTTGACTTTGTATTGACAAATGATAATTGTGTTGACTTTGTAACTTTCAATGGACTAATCTTATCAACCAATTTGCAAAAAAGGTAGGATTCAGAATAGGTGACAATGTTAATTGTTGTATAGATGCAGCTAAAGCAATACAGATTTTAAATAGTGTGCACAGGGGCTAAAAACTGTACTATGAATATTTGATGTCAAACAACACAGAACCAAAATGCTGTAAAAAAAAAAAGTGGACAGAGAAACTTAATGAAGAAATCAACTGGAAAGGGGTATTTGAAAAATTGCTCAAGATTAAAGACATCACATTACAATGGCTAGAGATAAAAATCATGAACAGAATTGCTGTAACTAACGTTGTAATGTGTGCACTGGGTGTAACAAATACAAGTTGTCCCCGTGAATAACAAAAAAGTTCAGTGGAAAAATTTTTTGGGGATTGCAACGGGCAAGAAGTGGGAAAAAATTTAAAAAAAAATAATAATTCATGACCATGGAATAGCGTGAACTGGGAAATTTCAGGAAAGATTTTTCTTTTGGGGAGTGGATGATTGCATGAAAACATTGTTTTTCGATGTTTTATCCTACTTCCCAAAAATGGATTTTTTATTTTACGATGTGAATTAAAAAATTTTTTTCCAGAGGGAAAATTTCTTAAACAGTTAAAAATGTATTTTTTTAAATTTGAAAATTACCAAAAGTTGCAAAACAACCTGATAATTTTTCGTTTGAATGGGGTCATTTTAGACCCCTGCTTTATTTTATAGAAAGAAACTGAGACAGTGTTTCCCTTTCGTTTTGTGAAAAGCAACGATGTGATAGCAGAACAATGGAAATTTTGCACAAATTTGTTTTTTTCTCCAAAGCCGTGCTGTGACACCTGGGTAGTTCATGGGCACTGGCACAAACTGCTTTCCCCATGGATGAAAAAGTGAATGGATAGATTAGAATTTGACAGAGGCCATAAAAAAATATTAGGGGAGGCACCCTGGTCGAGGGTTTTTGGCGGGCAAAATAGTGATCCGAGGTGGGGTTCGTCCCCCCCTCGGCTCGGTGTTGTGTCCTTGGGGAAAAACCTTTTTCTCCTATTTTCCTCACCCACCCCGGTGTACAAGTTTGGGGACCAGCTCTGCTGGGGAAGTATCTGGCGACAGACTAACGTCCTGTCACAGGGGTGGTGAAAAACCATCAGTTCGCTTAACGCTACAGAAACCGGGATAAGCTCCGGCTCTATGGGCCTTCTGGCTCGAAAGAACATACTATAAACAATATTGTTTTCCCAATGTTTGTGTCCCCACTGCAACAGACTTTGTACATCCAAGATCGGATTGCACAGCCACATGCCGTCCACAGATGAGCTGCAGGATTTCATCGTCATCTTCGGCAACAAAGGACTACCTACCATGTTTGACTTGATGCATCTACTTTGACTTATGTAGCATCAAAACCGTGTGAGTGAGCAAGTGTCAAGTCAAACTGTTATTTCCAGATGGTTCATGTGTGTGTGTGGTGTGTGTGTGTGTGCTGTGCGTGCGTGCGTGCGTGCGTGCGTGCGTGCGTGCGTGCGTGCGTGCGTGCGTTCGTGTGTTGTGTGTGTGTGTGTGTTCATTCTTTTATTCATTCTTATATTTCGATGATGATAGAATAAGCCCTTGTGTGTTTTTTTTCATCCAGTGTGTGTGTGTGTGTGTGTGTGGTGTGTGTGTGTGTGTGTGTGTGTGGTGTGTGTTGTGTGTGTGTGTGGTGTGTTTGTGTGGTGTTTTTGTGTGTGTGTGTGTGTGTGTGTGTGTGTGTGTGTGTGTGTGTGTGTGTGTGTGTGTGTGTGTGTGTGTGTGTGTGGTGTGTGTGTGTGTGGTGTGTGTGTGTTGTTGTCTTCAATTTAACGTCTGTTCACTCTGAGTGATATTAGACGAGGGAAATAGAAGGTGTAAGGGAAGTTAAAGAAGGGAGAGGAAGGAGTGGAAGGAGAAAAGGTTAAGAAATAGCATCAGTGCTGGTATGTTGTGGGGGGGGGGGGGGGACACAAAACTAGAAAAGTAATGATAATACTTTTAAACAGGAGCAAAATATAAACACAACAATGTGGAAACATGAAATAACAATAATGTAACTACAATAAATATTCAAGTGGACTATGCAATAAACATCTGGCAATGGCAAATGCTAGCTTTGAATTTTCAAATACAGTTTCCAGAGACTGTTCAGAAAATGTAGGTAAAAAAGGTTTTACAATAGGGCACTCAAATATGATATGAGTATTGGAAATATGATCCCCACATAGACATCTTACATGTTTACAAAATTTTGTAAGGAATGCATTTAATTTCATTCTAAAATATAGTGAATTAACCCTTCTCAGGATATAAAACGCGAATCTATTTGAGAAGGAGCCATATAACAAGAAATATGGGCATTGGTCAGACAACTTTTTAAATATCGTTCCTTTAATTGATCAGATTCTTTAAACTTACCCCATGAAGTTTGTTCTAATATTCGGTATCCCTCCTGTAGAAATAAGGGAACATCCAGTTCTATCGATTCCATGTCATGTCTTGCCCCCTTTTTTGCAGCTCTGTCAGCCCACTCATTTGAAAAAAATTCCAACGTGAGAGGGCACCCAACAAAAAGAAACAGGAATACCTCTTAAACTTAGGAGGTGTATGACATATTTAATTTCAAAAATAATTCCGGAGACCTTGAAGTTTGGGAATTTTATAGCATACAATACAGACTTGGAGTCAACACAAAGCAAGATATGAAAGAAGGAAAATGGAAAATCAAGAATATAGTTAAGAGCCATAAGAACTGCAATAAGTTCAGCTGTAAATATTGAACGATGTTTACCAAGATAGTACGATTTCTCAATTTTAAGTGCTGGTATGACAAATGCAGAGCCTGTGTCATGGTTTTCTAAAACAGATCCATCTGTATAAACTTTTAAGCAGTCAGCATACTTATTTGCAATATGCGACTGAACATCTGCAACCATGATGTTTTGATTTTCATTCTTTTTTTCATTAATATATTCTATATCAAAACAGGCTTTATTCATCTCCCATGAAGGACATGGTAAAGCTTCTTTTTGTATTTCTAAGTCATATTGATTAAGTTTAGATTTTTGAAAGAGATCTGATACATAAGTGCCAATAGGCATTAAACACGAAATTTGTTTTGCCCTTTTTGGAAAATTCGTTTCTGCTTGAACTTTTAATTCACTACAGACAAAACTTTCGCCATTGGTGCTCCGTAAAACATATTTGGCGCATGAAAGTTGTTGGTATTCAGCTAGGGGAAGTTCCCCAGTTTCCTTATAAGTTTCTATGGTGGATGCATGGAATGGTACCCCAAGTGCAAGTTTGTACGCCTTACAATCTATACTTTGGAGTTTTTAAGTAAATAATTAGGAGCACTGAAAAAGACTTCTTGTCCATAAGACAGTTTGGAACGTACAAGTGACTTAGACAAGCATTTAAGAGTGAAGATATCTTGTCCCCAGGACTGTCTGCTAACCATTTTAAGAAAATTTTGGCATTTCCTTGCTTTTGTTAAAATGTATCCAATATGAGCATTCCAAGTTAATTTTGATGTAAGTTGAATGCGTAAAAATTTTACCATATTTTTATACTGAATTGGCTCCCCTCCAATCGTAAACTGTGGCAGTGTATCTGGATCACTACCATTATTAAAAAGCATAATGTGCGTTTTTTCTGTAGATGTCAGGCCATTTTCAAAAATATATTTATGTAAATTATCTAGCTCTATTTGATATACTTTTCTGGTATAGTTTATCATCCTCTTTGTTGTAGCACGCTTCATAGTGACATTCATCCATATACATATATTATCAGCATATTGTACCAGGACGTCTTTAGACAGTTTTATGGGTAAATCATACATCAATATATTAAGCAGAAAAGGGGCTATAACTGAGCCCTGTGGTAAACCCATATGCAATGACCTAAAGTTTGAATATGCATTCCCTACTCTCACTTGTAAACTTCTGTTCCATAAAAAGCTTTTAATATCATAGAAAAAATGCCCAGAAATGCCAATAGTTTTCAGTTTATGCAGCAATTTAGCATGCCAAACTTGGTCGTAGGCTTTCTTTACATCAAAAAATGTTGCAAGTAGATTTTTTCTTCTCGCAAATTGTTGTTTGACCTGTGTTAATAGTTTAACTAAGTTATCGATTGCTGATCTACCTTTTTGAAATCATGCTTGATTGACAGGAACTACCTTATTTTTCTTACAGTAATACACAAGCCTTTTTAGAATAATTTTCTCCATAAGCTTACCAATATTAGAAGTCAGTGCTATGGGCCTATAACTAGTTTTATCAGTTTTAGGCTTTCCTTGCTTATGAATGGGAACAATAATGGACTGCTTTCAGTTCATCGGCATTGCACCTTCGGTCCAACACTTTTGGAAAAGTTTATGCATCAGAAGAATGAAGTTTTCTGGTAACTGTTTAAGCATATCGTTGGATATGGCATCTAATCCAACAGAAGTTTTCTTATTAGGAAGGGAAAATAATACATCTTTTACTTCATTGATTATTATTGGAGCATTGATGTATTCAGTATTATTAGAACATGGGTCTTTATATTTTTCTTTCTTCTCCTCAGCTTGTCTGTATTTATTGCTAAGAGAGAGAGAGAGAGAGAGAGAGAGAGAGAGAGAGAGAGAGAGAGAGAGAAGAGAGAGAGAGGGGTGTGGGGGGTGTGTGGTGTGTGTGTGTGTGTGTGTGTGTGTGTGTGTGTGTGTGTGTGTGTGTGTGTGTGTGTGTGTGTGTGTGTGTGTGTGTGTGTGTGTGTGTGTGTGTGTGTGTGTGTGTTGGTGATTAATGTCAAGGTAAAGGTCTCCCATAACCTATGTGGTCGTAGGGGAGCGAGGCGTCAGAGACCTCACTTCTCCAGGGGCTAGCATATTGAGGGCGGCGCCCATCTCCTCTCCCTCGCTGCTTTACCTTCCCTGACCCTAAATAGGCAGGTACCCATTTACAGCTTGGGGAACTGGGGGACTGTACTAAAGACAAGGTGCCCAAACGGTCACCCATCCAAGTGATAACCATGTTTTATGCTGCTTAACTTGCTGAGGGAAAGCGAGTGCTCTGACCACTGAGCTATCCTGTCCCCGTTGGTTGATTAAGTACTTGAAAAACAGTTGATATCCCTTTTTTCAAAAGACATTGTTTTTGTACCTTCTCTTGACTTATTTCATTTTCTTTAGAAATGTTTGTCCTTATTTTTGTAAGTGAAAAAAAAAGAAAATGTAAAAGTTAAAAAAAAAAAAAAGTCTTGCTCCTCTGCACTACTCCTGTTCTCGCTGCTTGTTTGCTTAAGCTACCTAAAGCTTGCTTTCCTTTCACTATCTACCTAGGTCCCCTCTCTCCCTCTTCCTGAATCTACCTGGATGTCTTGTCTACCCGGATGTCTTGTCTACCTGAGTCTTGTCTACCTGGGTGTTTTTTCTACTTGGGTCTACCTGGATGTCTTGTCTACCTTGGTGGGTCTTGTCTACCTTTTTGGATGTCTTGTCTACCTGGGTGTCTTGTCTACCTGGATGTCTTGTCTACCTGGGTGTCTTGTCTACCTGGATGTCTTGTCTACCTGGATGTCTTGTCTACCTGGATGTCTTGTCTACCTGGATGTCTTGTCTACCTGGATGTCTTGTCTACCTGGTGTCTTGTCACCTGGTGTCTTGTCTACGGATGTTTTGGGTCTACCTGATGTCTTGTCTACCTGGGGGTTGTGCATGTCTAGGATTTTTGCTTGTTAGCACTGAGGAGGAGGGGGTTTGTGCTATGGTCAGGTAATCTGCTTGTTACGTCTGAGGAGGGGGTTGTGCATGGTCAGGTATATCTGCTTGTTAGATCTGAGGAGGAGGGGGTTGTGCATGGTCAGGTATATCTGCTTGTTAGATCTGAGGAGGAGGGGGTTGTGCATGGTCAGGTATATCTGCTTGTTAGATCTGAGGAGGAGGGGGTTGTGCATGGTCAGGTATATCTGCTTGTTAGATCTGAGGAGGAGGGTTTGTGCATGGTCAGGTATATCTGCTTGTTAGATCTGAGGAGGGGGTTTGTGCATGGTCAGGTATATCTGCTTGTTAGATCTGAGGAGGAGGGGGTTGTGCATGGTCAGGTATATCTGCTTGTTAGATCTGAAGGAGGGGGTTGTGCATGGTCAGGTATATCTGCTTGTTAGATCTGAGGAGGAGGGGGGGGGGATTAGCGGCCATTGCAGCCTGCCTGCCTGCTGGTGTGCTGCCTGCCAAAGGCCTGCAGTTACAGGTCAGGGTACAAGTGTACACCATATTTCCACCCGCTCATAGAACTATGCCTCTGTCTTTCCAAATGTTGTTTAATTTAGGTCTAACTGTATCATCTTTTATTTGCCCATACCACTTCTAGCCTTGCCATCCTGTAGACAGGAGCCAGTATTCTCTTTTACAGAGCCTACATGTTTGAAATTCTGAACATATTCCACATTAATTTGTTTTCCGTGGTTTTGATAGTCTGAGGGGTGTCTGTATCCATCATTGAGGGGCACCACTTTTGTCTGTTTGGCATTGAACTTAAGGCCAGCAGTGTGGACCTATGCACAGACTCTGTAGATAATTCTTCTCATGCTTATAGTTTCATTGGCCATGGTCAATCTGCCATGAAAATCCGTTCAGATGATGCATACAGAATGTTTATTAAGCACAATAGGGTTGCTTAACCATTCCGATCAGTATGATTCATTTAGATCTAAGTACAGCAATTACACTTGTGTGAGCTTAACTAAGAAAATCACCATTAATACAGCCTGCTCCATTGAACTAGGCAAAAATACTTACTTTAAAAAAAATAGTTAAGGCAATGACTTTGATTGAAAAAAGAACGTACTTGGTATTCAGATTTCTTGTAGATCTAGGTATTTTCTCTGCAGGCTGTGTTGTAGAACTTTACAACCAGTTCTTTTCAATAGGCCTAAGTTACATTTCATTTTGCAGACTCAGACCAGGGTATGTAATGTCAGTGATGACATTTAAGGACCCTACATAGCCAAGCAGCTACAGCAATTTCACTTCTATCCCGTGGATCCGTGAAGTTCTGGGTATGATCTGGATGATGGTATCTGGCGAATTAAGGGTGAGGATTGTTACAGTCCCAAAGGTCAACTTCAAGTGCAGATAAATGTTTTTCCTGTTCACTTTATCATGTACAGCTTGTAACCCACCGAACTTCTCTGTCAGATAATAAAGCGACTGATTGATTGATTTAATGATTGATTGATTGATTGAGACTTACCAATCCCATTATTTCCTTTGTCCATATACAGAAGCAGAAAATCAAATATTCACGTTAAAGATCCGGTAATCCATGTCCCAGGGAAACAGAAACATACTGGCACACAGCCTGTACAATGAAACAAGCTGCTCTGAAGTGGACTGTGTTGGTTGAGGCCCCCAGTCAGACCTCCTGTGAAGTGACAACCACAGAGGAAGACCAGGCACTATGCACCCTCCTGGTAAGAAACAGACAGACAGACAGACAGACAGACAGACATAGAGTGCGAGAGAGAGAGAGAATTGAATTGAATTTTATTGCAGTTAAGGTATACAAGCCATACAGCAAGGGCAGGTATTACATATTCTTCCAAGGGATGACTGCCATTGATGTGGATACCACAGCAATGGCAATGCCTTATTTATTTTAATGAAGGTAAATTACCCTATTTCAAAGAGCTTAACTGTCACCGAACACACACACACACACACACACAAGGGTGATCCCAGTCACGTTCAGCCAAGGTAGAAACAGACTATGTCCTGGAGATTGTGCAACTGTTGCAAAGCACGTGCTTCTGTCTCAGTGTACTTCCTGTTATGGACATGCTTTTCTTTGGGCAGGTTGGTGAGCCTGACACATCCCTCAGCTAGCATGTTTTTCTTTTTCCTGTTTGACATACCAATATACCCAGCCCCCAGACTGCTCATCACAGGAAAACCCTAGCACAATGTCATCTGATTCACAGAGAGGAACATCAGCATCACCTGATCTGTGTAACACCACTTTTCTGAACAGTTTGTTTCTGTCTTTTCTTCAAAGAAGATTCTGCACCTAAACAATCAGTCTGTGTTGCCACAGTTTTTCACTGCACTTGCTTCAAATCCAGAGATTACACTGTCTATTGGAGGATCAGGTTCTATGTGCAGTGGTGGTAGGTTAACTTCACACTGAAGGTCTGTTTGATATACTCCCTCAGCATAACACTTGCTGTCAGTGTCACTGTGGTCCAGGTGTACAGGGGTGGAGGTGTGTTGAACAACATCATCCTGTGTGTTGTACAGTGTGTCTGACAAAAACAGTTTGTTTTCATCAGTTCTATCACCTTGTTCTATAACTGGTTCCAGCTGTGGTTGTGCTGTTGTTGCTGCTGTTGTTGCTGCTGTTGTTGCTGCTGTTTTTGCTGCTGCTTTGCTCTCTGCTGGTCACGCCCTATCTGGCTGGGAAGCTTCCGTCTGTAATACTGAACTTGGGTGTGTTGATTCAGCATAGGGTCCGCCATATTTCAAGTCAAGTCAAAAATACTTTAATCATCCCATGAAGGGCAATTACAATACTGACAGGCAGATTGATACGCATAATCTCGAAAGGCACAAAAAAGTTACATTTTATATTGGTTAAAACATTCCAAAATAACTTCAAATAAAAATGTTAGGAACACACACACATGCACACATACGCACGCATACACACCACACACACACACACACACACACACACACACGCACACACACATACACCAATTGGGAACACAATGCTATAAAAATCATTAACTAGAAAGACATATAAACTTATTATTTACATATGCAATATATACACACCCACATGCATGTGCACACGCCCACGCACACACATACACCAATGTATGAATTCAATGTTTTAAAGACCATTGACAAAGAAGACTGAGACTTATTTCATACACACATATTTGTTGACTGGCTGGCTTGAACGTCAACACAAAAACTGTGGAGTCCCATTGACCAGTGATTTTCCAGCTGGAGAGGGAGTTTTCTGACAGAAGGGCACTAGGGTCTTTTAAACAGTGGCTGGGAGACCAGTAAATGACATGTTGACTGTAAATTCGTGATATTTCATGCAGTATAGACGTCTTGTCAGCTGTCTCGTCTTGTCTCACAGAGAGAGAGAGAGAGAGAGAGAGAGAGAGAGAGAGAGAGAGAGAGAGAGAGAGAGAGAGAGAGAGAGAGAGAGCAAGAGACAATGACAATGACAAAATTCTTTTATTTCGAGGATAATGAACAAGCACATATGTGCTTTTTTACATCCAGTCCCCGCCCGTTAGGGATACATCTTAATAATAATAACCCAATACTTATACAGTCTCACAATAAAAACAAGGGGAAATAACCCTTTTCAAGACAGCTCCCCCCCAACAACCACCCCCCCCCCCAAAGCAAGCAAATAAAAGAAAACCCTAAAATACCACCCCCCACCCCCACCCCCCAAAAAAACCCTAACCAAAACAAACAAACAAACAAAAAGAAAGAAAAACCAAACCAACAGAAGAAGAAAAAAGAGAAAAAACAGACAAACAACAACAACAAGAACAACAACAGAGCCAAGAAAAATAACACAACCAAACTTAATAAGTCATAAAGATAAACATCTACACAATGTCAAATGGTACACATACTTGTTACACATAACTATAAGATATTGAAATAGGGCACTCATTGAAACTTATGTACAGAGGCAAGTCCAATAAAGTATTGAAAATATAAAATATGAATCCTTCATCAGGATACACTATAACTATAAGCGAGACGATAAAAGGTGAGAAAGAGACAGAGAGACAGAGAGAGTGTGTGTGTGTGTGTATTTCAGAGATAATATCCAATATATAATTCCCAAAACAGTATGCGATCCCATCAACACTCATTTTAGATTATATTCGTTTCAAATTATATGTCATGATAATGAAATAAATTTAATACCCATACATCCACACAATAAAAACAAGAAACAAAACAAAGAAGAAATCTAAACCTATACAGTCATTGAGGGAGAGAATATGAGTGAGTGAGTGAGTGAGTGAGTGTGTGTATGTATGTGTGTGTGTGTGTGTGAGTGTGTGTGTGTGGGGGGGGGGGGAATTCAGGGATAATACTCAATATGAATACTCACATTAGCACACGATCAACACAAACACTTTTTAATTATACTCATACAAATTGAATGTCATGATCATAAAATAAGTGCAATACCCATACACTCACATAATACAGAGGGGGGAAAAAGCCAATAAAGTCATAAAAAGAACATCTACATATTGTAAGTAATAAAAACAAATTCTTTTTTTTCAGGATAATGAATAAGTATTCATGTGCTTTTTTATATCCGAGTCCCCGCCCGTGGGGTCACATTGAAAATGCACTCAGTACTCATATTTTCAAACAGTAGAAGCAAAGGGAAAAAACTTTTTTTAAAGAAAAGAGAGAAAAAGAAAAAAACAAACAAACAAAGAGACAAACAAACAAACAAACAACCCCGGACGAGCAAACGACAAAATAAACCCCAGAAACGCCCCCCCCCCCAAAAAAAAAAAAACAAACACCAAAAAACAAAAAAACAAAACAGAAAAAAACAAAAAATGAATTTTAAAACAACAACAACAAAAAAACAAACAGACAAAGCACCCTCCCAAACAGACAAACAAAAAACAAGAAAAAACAACAACAAAGAAACAAATGATAAAAAAAAAAATTTCAACCCAACACCGTTCCCCCCTCCACACACACACACACACACACACACATACATACACCAAAACAAAAAACAAACAAACAAAAAACTCAAACAAATCAACAACAAAAAACAAAGTAACAACTACAGCAATAACAACGAGAGAGAGAGAGAGAGAGAGAGAGAGAGAGAGAGAGAGAGAGAGAGAGAGAGAGAGAGAGAGAGAGAGAGACTTATTGATCATAAAATTGAGCACAGGGTGTGTGTGTGTTTCAAGGATAATACTAAATATATAATTCTCAAGACAGCACAGGATCACCATCAATATTCTTTTCGAATATACTCGTACAAATTGAACGCCATGAAAAAGAAATAAGCCCAATATCAATACACTCTTACAATAGGGAGAAAAAAATCACTAAAGTCATAAAATGAACATCTATACATTGTGAGTAAGAGAGAGAGATGGGGGGGGGGGGGGGGAGAGAAAGAGAGAGAGTGGGAGAGAGAGGGGAGTGTGTGTGTGTGTTTGTGTGTGTGTGTGTGTGTGTGTTTGTGTGTGTGTTAAAGATTTAATGCTCACAAAAAGGACAGAAAAAAAATGCTGAATATCATTCTCAAAACAGCACATCATCACTGTCAACACTCTTTTTCATTATACTCGTACAGATTAACACATATTGTTGTTATGATAGATATATTTCTTATAACTATAGTGAAGTTAAAAAAAATTAATATAAAATATTAAAAAAATTATTAAAAAAGCTTACACTTTGCTAAACTCACTTTTTCAATTACAATGAAAATTTGAAAGGGGGGGAGGGAGAGAGAGAGAGAGAGAGAGAGAGAGAGAGAGAGAGAGAGAGAGAGAGAGAGAGAGAGAGAGAGGAGAGAGAGAGAGAGAGAGAGGAGAAGAGAGAGAGAGAGAGAGGACAACAGTCTGACATACAGACAGGGTGAAGGGAAAGGGAAGGGCAGATAGATAAGATGGAAAGGGCAGATAGGTAAGGGAGGATATGCAACTTTGTTTTTAAGGCTATGGACTGTGGTTTGTTATTGTTGATGTATCAAGTGAGTTGATAATTGAGTTTTGTAGATTGTTAGAGAGGGAGAGAGAGAGAGAGAGAGAGAAGAGAGAGAGAGAGAGAGGGTGAGAGAGAGAGAGAGAGAGAGAGAGAGAGAGAGAGAGAGAGAGACAGAGACAGACAGACAGAGACAGACAGACAGACAGATGTCCCCTCATAAATCTTTATTTGAAAGAGGTCATGGTTTTTGTTTTGTTTTGCTTGATTCTTGGATAGAGAGGACTAAAAAAAAGTATTCATTATTATCTAGCAAACCGTCTTTTATTCTTCCACAGCTTGATTAATTTTCATAATGTACAGTAAAATCCATACCAGCACTGTTAACTGCATCAAAGTATAACAAATTTCCGCCTATTTATTTCACAAATATTTCTTAGATCAAACGGTAAAACCTTGATCTGTCCCTGGAGTTACCCCACGTTCACTGTTCACTGGTCCCGTAACCCGCCAGGGTCGTAGGGGCGCTGCATGGTGGACGAACGGTGGACCAGCTGGCTCCACTTAGCGCGGTCGTGGGCGAGTGCCTGGGTGACACTGAAGTCCTTCCCTGTCCAATCACGGATGTCGTCGGCCCACTTTCTCCACGTCTATCTATCTATCTGTCCTGTAGTCTAACGACCCTGGGGGCACCCTCAAAGACTCAACAACCAGTTCACTCCATTCCTCTCTCTTTCTCCACGTATGAACAGAAAAAGAAGAGCACCAACTCCAAGGAAAACATGACAGTGTAGTGTTCTAAAGGCATCAGATCAACAACAACAACAACAACAACAACAACAACAAATGATGTTTACATGATCATGTAGTCTTTCACAGACGATCTAAAAATGTCTGCCTCTCAAAAAAACACCTCAAAATAAGCTGGGTCAAACATAATTGTCTGCATTCAGATCCCAAAGGTTTCTTCCAGTTTTGCCTACTGCCCTAACAAGGACTTGGCCTTCTGCAGACACTGTGCCACGATGGTGGTGGGGGGAAGGGGGGGGGGCAGCTAGGCCTAATCTATATTTTATGGCTGCCCAAGTTTTAAGTTTAGCTTTCACTTAGGCCTGTTAGTCCAGCTGCCAATGCAGGAATATTGGTCAAACCCTGCAAATGAGAGTGACGGACTGAACTTTGGCATACACATACTTTGGACCCTCCTCTACAATATTGGCATGGGAAACACCATATTGGCCAATTGTTTTCCACTTATTTTGATGATCAAAGATATATGGCTCACTTATCAAAGACCTCAAAAACTGTAACGCCTCTATACTTGTTCATCTTATTTTTGAAGCAGCTCTTAATTAATTGTACATAGTTTCTTTATGGCATCAAAAATTATTTCAAGAATACCACAGCAATGATTGATACTAGATTTTTTGCATAATCTTTCATACATAAACATTTGGGAAAAAAAGACTATCGCTTTGTTTGTCTAACACAGAAGCACGGCACCAGGATACACTTTACGCTTTAAAATGTATGGAGCTGATGTTTATCTTCATCTACACACAGACACACACACGTGCATGCGCATGCATGCACACACACATGCACACACGCATACACACAGCCATGCACATGTATGCTGTGGCAGTATGATGATGACGTTCACTGATTTGGTTGACCAGGATTTGTAGAAAGAGGAGAACAACACTTGACCAATACCAGTAGCAACAGCAGCAGAAGCAGCAACAAAAACAAAAACAACCACAGACACACATAAACACTTGTGCACACACATGCTCAAATGCACACACACACACACACACACACACAATTAATTTTTATTTTCACAAAAATACCAACACTGATGCTATTTCTTAACCTTTTCTCCTTCCACTCCCTCCTCTCCCTTCTTTAACTTCCACTACACTTTCTATTTCCCTCGTCTAATATCACTTAGAGTGAACAGACGTTAAATTGAAGACAACAACAACAACACACACACACAAAGGATGGCCTGATGGTTAGAGTGATGTACTCCTGACTTACTGACCCGGGTTCGATTCTAGTTCAAGAGGATTTTTCCTCTAGAATTAACATCAGTGCCGACTCCACTCTCCCCAAATGTCTTTCAGATGAGACTATAAACTGAGGTCCAGTGTGTGAATGCACACAGAACATCTTGCGCACATGTTAAAACCCATTCCACTTTTCAGAAGAGTAAGCCATTGTGTGCTGGTGGGAACGGATGGCAAAATTTACAAAAAAGCATACATACAGGGACTGGATGAAGAAAAGCACATGAGTGCTTATTCCATTATCCTCGAAATAAAAGAATAAAATTAAATTTTTAAAACACAGACACAATCACTTGAAAGTGTTCACAGATGGCACATACATACACACACACACACGCGCGCGCGCGCGCGCGAGCGCCTGGACTTGCAGGAAAAGGGAAAGTACTGTCATATGCTCTGATCCCCACTGCAGTCATCACATCCACCCCATGTACACAAGGCCATACACTGCAAATTGGCTTTGAAGCATTGACAGCATATGTTCTCCACAGGCAGCTTACAGCCACAGTGGATCAGTTCTTGATAGGCTTCCTCTCCCTGTGGCAGTGTAGTCCACACAAGTCTGCCTCCATCCATGATCCTGTTCTTTCTGCTGACACATAGTCCAGGGCAAGGAAGGTCTGGTGCTTTCACTAAACACAGTCCCCATAACGATGTGACCACTTTGGTAAACAGTTCCTAGGGTATGCTGCTGAAGCACACTGAAAATAAATGGAATGTGCCTCAGTT
>CM054164.1:7712272-7827280 GCA_028751875.1 Rapana venosa
GGGGGGGGGGGGTGTAAAAGTGATACAGGGCCCAGGCTGTGTGCTCAGAGGTTAGGGCCTCAGTGCTTCTGGGTAGGTCTGCAGCAGGGGGAACCAGACTTATCTATGGCAAACCGAAAGTGTCAAAATTGTCCAGTTCCAGTAGTGTTGCATAACAATTGTTTACCAGGTCTCCAGGGGACACAGAGTCATTGTTTCCCACAAGAATATTGTTCACAATGGTCCTAAGTATATGTATGCAAACTGGCTTCTCGTCACTCTCTAAGACACCTAGAAAAATCTTAGTAGCTCTGCTATATACAAAAAACAGAAGAAAAGAAAAGCCCAGAAAAAAACACGTAGGCCTATCTGCATAAGTGCTTACATACTAGTGTAGAGTGACGTACCTTCATGACGTCATTTTTTCTCTGACTGGTTGGTCAGCATGTCTGGGCTAGTAAACGGCACTGCTGCACACTGCGACATTACACAGGGCATGAACATGTCCCTGTTGGCGACCTTTCAAACTCCTGGTAAGTTTGAAGTAGAAAAAAATAGTAGTTGTATCACTTGTTATAGAAGTAGCAATTGAAGAAGGTGATAAATATTTACAAATAGATCTAGATACCACCACCCAAAAGGGCAAAACCAAACTTGCAATGGAATGGTGCATTTTGTAAATCCAGCATCATATTAATATTAATCTTTGCCTATCCTGTAGTCTAGTGGACCATTGGAGCACTGCTGACAATTTTGCAGGCAGCTTCCTTCACTCCTGGGGGTTCTCAGCTTTATGTTATATGTTGTTGACTCAAGGCCAGTCCACTTTCTGATGGCTTCCATCGTTTTCTATGTGCACCTCTTCGTCTCCCTCCTTGTACTGTTCCCTCTAGAACAGTCTTGGCCAGTCCAGATGTTTGTGTGATGTGCCTATACCCCTTCAGTTTGCTTTTTTCCCCCACTGAAGTCAGTAACTCCTCTTAGGCCTTATTTATTTATATAAGTCAGCAGATTTCTCTGCAGAAAATTCTAGCTTTTCTCCCAGGGAAGAACGTGTGGGAACAAGAGCAACACAACCCATTATTTTTTTTTCTTTTCTTGTCTGCATGTGCGTTTGTTTCCCTATCAGAGTGGCTTTTTTCTACGTAATTGTGCTGGTAAGTACGATGACAAAAAACCCGTAAAAATTAGGCATGCACACTGTTGTGTTTACACATCACTCCTGACAGTGAAATAGGGCTGCCTGAATAGAGGGCAAAAACGGTCGCAAAGCAAAAATCTCACGAGTAGTTGAACCTTGGAGCTGTAGCTGAGGAAGGAAGCTAAAACAAACAAACAGACAGACAGAAAAGCAACAACCAAAAAACAAACAAAACCAAAGTGGTGCTCTGATGTTGCTTCCTGTATTCTTAGGTGGGAATTGCCCAGTGTGGAAGCAGGGTAGCCGAGTTGTAAGAACGTTGAGCTCGTGATCTGACGGCCCGAGTTCAAGCCACCATGTAAGCACCCGTGTTAGGGATTTTACCCTGGAGTTAACATCACTGTTGACTACTCCACTCCCCAGAAGTCTTTTGCATGGGGCTATAAACCAAGTTCCTGTGTGCTAACGGGCGCAGAACATCTTGCACACAAGGTTTTTTATTTTCTTTCCACAGATACAGCTCCGAGGCTCAGGAATGGTAAGATTTTGTATATACAGGGGTTTTTTTGCCCACCATGAAGGTAGCCATATTCCGACTTTGCGGGTGTATGCTGGGTATGTTCGTGTGTCTGTCACTCGCCAAACGCTGACCTAAACTACAGGATCTTTAAGGAACATTTTCTGTGTGCGCATATACAAGAAAGGAATCAAGGCACTGGCAGGTCTGCACTTGAAGTTGACCTGGGAATTTTTTTAAATCCCCACCCTTCATTCACCAGAAGCTGCAAAGATTCGAACCCATGAAATAATTGACCTAATCAATTCGTAGTTGCACAATGGACAAACTGAAATCTAATCTAAAAAAGAACAGTTCTAACCATTTGACTATAGCATCACTCTCATGCACGTTAAAAGGCAGTTAGAAAGTTCACAAGAGTAGACCATTTCATGATGGTAGGAGCAGATGATAAAACTTTCAAAATGCATGCATACAAACGTGTGTCGAGTTCAGACACCTCCAGGAAGTCAGACAGCAGCTACCTTAAAGGTGGGCAAAACCGGCTGCTTGTGCAAAATCTCTTCATCAGTGAACCTCTCTAGCTGAGGAACGGGGAAAAAAGAAAAAGTGTGCACAGTGTATGATCAGGAATTGCTGGCTGTGCAACCATACATCTGTGTTGGTAGTGCCCCTTTGACCAGCCTGACTGACCATACAGTGTTCTGCACCTGTGTTGGCAGTGCCCTTTGAGCAGCCTGACTGACCATACAGTGTTCTGCACCTGTGTTGGCAGTGCCCTTTGAGCAGCCTGAATGACCATACAGTGTTCTGCACCTGTCATCTAGCATTAAACCACGAGTCAGACAGTGCTAACTATCAGCCTTTTCTTTCTTCAAGAATGATTCCATGAGTATAAATGATTTGAATGTAAGCACTTCGATTTGTTCCTTTGCAAGATTCAGTACTATATGAATTCCGCACATTATTTATGGTTATTATTATTATTGTTACTTGTCAAGGTCTGTGTAGGATGAACCACAGCAGGAGGCATTGTCCCATGATGTGATTCAGTTTCATGTTTTCTTTGTTTTCACTTTTTTTCATTCCTTGGGTAGAGCTCCAAGGTTCACCAATAGTGAGATTTTGTGTATACAACCATAAAGTGCCCACCAAAAAGATAGCCCATTTCTGACCTCAGAGATGTCTTTACACCACATTGGTGTGTATTCAGATGTTTAAAATTATGTCATCCTGTCCTAATTTGGCTGAAATTGGTAAATGTAGACTGAGATTTGTGGGTCATGCAAACAAAACCACATAAACAAATCTGATGATGACAGTTCTCCAAGGTAAGGTTGGGGGCAGAAGAAAAAGGGGCAGACCACCAGCATTCTGCATTACAACATCACTGTGATCAGTGGCCTGGGAGTGAGGGCTACAGGAGATTTTAGAACTCAGTAGAAACATAGAAAGATGGCGAACCATGGTGGTAGTACGTGGAGCTACCAATGACAGCAGCGATGGATACAATTAAGATAAGTTGAGTCATCCCACTCCAACTGGCACGCAAAGGCCCACTCATCTGAAAGGCAGACCGAGTTTTAACCTATGTGCAGAATGTTCTGTGCACGTTTTCGCAGAGGTCCTTGGTTTATATTTGTATCCGAAGGACTTTGGGGGTGCTCAGTCAGTACTGAGTGTCTCACTGGTGTGTCAATTCCTGGCCGTGAGATTGCCAACTCAACGTTCTAATATGTAAGCTGTCCTAGCCCCTGAGGACAAGCAAAGCACATTGTAGGCGTGTGTTCAACATTGACCTTTGAGTTTAATTTCTATGCAAACTGTTCTCAGATACAGGTGGGGGAACAGCCAAGCGGCAAATTTGGAAGAATCCTGACAACGTACGATTGGTTCTTGATACTGAAGGTAACAACAACAGCACCATCTTCATGGACATTGTAAAAGATAACAAAACTGATTTGACATCACGATCAGCGCAGGTGTCAAATCAGAGCTTTCTGCAGAACAATACCACAAGCATCACCTCAGCACCATCACTGTCTTTTGAGCAGTATATTGACCTGAGCAACACTTTGTTTACTGTCATAATACCAATCCTCCTCTTACTGGGCACTTTCGGTAATGTGATGACGATACTGGTGATGAGGAGGTTGTCAAAGTCTCTGGGTAATCGGCTGGGTGATTTCAGCATGTATGTGTATTTCCCCTGCCTGGCCATTGATGATCAGATTGTGCTCACTATAGGTCTAACTCGTAAGTGGTTTAAGGCATTACTGTTCTTGGACATTAGAAACACTCACGACATCATCTGCAAACTGCATAAGTTTCTGGTGTATGCTTTGAGCAGAGCTGCCTCCTGGATTTTAGTAGCTGTGGCATTACAGCGTGCACTGACTGTTTTGTGGCCACTACATCAGAGACAGAAACGAACAAAGTTGAGAGCAATCATTGTGGTTGTGGTCATCACAGCTGCCTGCTGTTCACTGGACTCTAGTGTGCTCGTGTTGTTTTCTCTTCAGGAGAAACGTAATGGAACGAAGAAATGTAAGATTGTGACCAGCAGTCCAGAGCAGGCCTACTATGCATTCACTGCGTATCCCATCCTAAGGATCTTCACTGGATCTGTGCTGCCTCTCTTGATCCTGATCGTGAGCAATATCATCCTAGTCTACAAGACCAGACAATCTGCCAAAGCAATAAGAATGCACCATGGAATTCACACTATAGAGGACAAAGATGCTAGAAAATCAGACTCCTTCACTCGAGCAATCATTGTTACCTCTGTGGCGTTTTTTGTGCTGACCGCACCTATTACTGCAGACTTTTTCATCAATTTCAAGAAGCCAAAGTCGGTGTCCCGTGGTGTGCTAATACTTCTGGACACAATAGAGGACTTAGTGTCCTACAGTCACAATGTTTTCAACTTCTACCTCTACATCCTGGCAGGTCGAACCTTTCGGCATGCTGCCATACGTTATCTGTGTGGAGAGTACAGCCCACACTCCTTGACACCCACGACCTCAGAGAGAAGACCTGCTAGTAATGAAACCGAAACTCGTCCCCAACGTTCCTTTACACAAAATATATCACAGATCTGAAACATGTTTGGGACACCTTTTTTTCATTGTCAGTATTTATGCATGCATGCATGCATGCGTGTGTGTGTGTGTGTGTGTGTGTGTGGTGTGTGTGTGTGTGTGTGTGTGTGTGTGTGTGTGTGTGTGTGTGAAAGATAGACAAGGGAGAGGGATTTAAATGAGCTTTTTAAAAATCTTATCCAAGAAACCAGCCACCATGGCGCAGTGGTTAGCGCCTTGGATTTTAGAATGGAAGGTCGCGGGTTCCAACCCCATAGAAGCAATAGGGAATGAGTATGTTAACCTTTGCCCCTGGCAGCAGCATGGTTTCTATCTCTGTGTTTGAATGCCAAGTTTTTGTGTTTCTGCTACGTCTTTTCAAGAAAGTTTTGCATCGTTGTGTTTGTGTTGGAACCCAGAATCGTATGTTCAGAACCATTTTATTCATCATCATTGACTTTTCGAAATATTTCAATTAATAATTTTTCATCCTTTTGATATAGATATTTCTTTTTCCAAATCTTCAGTCGACTTATGATTTGTGTTCACCTGATCGTGCAGGTCCTTGCGACCCTTTATACTCTGACCCTGCGCAGCCTGAACTTTTCCACGTGATCCACGATTTCAAATCTCCCCCACCACCACCACCACAACTATGACAATAACTGTTGAAGACATAAAGGCATTGTCATCACGTGGGTTCTACCCCATACACTACGAACTTAAACAGCGTATTTCAAACTTGGGACTCTGCCTCCACAAGACAAGACGAGGAACACCGCAGGCAGACGTCATCGCCTGTGGCGTGTTTCCCCTACATCTGTCTCCCCCATCACCTCTGACGTCACTGCCACAACGACCATAACCATCTGCAACACTCCACATCTTTGTCCTCCAGATGCTCCATCCTCTGCCTGTGACTCTGCTGTCAGACTACAGACCCTCCTGTTAAACCAGTTCTTTCACAGTCTTTCACACCTGACTCGCCATCTCAACTCTGGTCTGCTCTTCCACTGCACACATCTCAACCATCATCCCCGTTCTCTTTCTCTGATAGTCACCCTCAATCACCACAGTCATCTTCAACCTCTCTGCCTCCCTCAAACCTTCTTCACGTCTGTTTACTTAATGCCCAATCTGTTTGCCCTGATGGTAAAGCCGACCTTCTTTCCGATTTTATATCTGAACAGAACATTGATCTTATCTTTCTCACAGAAACCTGGCTTAACCCACAAGGTCATGAACAAAAACTAAAAGAGCTGACTCCACCTGGCTACAAAACTGTTTCTTTCCCTCGACTCTCCCGTGGAGGTGGCATTGCCATCATCTACAAAGACACACTGCATTCAGCTATTTCTTACTGCCACTCCCTACCTTTCTCACCTGAATCTTTTGAAGTCTGTGAACTCAACCTCACCTTACCCGGCCATTCTATTGCTTTCTGCTGTCTTTACCGCCCACCTCCTAGCCGTAAGAACAACCTGACATCTTCAGTTTTCCATCAAGAATTTCAATCTCTCCTCGATCACTACAGCTTCTCTCCCAAGAAGCTCATCATTCTCGGTGACTTCAACTTCCACTTCGACAACCATTCCTCTTCTGATGTCAAACGTCTTTCTCTTTCTTTATCAAACCACTCTCTGTCCCAGCTAGTAAACGAAGCAACACATAGATCAGGTCATATCCTAGACTGGGTCATTACTGATGTTTCACATGATCTTGTCACCTCTGTCTCCGTCACTGACCAACTGCTTTCTGATCATTCCGCTATTCTTTTCATCCTTAATATCGCAAAACCTATCAGAAAAAAGAAGTGCATCACCCGTCGAAACCTCAGGGCCATAGACGTTAATACGTTCTCTTCAAAAGCTGCTGAACGCCTATCACAAATCCCTGACCTTACTGACCCCTCAAAACACATAACACTGTTCTCAGCCAACTGCTTGATGAGCACGCACCTCCCACTGACCATTTTCTTCCCGATAGGCCCTTTGCCCCATGGTACACCCATGATATCTTGGTGGCAAAGCGCAAACGCCGACAACTAGAACGGCAATGGCGAAAAACTAAAACTGAAATAAACAAACAGCTCTTTCGAAAACAAACCAACAAAGTCAAAACCTTAATCCACTCATCAAAGACAAACTACTACTCTGCTCAAGTTCTTCATGCCACGTCCATGAAATCTCTTTTTTTCCCTCCCCTCAACTCTTCTTGGATCTGCAAAGACAAGTCCTCTGCCTACTATCCACAGTCACTCTGAACTTCCTGATATATTTTCCTTGTTCTTCTCTGACAAAGTCCGCAACATCCGCTCCAGACTGGATCAGGCTCCTTTCCAACCTGTACCTCCTGATCCCCAATTCACTGGCACTCCTCTCCTTTCCTTTCAGCCAACAAGCGACGACGAAATCCGGAAAATTTTAAATGAAATGACCATAAAATCATGCGATCTCGATCCTGTACCTGCTTCTCTTTTCACACAGTGCCTTCCGCAGCTGATAACAGCTATCACAAAAATAGTAAACTCATCTCTTCTTTCAGGAATGTTTCCATCAGCTCTTAAAACTGCAATTATTACACCTCTACTCAAAAAGCACGACCTCGACCCTAACATTCTGAAGACTTACAGGCCTGTTTCTAACCTACCTTTCATCTCCAAGGTCCTTGAAAAAGTCGTTCTGAAACAACTCAACAGCCATCTTCATTCAAATAGTCTCCTTCCCGCATTTCAGTCTGCCTATCGCGTCAACCACAACACGGAAACCACCCTAGTCCACACGTTAAACATGCTTCTACACGGTTCTGACTCAGGGAAAATCTCTCTTCTCACTCTTCTCGACTTATCTGCAGCATTTGACACTATAGATTACTCTATTCTTCTCGCCCGTCTCCAAAAAACGTTCGGTATTAAAGGGGAAGCCATCACCTGGTTTCGCTCATACCTCACAGACCGATTCCAGACAGTTGCAATAAACAGGATTCAATCAATACCTGCCAAACTGGAATGCGGAGTCCCGCAGGGATCCGTTCTGGGCCCTGTTCTTTTCACTCTCTACACTGCTCCGCTGTCACATATAATAAACCGTCACCAGATCAACCATAATTTCTACGCTGATGACTCTCAGATTCAAAGCAGTGATACTCCTGAAAATCTGCCTTCTCTCTTGACAAATATGTTACACCGCCTCCAAGATATTCAAAACTGGATGATACAAAACAAATTACAGCTGAACGCAGATAAAACGGAAGCCATGATTGTTGGAACCAAACACAAACTCTCTTCCATGACAACAGCTTCAGTAGAATTTGGCAATATAACAGTTCCTCTATCCACCACAGTCAAGTATCTTGGTGTTGTTATTGACAACACGCTTTCTATGCAAAAATTCATCACCCAGACCTGTCAGTCATGCTACTATCACTTACGGCGTATTAGTGCAATTCGAAAGTACCTGTCCACTGATGCAACATCCAAACTTGTCACATCTCTCATTCTCTCACGTCTGGACTATTGCAATTCTCTTTTGGCTGGTCTGCCAGCATCATCTATCTACTCTCTTCAACGCATTCAAAACTCTGCTGCTCGACTTGTTCCCAAAAAAGAAACAAATCTGAGCATACTACTCCTCTCTTGCGATCTCTCCACTGGTTGCCTGTGCCACAGAGGGTAAAGTACAAGATCTGTACCCTCTGTTACAAATGTCTCCATAAAACAGCACCTTCCTACCTATGTGAATGTCTCCACCTGTACACCCCTTCTCGTTCCCTCCGCTCTGCTGCAGATACCCTGTGCTTACAAATACCTAGATTCAACCAGTCCACCGTTGGCCGTCGCTTTTTCTCTGTTTCTGGTCCAGTGATCTGGAATGACCTCCCTCTCTCCCTTCGCGAAAAGCCTACTTACAACACTTTTAAATCCAGCCTCAAGACATACCTATTTCAAACCTAAGACCTCCCCCTACAGTTTCATCTCATAATTATCTGTCCTTGCCTTCAGTGGCCTAAATTCCATCACCCTGCTAAAGCATATAACCTCTGTGTGTGTGTGTGTGTGTGTGTGGTGTGTGTGTGTGTGTGTGTTGTGTGTGTGTTTTGTTGTGGTGTGCGGCGTCGCGTGTGTTTGTGTGTATTTGAACTTGTTAAACTATTAATCATTGTTGGTTGCATGTGTAGGAGTGGAATGGATGCAAGCGCTCTGATTTGTTTGTTTTTTTACAAGATATAGCGCTATATAAATTCCATTATTATTATTATTATTATTTGAACTCCAGCCGGCTCCTACCCAGAGTGAGTCTGTGGGCTCATTTGGAAGTCAGGGTCAAAACTGTCGAGCTTCATTCACTTTATGGATACGAGTTTGCGAGTGTTTTTCAAATTACCTGACCATTACTGCGGGTGTCTGTATCGCTCAGGTCCAGTTGACGCCGGGGATATTATGATAGTAAGCGTAGAGTACAATCCTGCCAAATAGTCTCAAAGCTTATGCACTTCCACAGCAGCATCACTACGTCATGCTCATTGTCATTGGTTATTGTAAAATAAAAAATAAAAGATGCTGGTTTGGTGGTCCCAGTTGCTTAGATCTCATGGTGACCTCAGATTCGGTTTGCCCATACACTTCTGTGCCTGTGGTGAGTTTGTGTCAGAGCCTTTGGGGTTGGAGGTTCATGGGGGACAGTCATTGGGGTATGTTGTGGTGGTTGCCACCTTGTGTGGGTGGCTCACTCAGTCTGGCTCCATGACTGGGCTAATACTCTCTAGTAGGGGGCTTAGTCGGTGACATTTTTTTGACATTTTTTTTTAAATCGAGGATAATGGAATAAGCACTCATGTGCTTTTTTACATCCAATCCCCGTGTGTATGCGATTTTGTCATCTGTTCCCACCGGCACACAATGGCCTACTCTTTCGAAAAGTGGAACAGGATTTAACGTGTGCGCAAGATGTTCTGCATGCGTTCGCACACGGGGCCTCGGTTTAGAGTCTCATCCGAAGGTGGTGTCTTGCGTATGTTGGCTCAGAACAGGCACCACTGAGCACCACCACAGTGAACGAGCAGCGGTGCAGGGCCTCTGGCTTGTGTCCCCATGGCAGCCTGATATAAATGGACTCCCTGTGGACTTCCAACCCTGGGGATGCAACATAACAAATCTGGCTATGACTGTGGTGGGGAGATTGGGATGAGCGGTGTGGGAACAGCAAGATGGGAACATTACAGAAGATGAGGCTGCAACAAATCTCTTCTAAAGGAGTTTTTTCCCTCCTCTTTTACCTAAACCCGTGATTGTATATGACCAATATCTCTGTGGTCACGTCAATGGACTCAGAGGACTGGAAGAGAAGAGAGAGAGAGAGAGAGAGAGAGAGAGAGAGAGAGAGAGAGAGAGAGAGAGAGAGAGAGAGAGAGAGAGAGAGAGAGAATCATTAAAACCTATCAAATAATGCATGGTTCCATAATGAATGCAAAAGTATGAAATATACAGTTAGAAAACTATCGAAGATTTACCGATTTTTTTTAACAAGTAAAACAAAAACGTGTATTGTGTCACAAGAAGAGAATACAGTACTACTTCTACTAATAGTAATAACAACAACAATAATAATAATACATGGAATGTATACAGCGCTATATCTTGAAAAAAACAAATCAAAGCGCTTTCATTCATCCTACTCATTCACATGCAGCCCATTACAATTAATAGGTGTTGTTTTCTTTTTACAAATTCAAACATATACATATCTGCTGGCACACACACACACACACACACACAATGCTCACTCGTGCACACACATAAAGGTTGTACACTCGGGCAGGTTGATGGGGGTCTTGGCTGTTGAGGGCAAGGACAAAAATGAGAATGAATAAGAGGGGAAATCCTTAGAATTGAAATAAATGTGTCTTGAGGCCGGATTTAAAAGCATCATACGTAGACTTTTGGCGAAGGCAGAGAGGGAGGTCATTCCAGATCAATAGACCAGAAACAGAGAAAGAGCGAGGGCCAACGGTGGACTGGTTAAATCTAGGTCTTCTTAATCACAAGGTATCTGCAGCAGAGCGGAGGGAACGAGAAGGAGTGTACAGGTGAAGACATTCACAGAGGTAGGAAGGTGCTGTTTTATGGAGGCATTTGTAACAGAGGGTACTGATCTTATAGTTAACTCTCTGTGGCACAAGCAACTAGTGGAGAGATCGCAAGAGAGGAGTAATGTGCTCAGATTTTTTCTTTCTGAGGACTAGGCGAGCTGTAGAGATTTGTGTAAGTTGAAGGGAGTGGATATATGAAGCTGGCAGACCAGCCACAAGAGAATTGTAATAGGCCAGATAGAGACTGACTAGTTTGGATGTTGCATCAGTGGACAGGCACTTTCGAACTGCACTGGTGCGCCGCAATTGATAGTAGCATGACTGGCAGGTTTGGGTGATTACTTTTTGCATGGAGAAAGTTGTCTATAACGACCCCTAGATATTTCGCAGCAGTGGATAGAGGGACAGACGTATTGCTGAATTCTATTGAAGCTGATGTGATGGAAGAGAGTTTGTGTTTGATCCCTACAAGCATGGCTTCAGTTTTATCTTCATTTAGCTGTAACTTGTTCTGTATCATCCAAATTTGGATATCTTGAAGGCAGTAGGACATATTAATCAAGAGAGAAGGCAAATTTTCAGAAGTATCACAGCTAAGAATTTGAGAGTCATCTGCATAAAGTGATGATTGATCTGATGACGACTTATATGAGAAAGAGGAGTGGTGTAGAGAGTGAAAAGAACAGGGCCAAGAACTGATCCTTGCGGGACTCCACTTTCCAGTTTGGTAGTTGTTGATTGAATCTTGTTTACTGCAACTGTATGAAATTAGTCTGTAAGGTATGAACTGAACCAGTTGATGGCTGTGCCTTTAATACCAAATTTATTTTTTGAGACGGGAGAGAAGAATTAAGTGATCGATAGTGTCAAGTATGTAGATAAGTGGAGAAGAGTAAGAAGGGAGATGTTTCCTGAGTCAGAGGCATGTAGAAGCGTGTTTAAGGTGTGGACTAGGATGGTTTCAGTGCTGTGGTTAGCGCAATAGGCAGATTGAAAAGGGCAAGGAGACTGTTTGAATGAAGAGAGCTGTTGCGTTGTAAGGACATTAAAGATGAATGGTAGGTTTGATACAGGTTTATAATTCTTCAGAGTGTTAGGATCAAGGTCTTGCTTTCTAAGTAGAGGTGTAACTATTGCAGTTTTGAGAGCTGTTGGAAAAATTCATGAAAGAAGTGATGAATTTACTATTTTTGTGATAGTGGGTATAAACTGTGGAAGGCAATGAGTGAAAAAAGAAGCAGGTATAGGATCAATATACGCACATGCTCAAAAGGAAAAAGAAACATAAATAAAACCTAACCTTCAGATATAATGTTTTCAATTACTTCGCAAGTCCAATTGTGGAAAAGTGTTAAGAAGGCTTTATTCAGAAAAAGTCAGCTAAAACTTAGTA
Source organism: Rapana venosa (assembly GCA_028751875.1). NCBI lineage: Eukaryota > Metazoa > Mollusca > Gastropoda > Neogastropoda > Muricidae > Rapana > Rapana venosa. The sequence continues at coordinate 7,724,470 of CM054164.1, forward strand.
TATCAGTCAACAGACAGTTTTAGTATTTCAAAACCCTGTTGGAGAAAAACTCATTAGACAACCCTATGGGTACTACTGATGCGAATGAAGAAATTAAAGAAGATTTTGATTGATCCATATCTAAAGATTAGATACTACTGGCACTTAGAAAACTAAAACATGATAAACCAGCTGGTCCTGATCACATCATCAGAGAATTGGTGAAAATGTGTTTTCGTTCTAAAAAAAATTCAACAAAATCTGTTATATTTTTTCCAGATAACTGAACTAAATCTCTAACATTACACAAAAAGGGGGATGTCTGATATCCCTAATAATGACAGGAGAATTTCTCTTAGTGACATAAGTAGTGTGTATAGTACTATCATTGATAAAAAACTACAGGAATGGGTCATGAAAAATGATATTACAAGTGAATACCAAGCTGATTTTAAAAGAGGATATTTCACTTTAGATCATATTTTTACTGTGCTTGGATTTGTACAGAAACAGTTTCATCATAACCATAAGCTCTGTGCATCATTTATTAACTTTGAAGAAGCATTTGATTCTGTTAATAGACACTTGTTATGACTTATACTCCTGATAAAATGATGTTTGAGAGCCATGCATTAGAATATCAGATGCAAAATAAGATGCAAAACTAAGCTGACTGACATAATAAACTACCACTGGTGTTTAACATGGAGATGTATGTATCTCTTTATTTTCTTTTTTTAAAATTAAATTAGTTAGCCATAAAAGTAATAAATAATGGTAAACATGGTGCCACAATCCCCAAAGATTTCACAGCATTGTGTGTTTTCCTCCTTGCTGATGATGCTATCCTGCTATCTGAAATAATTGTAGGCTTATAAAAGCAGTAAAATAGCTTAGGCAGTTATGTAACAGCACTTGGTCTTAAGGTTAACTCAGTGAAGTTGCACTCTGTTTCACATTTTGACAAAACTGTAATATGCACTTTTTATGTATTTAAAAAATGCATACATCACTCCCAGATTGATAAAATAAAACGTCATATCTGAAGTTAAGCATTTACCAAGATGGTTTTCCACAGATCTCCTGTTTCTTGCTAAATAAAAAAAAATTGGACACACACACACACACACACACACACACACACACACACACACACACACACACACACACACACACACACACACACACAAAGGAGGATGGGATAGTCTAGTGGTTAGAACATAATGCTCCCAATCTCACAACCTGGGTTCGAGTCCCGTTCAAGGGGATATTTTCCTCTGGAGTTAACATCAGTGCAGACTCCACTCTCCCCAAAAATCCTTCGGATGAGACTTTAAACCAAGGCCCTGTGTGTGAATGCAAGCAGAACATCTTTCGCACACATTAAATCCCGTTCTGCTTTTCGTAAGAGTAGGCCATTGTGTGCTGGTGGGAAGAGATGACAGAATTTACTGGGAGTGGTTGATGAAGAAAGCACATAAGTGCCTATTCCATTATCCTCGATATAAAGAATAAAATAATTAAAGAAAGAAATAAGTATTCGTTAGCTAATCCTAACAAAATAATGACATTGATTTCACAATCCCATTGAAGTAAACTTTGCCAACACTGCCTCTTTTATTATGTGCCTCTTTTTCCCTTTTTTGTCATGAAAAACTGTCAACTCACAGTGATGTAAGAAAAAGTCCTAGAGCATACACACAATGCAACAGAATTAGAAAGAGGAACTCACCTGAAAGCAGCACAAATTATTTTCCTTGGATTAAACACAATTTAATGTTTAAATTTTCTTTAATGTCATATGAATGACAATGACCCAGTATTTTGAGGTGTAGTAAGTGTAGTATGAATAACTACAACTCAACCACAATGGATTAAATCTGAATAAGAGTAATACCATTGTATTCAGAAGAGGCTGGTAAAGCTGTTCATGAAAAATAGTTGTACTATGGAAAAGTCATGCCAGTGATAAAGACATATGAATAATTAAGGATATGTTTTTTCACAGAGCTTAATTTGTGCAAGTACATGCAAAGATCAGCAGGTGCTGGTAAGCAGAGATTGTAAATTTGTTTTGAAAAATATTACCATTTCTGAATGATAATTCCTTTGACCTGCTCATTAGCCTATGCACAAATACTCACATGGTGTTATATTGTCCTAAAATTTGGGTCTGGGATATAGCTGTAACTCTCTGTAACCCAGAACACCTTTTTGCTTTAAATCAGTTTTAGCGTAAGCTAGAGGTATGCCTGATGGCCTGTTTATAGTGAAACTAATATATATCCTCTCTCTGTCAATACTGCAGTAAGATATTGGATTAAAATTCTGCATACTGGTGAGGGCAGGCTACCTTTTAAATCTTACAAGATGCTTTATGATCTACATGTCAAAGGGGAAAACAACTGTGCTACGCAAATACATGCCTGTTGAAGTGAACTTGGGTTTGAAATAATTTGGCTCAGTCAAGCAGTTGGAAATTGTAAAGACTTTATTGACGGTTTTAGACAAAGATTTATGACCTGCCAGTGGCAGCATATAAAAGACCATATAGAAAGTAGTGAAAGATATCAAATATATCAACAATTTATAAGTTCACACAATGTCAAATCTTGCCTAAAACGTAATAGCTATGCACATACATTTAAAAAGACTTGTGTAAATTTAGACTTGGTGTATCAGACATAAATGTTCATAAATTTAGATACACAGAGCATAATATTGATGACCTCAGGTTACTATTCCCATTATGTAAGCAAGCACTGGAGGATAAGATACATTTTGTGTTGTGTTGTCCAGTATAACATGTTAGGCAGACACACTTCTAGATGCTTCTGACTCGGGGAAAATCTCCCTTCTCATTCTTCTCGACTTATCTGCAGCATTTGACACCATGGATCACTCAATTCTTCTCGCCTTGTCTCCAGAAAACGTTTGGTAACAAAGGTGCAGCCCTCACCTAGTTTAGTTCATACCTCACTGACCAATTTCATACAGTTGCAGTAAACAAGATTCAATCAATTCCTGCCAAACTGAAATGCAGAGTCCCACAGGGATCAGTTCTTGGCCCTGTCCTTTTCACTCTCTACACTGCCCCACTGCCATAACTTTTTATATAATAGACCGTCACCAGATCAATCATTTCTAGGCTGATGACTCTCAGATTCTAAGCAATGATACTTCTGAAAATCTGCCTTCTCTTTTGACAAATATGTCACACTGCCTCCAAGATATTCAAAACTGGATGATACAAAACAAGTTACAGCTAAACGCAGATAAAACTGGAGCCATGATTGTAAGGACAAAAAACAAACTCTCCTCCATCACAAAAGATTCAATATAATTTTGCAATGTGACAGTTCCTCTAATTACTACAGTCAAGTATCTAGGTGTTGATCAACAACACACTCTCCATGCAAAAATTCAACACCCAGACCTGCCAGTCCTGCTACTATCAATTACCGCGTATTCGTGCAATTCAAAAGTACCTGTCCACAGACAAAGCATCCAAACTTGTCACATCTCTTATTCTTTCACGTCCCGACTATTAGTGGGTTCTTGGGGACGGGATAGCTTAGTGGTCGGAGCACTCGCTTTCCCCCAGCCAAGTTAAGCAGCGTCGAGCGTGGTTACCAGTTGGATGGGTGACCGTTTGCGCGCCTTGGCTTCAGTACAGTTCCCCCAGTTCACCCAGCTGTAAATGGGTACCTGTCCTCTTTAGGGTCAGGGAAGGCAAAGCAGCGAGGGAGAGGAGATGGGCGCCGCCCTCAATATGCTGGCCCTAGAGAAGAGAGGTCTCTGACGCCTCGCTCCCCTACGACCTTATAGGTTGTGGGACACCTTTACCTTTACCTTTACCCGACTATTTTAATTCTCTTCTGGCTGGTCTGCCAGCATCATCTATCCACTCCCTTCAATGCATAGAAAACTCTGCAGCTCGACTAGTTGTCAAAAAGAAAGAAATCTGAGCGCATTACTCTTATCTTGCATTCTCTCCATTAGTTGCCTGTGCCACAGAAAATAAACTATAAGATCAGTACCCTCTGTTATAAATGCCTCCACAAAACAGCACCCTCCTACCTCTGTGAATGTCTTAACCTGTACATTCCTAATCATTCCCTTCGGTCTGCTGCAGATACCCTGTGCCTAGAATACCTAGATCCAACTAATCCACCGGTCGCTCTTTCTCTATTTCTGGTCCATCAATCTGGAATGACCTCCCTCTCTCCCTTCGCGAAAAGCCTTCTTACGACATACCTATTTGAAACCTAAGACTTTCCCCTATTGTTTCATCTCATAATTATCTGTTTTTGCCTTCAGTGACCAAAATTCCCATCATCCTGCCGAAGTGTATAACATCTGTGTGTGTGTGTGTGTGCGCGCGTGCGTGCGTGCGTGCGTGCGTGTGTGTGTGTGTGTGTGTGTGTTTGAATTTACTTAAAACGTTTAATCAATGTAGGTTGCATGTGTAGGAGTGGGTCGACTGCAAGCCCTTTGATTTGATTTTACAAAATATAGCACTATATAAATTTCATGTATTATTATTATTATTATTATTATTATTATTATTATTATTATTATTATTATTATTATCATTATTATTATTATTATCATTATCATTATTATTGTTATCATTATTAATTACGACACCGTGAAATATAATAGACAGCCTACTCTGTCTATACTTTTACTGATGGTAAATCTTTGTGTCTCAAGACAACAGCTGCGTCTGTTGATAAGGAATGAACTACCTCCCTTTCTGCCTGTAGATTTTGAATTCTTTGCAGGTTTTCTACCCCCAACTGACTTACTTTACTCTTAAGACAATTGTGTGTGTGCATGACAAGCTATCAAACTGAAATTTTGTCACAAGCTAGGTATGTCTTTGTACTTGCATTTAGGCGCAAGTTTATGTGTCTGGTCACCAGATGTCTTGTCATTGTCACCTTATTTGTCACCAATTACAGGTAAAAGTATGGTATATATGATAAAACAGCAAATCCTGCATGGATTTGACAATAGTTCGAGCATGTTAGTGTCGAATAAGGAACTGATACCCAGCTGATGTGTTTCCTAATAGTTATGTGCAATAGGGATTCAAGGATGTGTCACACAATGTCCCCATAGCGCCTGTTGTTTTATGGTATGTCTCAAGGAGACAGAAGTTTTGTTTAACTATTTTTTCTTTTGAAAACAAGTTATATTCAATCAACATGCGACCTTTATACTGCAGTTCATATCTGTGTGCGCTACCACATGTTTGTTAAGTGTACAGAAGTGTATTATTGTACATGACTGTCACACTGTCACCAGTGTCACAGCACAGGTGTGACAAATTCGAAACAACACAGAACTTCTGTAACCCTACAAAATTTTAATATTGGTAGTCTTTAAAGTAGTCGTAGTGGTGGCACAGGGTCACATCACATCACAAAAAGCACAAATTATAGATGTGTGGGCGGTTGTACCCATTGCTGTCACCTGTGGTACCTCGGCAGACCAGAGACCTATTTTATTTTCCTTCTTACTATTTTCGTTATCGGCACATCTGTTCGTTTCTGCCATTGCAGTTTCAAAGCAAAAGTGGGGTAATAATGAGAAAACAGTCAAAAGGCATTACGTTTTCAGGTGTCTATGCCTCGGACCCGGTCAGGAGGTCAAATTTCTCCACAGTTGTGTGTGTGTAGCACAGGTCAGGAATGTGCTGTGTAGCACGTTATGTTCTGGCTCACTCTTCTCCCTGACTGCAGCATTTCCTTCCTCCTCTTCCCCCTAATCGTTTAATATCGGATTCACTTAACCATTCTCGTTCAAATGTTTCTACTTCCAAGACAATAACATTCAATTAATCGTCTCACTAATCAGATGAGTCGTCTGCTTCCAAAGAAAATGCCATCTTTTTCCACCACGCTGCAACGATTGAAAAGCGTTCCGTCGCTGGCTGTTATTTCTTCCTTCCCTCCCCACTACACGCATGTTAGGGGTCTAAATTTATCACTGGCACCCTCTGACACCCTCCCTGCATCGCCCCACCCATTTTCAGACACACAGTGTGAAAACCACGAGATCTGTGTGTGATGGAAAAGTACTGGCCACGTGGGCAGCACCAACTGTCGGCTGCGGTCGTATTGGAATCTAGCAGCAGCCTCCCTTACTGTCGGCTGCGGTCGTATTGGAATCTAGCAGCAGCCTCCCTTACTGTCGGCTGCGGTCGTATTGGAATCTAGCAGCAGCCTCCGTTACTGTCGGCTGCGGCCGGATCGGGGACAAGAGGGTTAAAGAAAAGAAAGTGACTATTTAAAGAATGTGTGATTTTAATTAACGAAAGTTCTTTGGATGAGGTAAAGATGTGCTTTATGTTGGTTCATATGTCCCACAAGCAAACTCTTCTTTCTAAACTCAGTGTAACATTGGTAACAAGGAAAGTGTACATGAAGATTGTTTGTTAAAATAAATGGCTTACTACCTAGAGGTACGTATACTATTTTAAACTGTGGTTCTAACAGCAGGATATAAACAAAATTTCAGTGCCACCTTTTGCATAATGCTTTTGATATTGTGGTTTAAAAATCAGACTGTCAGTTGATTAGTTATGGCAAGCTCTTATGAAACGTGTATACTGTCTTTGGGATGAAGCTGGTGGGTGGTGTGGGTAAAGGGGACTGAATGCTTGCTACACATACATCTCTGATTCTGGCAGCAGCGTCAATGATGATCGTTGTGTTCTTTGAATTGGAATGAAGCTGGTGGGTGGTGTGGGTAAAGGGGACTGAATGCTTGCTACACATACATCTCCGAATCTGGCAGCAGCGTTAATGATGATCGTTGTGTTCTTTGAATTGGAAGTTTTGTTCTGGTTTGTGAGTTTTGTAACAGTTATATTACTGAACACATAAAGTCAGATCGACTTTCTGTGAGACATTGTTATTTTTCCCACTGATTTATGATTTGACTGAACACATAGAATAACATGGAAACCTTGTCATTGATTCAATTGTTTGTCACTATGCAACAGTGTAAAATCCAGTTTATATCTATTGTGTCCCTTCCTCACACCATCACCCTCCCCTTCTTTCCTCCATTTTCAATGAGCAAAAGGGTTACTGAACAGTTTATGGAATTCTGAATCCAAATCTCTTTACCAGGGCGTGAAATCCATGCCATGTCAATTGTTTGGGCTTCAGTTCATTCTTTTTTTCTGAGTTCAATATGGTTTTGCCTGTTCCCTCCCCAGTGTTTCCTTGTGAATGAACTCAAAAGCTTATCAAATAAATTATTCTCTCTCTCTCTCTCTCTCTCTCTCTCTCTCTCTCTCTCTCTCTCTCTCTCTCTCTCTCTCTCTCTCTCTCTAAATAAAAGAATTTGTCATTGTCATTGTCATTGTCATTGTCTCTCTCTCTCTCTCTCTCTCTCTCTCTCTCTCTCTCTCTCTCTCTCTCTCTCTCTCCCTCTCCTCTCTCGTCTCTCCTCTCTCTCTGTGTCCCATTGGATTCTATCAACAGTATACAAAACCTTTAGAAAATCATCTAAACCAGCATCTTCTGTCATACTTTACTGAACAAAGCTTCTTTCATCCTAATCAAAGCGGCTGTAAAGAAAATCATTCCTGTCATACCACACTCAGCAATCTCACGAAGCAATGGCGTTGATTTTAAATATCCACAATGACATCCTAACTGAAGCATTTCTATAAGCGTTTGGAGGTGGATAAAACATGGGCTTAATCCCGGCCCAAACCAACCAACCACCAAACCAAGCACAACCAACCACCAAACCATCCAACCACCAAACCCAGCGCAACCAGCCACCAAACCCAGCGCAACCAGCCACCAAACCCAGCGCAACCAGCCACCAAACCAAGCACAACACTCTGCAACTAAGTACCCTCCCTCCCCCTAACAAAAACATTCAAAAGAAAACCCCTTGATTACTGGAACTTGCGCTCAGTCTTTTATAATATATATATATATATATATATATATATATATATATATATATATATATATATATATATATATATATATATATATATATATATATATAATATACATATATACATACTTTGCACACTATAACTTTTGACTTGAAACCCCCTTCCCCTCCCCCTCTCCCCTTTTATCTTGTAGACCCACTTGTTTATTTATTTAGTTAGTTTATTTATTCTTTTATATCGAGGATAATGGAACAAGCACTTAGGTGTTTTTTTACATCTAGTTCCCGTGTGTATTCGGATTTGTGAATTCTGTCATCTGTTCCCACCGGCACACAATGCCTACTCTTACGAAAAGCTGAACAGGATTTTAACGTGTGCGAAAGATGTTCTTCGAGCATTCGCACACGGGGCCTCGGTTTATAGTCTCATCCGAAGGACTTTTGGGGAGAGTGGAGTCTGCACTGATGTTAACTCCAGAGGAAAATATCCCCTTGAACGGGAATCAAACCCGGGTCGTCGAACGCAATGTTCTGACCTCTGGGCTAACCCGACCCCCTTGGCTAGGCCTCATGACTGGCTGTTGTTGGTTCTCAAGAGGGATTACAGCTTTCTTGTAAGTGAGGAGGGTGTGGGTTGTCTGGGCAACTCTTGTCCATCTCTCTACATCTAGCCAGTTGCTGTTGTGGTGTTGGTGTTTGTAAAGAAAAGAGTCCAAGCCACTGCTCCTTCCCCATCCCCTTGTGACGCTTGCCTCAAGTGGCCAGCAGCTGTGTGGGGTGGAGATGTGTAAGGTATAGCACTGTGGTCCAGTTGTTTGTACCAGTCACCAAGAGGTGGGGCAGGGTCTCCTTGGTATTCCCTCTGTCTCTTGTTGAAGGCTGCTCTGAGATGATGTCAACCATGGCTAAGTAGGTGTGCGTCATCTGTTGGTCACCTGGGGGACCCAGTTAAGCCCTATCTTAGTCCCCAAACTGTCTGATGGTGGCTTTGTGGTTGGAGTGGGGCAGTCTGGCGTAAACACTTCAACGTGGTTAAAGATGGTGTAACCACCCAGAATATACCCTAACAATCGAAAGACGTCATGAAGTTCATTCCCCCCTTCCCCTCATCCTACCCCCTCCTTCATCCCCCTTTCTTCCCGCTTGTGGTGTAGTTAGACTATTTTTTGATGATTTAAGTTGATTTGGTTTTTTGCGGCCTCATCTTCCGTGACGTACCCCGGTCCTGCTGTTCCCACGTCGCTCATTCCATCTCCCCGCCACAGCCATACCCAGATTTGTTATGTCTCATCCTCAGGGTCGGAAGTACACAGGGAGCCCATCACTATCAGGCTGCTGTGGGGCCACCAGCCAGAGGGGCTCTGCACTGCTGCTGGGTCACTTTAGTGGTGTTCAGTGGTGCCTGTTCTGAGCTAACATACGTAGGACACCACCTACTAAGCCCCCTACTAACGACAGTATTAGCTCAGTCGCCAGCCAGACTGAGTGAGTTGCCCACCCGACCTGATAACCACCACAACCTCTGTTCAAGGACTGTCCCCCGCGAACCTCCAACCCCAAAGGCTTTGACACAAACTCACCACAGGCACAGAAGTGTTTGGGCAAACCGAATCTGAGGTCACCATGAGACCAGAGCAACTGGGACCACCGAATCCGAAGCTTTTTTTTGATTGAATGATGATCAATGAGGATGACGTAATTATGCTGCTGTGGAAGTGCACATGCTTTGAGACTACTTGACAGGGTTCTACTCTACGCTTACTATCATAATATATGCCGGCGTCAACCGGCCCGAGAGATACAGACACTTGTAGTGCTGGTCAGGTAATTTGAGCAACACTCTCAAACTCGCGTCCGTTTAGTCGATGAAGCTCGACTGTGTGGTCCCAGTCTTCCCACTGAGCCCACAGCACACTCACTCTGGGTAGGAGCCGGCCGGAGTCCGAAAAATCCCTATGACTCTAATGGGAATCGAACCCGCGACCTTCCAGTCCGTAACCTTAGGCGCTAACCACTACGCCAGGGCGGCTGGTTGATGATGTGATTATGGTGATGATGATAGTGATGATAGTGATGATGATGGTGGGGATGATGATGGTGATAACGATGGTGATGACGACGACGATGATGATTGTGGTGGCGCTGGTGGTGTGATAGCATTGATAATGGTGACGACGATGATGATAATGACGATGATGGTGATGACGACGTCGAAGATAATGACTGTGATGAGATGACGACGACGATGATGATAATGACGGTGAGTTGATTGTGGTGATGGTGATGATGACGACGACGACGATGATAATGACGGTGATGATGTGATGATGATGATGCTGCCGGTGATGATGACAGTGATAACGGTGATGATGATGCTGATAATGATGAAAGAAAATCAGCTACGGAAAACAGCGGGGATGACACGGGCATGTCTAGCATGCAGTCTAGGTAGGAATGGACTCCACCCAAGCCCAGTTCGTCCAGGACACGGTAGGGGTTGTCTGTGGCTGCCGGAAAACAGGGAGACACATACTTCGCTTTCAGTGTCGGGGGAGGGGGGGGACGTGGGAGTCAGAGAGCAGCCTATGACTATGGCCCATAACCCCCTGCTATGACTATGGCCCATAACCCCCTGCTATGACTATAGTCCATAAACCCCCCTGGTATGACTATAGCCCATAACCCCCTGCTATGACTATGGCCCATAAACCCCTGCTATGACTATGGCCCATAAACCCCTGCTATGACTATAGCACATCAACTCGCTGCTATGACTATGGCCCATAAACTCCCTGCTATGACTATGGCCCATAAACCCCTGCTATGACTATAGCCCATAAACCCCTGCTATGACTATAGCCCATAAACCCCTGCTATGACTATAGCCCATAACCCCCTGCTATGACTATGGCCCATAAACCCCCTGCTATGACTATAGCCCATAAACCCCTGCTATGACTATAGCCCATAATTCGAAAGTACCTGTCCACAGACGCAACATCAAAACTCGTGGCATCTCTCATTCTTTCACGTCTGGACTATTGCAATTCTCTTTTGGCTGGTCTGCCAGCATCATCTATCCACTCCCTTCAACGTATTCAAAACTCTGCAGCTCGACTAGTCCTCAGAAAGAAAAAATCTGAACACATTACCCCTCTCTTGCGATCTCTCCACTGGCTGCCTGTGCCACAAAGAATAAACTATAAGATCAGTACTCGCTGTTACAAATGTTTCCACAAAACTGCACCCTCCTACCTCTGTGAATGTCTCACCTGTACACCCCTTCTCGTTCCCTCCGTTCTGCTGCAGATTCCTTGTGCTTAAGAATACCTAGATTCAACCAGTCCACCGTCGGCCGTCGCTCTTTCTGTGTTACTGGTCCATCGATTTGGAATGACCTCCCTATCTCTCTTCGCCAAAGGCCTTCTTGTGACACTTTAAAATCTGGCCTCAAGACATTTGTTTCAAACCTAAGATTTTCCTCTTGTTTCATTTCACAGCTATCCCTGCTTTTCAACAGCTAAAAATTCCATCACCCTGCCAAAGTGTATAACCTGTGTGTGTGTGTTGTGTGTGTGTGTGTGTGTGTGTGTGTGTGTGTGTGTGTGTGTGTGTGTGTGTGTGTGTGTTGTGTGAAAGTCAAAGTCAAAGTCAAAGTCAAAGTCAAAATCAAACTTTTACTTTCAGATGGTACATTGAATAAGCAGTGCATTTGCTTTTTTTCATCAAGCCATCTATCTAAAGAAAGAAAAAGAAGCGAGAAAAAAAGATAATGTATATGCAGACATAGAATAAAAAACCTAATCTATGGTAAACTATACAAATCAAAAAAAAAACCAATAACATATGCATATGTGGAATTAAAACAATGTGTGTGTGTGTGTGTGTGTGTGTGTGGTGTGTGTGTGTGTGTGTGTGTGTGTGTGTGTGTGTGTGTGTGGTGTGTGTGTACATTTGGACTTATTAGAACTATTACTCGCCATTGGTTTCATGACTATGTAAGAATGAGTTAAATACAAGCGCTTTGATTTGGCTGTGCAAGATACGCGCTATTAAATTCCATTTATCATCATCATCATCATCATCATCATCATCATCATCATCATCATCATCATCATCATTTATCATCATCATCATCATTATTAATTGTTATTATTATGAATATATAATAATAATAATAATAATAATAATAATAATGATGATATAATAATAATAATAAACACTACTACTGCTTATACTATACTACTACATACTACTACTACTAATCATCATCATCATCATCATCATCATCATTCATCATCATCATCATCATCATCATCATCATCATCATCATCATCATCATTATTATTTTTATTACCCTACCTTGCCTTATCCAACCTTGCCTTACCCTACCTTGCCTTACCCTGCCTTATCTTACCCTGCCTTATCTTACCCTGCCTTAATGTACCCTGCCTTACCTTACCCTGCTCCCTTACCCTGCCTTACCTTACCCTGCCTTACCTTACCCTGCCTTACCTTACCCTGCCTTATCTTACCCTGCCTTATCTTACCCTGCCTTAATGTACCCTGCCTTATCTTACCCTGCCTTATCTTACCCTGCCTTATCTTACCCTGCCTTACCTTACCCTGCTTACCTTACCTGCTACCTTACCCTGCCTTATCTTACCCTGCCTTAAATTTTACCCTGCCTTATCTTACCCTGCCTTATCTTACCCTGCCTTAATGTACCCTGCCTTATCTTACCCTGCCTTAATGTACCCTGCCTTACCTTACCCTGCTACCTTACCCTGCCTTACCTTACCCTGCCTTATCTTACCCTGCCTTACCTTAACCTGCCTTACCCTGACTTACCTTACTCTGCATTACCTTATACTGCCTTACCTTACCCTACCTCACGTTACCCCGCCTTACCTTACCCTGCCTTAAATTACCCTGCCTTACCCTGCATTACCTTACCCTGTCTTACATTACCCTGCCTTACCCTGCGTTACCTTACCCTGCCTTACATTACCCTGCCTTACCCTGCCTTACCTTACCCTGCCTTACCTTACCCTGCCTTTCCTTACTCTGCCTTACCTTACCCTACCTTACCCTACCTTGCCTTACCCTACCTTGCGTTTCTCTATCTGCCTTACCCTGCCTTGATATACCCTGCTTTGTCTTACCCTACCTTGCCTTACCCTACCTTGCATTACCCTATCTTGCCTTACCCTGCCTTACCCTACCGTGCCTTACCCTGCCTTACCATACCTTACCTTGCCTTACTCTACCTACCATACCTTGCCGCACCCTATCATGCCTTATCCTACCTTCCATTAACCTACCTTGCCTTACCCTGCCTTACCTTACCCTGCCTTACCTTACTCTGCCCTACCCTGCCTTACCTTACACTGCCTTACCTTACCCTGCCTTACCTTTCCGCGCCTTACCTTACCCTGCCTTAGCTTTCCCTGCTCTGCCCTGCCTTACCTAACCCTGCATTACCTTACCCTGCCTTACCTTACCCTGCCTTACCTTTCCCCACCTTACCTTACCCTGCCTTACCTTAGCCAGCCTTGCCCTACCTTACACTGCCGTACCTTACCTTACCCTGCCTTACCTTTACCCACCTTACCTTACCCTGCCTTACATTACCCAGCCTTACTTTATACCCACCTTACCTTAACCCTGCCTTACCTTGTCCCTGCCTTACCCTTACCTTGCCTTACCTTTTCCCACCTTACCTTACCCTACCCTGCCTTACTTTTCCCCACCTTACCTAACCCTGCCTTACATTACCAGCCTTACCCTACCTTACACTGCCGTACCTTACCTTACCCTGCCTTACCTTACCCTGCCTTACCTTACCCTGCCTTACCTTACTCTGCCTTACCTTTCCCTGCCTTACTTTACCCTGCCTTACCTTTCCGCACATTACCTTACCCTGCCTTATCTTTCCGCACCTTATCTTACCCTGCCTTACCCTACCTTACCCTGCCTTACCTTACCCAGCCTTAAACTACCTTACACTGCCGTACCTTACCTTACCCTGCCTTAGCTTACCCTGCCTTACCTTACCAAGCCTTACCCTACCTTACACTGCTGTACCTTACCTAATCATGCCTTACCTTAATCTGTCTTATCTTATCCTACCCTGCCTTACCTCACCCTACATTACCTTACCCTTCCTTACCCTTACCTTACCGTGCCTTACCTTACCCTGCCTTACTTTACCCTGACGTACCTTACCCTGCCTTACGTTACCCTGCCTTACCTTACCCTGCCTTACCTTACCCTGCCTTACCTTACCCTGTCGTACATTACCCTGCCTTACCTTTCCCTGCCTTACATTTCCCTGCCTTACCTTACCCTGTCGTACCTTACCCTGCCTTACATTATCCTGCCTTACCTTTCCCCTGTCGTACCTTTCCCTGCCTTACCTTACCCTGTCGTACCTCACCCTGCCTTACCTTATCCTGTCGTACCTTACCCTGCCTTACCTTAACCTGCCTTACCTTACCCTGCCTTACCTTACCTTGCATTGCTCTGCCTTACCTTCCCCCTACCTTGCCTTACCTTACCCTTCCTTACTTACCCTGGCTTATCCTGCCTTACATTACCCTACCTTGCCTTACCTTAGCTTGCCCTTACCTTACCTGCCTTACCTTCCCCCTACCTTGCCTTACCTTACCCTTCCTTACTTACCCTGGCTTATCCTGCCTTACATTACCCTACCTTGCCTTACCTTAGCTTGCCTTACCTTTCCCCGCCTTCCCTTACCATGACTTAACTTCCTTAATCTGCCTGACCTTACCCTGCCTTATCTTACCCGGCCTACTTTACCCTGCCTTGACTTAGCCTGCCTTAGCTTGCTCTGCCTTACCTAACCCTACCCTACCCTACCTTGCCTTACCCTACCTTGCGTTTCTCTATCTACCTTACCCTGCCTTACCCTGCCTTGCCATACCCTGCTTTGATTTCCCTACCTTGTCTTACCCTACCTTGCCTTACCCTATCTTGCCTTACTCTGCCTTACCCTACCGTGCCTTACCCTGCCTTACCATACCTTACCTTGCCTTACTCTACATACCCTACCTTGCCGTACCCTATCATGCCTTATCCTACCGTGCCTTAATCTTCCTGGCTTACTCTGCCTTACCTTACCCTGCCTTACCTTACTCTGCCTTACCTTTCCCTGCCTTACCTTACCCTGCCTTACCTTTGCCCACCTTACCTTACCCTGCCCTACCTTACCCTGCCCTACCTTACCCTGCCTTACCTTACCCTGCCTTACCTTTCCCCACCTTACCCTGCCTTACCTTACCCTGCGTTACCTTTCCCCACCTTACCTTACCCTGCCTTACCTTACCCAGCCTTACTCTACCTTACACTGCCGTACCTTACATTACCCTTCCTTAGCTGACCCTGTCTTACCTTAATCTGCCTTACCTTATCCTTCCCTGCCTTACCTAACCCTGCATTACCTTACCCTGCCTTACCTTTACCCACCTTACCTTACCCTTCCTTTTTATTATTTTCCTGCCTTACCTTTCCCCTACCTTTACATTTACCCTGCCTTTCCTTTCCCCACCTTACCTTACCCTGCCTTACATTACCCAGCCTTACCCTACCTTACACTGCCGTACCTTACCTTACCCTGCCTTACCTTGATCTGCCTTACCTTATCCTACCCTGCCTTACCTCCGTCTATATTACCTTACCCTTCCTTACCTTGCCTTACTTTACTCTACCTGACCTTACCCTTTCTTCCCTTACGCTGCCTAACCTTACCCTGCCTTACCCTGCCTTGCCTTACCCTGCCTTAACTTACCGTGCCTTACCTTACCCTGCCTTACCTCTACCTTACCTTACCTTACTCTGCCTAGCCCTGCCTTAACTTACCATGCCCTACCTTACCCTGCCTTACCTTACCTTACCCTGCCTTACCTTACTCTGCCTTCCCTAACCCTTCCTTACCTTACCCTGCCTTACCTTACGCTGCCTTACCTTTCGCTGTCTTACCTTACCCTGTCGTACCTTACCCTGCCTTACGTTACCCTGCCTTACATTATCCTGCCTTAACTTACTTTGTCGTACCTTTCCCTGCCTTACTTTACCCTGTCGTACCTTACCCTGCATTACCTTACCCTGTCGTACCTTACCCTGCCTTACCTTACCCTTTCGTACCTTACCCTGCCTTACCTTACCGTGTCGGACCTAACACTGCCTTAACCCTACCTTGCCCTTACACCTTGCTTCTCTATCTGCACCCTTACCTTGCCTTACCCTGCTTGCCATACCCTGCCTTTTATTTCCTTTCCTTGCCTTACCCTACCTTGCCTTACCCTATCTTGCCTTTTACCCTGCCTTAAACCCCACCGTGCATTTCCCTGCCTTTCCATACCTTATCTTGCCTTACTTACATACCCTACCTTTTCCTACCCTCATCATGCCTTATCCTACCTTGCCTTAATCTACCTGCCTTACTCTGCCTTACCTTACCCTGTCTTACCTTACCCAGCCTTACCTTTGCCGACCTTACCTTACCCTGCCCTACCATACCCTGCCCTACCTTACCCTGCCTTACCTTACCCTGCCTTACCTTTCCCCACCTTACCTTACCCTGCCTTACCTTACCCTGCCTTACCTTTCCCACTTACCTTACCCTGCCTTACCTTACCTTACCAAGCCTTACTCTACCTTACACTGCCGTACCTTACCTTACCCTGCCTTAGCTTATCCTGCCTTACGTTAATCTGCCCTACCTTATCCTTCCCTGCCTTACCTAACCCTGCATTACCTTACCCTGCCTTACCTTACCCTGCCTTACCTTATCCTTCCCTGCCTTACCTAACCCTGCATTACCTTACCCTGCCTTACCTTAACCTGCCTTACCTTACCCTGCCTTACCTTTCCCCACCTTACTTTACCCTTCCTTACCTTACCCTGCCTTACCTTTCCCGACCTTACCTTACCCTGCTTTACATTACCCAGCGTTACCCTACCTTACCCTACCTTACACTGCCGTACCTTACCTTACCCTACCTTACCTTACCCTGCCGTACCTTACCAAGCCTTACCCTACCTTACACTGCCGTACCTTACCTTACCCTGCCTTACCTTGATCTGCCTTACCTTATCCTACCCTGCCTTACCTCCGCCTGCATTACCTTACCCCTCCTTACCCTGCCTTACTTTACTCTACCTGACCTTACCCTTTCTTTCCTTACACTACCTAACCATACCCTGCCTTACCCTGCCTTGCCTTACCCTGCCTTACCTTACCGTGCCTTACCTTACGCTGCCTTACCTCACCCTGCCTTACCTTACCGTGCCTTACCTTACGCTGCCTTACCTCACTCTACCTTACCTTACCTTACTCTGCTTAGCCCTGCCTTACCTTGCCCTGCCCTACCTTACCCTGCCTTACCTTACCTTACTCTGCCATCCCTTACCCTGCCTTACCTCACCCTACCTTACCTTACTTTGCCTAGCCTTGCCTTACCTTACCCTGCTCTACTTACCCTGCCTTACCTTACCTAACTCTGCCTTCCCTTACCTTGCTTTACCTTACCCTGCCTTATCTTACGCTGCCTTAACTTTCCCTGCCTTACCTTATCCTGTCGTACCTTACCCTGCCTTACTTTACCCTGTCGTACCTTACCCTGCATTACCTTACCCTGTCGTACCTTACCCTGCGTTCCCTTACCCTGTCGTACCTTACCCTGCCTTACCTTACCCTGTCGTCCCTAACCCTGCCTTACCTTACCCCGCCTTACCTTACCCTGCCTTACATTATCCTGCCTTACCTTATCCTGCCTTACCTTACCTTACTCTGCTTTCCCTTACCCTGCCTTACCTTACCCTGCCTTACCTTTCCCCACCTTACCTTACCCTGCCTTACATTACCCAGCCTTACCCTACCTTACACTGCCGTACCTTACCTTACCCTGCCTTACCTTGATCTGCCTTACCTTATCCTACCCTGCCTTACCTCCGCCTATATTACCTTACCCTTCCTTACCCTGCCTTACTTTACTCTACCTGACCTTACCCTTTCTTCCCTTACCCTGCCTAACCTTACCCTGCCTTGCCCTGCCTTGCCGTACACTGCCTTACCTTACCGTGCCTTACCTTACCCTGCCTTACCTCACTCTACCTTACCTTACCTTACTCGACCCAGCCCGCCTACCTCCCTGCCTACCTTACCCCGCTTACCCTTACCTTACTCTGCCTTCCCCTTATCCTGCCTTACTTCCCTGCTCTAACTTTACGCTGCCTTACCTACCCTACCTTACCTTACTTTACTTTGCCTAGCCTTGCCTTACCTTACCTGCCCTACTTATCCTGCCTTACCTTACCTACTCTGCTTCCTTACCATGCTTTACTTACCCCGCCTTACCTTACCCTACCTTACCTTTCCCTGGGCCTTACCTTACCACTGCCGGTACCCTTACCCTGCCTTACGTTACCTGCCTTACTTATCCTGCGTACCTTACCTGTGTACCTTTCCCGCCTTACCTTACTTACTCTGCCTTCCCTTATCCGCCCTACCTTACCCCGCTTTCCTTACCTTACCCTGCCTTCCCTTTTTCCTGCCTTACCTTACCCTGCCTTACTTACCCCTGCCTTACCTCACCTACCTTACCTTACTTACTTTGCCTACCTTTCGTTTTCCCTTTCCCTGCCCTACTTATCCTGCCTTTACCTTACCTAAATCTGCCTTCCATTACCATGCTTTACTTTACCCTGCCTTACCTACCCTACCTTACCTTTCCCTGCCTTACCTTACCCTGTCGCCACCTTACCCTGCCCTTTCGTTACCTGCGTTACTTTATCCTGCTTACCTTACCGTCGTACCTTTCCCTGCCTTACCTTATCCTGTCGTACCCTTTCCCCGCCCTTTCTTTACCTGTCGTACTTACCCTGCTTTCGTTTCCCCGTCGTACCTTACCCTGCCTTACCTTACCCTGTGTCCCTAACCCTGCCCCTTTCCTTATCCCCGTCGTACCTTTACCCGCCTTACATTATTCTGCCTTACCCTTTCCCTGCCTTACCTTTACCCTCCAATTTTTCCTGCTCTATCTTCCCCCTACCTTCCTTTACCCTCCTTACCTTTTCCCTGCCTTTCCTTACCCTGTCTTACCTTGATCTGCCTTATTAACCTACCCTGCCTTACCTCCGCCTCATTACCTTACCCTTCCTTACCCTGCCTTACTTTACTTCTACTTACCTTACCCTTTCTTCCCTTACCCTACCAAACCTTTCCCCGCCTACCCTGCCTTTCCTTACCCCGCCTTACCTTACCGTGCCTTACCTTACCCTGCCTTACCTCACCTACCTTACCTTACCTTACTTTGCCTAGCCTTGCCTTACCTTTCCCTGCCCTACCTTACCCTGCCTTACCCTTTCCTTAACTCTGCCTTCCCTACCCTGTTTACCTTACCCTGCCTTAACCCTTTCCCTGCCTTACCCTTTTCCCCGCCTTCCTTACCTGTCGTACCTTACCCTGCCTTCGTTACCCTGCCTTACATTATCCTGCGTTTACCTTACTCTGTCGTACCTTTCCCTGCCTTACCTTATCCTGTCGTACCTTACCCTGCCTTACTTTTTCCTGTCGTAAACCCTTTCCCTGCATTACTTACCTTTTCGTACCTTTAACCTGCATTCCCTTACCCTGTCGAAACCCTTTCCGCATACCTTACCCTGTCGTCCCTAACCCTGCCTTACCTTACCGCCTTCCTTACCCTGCCTTACCTTATCCTGCCTTACCTTACCCTGCCTTACCTTATCCCTGCCCTTACCCTGCCTTACCTTACCCTGCCTTAACTTACCTGCCTTACCACTCCTTTTCACTCCTCCTTACCTTACCCTGCTTGCCTTACCTGGGCCCTTTCCTTATCCTCCATCCTCACCTGCTTATTACCTGCCTTCCTTACCCTGCCTTACTTTCTCTACCCTGCCTTACCTTTCCTTCCTTACCCTGCCTACCTTACCCTGCCCTACCCTGCTATCCTTACCCTGCCCTACCTTACCCTGCCTTACCTTACCTTACTCTGCCTTCCCTTATCCTGCCTTACCTTACCCTGCCTTAACTTACGCTGCCTTACCTCACCCTACCTTACCTTACTTTACTTTGCCTAGCCTTGCCTTACCTTACCCTGCCCTACTTATCCTGCCTTACCTTACCTAACTCTGCCTTCCATTACCATGCTTTACTTTACCCTGCCTTACCTTACCCTACCTTACCTTTCCCTGCCTTACCTTACCCTGTCGTACCTTACCCTGCCTTACGTTACCCTGCCTTACATTATCCTGCAGTACCTTACTCTGTCGTACCTTTTCCTGCCTTACCTTACTTACTCCCTGCCTTCCCTTACCTGCCCTACCTTACCCTGCCTTACCTTACCTTACTCTGCCTTCCCTTATCCTGCCTTACCTTACCCTGCCTTTACCTTTACGCTGCTTACCTCACCTACCTTACCTTACTTTACTTTGCCTAGCTTGCTTTACCTTACTCCTGCCCTACTTACCCTGCCTTAACCTACCTACTCTGCCTTCCTTACCTGCTTTACTTACCCTGCCTTACCTTACCCTACCTTTACCTTTCCCTGCCTTACCTTACCCTGTCGTACCTTACCCTGCCTTTACTTACCTGCTTACATTTATCCTGCTTACCTTACTCTGTCGTACCTTTCCCTGCCTTACCTTATCCTGTCGTACCTTACCTGCTTACTTTACCCTGTCGTACTTACCCTGCCTTTACGCTTACCTGTCTACCTTTACCCTGCTTACTTACTCTGTCGTCCCTACCCTGCCTTACCTTATCCTGTCGTACCTTACCCTGCCTTACATTATTCTGCCTTACCTTACCCTGCCTTACCTTACCCTCCATTACTCTGCTCTATCTTCCCCTACCTTGCCTTACCCTACCTTACCTTACCCTGCCTTACCTTACCCTGCCTTACCTTGATCTGCCTTACCTTATCCTACCCTGCCTTACCTCCGCCTACATTACCTTACCCTTCCTTACCCTGCCTTACTTTACTCTACCTGACCTTACCCTTTCTTCCCTTACCCTACCTAACCTTACCCTGCCTTACCCTGCCTTGCCTTACCCTGCCTTACCTTACCGTGCCTTACCTTACCCTGCCTTACCTCACCCTACCTTACCTTACCTTACTTTGCCTAGCCTTGCCTTACCTTACCCTGCCCTACCTTACCCTGCCTTACCTTACCTTACTCTGCCTTCCCTTACCCTGCTTTACCTTACCCTGCCTTACCTTACCCTACCTTACCTTTCCCTGCCTTGCCTTACCCTGTCGTACCTTACCCTGCCTTACGTTACCCTGCCTTACATTATCCTGCGTTACCTTACTCTGTCGTACCTTTCCCTGCCTTACCTTATCCTGTCGTACCTTACCCTGCCTTACTTTATCCTGTCGTACCTTACCCTGCATTACCTTACCCTGTCGTACCTAATCCTGCTTCCCTTACCCTGTCGTAACCTTACCCTGCCTATACCTTACCCTGTGTCCCTAACCCTGCCTTACCTTACCCTGCCTTACCTTACCCTGCCTTACTTACCCTGCCTTACCTTACCTGCCTTACCTTTACTGCTCACTACCCTGCCTTACCTTACCCTGCCTTACCTTACCCTGCATTACCTTACCCGCCTTACTTACTACCTTACCTGCCTGACCTTACCTTACCCTGCCTTACCTTGACCCTGCCTTACCCTGCTTTATCCTTACCCTGCTACCTTACCTGCCTTACTTACCTTACCCTCCTTTCTTACCTGCTACCTTACCTCTTACTCTACCTGCCTTACCTTACCTCTCTTACCTGCCTATACCTTTCCCGCCCTACCTTGCCTTCTTACGCCTACTTACCATGCCTTACCTTACCTTACCTCTGCCTTCCTTACCCTGCCTTACGCTTACCCTGCCTTACCTTATCGCTGCCTTACTTCTACCCTACCTTGCCTTACCTTACCTGCCTTGCCTACCCTGCCTTTCTTACCCTGCCCTACTTACCTGCCTTACCTTACCTACTCTGCCTTCCCACCTTACCCTGCTTTACCTTACTGCCTTACCTTTACCTTACCCTGCCTTACCTTACCCCTTACTTTCCTCCTACCTTACCCTGCCTAACCTTACCCTGCCTTACTACTCCTGCCTTGCCTTACTTACCCCTGCCTTACTTACCCTGCCTTACTTAACTACCTTATCTTATCCTTACCTGCCTACGCTACCTGCCTTACCTTACCCATGCCCTACCTTACCCTGCCTTACCTTACCCTTACTCTGCCTTCCCATTACCCCATGCCTTACCTTACCCTGCCTTACTTACCTGCTTTACCTCACCTACCTTCCTTACCTTACCTTGCTTACTTACCGCCTTTACACCTATTACTCTGCCCTACTTACCTTTGCCTTACCTTACCTAACTCCTGCCTACCCTTACCCTGCTTTACCTTACCCGCCTTACCTACTTAACGCCTACTTACCTACCCTGCTTATCCCTGCCTTACCTTACCTGTCGTTACCTTACCTGCCTTACCTACCCTTTACCCTGCCTTACTTACTGCCTTACCTGCCTTACTTACATGCTACCTTTCCCTGCCTTACCTTCTACCTGTCGTACCTTACCTGCCTTACTTACCTTACCTTAGCCTGCTTAATCGTTACTATTACCATGCGCTTACCTTATACCCTGTCGTACCTTACCCTGCCTTACCTTACCCTGCCTCCGTACCTTATCCTACCTTACTCACTCCTACTTACTGCCTTTACTTACCCTGCCTTACCTTACCCTGCCTACTTACTTGCCTTATCTTACCCTACCTGCTTCCTTACCCTGCCTTACCTTACCCTGTCTTACCTTACCCTACCTTAACCTTATCCTGCCTTACCTTATTCTACCTGCTTACCTTCCTGCCTTACATTACTCCTTACCCTTACCTTCCCTGCCTTACCTTACCTGCTACCTTACCTGCCTTACCCTTTCTTTCGCTTACCCTGCCTAACTTACCCTGTACCTTACCCTGCCTTACCTTACCCTGCCTTACCTTACCCTGCTTACTTACCTGCCTTACCTACACCTCCTTACCTTACCGCATACTTTGCCCTAGCTCTGCCTTACCTGCTACCCATACCTCTACCTTACCCTGCTCTTACCTTACCCTGTACCTTCTGCCTTACCTTATTTACCCTGCCTTACCTTACCCTGCCTAAACGCTTACCCTTACGCTGCCTTACTTTCCTCTTACCTTACCTGTCTTACCTTACCCTGCCTAACTTACCCTGCCTTACCTGCTTCTGCGCTTACCTTACTCGTGCCTACCTTCCCTGCCTTACCTATCCTGTGTACCCTTACCCTGCTCTTACTTTACCCCTACCTTACCCTGCATTACCTTACCCTGCTCGTTGCCTTACAACCTGCTTCGCTTACCTTACGCTGACTTACTTCCTGCCTTACCTTACCCTGTCGTCCTTAACCCTGCCTTACCTTACCCTGCTTACCTTACCCTGCTTACCTTACCTGCCTTACCTTTCCCTGCCTTACCTTTCCCTGCCTACATTACCCTGCCTTACTTATCCTGCCTACCTTACCTGCATTACCTTTACCCTGCCTTACGTTACTCTCTTACCTACCTGCCTTAGCCTTACCCTGCTTCCTTACCCTGCCTTACCTACCCTGCCTTACCTTACCCTGCCTTACCTTAGCCTGCCTTACTTACCCTGGCTTACCCTTCCTTATCTTACTCTGCCTTACCTTACCCTGCCTTACCTTACCCTGCCTTACTTACCGTGCTTTATTGTCCTTACCTTTCCCCACCTTACCTTACCCTTGCTTAGCTTACCCTGCCCTTACCCTACCTTACACTGCCCGTACCTGGCACCCTTACTCTGCCTTAGTTTACCCTGCCTTACCTTTATCTGTCTTATTTTATGGCCTACCTTCCTTACCTAACCCTGCCTTACCTAACCCTGCATTAATCTTACCTTACCCTACCTTACCCTGCCTTACCTTAACCCTGCCTTGCTTACCTTTCCCCTCTTAACCTGCCCATTACCTTACCTTGCCTTACTTTCCACCTTACCCTGCCTTACCTTACCCTGCCTTACCTTTCCCCACCTTACTTACCCTGCCTTACCTTACCCAGCCTTACTCTACCATACACTGCCGTACCTTACCTTACCCTGCCTTAGCTTACCCCGTCTTACCTTAATCTGACTTACCTTATCCTTCCCTGCCTTACCTAACCCTGCATTACCTTACCCTGCCCTACCCTACCCTGCCATACCTTACCCTGCCTTACCTTTCCCCACCTTACATTACCCTGCCTCACATTACCCTGCCTTACCTTTCCCCACCTTACCTTACCCTGCTTTACATTACCCAGCCTTACCCTACCTTACACTGCCATACATTACCTTACCCTGCCTAAGCTTACACTGCCCTACCTTACACTGCCGTACTTTACCTTACCCTGCCTTACCTTAATCTGCCTTACCTTATCCTACCCTGCCTTATCTCCGCCTACATTACCTTACCCTTCCTTACTTTACTCTACCTGACCTCACCCTTTCTTCCCTTACCCTGCCTAACCTTACCCTGCCTTACCCTGCCTTACCTTACCCTGCATTATCTTTGCCTTGCCTTACCATGTCTTACCTTACCCTGCCTTAACTCACCCTACCTTACCTTACCTTACCCTGCCTTACCTTACCCTGCCTTACATTATCCTGCCTTACCTTACTCTATCGTACCTTTCCCTGCCTTACCTTACCCTGCCTTACCTTACGCTGCTTTACCTCACCCTACCTTACCTTACCTTACTTTGCCTAGCCTTGCCTTACCTTACCATGCCCTACTTACCCTGCCTTACCTTACCTAACTCTGCCTTCCCTTACCCTGCTTTACCTTACCCTGCTTTACCTTACCCTTCTTACCTTTCCCTGCCTTACCTTACCCTGTCGTACTTACCTGCTCTTACCTTACCCTGCCTTACATTATCCTGCCTTACCTAACTCTATCGTACCTTTCCCTGCCTTACCTTATCCTGTCGTACCTTACCCTGCCTTACTTTAGCCTGTCGTACATTACCATGCGTTCCCTTAACCTGTCGTACCTTACCCTGCCTTACCTTACCCTGTCGTACCTTACCCTACCTTACATTATTCTGCCTTACCTTACCCTGCCTTACCTTACCCTGCATTACTCTGCCCTATCTTCCCCCTACCTTGCCTTACCCTACCTTACCTTACCCTGTCTTACCTTACCCTGCCTAACCTTGATCTGCCTTACCTTATTTACCCTGCCTTACCTCCGCCTACTATTACCTTACCTTCCTACCCTGCCTTCTTACCTCCTGACCTTACCCTTTTTCTTGTTACCCTGCCTAACCTTACCCTGACTTACCTGCCTTGCGATACCCTGCCTTACCTTCCGTGCCTTACCTACCCTGTCCTTACCTCACCATACCTTACCTTACTTACTTTGCCTAGCTGCTACCTTCCAACCTTCCTTACCTGCCTTACCCTACCATACTCTGCCTTCCTTACCTGGCCTTACTTACCCTGCCTAAGTTACCTTACGCTGCTTAACTTCACCTGCCTTACCTTACCCTGTCGTACCTTACCCTGCATTAC
Organism: Rapana venosa; assembly: GCA_028751875.1. Lineage (NCBI taxonomy): Eukaryota > Metazoa > Mollusca > Gastropoda > Neogastropoda > Muricidae > Rapana > Rapana venosa. The sequence goes on from CM054164.1 coordinate 7,750,017, forward strand.
GATTACTCGCCTTACATTATCCTGCGTACCTACTCTGTGTACTTTCCTGTCCTTACCTTATCTGTCGTACCTTACCTGCCTTACTTATCCTGTGTACCTTACCTGCATTTCCTTACCTGTCGTGCCTAAACTGCGTCACCTTACCCTTCGTACTTACACTGCAATTCCTTACTGTCGTCCCTAACCTGCCTTCCTACCCTGCCTTACCTTACCCTGCATCACATTACCTGCCTTACCTTACCTCTGCCTTACCTTTCCTGGGCCCCATTACCTGCTTACCCTTTCCCTGCCTTACCTTACCCGCATACCTTACCCTGCCTTTTACTCTGCTTACCTGACCTGCCTTTCCTACCTGCCTTACCTTACCCCGCCTTTTTTCACCCCGCTTTTTTTTCCCCGCCTTCCCTTGCCTGCCCCTTTCTTACCCTGGTTACCCCTTTTTATCTTACTTGCCTTACCTTACCCTGTTACCTTCCTGCCCCTTTCCTTACCCGGGTTTTTTGTCCTTTCCTTTCCCCCCTTCCTTACCCCTTTTTTGCTTACCCCGCCTTACCCTACCTTCACTGCCGTACCTGACCCTTTCCCTGCCTTAGCTTCCCTTGCCTTACCTTAATCTGTTTTTTTATCCTCCCTTTCCTTACGAAACCCCGCCTTACCAAACCTGCTTATTTACTTTCCCACCTTACCCGGCCCCTTTCCTTCCCTGCCTTCCCTTTTCCCCCCCTTTCCTGCAACCTTACCTTGCCTTACCCTTTTCCCCCCTTACCCGCCCTTTCTTTTCCTGCCTTTCCTTTTCCCCCCCCCTTCCTTACCCTGCCTTACCTTTCCCGCCTTACCTTTCCATTTCACTGCCCTACCTTTCCTTACCTGCCTTTGTTACCCCGCTTCCCTTAAACTGACTTACCTTATCCTTTCCCCGCCCTTTCTAACCGCATCCTTTTCCCGCCTACCCTACCTGCCAACCTTCCTGCCTTCCCTTTCCCACCTTACTTACCCTGCCTACATACCCTGCCTTCCCTTTCCCCCCTTTCCTTTCCCTGTTTACCCCAGCCTTCCCTACCTTCATGCCTTTCATTCCCTTCCCTGCCTTGCTTCACTGCCCTACCTTACACTGCCGTACTTTACCCTTTCCTCCTTCCTTAATCTGCCTTACCTTTTCCTACCCTGCCCTTTCTCGCCTACATTACCTTACCTTCCCTTTCTTTACTTACCCGACCTCACCTTTTTTCCCTTTCCCCGCCCAAAAATTCCCTGCCTTACCTGCCTTACCTTACCCCGCATTTTCTTTGCCTTGCCTTCCTGTCTTCCTTTTCCCCGCCTTAATCACCCTCCCCTTTCCCTTTTCCTTACTTGCTAGCCCCGCCTTACCTTTCCCCGCCCTACCTACCCCGCCTCCTTCCCTTTCTCTGCTCTCTTTCGCCTTACCTTACCTGCCTTTCCTTATCCTACCTTACCTTTCCCTGCCCACCTTACCTGTCTTCCTTACCCCGCCTTATTACCCTGCCGTACATTTCCTGCCTAAATTTTCTCTTTTTACTTTTCCCCGCCTTTCCCTTTTCCTGTCGTCCCCTTTCCCTGCCTTTCCTTACCCCGTCGTACCTTTCCTGCCTTCCTTACCCTGTCGTACCTTTCCCCTTTGTACCTTTCCCCGCCTTACTTACCCCGCCTTACCCAACGCATTTCCTTACCCGCTTAACCCCTTGCCTTACCTTCCCCGCCTTTTCCTTTCCCCCTTTTCCTTTCCCTTTCTTACCTTTCCCAGCCCCACCTACTTACTGCCGACCTTCCCTTTCCCTGCCTTAGCTTACCCCGCCTTACTTTTAATCTGTCTTTCCCTTTTCTAACCCGCCTTCCCTTCCCCCCCCTTACCTTACCGCCTTTTCCCTTTCCCCCCTTACCCTTTCCCTGCCTTCCCCACCCTGCCTTATTTTCCCCCCCACCTTTCCCCGCCCTTACTTTTCCCAGCCTTACCCCACCCTTTCCCCGCCCTACCTTACCCTTTCCCCGCCTTGTTTCTTGCCCTTTCCTCAATCTGCCCTTTCCTTTCCTACCCGCCTTACTAACCCCGCATTACCCTTTCCTTTTTCCCTTTTCCCCGCCCCTTTCCTTTCCCCCTTTTTTCATTACCTGCCAAACTGAAATGCGGAGTCCAAGGATCAATTTGGCCTGTTCTGTTATCTTTACATGCCCCCCTGCCCCTTTAATAAAAACCGTTCAATCAACCCTCATTTTTTTCGAGATGACTCTAGATTCAAAGCGTTTTACCCTGAAAATCTGCCTTTTCCTGGCAAATTGGCCCCTGTTGAAGATATTCAAAACTGGATGACACAGAACAAATTAAAGCTAAATGCAGATAAAACCGAAGCCATGCTCGTAGGGACCAAACACAAACTGTCTTCCATTACAACAGCTGCAATAGAACTCGGCAATACATCAGTCCCTCTATCCACTGCTGTGAGGTATCTAGGTGTTGTTATCGACAACACACTCTCTATGCAAAAATTCATCACCCAGACCTGTCAGTCGTGCTACTTTCATTTACGGCGTATAAGTGCAATTCGAAAGTACCTGTCCACAGATGCAACAGCCAAACTTGTCACTTCTCTCATTCTTTCACGTCTGGACTATTGCAATTCTCTTTTGTCTGGTCTGCCAGCATCATCTATTCACTCCCTTCAACGTATACAAAACTCCGCAGCTCGACTAGTTCTCAGAAAGAAAAAATCGGAGCACTTGACCCCCCTCTTGCGATCTCTCCACTGGCTGCCTGTGCCACAGAGAGTAGATTATAAGATCAGTACCCTCTGTTACAAATGTCTCCACAAAACTGCACCCTTCTACCTCTGTGAATGTCTTAACCTGTACACTCCTTCACGTTCCCTCCGCTCTGCTGCAGATACCTTGTGCCTACATGAATACCTATATTCACCAATCTACGTTGGCCGCCGTTTCTTTCTCTCTATTTCGGGCTCCATCGACCATGGAAAGAGCTCCCTCTCTCTCTTCGCCAAAGCCCTAGCTAAGACACTTTAATAATCCCATCCTCAAGACATAGTTACATTCAACCCAGATTTCCCCCTCCTGTTTCATATCAGAACTATTCCACCCTTCACTAACACATGTCCTACACCCTGCTAAAGTATATGAACCTGTGTGTGTGTGGTGTGTGTGTGTGTGTGGTGTGTGTGTGTGTGTGTGTGTGTGGTGTGTGTGTGTGTGTTGCTTTTGAAAAACATTTGACTATTGCCATTTTTTTCATAGATTTTGGTCGTGCAGCCTACCAATGTGTGGTAATATCTGTTTGAATTCTATTTGATTATTAGTCATTGGTGTATGGACTGTGTAAGATGAGGTTGAAAGTGCATGCCTTTGATTTGTCTTTGCAAAGATATAGCACAATATTAGTTCCATTTGTTGTTGTTGTTGTTATTATTATTAATATTATTATTATTTAATTATTATTATTATTATTATTATCAACATCATCAACATCATCATCATCATCATCATATTAAAATTAATTATTATTATTAATATTATTATTATTATTAATATTACTATCATCATTTTCTCCTTCCTTCTTTTTCTGTTCTTTCTTTTCTCTTTTACACTCTCTCCTCTTTTCCTTCTATTGCTTCCTCTGTTCACTCCTTTCCCCCTCATTTCTTTCTCTTTCTTGTCCTCATCTATCTGTCTTTACAGCAATCCCTTTGTATAATAAATGAAGATTGATGATGGGTTGAGTTGAGTTGAATTGAGTTCATGTGTGCTGTGCTGTGCTGTGCTGTGTTGCGTTATGTTGTGATGCTTTTATAGCATTGCATTGTATTGTATTCATTGCACTGCATTTTACCCATTGAATTGTATTGTATTGTATTGCATCATATTTCTAGTATCATATTTTATTGCATTGCACTGTGCTGTGTTGAAATCATTGCGCTGCGTTGTATCTGTTGAATTGCGTTTAATTGTATTGTATTGCATTGCGTTGCTTTGTGTTGTACTGCATTGCCTTGTATCAAATTGTGTTGCATCGCATGCATGGGGCACTGTAATCTCCCCTTCTCCCATCTCTCCCGACGTCCCTCCACTTCCTCTGCTTGTCGGTTCAGGAAACAGAAGCAGTATAGCAGCATCATACAAAGTCCGCGCCCCCCGTTGTGACACCAGCCCAGAAACTGGCATGAAACAACGGGCTTTCACACAGCCACCCTGTGGCAGCAGCCCCCGCCACAACACTCCCCACTGGAGTCTTCAGTGACAAGAGGAGCACAGTCCCGCACAGACCCTCCATCTTGGCAGCCAACCGCCACCCTCCACCCGCCACCGCCACCTTTCACCACCACCGCCGCCCTGTGGAGGTTCTGAGCCCACGCGGAGTCTGAAGCGGGAAGACACCAGGGATGGTTTTAGGCTGCCACACTGCAGTGGTGGGGGGTGCACACCTGCAACAAGGGGGTAGGCCCGCTGGGGACCATTGTGACTGACAAGCCGCGCCAAACGACGCTGCAAAGCAGCACGACCAGAGAGGTTCCAATGGAACACAGGCAGCTGTCTTCTAGACTTGAAAACTAGCGTTCTGTTCAATTCAGCGTCCCTCGTCTCTTAGCTTCTAAGTACTGTTTACTGACAATGCCAGACAGACACCATCTTAAGTTTGAAAGGATGTTTAGTGCTGTTCCGGGTTATAGCAGTATGTTCTGGACTTAAAAGTACCATTCCTACAGTTCAAGTAAATATCATCTTACTTTCAAATTAGCATTCATACAGAACAAGATAATGTCTGGAATTCAAAATAGCATCCCTACAATTCAAGATATAATTATCCTCTTAAATTCAAAATATATGAAAACAACCCTACAATTGAAGATGTACCATCATCTTGAATTCAAAATAATATCCCTACAATTCAAAATGTATTTTCATCTTAAATTCAAAACAGATCATAGTATCCCTACAATTCAATAACCTATCTGGGCCACGTCTGGTATCTCAGAGTGTTGAAGGTAGGACAGGAACTGCAGGATAGGGGGAAGTGGGGGGATTGTGGGCTGTGCGCAGGGGCACTGTCCATGTGGGGTATGTTTTTGATGCGTGGAGCTGCAGTTGTCCCGTCGAAGTCTGAAGACGGCCACTTGAGCAGCTCAGCTTAGCTAAAAAATGTCAGCTTATTCCTCTGCTGGTCTGACGCCCAGCCACTGGCACCATGCTTTCCTGAAGAAGCTGTTTCTCAGCATTGTCCTTGCCTCACTGTAGGACACTGGGTGGCTGGCTGCTCCAGGCTGCTGCCTGCCGTGGACAGGAGGTCCTGCCTCTTCGTTACTTCCAATACCACAGTGGGAAGGGATCCATTGCAGCAGCACCACCACAGTTCTCTGGCTGGGGAGGCTGAGTTCTGCCCTGGTGTCTCTCAGGATCTGCTCTCCTCCTGGTGCCTGGAGACTGTGCAGGAAGGACTTGCAGTCAGTCAGGAACACTGTAGTGTTGGTGGGCAGAGAGTCCTCCTCCTGGCTGACAGTCGGCTGCAGTAGCAGAGCGTTCAGCAAGGCCTCAGCACGGTTCACTGGAGACAACAGGGGGCCTGTGGCCAGAGACTTGCTGGTGGTCCTGCCATCAAGCAATCTATTGTACGCCCCCGCTTTCCCCATTTTGTAAAATATTCAAATAAGTCTTTATAAAGTAAGATAAAGATGCAGACATGATCTTCCGAAAGTACGTGTTTCAGTTCAGTGTTGCACAAAAAGGTAGCCCTTGTAGCAAGAAGAAACAGTCACCATGTTCTTTCTGTAAGATGTTCTCATTGAATGTCAGGTTTTGCAGTAAATAAAACATTTATTTATATCTATACTGAGTACTCAGCACTTCATTCAGGCGTTCTCAACAAGATCGTTCATGAAAAAAGAAAAAAAATGTACCATCAATAGTCAACAAACACCAACGTCATTTTACACTAAAACACTTATCAGCTCTCATTAAGAAAAATCGTAATTTATGAAATCGAATACCAACTATTTGACTTCAGCGCAATATTTCTGTTCGCAGGCCACACAACACAGTTTACAAGTTTTTATGCATTAGAAAAATAACGCTATCTACAGCTCAAAATGTTTCATTGGGGATACTAGCCAAACGTTAGCTATTGAACTAGATCGATACCAACTTTCGATACTAAAAACATTCTGCTTGCAAACTGCCACACAAAGAAAAACAATGATGAGAGAACACACTGCCGCCGCTCAGTCCAACACTGTCAGCTAGTAATCTCCCACACAATGAAGTTCTGAGGCGGACAACTTTGTGATCTTTGGTACTTATTGTTCGGCTAGAAAGCGCTGATAAAAAGTGATTTTCAATGAATAAGAAAACAGAGAATTGTGTTTATCGTCAGTGCGAAAACAAGACGCTCGATCTTCCCTAACAAAGTTCAAGGGGTCACTGGCTGAATAACCAGTCTATCATCTTTATACTAACAATATACCACCATTAGCTCCCACAAACATATTCTTATGGATTATATACCAATTTTCGTCATCATCAAAATAAAATACTCAAGAAGTATCTTCTAACTTCAAGTGATTATCACGAATTAGAAACCAAGTCATAATCAAGACAATGTTGTGGTTAGAAAGTTTAGAAAAAAAGAGCAGTGTGTGCAAAAGGGGAACAATCTAAATTCCTTGAACCAACTACGTACCCGTTCAGTAACAATTCCCTAGCTTTATCAGTTCATACAAAAATAATCTATCACAATTATCTTATCACTCTTTTGTAAGTAGGAGTTTAAAGAAAAGTCATAAACAAAGTAAAGACATTTTTAAAACAGAGTTTTAACTGCTTCGCATGTGTATGAAAAAAGTGTCAATGCTTTTGAAGAATTAAGACAGTCCTCGCCTGGGTTACTGACTGGAAGTCGCGGGTTTGAATCCCATAAGATCATAGGGATTTTTCGGACTCCGGCCGGCTCCTACCCAGAGTGAGTGTGCCTGTGGGCTCAGTGGAAGACTGGGACCATACACGTCGAGCTTCATCCCACTTAACGGATGCGAGTTTTGAGATGTTGCTCAAATTACACAGACCAGCACTGCAGGAGTCTGTATCTTCTCGGGCCCGGTTGACTGCCGGTATATATTATGATAGTAAGAACGTAGAGTACAACCCTGCCAAGTAGTCTCAAAGCATATGCACTTCCACACAGCATCATTACGTCATCCTCATTGTCATTGAATCATCATCATTAAAAAAATTGCCTCTGATTCGGTGGTCCCGGTTTCTCTGGTCTCATGGTGACCTCAGATTCGGTTGCCCAATACACTCTGTGCCTGTGTGAGTTTGTGTCAAAGCCTTTGGGGTTGGCGGAGGTTCGCGGGGGACGGTCTTTGGAGGGACGTTGTGGTGTTGCCACCTGGTGGTGGGCAACTCCACTCAGTCTGGGCTCCGCGACTGAGCTAATACTGGTCGTTAGTAGAGGGGGCCTTAGTAGGTGGTGTCCCTGCGTAGTTAGCTCAGAACAGGCACCACTGAACACCACCAAAGTGACCCAGCAGCAGTGCAGGCCCCTCTGGCTGGTGCCCCACGACGGCCTGAAGTGATGGGCACCTGTGGACTTCCGACCCTGAGAATGAGACACAGTGAATCTGGGTGTGGCTGTGGCGGGGAGATGGACATGAGCGGTGTGGGAGCAGTAATGGGCGGGGGGTCGTCAGATATGAGCAGCAAAAAAAAAAAAAAAAAAAAAAAAAATTAAGACAGGCCTGAGTAAATTATCATATATAGATATATATATAATATATATATATATATATATTAGTATATATATATATATATATAAATATATAATTTAATGGTAGCAGACTAATGTTTGATAAACAGCGGTGCATTAATGGCCATTTTTCCCTCTCTAGTGAGTAAAGTACACGGTGTTGTTTAGGCAATGGAAAACAGCATCTAGTTTGTTTTTTTCTCGAATAATTTTGCATTTAGTTGAATTGAATCGAATACCACTATCAGTCACGGCAAATTTCTCTGCCTGAAATTCGGGAAGGGAGAGCACGTCGCCACAAGACCAGAGTCACATAGTTTTATGTTTGCAAATGTATTTGTTTCCCTATGAGAGTGCCTTTTTCTTCTTAAATGTTGCCAGGGACAATTATCTTGTTTCCATGGGTTCTTTTACGTGCATATGGCATGCAGATTATCACAAAGGAAACCCATCCATAATCATCATCATCATCATCATCATCATCATCATCATCATCATCATCATCATCATCATAGCCCACAAGAAAAAAAAATTCGAACCGTTCATTAGCTTTACAATGCTGGGAGCTATAGTATTCAGATGAAAGGATGGAAACCGGAAATTTTCTCCAGGATAGCCCAGACCAGACCACAGAGCAATGACCAAACTGAAAGTCCTCTGGGACAACGAGAACATCGCCATCAGCTTTAAGATCAGACTGATGCGTTCCCTGATCATGTCCATATTTTTTTTTATCATGAACCAAAACAGCAGACATTGAAGGAGGATACAGGCAATGGAGATGAGATTCTTTCGCACACTTTTTGGTATCTCGTACAGAGATCACATTCTCATCTCATCTGCTCCCATAACCCCCTCAGGGGTCGTAGGGGCACTGCATTGACGAACGTTGCACCAGCTGGCTCCATTTGCGGTGGTTGTGTGCAAGTGCCTGGGTTGTGGAGAAGCTCTTCCCTGTCCATTCAGTGATGTTGTCTGCCCATTTCTTCCTCTGTGTGCCTCGCCTTCTCTTCCCCTGCACTGTTCCCTGCAGAATATTTTTGACAACCCATCTGATCTAGTCACATGTCCAAACCAATCAGAGCTTCCTTTGTCGACTGTGTCAGCAGGTTCGTACTGGTTTTACTTGTTGTTGGGTTTTTTGTAACTTTCGTTGTTGGTAGTGTGGTCCATGTATGAAATGCCCAAGTAGTCTTCTGAGCATCTCATCTCTAGAGCCTGCATCTTCCATTGTAGATATCTACTGCATTCAATGTCCAGGATCGCACGCATACAGATATGTAAGAGATAACTAGTGCATGCATAGCTTGACTTGGTCCTGAAGAGATTATCGGTCCTGTTCCAGATAGTCTTGAGCTTTGGGGCCATTGCTGCAATTGTTTGTGTAGCTCTGCGAGGATTTTCGGTTTTTGAACCTTCTTTACTAATAATAGCTCCCACGGTACTTGGAAGTGCTCTACATCCTCAAGTTCTTTTCCACTGATATTGATCATGGTAGTGATTAGCTGGTACTAGTTTGTCATGATTTTGTTACTCGCACTGATCTCCATCCATATCTGGAGAAATGTATTTGTCCAGTGGTACACTAAGCTGGTTATTCCTGTTCATTTCCTGCAAGTCCGTCGATGTCATCAGCAAACCTAGGTTGGTGATTATCCGCCCTCCATATACTGACTGAGCCAGTGTGGATCTTCTAAGGCATCAGTCATTATGCGCTCACGGAAGACATTAAACCAGTGTATCGATAGGAGACAGCATTGAGACTCCCACTGAGGCATGGAACCACACTCCAAAGTATGCCTTGGAAAGCACAGCGCTGGTGCTTCTTGTGTTAGTTCATTGATGGTCCCTAATGATCTTTTTGTCCCATGTTGTAATTTCTTCATCGTGGCCATAATGGCGTCGTGAGCTATAACACGGTCAAACGCCTTTTTGAAAGTCTATGAAGACGTGTATAGTTACTGCTGGTGCTGCTGTATTTCTCGCACAGAACTCGGAGATTGAATATTTTTTGTTCTGTGGAGCTTCTGTTTGGGCGGAAGCCTGCCTGTTCTAAGCGATGATAATTTTCTGCCTGTGGCTTTAGTCAGTTCAAGATGACTTTTAACATCACTTTACAGGCAAAGCTTATGAGGCCTGAACGTTTGATAGTTTTATGGCATTGCTGTAAATTGCCTTTCTTGGGAAGCAATGATGATGAGTGAATGGGTCCATGTGTTGGGCCAACCTCCAGTCTGCCAGATCTGAGTTGCAATTCTTTTGAGGAGGACTTCACTGTTCCTCCCCCCCCCCTATTTGATCACTCTTTCTGGGATTTTGTCAATGCCTGCAGCTTTCCCCCAATTTCAGTGAGTTTATTGCTGCCATCAATCTTTTCACGAAGATAGAAAGTCATCTTCTGACGAGTACTGACTTGTAAGTAAACTGGGGTCCTCTTGTGCCCTGAAGGTGTAGAGCTCATTAACAGACTCTGTCCCATCTGTTAAGATATCTTTTTCTTCCTTTTTCCTCTGTGAGGCAGTTTCCGTCTTTGGCTTTGATGCTGGTGACCTTTGCTGTTTCTGGCTGTGTGATCTCTTTCAAAAGGTTTGATAGGACTCTTCTCACCCCTGTTGTTCTTGTCCAGTTTTCTTCAATACTGAACATCGTTTCTCATCCATTCTTCTTTGTGCCTTTTTCATGTCTCTCTTGATCTTTTTTATGCTGACTCTCGTATTCTTCTGCTCCTGTATGTGTACTTGACACCTTCAATTAAACTTCGTTTTATCACTACATATCCAATTTTATCTGTTGATCATGGTTGTTATTTTCTGGCGAAGCTTGCCAAGTAGATCCTTTGCTGTTTCCGTCATCTATCATTGAAGATGTTGGTTATTGGCTCTGCATCTTAATCCAAGTGTATCAGTGCAGCAAATTTTACCACTTATTTTTTGCTTTGGAAGGCTTTTGGCGATGGTAGGGTCCTTTTCATCTTTCTAGTTGTATTTAGAGCCCTGATGCTCTTAGGCTTGTTGATCTTCAGCTGATTTTAAAAGTTCAAAAACACCAGGTCGTGGTCACTGCCCATGTCTGCACCTGGAAAGTCCCTCGTCTTGGCTCTGTTTGATGCCAGATCTGAACCGGTTTTTGTACCAGATGTAATCAATCTGGTTGTGATGGGTTCCATTAGGTGCATGCCTCGTCCAGCGTACGGGAATGCCTTGTTTCCCAAGGTGTTTGCAAGCACCATGGTTGTTGAAGCTCTGGCAAATTCCAGTAGTCTGAGTCCTCATTCGTTGGTAGCTGTATCACAGGAGGTCCACCAGAATTTGCTCCAGTCTTTCAGAGAATCATCACCCACCTTAGCATTCCAGATCTCCTTGAATAATTGGATGCCTTTTTTGTCAGCTTTGTCGATGATGCCTGGAGCTGCATGTAAAATTCCCACTACTACTTCTTCATCATGTTCTATGTTGGCGCATAGCTTGTAACCACTGAGAGTGTTGAAAGGGCTGCTTTGATTCAGAAGGTTATAAGTCCTACTGTTACTGGGCAGCACCCGAGCACAGAGATTTTGATGTCTTGTTGACAAGGAAGCCTACGCCCATTGGTGTGCTTGTCTAATTACTCTACTATAGTAGAGTACACGTCCATCACAGTAAGATATTGTCCAAAATTCTTCCATGTGACTTCACAAAGCCCACTACATGCCCAGTGTAACATCCTTCCATTAGTGGTGAGTTCTTGTAGCTTTTCCTGTTTGGGCAAAGTGTTCGACATCCATGTGCCATGGGTAATATAACCTCTTTACACGGATTCGGGTTCCACCAGTAGCATCCTTTAGACACCTCTGCCCTGATGGGAGACAGAGTGCGGTCCCTTGTTTGACCCGGGCGACGACCGATTCCGGAATGGCCATTGGTATTTTCTTCATCATGCAGTGTATCAGGCCAAGTACACTAGGTGGAGCATACATCCCCCTCTCCTGACTGCTTTTGGGTACGGGGCTGTCTCCCGCCACATGGAACAGGTATACAGGTTACATGGTTACCGATAGTAGGAGCTCCGAACTCCGGGATTTTTCCTCAGGTTACTCCCGGAGCCTATCCCGAACGGGGTATCCGCCAAGCAAGCGGAGGTTTTGAGATCAGGGTTTTTCATTCCCCTAGGTGAGCTGCCTTCCCAGGCTGACGAGCCCCACCTACCCGAAACAACTGTTTTAAAGACAGGACTCCAGAGGCCCCGCCTGCAACCCCTTCTCTGTCGTAGAAGCAGTCCGCGACCGTGCACGCCAGGAGCTGGACTTAGTTGTCAGAGGCTAGATAGTGGGAGCTTGTCCCCACTACCACCCGCGGCTATGACAACCTTGGAGACGAGAGATCACATTACTAACTAGTAAATGAAAACCAGAACTGAAAACGCCATCGGGCGATGTGGACTCTTGACCAGTGAATAAAACCCAAACTGAAGTGGTACGGGTACGTCACACTGGCCAAGACTGTCCTACTACAGGGAACAGTACAAGGAGGAAGACGAAGAGGTAGACAAAGAAATCGATGGGAAAACATCATCAAAGAGTGGACTGGCAGCCTTGAGTGAAACGACATACTGGATAGCTGAAGAACGCGAGGAGTGGAGGAAGGTGGTTGCAACATCTTCAGTCGACTAGACTAGGGGATAGGTGAAGGGAAAGAGAGCAGTGTGCAGAAGGAGGCAGGGATCTGTCATCCTCCGGGTCCTGTCTCGTGCATTTGATTTGGTATGGCTGTAAGGATACTTCACCCCCTCCTCAACCAAAAGACGTGAAAATGGTCCCCATCCTTCTCCATGACCCCTCACCTGATCCTCAACCCCTCCCTTCAACAACAAGCTTTCCTGACCCTCCCACCACCTCCTCCTCCTCTCCTCCTTACCAAACCTGCCCCATTCCTACCCCCTTCCCCAGTCCAGACCCTTCGCTCCACGCCAACGCTCACGTCTCATCAAGTGACCCCTCTACACTGCAACGCACTACACCCTACACTCTCACTGAGATGTATAATAATGCTGCAGTAACCATGCTCTACAGTCAACTCATTGCTGCAAACCTCACCAACTCCAACATGCCGAGCAAAATACATACACTTGAATCTCAACTTTTGCAAACAAGACAACAGATAGAACACAACACCCCAAACATCTCTGATTCAGAGATCAGAATGAAAAACTCCATGAAAATCATGAAACAAGCAGTTTCAAATCAAATCAACGAACTACAAGACAGCCACAAAACCCAGCAAACCCAACTGAAAGAAACAGCAAACAAACTCCAGTCAATCAAAGACAGTCAAAGCAATGTCAACAACGGCACCAAGACACAACTACAGACTCTCTCTGCTGCCAAACAGTCACATCATTCAGTGACACAGACAGACAATGCAAACACAGAGCCTCCTCCTGCTGAACTGTCCCCCAAAACAGAGAAATATTGTGTAGATGTTTCAACAGATTCACTCTCAGTCACTGCAGACAAACCACTGACACAATGTAAACAAATCAACTCTTCATCTGTGCACACACAGACTAACAAGCAGCCAACTCTTGCAGACAAATTGCAGACTGATGCATTTAACATGATAAAAAAGCAAGAGCTCTCTATGAATGAATACGACTTTAAACATTAGCGTACACTCAGCTTTAAACTGAACACAAAGTAATGTCAAAACTAATTGGTAATTAGCTGTGATTGTCCTAGTTTATGTTCTTAAGCAATTAACTTTGCATCTGTTGCATTGTCTGAAAGAACTTCAAATCCGTTTGAAACATCTACACTATATTTCTCTGTTTGTGGGACAGTTTTAGTCAGTACTTAATACATCACTTCACAGACGTTCTGGTTCCTAAAGATATCTTCCCGTTTCTCCATATAGTACAGTACTTGAGAGTGGAGTGAGACATTTAAGAAACGTTTGATAGCAAGTATATATATTTATTCTATTTGTGAATGAACAGTAAGTCTCCATATTTTGGACGCATGTGTAAGATTGTATTTAAACATCAAACAATTTCCAAGATAAAGAACAATCTACTGAATTCAACTTTTTTAATGGTTTAAAGATTTTGATTACACCTTTTTTCCCTTTCCTGCAAGATTCACGCCATGCAACATTCATACTTAGCTTCGTTGAATATGTCATCCCTAGGTATTTATAAGAATTCACTACTTTCACTTCAGCATTTCCATAAAACCATTTTTTTCGCACTTATAAATGTCCACCCATTCTAAAAATCATGATGTTCATTTTTTCCATATTGACTGTTAAATCTAGGCAATCTGCCTCTTCCTTTAATATATCTAGTTGGTTTTGTAAACCTAGTACCGTGTCAGACAAGAGAATCATATCATCGGCAAATAGTAGTAAAAACACCTCATTGGCTCCAGGGATAATTTGAATACCATGTTTTCGTTTTTTGTTAGTTCAACAGCTAATTTGTTGAAAACAATAGTGGGCTTAAAATACAGCCTGCTTCACTCCTTTTGGACATTCGAAATATTCAGAATAATCATATCCTGTCCATACACATGTCAAGACTGATTTTTAAATACTCCTTAGTGCCATATATACTTTACCGTTTATTCCATTTTTATGCAGAACAATCCATAAGATATTATGATTTACAGAATCGAACGCCTTTCGAAAATCGACAAATGCCACAAATAGTTTTTATTTGGTTGCAAGTATTTTTGAACAATAGAGTAGAGGGTTAATATATGATAAGAAATAAATATAAAATTTTTTCCCAAAACCTCAAAACCCCCTTTTATCAAAAAAAACATTTACTGAATCTCCAAAAACATCAACTTCGCAGAAAAACGAAAAATTAAATCTGAAAAAAAGCGTTTAACGGGGAACAAAAAAAAACACAAAAAAAGTTTCATTTAAAGCAAAAAAAAAAAAAAGGGGAAGGGGGAGAAGAGAGAGAGAGAGGGGGGAGAGAGAGAGAGAAAGAAAAAGAGAGAGAGAGAGATGGGGAGAGAAAAAGAGCACCGTACAATTTTAAAACCCTATGAAATTTGAATAATTTTTTTTCAAATTTATCAACACAAACACCATTACACCACTGTTAATTTTAATATTGTACATGATAAGAAACGCCCCAGAAATCCCTTTTGAAATAGGTAGTTAAAAATCATATTTTTTAAAAAAATTTTTCAAAACACAAAAGCGTTTTACAATTTAAAAAATTCACACCCCATACAAAAAGAGAGAGAGAGAAAAGAGGGGGAGGGGAGAGGAGGAAACGAGAGAGGGGAGAGAGAGAGAAGAGAGAGAGAAAAGAGAGAGAGAGAAGGGGGAGAGAGAAAGGAAAATAATTTGGAAAAAATTAAGGGAGGATATATTTTCTTTGTTTCCAACCCGATCAAATTTTTTATTTTTTTAAATTTTTTTTGCATCAATTGGGTTAAAAAAAGACTTTTGAAGATTGTAATGAATTTGGGGTTGTCAAAAAAGAGTCAAAAAGAAGTCCCCCACCACAGGGGCCCCGAGAAAAAAAAGCTAGATTTGAACAAAAACTATTCTTGGGGTTTTGGGCACAAGGTCTTCAGAAAAATTTTTGGAATAATCATTGGGAAATTTTCTTTTAAGGATGATAAAAAATTCCGCAAAATCTTAAACATCATGATGTCTTTGTTAAAACTTTGTCTTTGGTGTAGGGGAAATATTAACTGAGTATAACCACTTCTAGTAAGGTGTCTTCTGCAGAAGAACCGTTTAAGAGCACGTTTATACAGACTTAAAAGGGTTTTCCCATAGTGTTTGCACCTAGCAGAATCCCACAGTTGAAGCATAATCTGTTGAGGATTGTATATAAGCTTGAAAGAAATTTTTTCTTGAATGAAAGTCAAGAAAATGTTTAAATTTTAGTCAATTGGTATACTCTTTGAGACATGTATTTGCACAGATGGGATAGTGATGGTACCAGCTGAGATTTCATCAATTGATTACTCCTAGAACTTTGTGGTGAGAGGCTTGTTCTTGTTTCCTTTCAATATGGTTGGAGAAATTAATGAATGATTTTGGTCGCTTTTGTATGGTAGTGATAAGCATGCATTTTGTTTTTTGGGGGTGATAGACATGTGATTAGTTCAGTCCAGTTGACAAGATCATATGCTATTTTGCAATATCTTTGCAAGAGATTTAATGTCATATGCTTGCATGTATGGTGTTTTCGTCAGCAAAAATTTCGCATTTAGATTTGATATGGGGAGGAGGTCATTTATGTATAATGAAAAGAAAAATTGGTCCTAAGATGGATCCCTGTGGTACCCCCATAATGATGGTTTATAGTGTGGATGTGGACGTAAGCTTTGAAACACTTGTTGGGCCTGTTTGTAAGATAGAAGCAAGAAGTTCAAGAGTATTTGGTAGATAATATATAATTTCTAGCTTTAAATGAGAAGTCGCAGTCAATTGGTTATCAAAGGGTTTTTTTTGACATCTACAAATAATACTCCACAAAGTTTATTGCCCATTAATTTTGACACCCCATTGTCTACAAGACTGTCAATCCCGGGGATGCACAGTGATTTTTTTAAATCCAGACGATTTGGGTGAAGTAATTGTTAATATCTATAAGGACTATGTGTTTATTCTAGTTTTTCCAAGGGTTTTGAAGGTAAGATAAAATAGAGATTGCCTATAATTTGAGGGATCACAAGTGTCTCCAGACTTTTTGGATCGGAATCACCTTAGCATTTTTGGGAAGGCGCTGGGAATAGTTCTTATGAAGACAAAGGTTATAGATATGTGTCAGAGTGTCTGTAATAACTGGAGCTGAGAGTTTCAGTATTCTGCCACTATTCCATTAAGACCACCCCGTACTTGATTGTTTGGGGTTGGTCAGGTAATTGTAAACCTCAGAAACAGATATGAAGGGTAAGTGGAGTTTTGATGGAATAAGCTTTTTTGGTAAATATTTTATTTCATTGAGATCATTGGACTTTGAATTTATCATTGCTAATTATGTTAAAAAAATATAATGAAGTAATTGTTCACTTTTCGGGCAGAAATATCTTTAATTACGTTAGATTTGGAAGATAATTGTTTAATTTGTTATTGATTGATTACCTTCCATACAGTCTTTGAACTTTTTTTGGATAAAGTAGATCTGGAAATATTTCCTTTTCTCTCGCCGTTTTTGTGAGTTTAGGCATTTCTTAATTTGTTTGCCCCCTCATAATATTTTGTTCTTTTAAAAATCTCTAAGATGGGCATGCTTCTTCTAGTTCCTTGAAAACCAAGGTGGTTTGCGGGACATGTTTGATCCTTATGGTTTTTTAAATGGGGCATGTTTTTTATACATTTCAGTAAAAACTTTTATCCAGAACTCAATGGCCATGTCTGGATAAGTAATATTGAATGTTTCCGAGAGCATGGAACTGCTTAACCTAGTAAAAAAGCTGCTAATTAAATTTGCAAAAAACGACGGTTAAAAGTTTTTATGGCCAGGTTTAGGGAATTTTTGTTCCTTTTTTTGACCAGTGGTACAGACGGGGATGATCGCAAAAGTTATGTACAGGACCACATTTCTATTATGTTTTTAGGTCTGTATATAGATGTGATCAATATTTTTGGTAAATTTGATGTGACTCTTGTAGGTGAAGAAACAATTGGGGAAGATTTAATGAGTTAATAACTTGGGTCCATTGGTTGTTTACTTTTGCTAGGGCAATAATAAAAACCCTAGTAAGAATTGTCCTAGATTCTAATAGGATACATTCACATGGAGTCAAACTTGTCTATCCCAAAATTTTTCTTTCTGATGGATTTCTGTAGCAAAAACCCCCTTATAATAGGTGCTGGCCCTTTTATAGCTACTTCATCCAGATGGATTCTACTTCATAACAAGATGGAAAAGAACGTTTGAACGTTACAGACTCACTAAAATAGATTAGATACCGTTTCTTTGGGGTTTTGCGGATCTTTCGCACATTTTATATCTGGAATGGAAATGTCAGTGATTTGGGTTTTGTGTTGACTTGGAAAGCCCTAGTAATGAAATGGTTTTGCCTTGGTTTTTTGATGAATCTTGTTATATCTCGATGTTATTGACTGCATCGTTTTTTATTTAGGGGCAAAATTTCGTAAGCCATCTTTGGAAAGGCCCTGAATTGTGCCCTGAATACATCCATTGAAGTTAGTTTGGGGGAAAAGTATTAAGTGTTTCAAGAATGCTGAAGATAAGGAAGAAAAGAGAGACAATGAATAATAAAAATAGGAGGGGAGTGAATACTTGATAGGGTATAGTGGTGGAAGGGGGAAGAAAGGAGAAAATCAATTACCACTCTGAGCACACAATTTGTGTATAACTCCATCAGTCCCACAGAATCTGACAAAAAAAAAGAAGAATTTAAAATTTCCCCAGGGGCTGGCTGGCTACCAAGAAAAGGGAGATATAAAAAACCAAAAAAACCAACAGCAACAACAGAGCAACCAAATCACCATCAACAAGCGAGGCCAGACAATACAGTAAAGCACCTGTAAATAAAAGATGCCAGAATATGAATAATAAGCACAACTACAATCAGCACGTTTCCTGGAAAAATGATTTTACAAGAACATTTTTAAAAAGAAGGAACAAAAAAGAAAAGAAAAGAGAAAAAAAGCGATGAGCACGATCAGCACTGTTCCAGAAAGCTTGGTTCTGGAGTAGGAGATTGTCACTGGTTTGTCCTGTCACTGTTTGCTTCACACTGCAGCACTGGGTGGGCGTGTCTCGAGCACAGAATAGAGTAATGATATAAAATTAAACTGGGCACCAAATTGACATCTCAAGGCCATGGTAGCAAAAAACAGGAGTAAGTCCTTGTAAGATGTTATGCAACTTGTAACTAATGATTGGTTAAGGAATAGTTTAACACATGCATGCAGTATGAACGCACATAAAAAATCCTTTTTCACACACAACACAAAACACACACACACACACACACACACACACTAGTGCACACATACCCACACATAGGTGAAACCTGCATACCCCCACACAAAACACACACCCCACACACACCACATCACCCTTAATGTGAAATATGGTAGGTGGGGGAATTTGTCACACCAGTTTCTAAATGTAACCCTAGACAGAAAAGTTGGAGCTGGGTGAAGTCTGGTGGCGACACTGGGTGGGGGAGGGTGGGGGCTGATGGTGGGGAGGAGTGGGTCGTCACATATCGAAAATGTGGGAGGGTTTGTCTGTTGGCCCAGACACTGTCATTCAGGGGTTGAGGGTAGGTTTGGCGTCCTGAAATCCGTGATGAAAAAGGGTATCCAGGGACGTGATACCCTTTTTGAAGCAAGGTAAGGGTTTTCATCCACTGACCCCGGTTTCGATTCCCGTAGCAGAAAGGGGGATCTATCCGCTGGAATAAATCAACATTGCCGACTCCACACTCCCCCACCAGTCTTTGGATGAGACACTAGAACCTGAGGCCCTGTTGGCAACACACACGGCAAAACGATTTTGTCCACGACGATAAATCCTGTCCGCTTTTGCGTAAGAGTAAACCATGTGCGTGCCGGTGGAACAGATACATAGTTTATAACAAAACCGCATACCACGGGGACTGGATGTAACAAAAAAGCACATAAGTGCCTTATTCCTTAGTCACTCGATATAAGAAAGAATGAAATAAATAAATAGAACATTATCCTACTAAGTGTACTAGCCTAAGTCCAAGTCTGACTCCGACTATAATACTCTGCATTAAGTCTACCAAAAGACACATTGGATGAGAATACTAACAAAACAGAGGTATTCTATGAGAACGCACACCTCAAAATCTTAGTGCACAGGTGAAAACCCCATTCTCGCATGTTCGGACGAAGTAGGCCATTGTTGCCTGTGTGACACGGAGACAAAATAGAAACATATCAAATACCCGACGGGGAACTGTACGTTAAAACGCGCATGTGAGGGGCTTATACCATTATCCTAAAGAAACACAAAACAAAGACAAGACTAAGGATCCTTATTCTTCTCCTTCAGAACATGCCCCTCTCTTCAACTCTCTCACTCTCTCTCTCTCTCGTGTCGTTCAGCTGCTCACTCTAGGTCGACTCTCTCTCGTCATCACGCTCTCGTCGACTCTCCTCCTCTGCTTTTACGGTTCTCGCGAATCAAGCCTCTGCCCCCCCCCCCTCTCTCTCTTCTTCTTCTATCTCTCCTTTCACTCTCTCTATCTAACAGAAACCTCACAGACCCCACCCCTCTCCTCACACTCTATCACATGAACTCTCTTCTCTCTATCTTCTCTCGATCATCATCAGCCCAGGAGCTCTCGCGCGGCATCTCATCTCTCCTCTCTAGCGGGCGGGCGGGTACTAGATCGGGGTTTAACTCACGTGCAGGGGGACATCACGTGATGTGAAGGAGAAGATGTACTGAACGCTGCTCCGATATTATTGTGCAATAATAACTAGTTCTAAGTGGCTTTAGTTCTCATTGTTGGCAGGTAGTTAGATCAGGAGATGAATTTCAGTACAACTGTACAGGGCTCTCTGAGTGGGACATTTGCAGCAGTATTTTGCCTGTTTCATGTCGAAAGGGGCAAATTCCAAATCTGGCCATGCCTACCTCCATCCTGACACTGAAAAAGCTGGGGAGATGGTGTCCTTGTCGGACTGACCTCCCCTATCTAATTTTGGGGGCCATATATTGGCGTAGTGACGAGTAGACCAACCCTGGACCCCACCCACCCTAAAGTCTCTCTGCGCAGGACGAAAGCTGAGGCAAACGAATATGACCACGGTGGGTGGTCAAACTGTTGCAGAACACTTACTCGGCAGGGACCAAACCAGTGCAGAGGTGCTGCCAGACACTTCTACGTCCATCGCACCACAGACTGATTCCTTCTCTATGCAAAGCAACTTCCCGGAAACTGACGCTGAACACAATCACAGACACTAATAGTGAAGCTGGAAAACCTTATGAAGAGCTACAGTGGACAGATTCAACAGCAGAGCTTCAGTGTGTTGACACGACAGTGTTGGTGTTTGAAAGATAAATGTGGAGACCTAAGAGGAGACATGGCCAATCTCAAACACTGAAACATAGAACTAGTACAGACAAATACAGAACTTATGCACAGATGGATAAGCTGGAAAAGAGGGCTGACCAAGCAGGACGATCACGTGAAACACCATCATTAGTTTCATGGCTATAGAAGAAACCAAATGGAGATATGCTGACTGTGAGATGGCAGTGAAAAACTCTTCTTTACTGAAAGGAATGATGTCAAGGATGTAAAGGGATAATAGAGTGGCCCGTATCACTTCTAAATCAAACGCTCCTCATAATTGCCAGATGCTGTCTTTTATCAAGAAAAGGTAATACTAATAGCAGGCAAAATCTCACGCTGCAACGGCCAACTCGTATGTTGGAGCGTGAAGATTGTTCACTAGCCTGATAGGGAAAATTCTCGGCTAACAGTTGACCCCATAAATTAAGAAGTTGCTCGAGCGAGGGGATACAAGTAAGAATGGTTTTTTGACCAACTGATAATAAATGGAGAAAATGTGACTCTCAATGATCTCCATAGAAAGCAATAGCTGTTTGGCAGGCCCATACACACATATGTCCCTAGACATAATTCACAGGGAAAGCCAGAAAGTAAACCTACACCAGTCATTAGTGGGCCAGTCAGTCACACAGGCCATCCCCCTTTGTGCTGTAGGCATAGAGCCTGACACAATAGGGCTTTGTGCTGTGGAGCGTGACAGACACACAACTGGCCTTAAGGAGCAAGACAAAGACAGGTCTGACCAAGGTTACTAGGCTTAAGACTAACATCTGTCCTCCAGGATTTGTGTGGTTGTAGGCTGCCCTCCAATAAAAAGCCTGTGTTAAGAAATGATGATGGCAGTACTGATGATAGCATTAACTTGGTTTCTAGTCTCATCGATATAAATTTATAGTGATAGTGTTAGTTTAGATGATGTAGATGCATTGAATCATAGCAATAAAAATGACACAAATAAAACCTTTTCTTTTTTATCCTGGAATGTAAATGGGTTGCTTTCTAAACTCACTGACAGAGATTTTGTATCTTATGTGCATAGCTTTGATTTCATATGTCTGACAGAAACGTTCCTGGAAAATATCCAGCCAGATATTTTTAGTGGCTCTAAGGCTATTTGTAAGTCTGCATCAAGGGAGACGATCCAGTAGGTTAGTTTGTTTAATAAAGTATGAGTTAGCTGCCCTTTTAAAATGTTTGGATGTTCCTTATTCTAACATTTGTGTGTTTCTCTTTGACAAATCCTTGTTGTGGACTTCAAGGAATGTATTATTGGTATGAGTGTATATACCACCTGAAGGTTCACCATTTTATAACATGTTTGACAATGATAATGGAATTGCAATGCTAGAAGAATGTTTAGTCAGTTGTGTGGTATCATTGGATCATCATCATCATCAATGCCTTTGTGCCTTATTGGCACATAGGGCAGCAACAAATGTTTTCCACTCCTGTCTGTCCTGAGCCAGCTTCTGAATGGTTCCCCAGGTATGTTGGAAGGTTTTCAGCTCTGTTTTGCTAGTCCGACGCCAAGTGTTCTTGGGTCGTCCTTGTTTGTGTTTTCCCTCTGGTGTCCAGTGGAGGGCTGTTCGGGCGATGTTTCCCTGTTCCCGACTGCAGATATGACCTATCTATCCCCATTGCCTATGCATGACAATGGTGTCCATGCTTTCCTGGTTGCAACGGGCAAAAAGTTCTTGGTTGGAGATGGTCTCAGGCCAGAAGATGTGCAAGATTCTTCTGAGATTCTTCCTGTGGAATGTGGATAGTTTGTCGAGGTCACTCTCAGTCATCCTCCAGCACTGCGAGCCATACAAAAGGGTGGAAAGTACACAGCTCTGGTATAGTCTTAGTTTGGTTCTGGTGCTGTACTGGGACGATTTCCACACATTGTTCAGATTTCTGTAAGCATTTCTTGCTTTGCTAATCCGGTTCTTGATGTCGCTGCCTGCTCCGCCGTCATGCCTAACAGTGCTCCCGAGATACGTGAACTCTTCAGTTGTTGGTAAATCTTCTCCATTCACTGTAACCGGTGAGGGGTTCTGAACGTTCAGTGTCATCACCTCTGTCTTCTTCTGACTGATTTTCAGGCCTACTTGCTGTGCGAAAGTGCTGAGACGGGATGTCTTCTCTTGAATGTGATGGTGGGTATGTTAGAGCAGTGCCAGATCGTTGGCAAAATCTAGGTCTTCAAGCATTGAGAAGGGGGTCCATCTGATGCCTCATGACTGGTCAGCTGTTGTCTGTCTCATCAACCAATCAATTGTCAGGTTGAAGAGTAGTGCTGATATGGGGCAGCCTTGTCTGACGCCGGTTTGTACACTAAAACTGGTTTTGCTGTTTCCTACTCTGCATGTGAAGTTGTTGTAGAAGCTCTTAATGACTTGGATAATCTCCTGTGGAATTCCATATGCTCGGAGTATGCGCCATACACTTTCTTGATGAATGCTGTCAAAGGCTTTTTCAAAGTCTACGAAGTTGATATACAGCTGTCTCTGCCATTCCATGCACTGTTCGATGATGTTGCGCAGGTGAAGATCTGGTCTATGCATCTTCTTCCTGGTTGGAAACCTGCCTGTCCTTTCTGAGTTGTTGGTCCACTGCCTCTGAGATTCGTCCGATGATGATCTTTGCAAGAATCTTGCTGGGAACAGATAGCAGAATGATTCCTCTCCAGTTGTTACATTGTTCAGGCTCCTTTCTTTGGGATCTTCATGATGACTCCTTCTGTCCAATCTGCTGGTAGCTGTTTCTCCTCCATATAGCTGCAAAGAGTGGCTGCAGAACTTTAGATGCAAACTGGATCTGCTTGAAAAGTTCTGCATTGAGGTTGTATTGGCCAGGGCTTTTCCTATTCTTGAGAGAGCTGATTGCTGCTATAATGTCTTTCTTCTCTGGTGGTGTGCTGTTCACATTAAGATCGGCATCAGGATCTTGTACATCTGCCTCTTCAGTTAGTGGTGGTCTGTTGAGAACTTCGCTGAAATGTTCTGCCCATCTTGCTTCTTGCTCTGCTTCTGTGGTAAGTATTTGGCCTTGTTTATCTAGGAGTGGTGTTTCGGTATTGCCCCGGTACTTGCCACTGACAGTCTTGGTAATCTTATACACCTGTCCCTGCTCTCCCTTTGTGGCGGCCTCCTCTGCTTGTTTTGCAATATCCATCCATGTAGGTATGCTTGTCTGTTCTTGTCATTCTCTTCACAGTATGGTTTGCTTCTCTGTACTGTTGTTTGTACCTCTCTCTCATCTGCTCTGACTTTTTCTCTAAGATTTTCTTCTTCAGTTCTTTTCTGTTCTGCCAGGTGTCTGCTGTAATCCACCTTTTTCTCTTCCTCTGTCTCTGTCCTAAGCACGTTTCACTGGCTTGTGTGTAGGCTGTCCTGACTTTTTTCCACATGGTGTTTATATTAGTCGTGTCTGGAGGTGTGTAGTTTTCAGTATCCACCAGTGCTTGGAACTTGTTTTTCAGCTGGAGGGTGAAAGCACTCTTTACTTTGGTGTTGCGCAGCTTTTCCACATCAAAATGTTGTTGTCTTGGTTTCCCAGATCCATTTTTCTCAGCTTCACTTTTAGGGTTGCAGTGACAAGGTGGTGATCGATGCCAACATCGGCTCCTCTCCTTACTTTTACATCTAGGAGCGATCTCCTCCATGTCCCATTGATCATCAGGTGGTCGATCTGGGTTTTGTCTCTTCCATTAGGGGAACACCAGTTAAGCTTGTGGATCTCAGGGTGTGCAAATAATGTCCCTCCAATGGCCAGGTTGTTTGGGTATCATTGGATGAAGTAGATATAATACTGTGTGGAGGCTTAAACAGCAGGACATCAAACTTTTCTTCTTATCATGTAACAAATGACTTTAATTCAGATTCCCATATTAAAAGCATGTCTCTCAGTAGTAATCGTAATTCTGAAGATTCTGGTATCAATAATTATGGTAAATTATTATTAAATATGTGCACTGTTCTTGGTTTACAAATTATAAATAGTGTATGCAATGGTGACCAGCTAGGATGCTATACATTCATTTCTGATGGAGAATGCAGTGTTAATGATTATTTTTTAGTGTCAGATGATTTGTTCTCTCAGATTTTTGACTAATTTCGTTTGTTTGTTGCTAAGCATTCTGATTTTGATCACCTTCTTCTTGAATTACATATTAATCTAGTATATGATACATGTACCATAACTGAGGAGCCAGCAGTTGTGGAAAAGTTTGTGTGGGATGAACACAAACTCTCAGTTTATAAAGAAAATCTCTGTGAAGAGAAAATGTGATAACAATTTCTAAATGCCTTCCAGATGAATGATGAGAACATTGATGAAGCTCTAGACTTATTTAATGATCTCATAAAAACCAGTGCTGTTTGTATGAAGAAACAGGTTCATATCAATAAAAGTCTATCAAATGATACATGGTTTGATATTGAATGTAAAAGAATGAAATGTAGAGTCAGAAAATTTTTGAAGTCTTACTGTAAAACATTAAAGAACAAAGAAAAGAAACTTGTACTGTATCACAAGAAGGGAATATACATACATGCTTGTAAGGAAAAAGAAAGAGTATAACAAGAAATTACTTGCAGATATGATGTCTTCCATCACTTCTCAAGTTCAGTTCTGAAAGAATATTAAGAAGGCTTCATTTAGAAAGAGTCAGCCAAAAAATAATATATCTGTCAACAGATGTTTGCATCACTTCAAAACCCTGCTAGAGAAAGTCTCAGTAGACAACTCCATGAACTCTGATGGTGACTATGAAGAAACTGAGGAAGATTTTGATCATCCTATATCTAAAGATGAAATATTATTGGCACTTAGAAAACGTAAACATGTTAAAGCAGCTGATCCTGATCAAATCATTGGAGAATTACTAAAAAAATGGTGGTGAAAATGTTGTACTTTTTCTGCTAAAGTTATTCAACAAAATCTTTGATAATGGTCTTTTTCCAGATAACTGTACTGAATCTATCATTCTAACATTACACAAAAAGGGGATGTTGACAACCCTAATAACTACCGGGGAATCTCTCTTAGTGATATAAGTAGTAAGCTGTACAGTACCATCATTAATAATAGGTTACAGGAATGGGTTAAGAAAAACAACATTACAGGTGAACACCAAGCTGGTTTTAAGAGAGGGTATTCCACTATAGATCATATGTTTACTTTACTTGCATTTATTCAAAAACAGTTCCCTCATAACCGTAAGCTCTATGTAGAATTTATTGACTTTGAAAAGGCATTTGATTCTGTTAATAGAAACTTGTTATGGCCTATTCTCCTGAAAAATGGTGTGAATGGAAAATTATTACATTGTTTGAGAGCTATGTATCAGAATGTCAAAAGCAGAATAAGATGTGGATCTAAGCTGACGGACATAATATACTGCTCCACTGGAGCCAAACAGGGTGATGTATGTAGCCCTCTTTTGTTTTCTGTTTTCATTAATGAGTTAGCCATAGAAGTCATTAATAAGGGTAAATATGGTGCCACTTTCCCCAAGATTTCACAGAATTGTTTATTCTTCTGCTTGCTGATGATGTCATTCTGCTATCTGAAACTGTTGTAGGCTTACAACAGCAGCTGAATAGCTTAAGCAGTGCTGCAACAGCACTTGATCTTAAGGTTAATCTGAATATGAGTAATATTGTTGTATTCAGAAAAGGTGGTTATTCAGCTGCTCATGAAAAATGGCTGTACAATGGAAAAGTCATGCCTGTGATTAATGTATATAAATATTTAGGAATCTGTTTTTCTACAAAGCTTAGTTTTACAACTGCATGTAAAGATCTGGCTAGTCAAGGTAAAAGAAGCGTGCTAATTGTTTTGAAAAAATTATGATTATTGAATAATAATGCTTTTGACTTGTTGATCAAGATATATTCGATGCACAAATACAACCCACTGTGTTATATGGTGCAGAAATTTGGGAACTGAATGCATCTGTAACACATTGTGAATCAGTACACCTCTTTGCTTTAACTCATTGAGGTTGTGCCGAAGCTTAAGATTCGGCACTCTTTTCCTTTACTGTGACGTTCCGAAGCTTAAGATTCGGCAGACTTACGATTTTTTTTAAAACACAAAGTAATGGTTAACCAAGGGAAATTACCTGGCCTGTAGGCAATCATTTTCAAAACTCCTGACTAAGCTTGGCGGACACTGCAGTGTAAGGGGGTGGCTGGCGGTGGGTAAGGAGGTAGGGTCGTCACATATCGTAGATGTGGAGTTTTGGTCTGTTTATCCGCCCGAACACCGTCCATTCAGGGGTTGAGGGGGGTGGGTTTGGTGTCCTGACATCCGTTATGAAAAAGGGTATCCAGGGACACAGGAACTCTGGTAGGATTACCCTTTTTGAGCAGAATAAGGGTTTCCTCCTCTGTCCAGTGGCCGAGCAGTGGGGTGTCAGAGAGGTAGAGAGAGTGAGAGAGACAGACAGTCATACAGACCAGACAGGCAGGCATGCAGATAGGACTAGACAGACAGACAAGACAGACAGACCAGACTGACAAGAGACAATGAGTGAGAGTTTCCAAATACAGGATTTACATAATCATGGTAGAAATAGCTCCCGTGCAAAATCAAGTTTAAAAAATAGGTAGGAAAGTACAGTAAGAAATGCTCTCTACAAATTGTCGCACAAATGAAGACCAAACTGGCTGTTAGGAAAACTGACCATACCACAAGCATGTAAACACAACAAACAAAGCATACAACTGAACAGCCTACACTATGTAGATATTGTTCATCAATACATTTTGGGAAGAAGTGATCCCAAGATTTGTACTTTTCAATTAAACAGTCAAGATACAAAGTTTCGGAGTCTTTTTAATGGTTTGTTTCAGTTTTTAGAAAGACAGTAATTCAGTTCCAGAGCCAGCGTCTAGAATAGGACAAATTTGATTTATATACATTTAATTCTAGTCAAAGGATCACTAGTGGGTGCAAGTGCCTAAATTAATAACTGTAAACAATTCAGTCTTAGTGATGGTGGGTCAATGCCATGAAAAATTTTATGCATAAGTTTCCATGTTGAAAAGTTAGTTTGAGTTTAACGTAAGGATGATATATTATCCTCTATAATCAGCATCAGTATTTATAGAAATGACTTAACTAATTACAAGTTTAACAGCACGTATATGAAGTCTAGTAATATATTTTAGTTAAGATGTTGCTTGGCCAGATCCCAAAGAGTGGAAGCATATCTATGTTTTGTACCACACACACACACACACGAAGAATCTTTTTTTGCGTGCAGAGACAGAAAATGTTTTTCTTTTAAACGCATTAAAATATTTTTGAGGCAATGTTTTTTTTATATTCTTTTGAATGTGATGTGGACCAAGATAAATTGTTATCATAGTTAATCCTAAAAATTTATGGCTTAAATTTCTTTATTATATCATCAAATTATATAGAGTGATGGTTTAATTATTTAAATTTTTGACGTTTTTGACTTAGTTGAAATAAAGCATGAATTTTTGTTTTTATTTGGATTGAGTGCCCTGTGATTTCAATGTTTCCATTTGACAAGAATATCATGTTTTTCCTTGCATACTTACTCGAAAGACCTGGTATGGACCCTACTCGGTTTTTGTGTGTATGTGGTTGTTTGCAGCAAAAAGTTCACAGGATGTTTTAATAGATAAATGTGTAAGTCCATTGATATATATGAGAGAATAGCAGAGGACCAAGAACAGCCCCTGAGGAACACCATAATTTTTGAAGACCTTAGAAAAGGCAATTGTTATGATAAAACTTTTTCCCGTCTTTAGATAAAGGAAAAAATAAGTTCGAGGGGTATTGGGAGATATGTTATAGATGGCTGGATTTTCTTTTAAGAGAAGATTATGAATCAAGGACGTCGAATGCCCTGGCAAAGTCGACAAATAGAACGTCCAGGTAAATTGGTTTTTGTTTTATTGGATAGCCACCTTTCAGTGAGTTTTTAATAATGCTGTATACATGAATGTTTGGCTCTAAATCCAGAATGGATGGATGTATGAGATTATACTTATTCAGATGAGCAAGAAGGCATCTATATATTTTGTGTTTCTAAAGGCTTTGAAGTGTTACAGAATGGACATTGGTCTATAATTGGAAGGGTACCCAGTCAGGTCTTTCTGATTTGAACTAATGGGAATTACTTTGGCTTGCTTTAACATTTTGGAAATGTGTTTTACCTTATACAAAAGATTATAGATAATTTAAGTGTGTCTGTTATTACAGGAGCATCAAGTTTTAGAATAATACCAATCCAGTTCATCTATTCCAATGTGTTGCTGTTTGTTTGTATACCTTTTAAAGAAATAAACACGAACGTGGACACTAACAGGTGTGATGTTGAGCTTAGTAAGATGTTATGTTTAAGCAGAGGTTTATAGGTCTCTTAATCGTAGCTAACTGAATTTTCCCTTAAGATTATCGAGCTGACAAACGTTGTAAAATATGAGATTATTGCATCAGCGTGATATATCTTATGATGTTATTGGAAGCATTACTTTGTTTTTTATTTGTTAGTTTTTGTGATGGTTTTTCCAATTAATGGTCGCTTACTATCTATGTTTTTATCAACTAGTTTTGTTCAAAAAGTATTTCTTTTTTTATCGCTCTTAAAAGACTAGTAACAAATGTCTTGGCTTTTTTTTGTAATCTTATGAATCCTCTTTTTAGCAGGTTCTCTCTTAAATGAATATTGTCTTGAACTTGTTTTAGTGAGCCAAGGTGGTTTATTCGGTATTTAACATCTTTTTGGTCTGAAGGAGGAGCATGTTATTGTAAATGAATCCCTGCAGGGCAAACCTCATTTGATGGTTATTTCCACTCTCCTCGTGACTACCCTGGTATTTGCTCTATGTCCTCAAATCCAAAAAACAAGTGCACAGTGCATCATTTCATTGCTATAAAAAATCTGTGAAAATCACCAACAGTTTTTTTTCCACTCGCACTCTCTAGAGATACTACTGACCCCCAAATTAATACCGGTTGGTGTAGCCTTTCAAAAGTTATCTCTGATGGTTGATTCAATTGTAATTCTTCTTAATTCTAAACATTCAATATAGCATTATTAAACTTAATGTGTTGTGTGTGTGAGTGTGTGTTTTGTGTGTGTGTGTGTGTGTGTGTGTGTGTGTTGTGTGTTGTGGTGTTTGTTGTGTAGTGGATTGTGTGGTGTGGTTTGTGTGTGTGTGTGTGTTTTGTGTGTGAGTGTGTGTCATCAACATTGAGATTTTGTGCAATGGGACAGGTTACCCACAGCCGGATACCGAATTCAGGGATAATGTCTAAAAGATTAACATCACTAGGCATGCATTTGTTTGTTGATTGTGGGGTGGTGGTTTATTTTTTTAATTTTTGTGAACCATTACTACCCACACACCCTCACCCCCCCCCCCCCGCCCCCCTCCCCCCCCCCCCCCCGCCCCCCGCCCCCCCCCCCCCCGCCCCCCACCACCCTCCCCCTCCCCACACACACACACTTGGGTAAACGGTCACATGCCCAAAATCCACCTTGGGAACTTTGGGCTCTAGCCTAGACCCCCCAACCCTCCCCCAACACACACACAACACACATACACACACACTCACTCACACATACACACACACACACACAATACACACACAGCGCACACGCACCCAAGGAATAGGCTAAATTAATAAATAATTATAGAAGATGAGTGAAAGGTCAAAACGACGGTCTCAATACTCAGTACTATGAAAGAGTGAGAAAGGTTGACTACCTTGTCATAACTGAATGGGTTCTACACACAAAATGATATTTGAAAACACCCCTTCAGTGAACCAAATGCAGACGCAATTTTAATTTCACGAGGTATAGATAGTTAAGTAACAAGACTTTTTGTTTCCATCCCAGCCCTCAAAATGAAAAGAAAAGAAAACACTGCAAAAAAAACCGAAACATATGATTGAACATGAGTTACATACACACATGGATACCAACAGAATGCACAAAAGGAGTAGATAGATTATATAGATAGATAGATAGATATATAAGATAGATGATAGATAGATAGATAGATAGATGATAGATAGATAGATAGATAGAGATAGATGATTATTGATAGATGATTGGATGATTGATTGATTTATTTGATTGATTGATTGATTGTTGAGAGGAGGAAAAAAGAAAGATAATAATAATAATAAAAATAATATAATTACTTACTTAGGCCCATCACCCCCTGAACAAAGCGCCGACAACAGTCCGCCAAGAGTCCCTCTGTCCTGGGCTATTCTCTCTCAGCTGTCTCCAGGTAATATCCCATCTTCCTGTTCTGCCACAAGGTCGCGTCGCCAGGGTGTTTCTCTTGGCCTTCCTCTTTTTCGTTTACCCTGGAGGTTCCAAGATAGAGCTGCCCTGTGATGGCTGGCTGTGCTTTCTCATGTTAGCCCAATCCATTCCCCATCTCCAGCGGCCGGATTTTCATTTTCCGCTGGCAGCTGGTTTGGTACGTTGCCACAGGTCTTGCGTTGCTGATGTGCCGCCAGTGAGTCTGAGGATTTGTCTCAGGCAGCTTTTGATGAAGGTCTTCACTTTCTGTCTTGATGGAGGTCTTTGTTGTCCTCCATGTCTCCGCTCCATCTAGTAGGACTGACTTGACGGTTTGGAGTTTGAACGAGCCTAACATTGTGCGGGTCCGACACCAACTTGGAAGCACGCAGATGATTCGTTCACTGCAAGTAAGCTGGCCCTCGCCTTGCCAATTACTGCTCTGACGTCTGCGTCTGTGCCGCCCTGCATGTTAATGATGCTCCCACCCAGGTACGTGAATGTCTCCCCTTCTCTTCTTCCAGCTTCCTTCCTTTTATGTGATGGGTCCTCACTCACAATGCGTTGATCTTGAGATCTTGGTTTTGCCTTCATGGATCTTGAGACCAACTTGTAATGAGGTGCTGCTAGTTCTGTAGTCTTAGTCCCTGCATCTGTTGGCGGCTTGTGGAAAGCAGGGCCAGTCGTCTGCAAAGTCCGAGATCATCCAGCTGGTCCCCACAGTGACCACTGATTCCTATTCTCTTGTATGCCGTGAAGACGTCATGGTCCCCCCCCCCCCCCCCCCCAAAATTTTTCGATCGGCAGGAGAAGAGGAAAGGTGACAAGAACAGCCTTGTCTGACTCTGGTCCTTCACCTCAAAGCTTTTGTGAGTTGTCCTCCATGGACCCACTGGGAGTCATACTTTCATAGGAGTTCTTGAATCAAGTTGACCAGTTTGGTTGGCACTCAATGGTGGCGAAGCAATTTCCAGAGAGTGTTGCGGTCCCACACTGCCGAAAGCTTTTCATAATCAACAAAGTTGATGTATAAAGAAGAGTTTCCTCTCTAAAATTGCTCAACGATGATGCGCAAGTTGGCAATCTGATCTACGCATGATCTGTTCTGGCGGAAGCCGGCCTGCAGGTCTCGGAGGAGAGGTTCCACTGCAATTTTCAATCTCTCGAGGATGATCCTGTTAAGACTTTTTCCTGCACCGGACAGAACATTATTCCCTCTAAAGTTGGCAACAGTTTGCTGAGGTCCGTCCCTTCTTGGGTACTTGATAGGTGCCCTCCTTCATCTGATGTACTTCCTCTTCTCCCAAATCTTCCCAAAGTGAGGGTACAGCATCTCTACCGTGTCTCCAGGTCTATCCATGAGTGCTTCTGCTCCGGATGTTGTCCGGTCCAGCTTGCCTTGCATTCTCAGCATTTGATGGCTTTCCAGATCTCTCCCTGGTTGTTGCTCACAGTTGAATGTCTAAGGCCTCTATCAGCAGGGTCGATGTCACTGGGGGTTTGAAGGTACGGATCTGTTCATGGTTCCTCAAAGTGCTCCTGCCCATCCTGTACAGGTTGTCCCTCGTTCCCAGGATGTGTTTCCTTTCTTGTCTTTGACTGGTCGCTTCAGGCCTAGCTGTACTTCCCTGAGAGTTACTTAGTGGTGTCATACAGTAGCTTAAGCTTCATGTTGTTACTGTTGGCTGCAGCTTCCTCGGCTTCCTCTGCAGGCTGGCGATGTACATGCGCTTGTCCTGTTTCTTGCACTCCACTTGACTTCTCTGTTGGCATCTGTGAATCTGCTTGTGCCTTGCCATAGCTGATCTTGTCCGGCTGTTGTTTACTGCTGCTTTCTTCTGCTTCTCTCTCAATCTTGGCCATTGTGACTGCCGATATCCATTCCTTCTGTTGGTGTCTCTTGGGGGCCCACTACTTTCCTGACAGTTTGACGTCAGTGTCCCTCTTCACTTTCGTCCATCTAGCTCTCGATGTCAGTCTCTTCTCTTCAAGCAGTTCTTGCTTAGTACATGGTACTTGTTGGTGAGGTACAGCTTGAATTCTTCATTTTATATGCTTTGAGTCTTCAGCAGCTGATGTTGTAATTCTTCCTCTTTGTTGTTACTTCCAACCATTCCTTCTTTATCTTTCAGCTGGCTACCAAAAAGGGTGGTGTGGCTATGCAATGTCTGCTCCTCTTTTTGCCACATACATCCTGTAGATGATCTCCTGAATTTCTTGGCCCTGCAGATATGGTCGATCAGGTTTCAGATCACATGATTTGGTGATACCCAGGTGGCCTTATGTACTCTTCTGTGGGGGAAAAAAAAAAAAAAAAAAAAAAAATGCTGCCACCGATTACCAATTGTAGATAGCACAGAAGTCTGCAAATCTCTCGCCATTCTCATATCATCTCCTCCTAATCCCTGTCCTTCCCAACACTTCCCTCGCATCCCGGTGTTGTCTTATCCAATCTTTCATTGAAATCACCCATGAGGATGTTTATATCTTTTTCTGGGTCTGGCAATGACGTCTGCAGTCTGTTCCGTAGAACGATCTTTGGCTTCTTCATCGCCGACATAAGTTTGCGCATAACACTGGTATGATGTTCATTCTGATCTTCTTCATCTTAGTCCTGGAAGGATGCCGCGATGAATCTTGTATCCGTTGTGCTACCCATCCCTATCAGGCTCGCTGCACAGGTCTTGACAACATGAGCGCTACGCCTTCTTTTTGTGGAGCGTTGACTTCTTCGTGGCCAGAATAAACAGCATCTCTCCAGTGAGCATCTCCATTGTTCCCTGACTGTGTCCCAATGGGTCTCACTGATGCCCAAGCAATTAAGGTTGTACTTTTCATCTCTGCTGCTACGTCCAGGGCTTGGGACCGTCAATGGCAGAGATAAATACATAATAATATAATATAATAATACGACATGGAATGTATATAGAGCTACATCTTGTCAGAAAAAACCAAATCAAGCGCTTTCATTCACCCTACTCATCACATGCATCCAGTTACAATTAATAGGGTGGGGTGTTTTTACATGTTCAAAATATATACACACACGCTTCGCAAACGCACGCACGTACATACACGCACACCATGCACACTACAAAAGGTTGTACACTCGGTGTGATAGTGTGTGTTTTGGCTGTGAGGCAGGACAAAAAAGTGGTATAGGAACAAGAGAGGAGAATCTTAGGTATTGAATAAATGAGTCCTTGAGGCCGGATTTAAAAGCGTCATAAAAGGCTTTTGGGCGAAGAGAGAGAGGAGGTCATTCAGATGGATGAACCAGAAACAAAAAGAGCGACGGCCAACGGTGGACTGGTTGAATCAGGTTAAACTTAACCACAAGGTATCTGCAGTAGAGCGGAGGGAACTAGAAGGGAGTGTACAGGAGATAGATAGATAGATAGACAGACAGTACAGACAGACAGACAGAATGACAGAATGACAGTACAGACAAATAGACATAGACAGAGAGAAGAAGCAAGAATTAAGGTGAAACCGATAAAAATGTTGTTTTAAATACATCATGGAAGGAGAATATGTTATATCACAGTGTTTCATGAAAAAATCATGATACATTGTTTACAAGTATTCATTTTTAGGTTCAATTTTTTAGTAGCAATGGAACCTATACCACAGCCAGCCCCCAAAAAGCAGACTTGAATTAAATAGTGTATCCTAGGCATAAGTAGACTGATCAAATGAGAGTGGGCCAAAAATCATTTACTGAGAAAATGCTTTTTAATAAAGATGGGGCATTTCCATGCAAGATCTTAAAACTTTTTTGAAGACAAGCTTGGACTTAAGTGGCAAGAATATCAATATCTGAAAATGGTCAGCAACTGTTAAAGAAGACCATTTGTTTAAGGATGAGCTTTAGGGCGTGTCCTATGCACCCTCACTATTAATTTAATCAAATTATTGCAGGCCATATTCCCCAGGGAATAATCAATAGCTATTAATGCATGAACTCTATAGCTGTTTGTCTGAGAATACAAGAATATTTTTTCTGGCATACAAGTTTAAGAAGGTGTTTTTTTATCTTAACCGAGTTTGCGAATATTTTTGAAGGAAACGATCTTGACAGTTTGGAATTGGCATACCATGACAGGTATAATTAAACTTATGCCTAACATTTTTGTGATTTGAGACTTCAATTTTGTTCATTGCCAATACAGAGATTTGGTAGGTTGCTATTAAAGGATCATGTTGTTTCTGTCTTGTGGAATAAGCACAATTAGGTTTTCTTTGGATGAAGGCCAAATGGTTCAAGTGAGTTTCATTCCAAAATAACATTTCATATCTTCATTCAAATTGCGAAAAAATTCATACTAAATTAACATGGTTAATATCCAATAGTGTTGTCATCCTGCAAACATATCACAGGGGAGCTTTTAAGGAAAAAAGGGTAAGACAATTTAATGTAAAATATAAAATAATGAGGGGACCCATAATAGAACCCTGTGGACAACCAAATTTATTTGCAGAAAGTCAACAGAATATTTATTGACATAAACTTTTTGGTTTGTCAGTTTAGAAAGGAAGTAATATATAAGGATTAAATGTAAGATGATAGTTTGTAATAACAAGTTTCCTTATTACAGATTGTGGTGGAAAACAACAAAGGTCTTGCAAATCCATTAAAAAGAACTCCCTGTAAAAAAAAACTATTATTCCTATTAACTAACCATCTGCTCTATAAGTTTTTTTACAAGGGAAGTGAGTGATTGTTGCTCTGAACCCAGACTGGTTGGGGTGAATAAGGCAAAATTTTCATTTAAATGAGTGAAGAGCAATAGTTATTGGTGTATTTCTAAAGGGTTTGAAAGAACAGATAGAATTGAGGTTGGTCTAAATTTAAATGTGTCGGTTCGAATCTCCTGATTTAATATAAAAGAATAATTTTACTCTGCTAAACATAATTTGGAAAAGTGTTTATGCTTATACCAAAGATTTATAGATTTATGGTAAGTGCCTCAGCTATAACTGGGCCAGCTAATTTTCAGGATTTTACCATTCTAACCATCTAGGCCACAGGTTGCTGTTTGCTTCAAACTTATTAAAGCTGTAAATACTTCATGTACACTCATACATGGAAATCTTATTTGGAGTTAAAATTTTGGTGCAGCAGAAGGAATCAACCGACATTCAAGGTCATTAGTTTTTTTATATGTCATTGTTATTATTCATCTGAGAAGTTTCAAAGTGTGGTTATTAACGGCATCAGCAGAGATTTAAATCTAAAAACGTTTGCAGTTTTAATTAATACATTTTGGTAAGAAGGGTTACAGATTTCATACAGACTTGCTGTCTTTCGTTTTTTTTGAATATGATCACCAAATTAATTCTGTTTTTCAGCGGGTAGAGGTAATAATAAAAATAATGAATAGCATTTAATATTAAGCACATTTTCTCAAAGCAATGACTCAATGCGCTTTCATACCATGCGCATCTAAACACATGCACACACAGCACATAATAAACAACAACAATGATAATGAGCAATTCTAAAGGCAAAAAAATTTAACCAGAGATTACTATCGCACTGTAGAGCACACAACATTGCGTTCCGGCACCACTAGCAGGGCATAATAAACAGTACCTCAAGAGAAAAGGCACAAGCAATAACATAACAAACAACCAACAAAAACCCATAACCAACAGCCAGGCATAGCACATGAATTGTAGCCTACAGTGTGACAAACGCGACCGTCAAGACAATCCACAATATAATTAACTACAAAGAAATACATATAGATATGTGTCTTCAATGCCGACTAAAACTGGATACGTGGGAGCATGTCTGACGGCTGGTGGCAGAGAGTTTCCAATCGTGGGCGCAGCAACACCAAAAGATTCTACGACCTGCTGTTTTGAGGTTGTAAGGGGTACAACACAAGTTATCATTCGAAGACCGCAGGGTTTCTAGTGTGGTGCTTGCATTTCATGGCACTGACAGAGATGGAGCAAGCGATGTAGTTTACATAGTTTTCTTCTTTGTGCTTTATAATTCATGATTCGTTCCATTTTTTTCAAAAGAAAATCTCCATGATAAATGTTTTGGTATTTCATTTGTCATCCATGGGAGGTTTAGATTGGTAGTTGACTCTTTTGGGTTTGAAGTGGAGCATGCTAAATTATAAATACTGAATATAAAAAAATTGTACCATAGTTCTATGGACTGATTAGGGTCAGTACACAGACATAACATGGTTAAAAGGCAAATTTAAAGTGATCTGAAAGAAAATTCAATAAATCATCAAAATTCGAAAAATTCTTATAAGTTGATAATTTTGTGATTCATTTTTGGAAATTTAAAAAACACTTTTTACACCACAAACACAATGGGAAGGTGATCCCAACAACAAATATGGTAAACATTTATTTCAGTGATGAATTTTGGTTATTGACATATAAATTTATATGGTCAATTATAGTCCCTTAGAGTATTTAGTTACACGAGTATTGATATTATATTAATAGCTTTAAACTTGAAAAGAACTCATATGTGTGTCCAACCCGGTTATCATTTTTGTTAAACAAGTTAAAGTCACCTAACAGTATAATATCTTGGAATCAACAATTGAATGTAATCCCAAACATAGAATACAAAATATCAATCCACACTGCCGTGACTTAAAGTGAATGCTAAATCTATTATATATAATAATATAATAGATATATATATATATATATATATATATATAATATAGTATATATAAAAAAAATATAATAATATCTATATATATAATATATATATATAACCAATTTCACAAAACCATAAGAATCCTGCATATTGCTTTATATCCCTGGTATTGAATATCCATTCAGAATGTGGAAGTTAGTGTGTCTCTGAAAAAGTCAAATAAGTAAAAATTTTTGTCCCCGGTAGTTCTATAAGATTTAGTGATGAACATTCTGTTACTTTGTTTATGCATGATTGATGATTAAATGCCCAATGCGATTAAAAAAGAAAAAATCCCCCCCCCCTCCCTTTTATAGCCAAGCTTGATTGTGCCAGAAATAATATGAAAGTTGAAACAGAAATGAAAATTAGATAAGGTTATATAAACAATAAGTCAAAAGAACAAACCAAGAAAAAAACTGTGGAGAAAGCCACCCTCCCCCTTTTCAAATAGATGTTTTGATAGTTTAAATATATATCAGTATGAAGAATACCATAATACAAAGTGGTGAATCTAAACACAGAACTTGGGGGGGAGGGGATGCAAAAGGACAACAAAGCCACGTACAGGCATAAACAAACAACAAAGCAAGTCAAAAGGAAACTTCAAAATTGCCAAAGAGATTCAAGGCACAAAGAAAATGATAACGCACTAATTCATATCTTAAATTAGATTCGAAATATTGCCAGACAAAAAGCTATATAGGCCCACCGTCTACAAATCAAGTCAAAGTAAAGATAATTCTCCAAAATCGTATTTCCGCAGAGGGCCAAGCAAGGGTTTCTGGAACAAGACATCAATAACACAGCATCTACCATACAGGCATAACATTAACATGTGTTAATGAGAGACCCGTGTGTATATCAAGTCATAATCATGGGAGTGGCATAGGGGTATCTTCCATGCAGTTTTATCAGTTCAGAAGCCATAGAAAATGAGATTTCCAGGTATAGGAGTGGAAGTAATCTTTAAAAATGTAGAGTGGGTAATGAAAGTGGGTCTAAGCGGCATAGGATTGTTGAATTCCAGAGGAAGGAAGTGAGGGAATGGTATCACAGGGGAAAGAAAGGGAGAAGTGCAGTTAAAGAGACTGCAGGATCTCTTGGAGTGAGAAAGAGAGGCTACCTCAATTAAAGTAGAGGATCAGCAGGAGGAACTAAAGAAACAATATTTATAAGAACTTGGAATAAGGAGGAGGATAGTGGCTGGATAGAGGACTAAAGGAGGACTTGGTGCAGAATTGCCATGTGTGGCCAACTTCCAGTTTAAGATTGTGGCTCGGGTCTAACAGAAAGTCACTCCCATGAGAAGTTGGATGAGCTAACGGGTACCAGTAATCTCAAGGATTGGAACATGTCCCTGTTTTCCAAGGTGTTCATGATCAACAAATCGATGTGATTTAGTCCATTTCTTGAGAATAGCTGTTTTGCTCTGGTAAAAGAGAACTCTGCGTTTTTGAGCTGTAATGTCGACCAGCTTTAGAAGGAGGTTGCCTCATTTAAAGGCAGTTGCCCTGTGGAAGAAACACTGCAATCACATTTGGTAGAAGACATCAAAGAGGAGAATGGCAGTGGTCTGTTGACTGGGTCTGGCAAATTTTTCAGGAAAGAATGTCATTCATGAACCAACAGATTTTCAGGTAAAAGCCAGCCTGCATTTCCCCTGCCACTAGGGTGTGTCAGGTTGAGATAAAGGGCCAGACGAAGGGGCGCCCGAGCTTTTGATGAATGGTGCTGACTGAAAACAATGTCAAGAGTTGGTTTTCTACTCACAGTGAATCACATCCAAAAAGAGCACAGGTTGACCACAAGAATCAAAAATCAATATTTCGCCTATATTGATACTGCAAGCTGGAATCACCTAACATATCCACTGTACACTCTCCACACAGTGTTTTTACAAAACAAATACGAATTCAACTTTCTTTTTTTTTAGGGGGGGGTGGGGGTAGGGGATGGGTGGGGGGGGGGATTAGAGGGGTCCTACACTAGAGCATCAAGGTACCTAAGATGGTGAGATTTTGTGTATTGTGATTGTTTACCCCACCAACAGGTATCGGCATTCCGATTTGGGGGATATAGGCCTAATGGTCTGAACAGAAATCAGGATTTGCTTATTTGGTACCCCGGCCCCCCCCCGGGGGAGCCCCCCCCTTGTGTAAACACCGGTTTCCTACCGGCACAAAAAGTCCTTCCCTTCCAAAAGGCAGAACGATTTCAACAAGTACTAGATGTTTCTGATTCAGATTTTCCAGATTTCAGATTCAAGATTCAGAATATTTATTGCCATTTAAAATCATGTAAGACATATTTACACAACAAAAACATCAACTATAATTATTATCTATTTTGCTAAAAGTGATGTACACTAAAAACCATGTTGTATTTTACATTCTCATTTTCTCTCTTTCAAACACTCATACACATATCGATGATATCTGCTTGAAATAATCAACTGTGATTTATAGTCACTTATTTATGTACACAGTTTTAGCGTTCTTTGTCTTTCGTTTTGTTTTTAATAATTTTTCTGTGTTTTCCAATAGAGACCTCCATTTATAGTCTCATCACCCTCCCCCCCCCCCCCCCCCCACACCTAACCCCCCAGAAAAACAAATACCTCCACTCCCCACACTGATGTTACCTCCATGGATTGATCCCCATAACATAATTTGGTGGAGCTGAACCCATGCCACCAGAGATTGAACTGTTCAATGCGCAATCACCAGGCTAAACCCCACCCTTGATTTTTAAATACTAATACTTTGCAGAGTCTAATGATTACAAAGCCTACATCTGTAATGACAACCAGCTATTCAGCTATGGCTTCCTTCGCCATGTTCTGTAGGCCTAGATCTCTCCTTAGCTCTTGTTTGTAACAGTAGCTTCTTTAGGGCTTTTTTTCCTCACCACAACAAAAAGCTAGCTATCATAGATGTAGATCTCTCAGGCTAGCTAGAAACTGTGAAACTTTTAATTTAAGAAACTCCAGAACTCTCAAGAATCATGGTTTCAACCCAAACAACAGAACAGTAAGGAATATTCTTGACACAGACAAAAGCATCACTATTATTATGAGTTATCAATATGAATTATAACTGAAAACAATCAGGGGAAAAAAACACCACATAGGCCTGCCTAATTTGATGCAAAGTTAAAGGAATGAAAGCCAACGACAGGTCACATAGCCAAAAAGACGAAACCTCGTGTGTTATACAGGTTTGGCTGGGGAAAAACAAACTTCCTTTCTTCATAATTATTATCAATTTATTCAAATAATGCTTATTGCCAAGGCTTACACTAAAATGTTGTTATATTGTTAAATGTTGTGTTTGAGATCTCCTTCATCCAGGCAAGCTCTTTAACAAAACAACCTGCACTCCTCAATTTCAAGGAGAAAAAATCCTCTGAAGTTGGAGAAATGGCTGCCTATATGTCCGAGGTACTGAAAACAGTCAAACATGCAAGCCTGGTGTACTCCCATCACACAGTGATACCCCAGGTGGGATTGAGTGAGTCAGATAGGAAATGCTCTGGGGGACCCCCAGGGTGTAAAGCTGGGGAATGCACAGCAACAATATATCAATAATCATAAGCAGTTCATGTTCACAAAAATTGTTAATCAAAAACTTGAATGGAACTGAGCACAAGATAATGATCCTTGAATCTATTTTATATCAAGTTTTTTCATAACTGTTCTAAAACTTTCCTCCCCTTAAAACCTGAAGAAAAAGTAGGCTGCCAAGATTTTCTAGGTGTCTTAGAGAGTGAATGGGTAGCCTGTTTGCATACATAAACTTACTACTCATTGTGAACAATATTCGCGTGGGAAACATTGACCCTGTGTCCCCTGGAGACGTGGTAAAACAATAATGTTACGCACACTCCAGAAACAGACAATTTTGACACCTTTCGGTTTGCCATAGATAAGTCTGGTTCCTGCGGTCCCACCCACACCAGAAGCCACTGAAGCACCAACCTCTGACACACACAGTGTGGCCCCTGTTATCCTAGCCCCACTTTGTGTTAGCACCATAGCAAGACTCATCAAAATGGGGCTACTGGTGGAAGTAGGATTAGATCCTAGTGATGAACACCACACACACACGTTTACTGGCTGTGTTTCATATTGTACCTATCTTGGTCAATCTAAAAATGGGAACCTCAGTGTGTGTGCATGCCATGTGTGTGTGTGTGTGTTGTGTGTGTTTGTGTGTGTGTGTGTGTGTGTGTGTGTGTGTGTGTGTGTTGTGTGTGTGTGTGTGTGTGTGTTGTGTGTATAGTGTTACAGCCTGTGTTTCATATTGTACCTATCTTGTCAATCTAAAATGGTATACTTACATTGTGCCCTATCTGTTATCTATTGAGCCTATCTTGTCAGTCCTAAAAATGGCAACTCTGTGGTGGAAGTCAGTCAAGTCCAAACTTTTATTTCCCAGATGGTACAATGAAATAACAATGCATATGCTTTTTTCATCAAGACCATCTATCTAGGAACAAAAACAACTTGATCAATAATATCTCACTCCAATAATACCATAATCCCAATAATGATAAAACTGACTCCAAAAAGAAAAATAGAAACAGAGAACACACAAACACACACACACACACACACACACACACACACACACACACACACACACACAACATAAACCACACCCCACACACACACACACACACACACACAGATATTTTGATAATAAAAGTACAGAACAGGACTTTTAAACTAAGAGAATGATTTAAGTGGTCACAGACGTTATTCTTGTCAATTAGAAATCAGATATGACCTAAGTTTTCATATTCAATAGAGTACATGTGTAAGCATTGACAATATATGGGTATGATATGATGCTAACCCCCAACATGCTATTGAATCTGTTGTGTGTGTGTGTTGTGTGTGTGTGTGTGGTGTGTGTGTTGTGTGTGTGTGTGTTGTGGTGTGTGTGTGTGTGTGTGGAGTGTGTGTTTGTGAGTGTGTGTGTGTGTACAATTGTGTGTACCAGATTGTGTAACAAGTGTGTGTTGTGTAATTGGGGTTGGTTTGTTTTTTTACATTCTGCTGTTTGGCCTTTTTAGTTCATGATTGTATGCACAAAAAATGCTGATTTATTTAGTTTTGTTGCAGTTTAGTTTTTCTTGTATCCATTGTATTACAGTGAGCCTAAATTGTATTGCTGACGTTAGCATTTTGCTGGGTTGGTTACATTGCCCTGAAATTTTATTCTTTGATGGAAGGATTAACGTTGTTTCTGCCTCAATCAAAAAGCACATGTACATGGCTCTGTATATGACCAGGGGAAAGGGAGTGAATGGGAAGTCTTTGTTTATACATCCATTGCTCTGATCCAATAGCTGTTGGTTTAATCTTGTTTCCTTATATATTAGTATATTATGTGGGTGAAGGGGATAGGGTGAGGATATGTATTGATATGTGTATAGATATGTAGCTGTTTAAATGATAAAAACAATTTCTCATGTTAAATCCATTTGGTTGTTGAGCTGTTGTTGATTATAGTTGGTGGTGTGGGGTGTGTTTTCTGGTTTATTTTGCTTTTTGTTAGTTTTGGCGGACACTGCAGTGTAAGGGGGTGGCTGGCGGTGGGTAAGGAGGTAGGGTCGTCACATATCGTAGATGTGGAGTTTTGGTCTGTTTATCCGCCCGAACACCGTCCATTCAGGGGTTGAGGGGGGTGGGTTTGGTGTCCTGACATCCGTTATGAAAAAGGGTATCCAGGGACACAGGAACTCTGGTAGGATTACCCTTTTTGAGCAGAATAAGGGTTTCCTCCTCTGTCCAGTGGCCGAGCAGTGGGGTGTCAGAGAGGTAGAGAGAGTGAGAGAGACAGACAGTCATACAGACCAGACAGGCAGGCATGCAGATAGGACTAGACAGACAGACAAGACAGACAGACCAGACTGACAAGAGACAATGAGTGAGAGTTTCCAAATACAGGATTTACATAATCATGGTAGAAATAGCTCCCGTGCAAAATCAAGTTTAAAAAATAGGTAGGAAAGTACAGTAAGAAATGCTCTCTACAAATTGTCGCACAAATGAAGACCAAACTGGCTGTTAGGAAAACTGACCATACCACAAGCATGTAAACACAACAAACAAAGCATACAACTGAACAGCCTACACTATGTAGATATTGTTCATCAATACATTTTGGGAAGAAGTGATCCCAAGATTTGTACTTTTCAATTAAACAGTCAAGATACAAAGTTTCGGAGTCTTTTTAATGGTTTGTTTCAGTTTTTAGAAAGACAGTAATTCAGTTCCAGAGCCAGCGTCTAGAATAGGACAAATTTGATTTATATACATTTAATTCTAGTCAAAGGATCACTAGTGGGTGCAAGTGCCTAAATTAATAACTGTAAACAATTCAGTCTTAGTGATGGTGGGTCAATGCCATGAAAAATTTTATGCATAAGTTTCCATGTTGAAAAGTTAGTTTGAGTTTAACGTAAGGATGATATATTATCCTCTATAATCAGCATCAGTATTTATAGAAATGACTTAACTAATTACAAGTTTAACAGCACGTATATGAAGTCTAGTAATATATTTTAGTTAAGATGTTGCTTGGCCAGATCCCAAAGAGTGGAAGCATATCTATGTTTTGTACCACACACACACACACACGAAGAATCTTTTTTTGCGTGCAGAGACAGAAAATGTTTTTCTTTTAAACGCATTAAAATATTTTTGAGGCAATGTTTTTTTTATATTCTTTTGAATGTGATGTGGACCAAGATAAATTGTTATCATAGTTAATCCTAAAAATTTATGGCTTAAATTTCTTTATTATATCATCAA
The DNA here is from genome assembly GCA_028751875.1 of Rapana venosa. Taxonomy (NCBI): domain Eukaryota; kingdom Metazoa; phylum Mollusca; class Gastropoda; order Neogastropoda; family Muricidae; genus Rapana; species Rapana venosa. Next base: position 7,794,608 of record CM054164.1, read on the forward strand.
ATTATATAGAGTGATGGTTTAATTATTTAAATTTTTGACGTTTTTGACTTAGTTGAAATAAAGCATGAATTTTTGTTTTTATTTGGATTGAGTGCCCTGTGATTTCAATGTTTCCATTTGACAAGAATATCATGTTTTTCCTTGCATACTTACTCGAAAGACCTGGTATGGACCCTACTCGGTTTTTGTGTGTATGTGGTTGTTTGCAGCAAAAAGTTCACAGGATGTTTTAATAGATAAATGTGTAAGTCCATTGATATATATGAGAGAATAGCAGAGGACCAAGAACAGCCCCTGAGGAACACCATAATTTTTGAAGACCTTAGAAAAGGCAATTGTTATGATAAAACTTTTTCCCGTCTTTAGATAAAGGAAAAAATAAGTTCGAGGGGTATTGGGAGATATGTTATAGATGGCTGGATTTTCTTTTAAGAGAAGATTATGAATCAAGGACGTCGAATGCCCTGGCAAAGTCGACAAATAGAACGTCCAGGTAAATTGGTTTTTGTTTTATTGGATAGCCACCTTTCAGTGAGTTTTTAATAATGCTGTATACATGAATGTTTGGCTCTAAATCCAGAATGGATGGATGTATGAGATTATACTTATTCAGATGAGCAAGAAGGCATCTATATATTTTGTGTTTCTAAAGGCTTTGAAGTGTTACAGAATGGACATTGGTCTATAATTGGAAGGGTACCCAGTCAGGTCTTTCTGATTTGAACTAATGGGAATTACTTTGGCTTGCTTTAACATTTTGGAAATGTGTTTTACCTTATACAAAAGATTATAGATAATTTAAGTGTGTCTGTTATTACAGGAGCATCAAGTTTTAGAATAATACCAATCCAGTTCATCTATTCCAATGTGTTGCTGTTTGTTTGTATACCTTTTAAAGAAATAAACACGAACGTGGACACTAACAGGTGTGATGTTGAGCTTAGTAAGATGTTATGTTTAAGCAGAGGTTTATAGGTCTCTTAATCGTAGCTAACTGAATTTTCCCTTAAGATTATCGAGCTGACAAACGTTGTAAAATATGAGATTATTGCATCAGCGTGATATATCTTATGATGTTATTGGAAGCATTACTTTGTTTTTTATTTGTTAGTTTTTGTGATGGTTTTTCCAATTAATGGTCGCTTACTATCTATGTTTTTATCAACTAGTTTTGTTCAAAAAGTATTTCTTTTTTTATCGCTCTTAAAAGACTAGTAACAAATGTCTTGGCTTTTTTTTGTAATCTTATGAATCCTCTTTTTAGCAGGTTCTCTCTTAAATGAATATTGTCTTGAACTTGTTTTAGTGAGCCAAGGTGGTTTATTCGGTATTTAACATCTTTTTGGTCTGAAGGAGGAGCATGTTATTGTAAATGAATCCCTGCAGGGCAAACCTCATTTGATGGTTATTTCCACTCTCCTCGTGACTACCCTGGTATTTGCTCTATGTCCTCAAATCCAAAAAACAAGTGCACAGTGCATCATTTCATTGCTATAAAAAATCTGTGAAAATCACCAACAGTTTTTTTTCCACTCGCACTCTCTAGAGATACTACTGACCCCCAAATTAATACCGGTTGGTGTAGCCTTTCAAAAGTTATCTCTGATGGTTGATTCAATTGTAATTCTTCTTAATTCTAAACATTCAATATAGCATTATTAAACTTAATGTGTTGTGTGTGTGAGTGTGTGTTTTGTGTGTGTGTGTGTGTGTGTGTGTGTGTGTTGTGTGTTGTGGTGTTTGTTGTGTAGTGGATTGTGTGGTGTGGTTTGTGTGTGTGTGTGTGTTTTGTGTGTGAGTGTGTGTCATCAACATTGAGATTTTGTGCAATGGGACAGGTTACCCACAGCCGGATACCGAATTCAGGGATAATGTCTAAAAGATTAACATCACTAGGCATGCATTTGTTTGTTGATTGTGGGGTGGTGGTTTATTTTTTTAATTTTTGTGAACCATTACTACCCACACACCCTCACCCCCCCCCCCCCGCCCCCCTCCCCCCCCCCCCCCCGCCCCCCGCCCCCCCCCCCCCCGCCCCCCACCACCCTCCCCCTCCCCACACACACACACTTGGGTAAACGGTCACATGCCCAAAATCCACCTTGGGAACTTTGGGCTCTAGCCTAGACCCCCCAACCCTCCCCCAACACACACACAACACACATACACACACACTCACTCACACATACACACACACACACACAATACACACACAGCGCACACGCACCCAAGGAATAGGCTAAATTAATAAATAATTATAGAAGATGAGTGAAAGGTCAAAACGACGGTCTCAATACTCAGTACTATGAAAGAGTGAGAAAGGTTGACTACCTTGTCATAACTGAATGGGTTCTACACACAAAATGATATTTGAAAACACCCCTTCAGTGAACCAAATGCAGACGCAATTTTAATTTCACGAGGTATAGATAGTTAAGTAACAAGACTTTTTGTTTCCATCCCAGCCCTCAAAATGAAAAGAAAAGAAAACACTGCAAAAAAAACCGAAACATATGATTGAACATGAGTTACATACACACATGGATACCAACAGAATGCACAAAAGGAGTAGATAGATTATATAGATAGATAGATAGATATATAAGATAGATGATAGATAGATAGATAGATAGATGATAGATAGATAGATAGATAGAGATAGATGATTATTGATAGATGATTGGATGATTGATTGATTTATTTGATTGATTGATTGATTGTTGAGAGGAGGAAAAAAGAAAGATAATAATAATAATAAAAATAATATAATTACTTACTTAGGCCCATCACCCCCTGAACAAAGCGCCGACAACAGTCCGCCAAGAGTCCCTCTGTCCTGGGCTATTCTCTCTCAGCTGTCTCCAGGTAATATCCCATCTTCCTGTTCTGCCACAAGGTCGCGTCGCCAGGGTGTTTCTCTTGGCCTTCCTCTTTTTCGTTTACCCTGGAGGTTCCAAGATAGAGCTGCCCTGTGATGGCTGGCTGTGCTTTCTCATGTTAGCCCAATCCATTCCCCATCTCCAGCGGCCGGATTTTCATTTTCCGCTGGCAGCTGGTTTGGTACGTTGCCACAGGTCTTGCGTTGCTGATGTGCCGCCAGTGAGTCTGAGGATTTGTCTCAGGCAGCTTTTGATGAAGGTCTTCACTTTCTGTCTTGATGGAGGTCTTTGTTGTCCTCCATGTCTCCGCTCCATCTAGTAGGACTGACTTGACGGTTTGGAGTTTGAACGAGCCTAACATTGTGCGGGTCCGACACCAACTTGGAAGCACGCAGATGATTCGTTCACTGCAAGTAAGCTGGCCCTCGCCTTGCCAATTACTGCTCTGACGTCTGCGTCTGTGCCGCCCTGCATGTTAATGATGCTCCCACCCAGGTACGTGAATGTCTCCCCTTCTCTTCTTCCAGCTTCCTTCCTTTTATGTGATGGGTCCTCACTCACAATGCGTTGATCTTGAGATCTTGGTTTTGCCTTCATGGATCTTGAGACCAACTTGTAATGAGGTGCTGCTAGTTCTGTAGTCTTAGTCCCTGCATCTGTTGGCGGCTTGTGGAAAGCAGGGCCAGTCGTCTGCAAAGTCCGAGATCATCCAGCTGGTCCCCACAGTGACCACTGATTCCTATTCTCTTGTATGCCGTGAAGACGTCATGGTCCCCCCCCCCCCCCCCCCCAAAATTTTTCGATCGGCAGGAGAAGAGGAAAGGTGACAAGAACAGCCTTGTCTGACTCTGGTCCTTCACCTCAAAGCTTTTGTGAGTTGTCCTCCATGGACCCACTGGGAGTCATACTTTCATAGGAGTTCTTGAATCAAGTTGACCAGTTTGGTTGGCACTCAATGGTGGCGAAGCAATTTCCAGAGAGTGTTGCGGTCCCACACTGCCGAAAGCTTTTCATAATCAACAAAGTTGATGTATAAAGAAGAGTTTCCTCTCTAAAATTGCTCAACGATGATGCGCAAGTTGGCAATCTGATCTACGCATGATCTGTTCTGGCGGAAGCCGGCCTGCAGGTCTCGGAGGAGAGGTTCCACTGCAATTTTCAATCTCTCGAGGATGATCCTGTTAAGACTTTTTCCTGCACCGGACAGAACATTATTCCCTCTAAAGTTGGCAACAGTTTGCTGAGGTCCGTCCCTTCTTGGGTACTTGATAGGTGCCCTCCTTCATCTGATGTACTTCCTCTTCTCCCAAATCTTCCCAAAGTGAGGGTACAGCATCTCTACCGTGTCTCCAGGTCTATCCATGAGTGCTTCTGCTCCGGATGTTGTCCGGTCCAGCTTGCCTTGCATTCTCAGCATTTGATGGCTTTCCAGATCTCTCCCTGGTTGTTGCTCACAGTTGAATGTCTAAGGCCTCTATCAGCAGGGTCGATGTCACTGGGGGTTTGAAGGTACGGATCTGTTCATGGTTCCTCAAAGTGCTCCTGCCCATCCTGTACAGGTTGTCCCTCGTTCCCAGGATGTGTTTCCTTTCTTGTCTTTGACTGGTCGCTTCAGGCCTAGCTGTACTTCCCTGAGAGTTACTTAGTGGTGTCATACAGTAGCTTAAGCTTCATGTTGTTACTGTTGGCTGCAGCTTCCTCGGCTTCCTCTGCAGGCTGGCGATGTACATGCGCTTGTCCTGTTTCTTGCACTCCACTTGACTTCTCTGTTGGCATCTGTGAATCTGCTTGTGCCTTGCCATAGCTGATCTTGTCCGGCTGTTGTTTACTGCTGCTTTCTTCTGCTTCTCTCTCAATCTTGGCCATTGTGACTGCCGATATCCATTCCTTCTGTTGGTGTCTCTTGGGGGCCCACTACTTTCCTGACAGTTTGACGTCAGTGTCCCTCTTCACTTTCGTCCATCTAGCTCTCGATGTCAGTCTCTTCTCTTCAAGCAGTTCTTGCTTAGTACATGGTACTTGTTGGTGAGGTACAGCTTGAATTCTTCATTTTATATGCTTTGAGTCTTCAGCAGCTGATGTTGTAATTCTTCCTCTTTGTTGTTACTTCCAACCATTCCTTCTTTATCTTTCAGCTGGCTACCAAAAAGGGTGGTGTGGCTATGCAATGTCTGCTCCTCTTTTTGCCACATACATCCTGTAGATGATCTCCTGAATTTCTTGGCCCTGCAGATATGGTCGATCAGGTTTCAGATCACATGATTTGGTGATACCCAGGTGGCCTTATGTACTCTTCTGTGGGGGAAAAAAAAAAAAAAAAAAAAAAAATGCTGCCACCGATTACCAATTGTAGATAGCACAGAAGTCTGCAAATCTCTCGCCATTCTCATATCATCTCCTCCTAATCCCTGTCCTTCCCAACACTTCCCTCGCATCCCGGTGTTGTCTTATCCAATCTTTCATTGAAATCACCCATGAGGATGTTTATATCTTTTTCTGGGTCTGGCAATGACGTCTGCAGTCTGTTCCGTAGAACGATCTTTGGCTTCTTCATCGCCGACATAAGTTTGCGCATAACACTGGTATGATGTTCATTCTGATCTTCTTCATCTTAGTCCTGGAAGGATGCCGCGATGAATCTTGTATCCGTTGTGCTACCCATCCCTATCAGGCTCGCTGCACAGGTCTTGACAACATGAGCGCTACGCCTTCTTTTTGTGGAGCGTTGACTTCTTCGTGGCCAGAATAAACAGCATCTCTCCAGTGAGCATCTCCATTGTTCCCTGACTGTGTCCCAATGGGTCTCACTGATGCCCAAGCAATTAAGGTTGTACTTTTCATCTCTGCTGCTACGTCCAGGGCTTGGGACCGTCAATGGCAGAGATAAATACATAATAATATAATATAATAATACGACATGGAATGTATATAGAGCTACATCTTGTCAGAAAAAACCAAATCAAGCGCTTTCATTCACCCTACTCATCACATGCATCCAGTTACAATTAATAGGGTGGGGTGTTTTTACATGTTCAAAATATATACACACACGCTTCGCAAACGCACGCACGTACATACACGCACACCATGCACACTACAAAAGGTTGTACACTCGGTGTGATAGTGTGTGTTTTGGCTGTGAGGCAGGACAAAAAAGTGGTATAGGAACAAGAGAGGAGAATCTTAGGTATTGAATAAATGAGTCCTTGAGGCCGGATTTAAAAGCGTCATAAAAGGCTTTTGGGCGAAGAGAGAGAGGAGGTCATTCAGATGGATGAACCAGAAACAAAAAGAGCGACGGCCAACGGTGGACTGGTTGAATCAGGTTAAACTTAACCACAAGGTATCTGCAGTAGAGCGGAGGGAACTAGAAGGGAGTGTACAGGAGATAGATAGATAGATAGACAGACAGTACAGACAGACAGACAGAATGACAGAATGACAGTACAGACAAATAGACATAGACAGAGAGAAGAAGCAAGAATTAAGGTGAAACCGATAAAAATGTTGTTTTAAATACATCATGGAAGGAGAATATGTTATATCACAGTGTTTCATGAAAAAATCATGATACATTGTTTACAAGTATTCATTTTTAGGTTCAATTTTTTAGTAGCAATGGAACCTATACCACAGCCAGCCCCCAAAAAGCAGACTTGAATTAAATAGTGTATCCTAGGCATAAGTAGACTGATCAAATGAGAGTGGGCCAAAAATCATTTACTGAGAAAATGCTTTTTAATAAAGATGGGGCATTTCCATGCAAGATCTTAAAACTTTTTTGAAGACAAGCTTGGACTTAAGTGGCAAGAATATCAATATCTGAAAATGGTCAGCAACTGTTAAAGAAGACCATTTGTTTAAGGATGAGCTTTAGGGCGTGTCCTATGCACCCTCACTATTAATTTAATCAAATTATTGCAGGCCATATTCCCCAGGGAATAATCAATAGCTATTAATGCATGAACTCTATAGCTGTTTGTCTGAGAATACAAGAATATTTTTTCTGGCATACAAGTTTAAGAAGGTGTTTTTTTATCTTAACCGAGTTTGCGAATATTTTTGAAGGAAACGATCTTGACAGTTTGGAATTGGCATACCATGACAGGTATAATTAAACTTATGCCTAACATTTTTGTGATTTGAGACTTCAATTTTGTTCATTGCCAATACAGAGATTTGGTAGGTTGCTATTAAAGGATCATGTTGTTTCTGTCTTGTGGAATAAGCACAATTAGGTTTTCTTTGGATGAAGGCCAAATGGTTCAAGTGAGTTTCATTCCAAAATAACATTTCATATCTTCATTCAAATTGCGAAAAAATTCATACTAAATTAACATGGTTAATATCCAATAGTGTTGTCATCCTGCAAACATATCACAGGGGAGCTTTTAAGGAAAAAAGGGTAAGACAATTTAATGTAAAATATAAAATAATGAGGGGACCCATAATAGAACCCTGTGGACAACCAAATTTATTTGCAGAAAGTCAACAGAATATTTATTGACATAAACTTTTTGGTTTGTCAGTTTAGAAAGGAAGTAATATATAAGGATTAAATGTAAGATGATAGTTTGTAATAACAAGTTTCCTTATTACAGATTGTGGTGGAAAACAACAAAGGTCTTGCAAATCCATTAAAAAGAACTCCCTGTAAAAAAAAACTATTATTCCTATTAACTAACCATCTGCTCTATAAGTTTTTTTACAAGGGAAGTGAGTGATTGTTGCTCTGAACCCAGACTGGTTGGGGTGAATAAGGCAAAATTTTCATTTAAATGAGTGAAGAGCAATAGTTATTGGTGTATTTCTAAAGGGTTTGAAAGAACAGATAGAATTGAGGTTGGTCTAAATTTAAATGTGTCGGTTCGAATCTCCTGATTTAATATAAAAGAATAATTTTACTCTGCTAAACATAATTTGGAAAAGTGTTTATGCTTATACCAAAGATTTATAGATTTATGGTAAGTGCCTCAGCTATAACTGGGCCAGCTAATTTTCAGGATTTTACCATTCTAACCATCTAGGCCACAGGTTGCTGTTTGCTTCAAACTTATTAAAGCTGTAAATACTTCATGTACACTCATACATGGAAATCTTATTTGGAGTTAAAATTTTGGTGCAGCAGAAGGAATCAACCGACATTCAAGGTCATTAGTTTTTTTATATGTCATTGTTATTATTCATCTGAGAAGTTTCAAAGTGTGGTTATTAACGGCATCAGCAGAGATTTAAATCTAAAAACGTTTGCAGTTTTAATTAATACATTTTGGTAAGAAGGGTTACAGATTTCATACAGACTTGCTGTCTTTCGTTTTTTTTGAATATGATCACCAAATTAATTCTGTTTTTCAGCGGGTAGAGGTAATAATAAAAATAATGAATAGCATTTAATATTAAGCACATTTTCTCAAAGCAATGACTCAATGCGCTTTCATACCATGCGCATCTAAACACATGCACACACAGCACATAATAAACAACAACAATGATAATGAGCAATTCTAAAGGCAAAAAAATTTAACCAGAGATTACTATCGCACTGTAGAGCACACAACATTGCGTTCCGGCACCACTAGCAGGGCATAATAAACAGTACCTCAAGAGAAAAGGCACAAGCAATAACATAACAAACAACCAACAAAAACCCATAACCAACAGCCAGGCATAGCACATGAATTGTAGCCTACAGTGTGACAAACGCGACCGTCAAGACAATCCACAATATAATTAACTACAAAGAAATACATATAGATATGTGTCTTCAATGCCGACTAAAACTGGATACGTGGGAGCATGTCTGACGGCTGGTGGCAGAGAGTTTCCAATCGTGGGCGCAGCAACACCAAAAGATTCTACGACCTGCTGTTTTGAGGTTGTAAGGGGTACAACACAAGTTATCATTCGAAGACCGCAGGGTTTCTAGTGTGGTGCTTGCATTTCATGGCACTGACAGAGATGGAGCAAGCGATGTAGTTTACATAGTTTTCTTCTTTGTGCTTTATAATTCATGATTCGTTCCATTTTTTTCAAAAGAAAATCTCCATGATAAATGTTTTGGTATTTCATTTGTCATCCATGGGAGGTTTAGATTGGTAGTTGACTCTTTTGGGTTTGAAGTGGAGCATGCTAAATTATAAATACTGAATATAAAAAAATTGTACCATAGTTCTATGGACTGATTAGGGTCAGTACACAGACATAACATGGTTAAAAGGCAAATTTAAAGTGATCTGAAAGAAAATTCAATAAATCATCAAAATTCGAAAAATTCTTATAAGTTGATAATTTTGTGATTCATTTTTGGAAATTTAAAAAACACTTTTTACACCACAAACACAATGGGAAGGTGATCCCAACAACAAATATGGTAAACATTTATTTCAGTGATGAATTTTGGTTATTGACATATAAATTTATATGGTCAATTATAGTCCCTTAGAGTATTTAGTTACACGAGTATTGATATTATATTAATAGCTTTAAACTTGAAAAGAACTCATATGTGTGTCCAACCCGGTTATCATTTTTGTTAAACAAGTTAAAGTCACCTAACAGTATAATATCTTGGAATCAACAATTGAATGTAATCCCAAACATAGAATACAAAATATCAATCCACACTGCCGTGACTTAAAGTGAATGCTAAATCTATTATATATAATAATATAATAGATATATATATATATATATATATATATATAATATAGTATATATAAAAAAAATATAATAATATCTATATATATAATATATATATATAACCAATTTCACAAAACCATAAGAATCCTGCATATTGCTTTATATCCCTGGTATTGAATATCCATTCAGAATGTGGAAGTTAGTGTGTCTCTGAAAAAGTCAAATAAGTAAAAATTTTTGTCCCCGGTAGTTCTATAAGATTTAGTGATGAACATTCTGTTACTTTGTTTATGCATGATTGATGATTAAATGCCCAATGCGATTAAAAAAGAAAAAATCCCCCCCCCCTCCCTTTTATAGCCAAGCTTGATTGTGCCAGAAATAATATGAAAGTTGAAACAGAAATGAAAATTAGATAAGGTTATATAAACAATAAGTCAAAAGAACAAACCAAGAAAAAAACTGTGGAGAAAGCCACCCTCCCCCTTTTCAAATAGATGTTTTGATAGTTTAAATATATATCAGTATGAAGAATACCATAATACAAAGTGGTGAATCTAAACACAGAACTTGGGGGGGAGGGGATGCAAAAGGACAACAAAGCCACGTACAGGCATAAACAAACAACAAAGCAAGTCAAAAGGAAACTTCAAAATTGCCAAAGAGATTCAAGGCACAAAGAAAATGATAACGCACTAATTCATATCTTAAATTAGATTCGAAATATTGCCAGACAAAAAGCTATATAGGCCCACCGTCTACAAATCAAGTCAAAGTAAAGATAATTCTCCAAAATCGTATTTCCGCAGAGGGCCAAGCAAGGGTTTCTGGAACAAGACATCAATAACACAGCATCTACCATACAGGCATAACATTAACATGTGTTAATGAGAGACCCGTGTGTATATCAAGTCATAATCATGGGAGTGGCATAGGGGTATCTTCCATGCAGTTTTATCAGTTCAGAAGCCATAGAAAATGAGATTTCCAGGTATAGGAGTGGAAGTAATCTTTAAAAATGTAGAGTGGGTAATGAAAGTGGGTCTAAGCGGCATAGGATTGTTGAATTCCAGAGGAAGGAAGTGAGGGAATGGTATCACAGGGGAAAGAAAGGGAGAAGTGCAGTTAAAGAGACTGCAGGATCTCTTGGAGTGAGAAAGAGAGGCTACCTCAATTAAAGTAGAGGATCAGCAGGAGGAACTAAAGAAACAATATTTATAAGAACTTGGAATAAGGAGGAGGATAGTGGCTGGATAGAGGACTAAAGGAGGACTTGGTGCAGAATTGCCATGTGTGGCCAACTTCCAGTTTAAGATTGTGGCTCGGGTCTAACAGAAAGTCACTCCCATGAGAAGTTGGATGAGCTAACGGGTACCAGTAATCTCAAGGATTGGAACATGTCCCTGTTTTCCAAGGTGTTCATGATCAACAAATCGATGTGATTTAGTCCATTTCTTGAGAATAGCTGTTTTGCTCTGGTAAAAGAGAACTCTGCGTTTTTGAGCTGTAATGTCGACCAGCTTTAGAAGGAGGTTGCCTCATTTAAAGGCAGTTGCCCTGTGGAAGAAACACTGCAATCACATTTGGTAGAAGACATCAAAGAGGAGAATGGCAGTGGTCTGTTGACTGGGTCTGGCAAATTTTTCAGGAAAGAATGTCATTCATGAACCAACAGATTTTCAGGTAAAAGCCAGCCTGCATTTCCCCTGCCACTAGGGTGTGTCAGGTTGAGATAAAGGGCCAGACGAAGGGGCGCCCGAGCTTTTGATGAATGGTGCTGACTGAAAACAATGTCAAGAGTTGGTTTTCTACTCACAGTGAATCACATCCAAAAAGAGCACAGGTTGACCACAAGAATCAAAAATCAATATTTCGCCTATATTGATACTGCAAGCTGGAATCACCTAACATATCCACTGTACACTCTCCACACAGTGTTTTTACAAAACAAATACGAATTCAACTTTCTTTTTTTTTAGGGGGGGGTGGGGGTAGGGGATGGGTGGGGGGGGGGATTAGAGGGGTCCTACACTAGAGCATCAAGGTACCTAAGATGGTGAGATTTTGTGTATTGTGATTGTTTACCCCACCAACAGGTATCGGCATTCCGATTTGGGGGATATAGGCCTAATGGTCTGAACAGAAATCAGGATTTGCTTATTTGGTACCCCGGCCCCCCCCCGGGGGAGCCCCCCCCTTGTGTAAACACCGGTTTCCTACCGGCACAAAAAGTCCTTCCCTTCCAAAAGGCAGAACGATTTCAACAAGTACTAGATGTTTCTGATTCAGATTTTCCAGATTTCAGATTCAAGATTCAGAATATTTATTGCCATTTAAAATCATGTAAGACATATTTACACAACAAAAACATCAACTATAATTATTATCTATTTTGCTAAAAGTGATGTACACTAAAAACCATGTTGTATTTTACATTCTCATTTTCTCTCTTTCAAACACTCATACACATATCGATGATATCTGCTTGAAATAATCAACTGTGATTTATAGTCACTTATTTATGTACACAGTTTTAGCGTTCTTTGTCTTTCGTTTTGTTTTTAATAATTTTTCTGTGTTTTCCAATAGAGACCTCCATTTATAGTCTCATCACCCTCCCCCCCCCCCCCCCCCCACACCTAACCCCCCAGAAAAACAAATACCTCCACTCCCCACACTGATGTTACCTCCATGGATTGATCCCCATAACATAATTTGGTGGAGCTGAACCCATGCCACCAGAGATTGAACTGTTCAATGCGCAATCACCAGGCTAAACCCCACCCTTGATTTTTAAATACTAATACTTTGCAGAGTCTAATGATTACAAAGCCTACATCTGTAATGACAACCAGCTATTCAGCTATGGCTTCCTTCGCCATGTTCTGTAGGCCTAGATCTCTCCTTAGCTCTTGTTTGTAACAGTAGCTTCTTTAGGGCTTTTTTTCCTCACCACAACAAAAAGCTAGCTATCATAGATGTAGATCTCTCAGGCTAGCTAGAAACTGTGAAACTTTTAATTTAAGAAACTCCAGAACTCTCAAGAATCATGGTTTCAACCCAAACAACAGAACAGTAAGGAATATTCTTGACACAGACAAAAGCATCACTATTATTATGAGTTATCAATATGAATTATAACTGAAAACAATCAGGGGAAAAAAACACCACATAGGCCTGCCTAATTTGATGCAAAGTTAAAGGAATGAAAGCCAACGACAGGTCACATAGCCAAAAAGACGAAACCTCGTGTGTTATACAGGTTTGGCTGGGGAAAAACAAACTTCCTTTCTTCATAATTATTATCAATTTATTCAAATAATGCTTATTGCCAAGGCTTACACTAAAATGTTGTTATATTGTTAAATGTTGTGTTTGAGATCTCCTTCATCCAGGCAAGCTCTTTAACAAAACAACCTGCACTCCTCAATTTCAAGGAGAAAAAATCCTCTGAAGTTGGAGAAATGGCTGCCTATATGTCCGAGGTACTGAAAACAGTCAAACATGCAAGCCTGGTGTACTCCCATCACACAGTGATACCCCAGGTGGGATTGAGTGAGTCAGATAGGAAATGCTCTGGGGGACCCCCAGGGTGTAAAGCTGGGGAATGCACAGCAACAATATATCAATAATCATAAGCAGTTCATGTTCACAAAAATTGTTAATCAAAAACTTGAATGGAACTGAGCACAAGATAATGATCCTTGAATCTATTTTATATCAAGTTTTTTCATAACTGTTCTAAAACTTTCCTCCCCTTAAAACCTGAAGAAAAAGTAGGCTGCCAAGATTTTCTAGGTGTCTTAGAGAGTGAATGGGTAGCCTGTTTGCATACATAAACTTACTACTCATTGTGAACAATATTCGCGTGGGAAACATTGACCCTGTGTCCCCTGGAGACGTGGTAAAACAATAATGTTACGCACACTCCAGAAACAGACAATTTTGACACCTTTCGGTTTGCCATAGATAAGTCTGGTTCCTGCGGTCCCACCCACACCAGAAGCCACTGAAGCACCAACCTCTGACACACACAGTGTGGCCCCTGTTATCCTAGCCCCACTTTGTGTTAGCACCATAGCAAGACTCATCAAAATGGGGCTACTGGTGGAAGTAGGATTAGATCCTAGTGATGAACACCACACACACACGTTTACTGGCTGTGTTTCATATTGTACCTATCTTGGTCAATCTAAAAATGGGAACCTCAGTGTGTGTGCATGCCATGTGTGTGTGTGTGTGTTGTGTGTGTTTGTGTGTGTGTGTGTGTGTGTGTGTGTGTGTGTGTGTGTTGTGTGTGTGTGTGTGTGTGTGTTGTGTGTATAGTGTTACAGCCTGTGTTTCATATTGTACCTATCTTGTCAATCTAAAATGGTATACTTACATTGTGCCCTATCTGTTATCTATTGAGCCTATCTTGTCAGTCCTAAAAATGGCAACTCTGTGGTGGAAGTCAGTCAAGTCCAAACTTTTATTTCCCAGATGGTACAATGAAATAACAATGCATATGCTTTTTTCATCAAGACCATCTATCTAGGAACAAAAACAACTTGATCAATAATATCTCACTCCAATAATACCATAATCCCAATAATGATAAAACTGACTCCAAAAAGAAAAATAGAAACAGAGAACACACAAACACACACACACACACACACACACACACACACACACACACACACACACACAACATAAACCACACCCCACACACACACACACACACACACACAGATATTTTGATAATAAAAGTACAGAACAGGACTTTTAAACTAAGAGAATGATTTAAGTGGTCACAGACGTTATTCTTGTCAATTAGAAATCAGATATGACCTAAGTTTTCATATTCAATAGAGTACATGTGTAAGCATTGACAATATATGGGTATGATATGATGCTAACCCCCAACATGCTATTGAATCTGTTGTGTGTGTGTGTTGTGTGTGTGTGTGTGGTGTGTGTGTTGTGTGTGTGTGTGTTGTGGTGTGTGTGTGTGTGTGTGGAGTGTGTGTTTGTGAGTGTGTGTGTGTGTACAATTGTGTGTACCAGATTGTGTAACAAGTGTGTGTTGTGTAATTGGGGTTGGTTTGTTTTTTTACATTCTGCTGTTTGGCCTTTTTAGTTCATGATTGTATGCACAAAAAATGCTGATTTATTTAGTTTTGTTGCAGTTTAGTTTTTCTTGTATCCATTGTATTACAGTGAGCCTAAATTGTATTGCTGACGTTAGCATTTTGCTGGGTTGGTTACATTGCCCTGAAATTTTATTCTTTGATGGAAGGATTAACGTTGTTTCTGCCTCAATCAAAAAGCACATGTACATGGCTCTGTATATGACCAGGGGAAAGGGAGTGAATGGGAAGTCTTTGTTTATACATCCATTGCTCTGATCCAATAGCTGTTGGTTTAATCTTGTTTCCTTATATATTAGTATATTATGTGGGTGAAGGGGATAGGGTGAGGATATGTATTGATATGTGTATAGATATGTAGCTGTTTAAATGATAAAAACAATTTCTCATGTTAAATCCATTTGGTTGTTGAGCTGTTGTTGATTATAGTTGGTGGTGTGGGGTGTGTTTTCTGGTTTATTTTGCTTTTTGCTCCGGCATGGTGGACGAACGGTGGACCAGTTGGCTCCACTTAGCACGGTCGTGGGCGAGTGCCGGGGTGGCACTGAAGTCCCTCCCCTGTCCAATCACGGATGTCGTCAGCCCACTTTCTCCTCTGTCTCCCGTCTTCTCTTCCCCTGGACTGTTCCTTGCAGGATGGCCCTTTGCAAGTCCTTCTGAGCGTGTTACGTGCCCATACCATCTGAGTTTCCTCTTTTTCGCCGTGGTCAGTAGGTCTTCATAGCCCCCGCACCGTTGAGTGATCATTCTGCGGACTTCATTGTTGGTGACATGGTCCTTGTATGAGATGCCAAGGAGCCTTCTGAAGAGAGAAAGAGAGAGAGAGAGATGCGGTGTGTAATAATTTAAAGGTACTTTGGTATGAATGCGGTTATATCTAAATCACCATTAGTGAATAGACTTTAAAACAAACAAAACAAAAACAAAAATTTATCTTCCGTTGATCATTTATCTGGTCAGCTGTAAGTCTCATGGTCTCGACCTGACATGGATCCTTGATTAGTTGTGTGTTGAGGACGGGACACAATTATATTTTGAGTAACTGTATAAAATAACTGAATAGTTTGTGTTTTAAATTGTATTTGTAGTACAATTGGTGATGTGTATGATTGTAGTTTAGTAGTTGTCAGTAGTAGTAGTAGAATATATTTGTGAACCCATCAAGCTTGGCCTGAAGCATACATTGAATGAATGTTTTCGTCACATTCACAGTGTTTCGTGTGATTGTTGAGTGAGTTGAGGTGATAATTTTCACTACTACTTACTGTCCCCCTTTTCTATTTCTTTTTATATTTTTCTTCATCCCCTTCCTATCCCCCCTTTATCACTCCCAGCCCATTAGTAGGCAAGCCCTAATCCTCTTAGGGATCTCTCTCTCTCTCTCTCTATCTGTCCCGAAGTCTGACGACCGTGGGGCACCCTCAAAGACTCAGCAACCAGTCCCTCCATTCCTCTCTCTGTTCTGCCTTTCTCAGGTTTTGTTGAGTTCTGGGCCCTTTGTCCATTCACTGATGTTATCCTCCCAGCTCTTCCTTGGTCTGCCTCTTCTTCTTCCTCCTTGGACAGTGCCTTGCAAAACGTCTTTGTAATTCCTTGGGATCTTGTGACATGCCCATAACCACTTAAGTTTACGCTTTTTCACAATCGTTAGAAGGTTCTCATGGGGTCCAATGGTTTGCTGGATTCTGTTATGCACCTTTCGTTGCTTATGGGGTCTTTGTAGGAGATGCCAAGGAGTCTCCGAAAGCATCTCATCTCCACTGCCTGTACTCTTCTCTCCAAATCTGCAGTCAGGTCCATGATTCACAGGATACAGAAATATGGATAATGACAAGGAGCGCATTATCTGATCTTGGAGATAAGTGAGATATTCTTATCTCCAAAATGGTGTTTATTTTGACAAAGCTGTTATTGTTTTGTGCAGTCCTGCATACTACTTCTGGCTTGGATCCCTGGTCTGATACAATGGCTCCCAGGTCCCTTGAAGCTTTGAACTGTTTCCAGCTTCTTGGGCATTAACCCCGATATCAGTGCTAATGCCGTTGTGTTTTTAGCATCAGTTGGTGTTCTCTGCACTGATTTCCATGCCGTATGTTTTGGAGGCCTTATCCAAGTGTTTTGTTAGGCTGGCAAGCTCTTTTTCTGATCCTGCTATTCCATCAATGTCATCTGCGAAGCGGAGGTTGTGATCGTTCTGCCACCGATGCCCGACTGATCCTTCATGATGTTCCAGTGCATCAGCCATGATTCTCTCAAGGAAGATGTTGAAAAGAGTGGGGGAGAGTAGACAGCCCTGCCTTACTCCAACTGTTGTTCGAAAACCATTCTCCAATGTTGGTGTTGTATACACTGCACTGGTGGCCTTTGCTGTACAGCTGTTTGATGACTCTGATCAGGTTTGCATTGATGCTGTACAAATTCATGGTTGCCCACAAAGCTGCATGCCACACCCTGTCAAATGCCTTCTTAAAATCGATAAATACGTGGTAAAGGTCTGTTGATGTTGAAGGTACCGCCACATAGTATTCTGAGGTTGAATATCTGTTCTGTTGTGCTGCGCCCTGCTCTGAAACCTGCTTGTTCCTCAGCAATGATGGTCTCTGCTTGTGGCTTCAGTCTATTCAATATTATCTGCAGCATGACCTTGCTTGGGTGACATATGAAAGGGTGATTGTGCGGTAATTTATGGCATTGTTGTAGATTTCCTTTCTTGGGGAGGGTGATGATGAGTGCTGCGTCCATGGTGTTGCCATTTTCCTGTCGCCAGATCTTGTTGCAGATTCTTAGTAGGGCCTGATCATGGCTTCCCCCCCAGCTTGGACCAGCTCAGCTGGAATGTTGTCAGCCCCAGACTTTCCCCCTTTTTCAGCGATCTGACTGCTGTTTCCACTTTTTCTCGGAGGATAGGGTGACTGTCTGTGTCTTTGCTGTCGGTACATTAAGGACTTCTGGATCTCCTGCGGGTTTTATAGTTATAAAAGGTCGGAGCAGTATTCTGTCCATCTGTTCAGAATATCCTGGTCGCAGTGAACACTTCCCATTTTTGTCTTGGATTGTTAAACCTATTTCTCTGTTTTTGTGCTGTCAGGTCTTTCACCCGCTGATATGCTTCCTTTCTATTGTTTTTCTTTGATGTTCTCTTTAATGTCTTGGCACTGTTCACCGATCCATTTCTCTTTTGCCTCCGTCATGGACTTCCTGATTCTTTTGTTGACTGCCCTATATTGTTCTGCCTTTCTTTTGTTTCATTTTTCTTTTTCTTCAACTCTCTACGCTTGTCGCATAGTTGTAGGATGTTAGGTGTGACCCATGGTTTTTTGACTGGGCGGCGTTTGCCAAGAAGCTCGTTTGCTGTTTCAGTCACTGCGTATTTGAAACTATTCGTCAGTGTATCTATGTCTGAGTCTATCACAGTGAGTGCTGCAAACTTTCCACCTACCTTGCTTGAAAAATTTCTAATACCTCTGGGTCCTTCAGCTTCTCGAGGTCAAATTTGATCCTGATGTTGTTCCGCTTGTGGATTTTCTTTAGACGTAGTCGGAAAGTCATCATCACAAGATCATGATCACTCCCATGCCTGCTCCGGAAAACTTTGTGTCTGTGCGATGTTAACGCTAGACTAAAAACCGTCTTTTCACCATGATGTAATCTTTTTGGTTGTGGTGTTCTCCATTGGGCTATGCCAGTCCATTTTCTGGATTTCTTGTGTGGGCCAAGTGTATTCACTAACTGGAGGTGGTTGTTACTGGCAAACTCCAGGAGTCTCAAGCCTCTTTCATTTGATTGGTTATTACAATGTGGCCCAAAAAACGCCCTCCCAGCTTTCCCATGCATCTTCTCCTACCTGGCGTTTCCAGTCCCCTTTGCACAACGAGGATGTCTTTCTTGGGTGTTTAAATTCAGAACCTCTTGTAGCTGGTCATAAAATTCTTCTACCGGCTTCATCTGTGCAGTCTGATGTGGGGGCGTAGGGCCTGTACTATAGTTTTTTGTTAAAGGGGTTGCCTCCCGGCGGATGGTAAATAAGTCTGCTGGGCACAGGCTGACAGCTCATGACGGTGTTCACGTGTCTTTGTGAACGAAAACCCACGCCGTGTTCATGTTTATCCTGTTTCCACTGTAGTATAATTTGTGGTCTTCCTGGGTCGTTGTTTCTCCCATGTTTTTCCACCTGACTTCACAGAGCCCAAGGATTGCCATTGATATCTGGACATCTCATGTGCCAGTTCTTCCACTTTGCCTGCAGCTCTTAGTGTCCGTACATTCCATGTGCCAATGATGGTGTTGTTTCTGGAAAGAATTTTGCTGCGTTTTACATCAGTAGCATACTTTCGACCTCTGCCTGATGAGCAACAGAAGGCGCGGTCCTTGATAACCCGGGGGACGACCGATCCGGGATGGAATTCTGGGTGTCTTTGTCATTGGTGTATCTTGGGCAAATCAAACCTGGCGGAGCCCATCCCTCTCCAGGTCGGATTTTTTTGGTTGGGTTTACTCCCCACATGTGGCAGGTGGTACTGGGTTACATGGTTACCAGTAGCAGAGGGAGTCTCTGACCTGACCTGAGGGATACTAAAGACAGGAATAAGTCTAGGATTCCATTCCTGGTGCCGGCTCAGGTGGTGCTAGGAATCAGAGAGGCGACCTAGAGGATTCCTGCTTAGGACTCTCTACACTTGTGTGCTGTGTTTGACTGAAACTTGGCTGTGTGAGAATGTGGCTGATGATGCTGTTTTTATTTATGGTTTTGGAACACCTTATAGAACTGACCATGATAAAGTTTTAAGTGTTAAATGCAAGGTGGTGGCGTGTGCCTGTACCTCAATGAAAGATACTGCAGCAGAACCAAGGTGACAGTGAGAAAGCAGCTGTCCACACCTGATGTTGACTTGATCTCAGTGTCACTGGTCCATTACCTGCCGTATGAATTCAGAAGAGTTTTTATCTACACCCGCCCTCTGCCAACACTGCAGGTGCTGCCAATTGCTGATGTTGTGCTGAATTACAGTTGCTTTCTCCTGATGCTCCTAATTTTTTTCTTGGCCATTTTAATCAGTGTACTTTATGTCTGTTTTGCCTTCTTTTAAACAATATGTCACATGTACAAGTGGAAACAATAAACTGGATCTCTGTTTTGGCAATATACCTAATGCATACAGATCTGTTGTTCTCCCTGAAATTGGTCAATCCGATCACAAAACATTACATTTTATTCCTGCCTACCATCCTGTTATACAAACTCACCTTTTTTTAGAGAAACCTGTTTAAAGATGGAATAGTGATAGTGTTGAACAATTGCAAGGAAGCTTTGACTGTACAGATTGGGATATCTTTTATAACTCTTCTGTTGATGAGAACAAAATAGCTGATGTTGTTTCAGACTATAAAAATTTTGTGAAGAAATCTTAATTCCAAAGAAAACTGTGAATTTTTTCCAAATAACAAACCCTGGGTCACAAAATCTTTTAAAAAAAAACACTTAACGAAAAGAAAATTGCATTCCAGACAGGGGGCCAACCTTGCAAAGAAGCAAATACAAACAAAACTTAGAAAGGAATTACAGCAGCCCAGAACACAGTACTGAAACCCAATGTAGAAAGACAATTTCAGTCTAGAAATATGAAAAGTGCATGGACTGGGTTTAAACACTTTAACAGGACAAAAAAAAGAATGGAGCAAGTGTACATTACCAGAAGAAGAATGCAGTTTCCTTTTTAAAAAAATTAAATGGTTTTTACTGCCACTGAACGTAGTGATCTGAAAGAAAGTTTGGATACCATCAATCATGTTAGACATAAAAACCAGCTTTTGATAGAGACGACCTTGATTTTTAAAATAGACAGTTCTAGAGTTAACACCCTGTTCAAAAGTTAAATGTGAATAAGCTGTAGGGCCAACAGTATCTGCAAAAACCTTTTAAAACTTTGTGCTGATCAGTTGTCATTTGTTTTTGTGAGGTTGTTTTCATTGTCTTTAAAAACCGAAGCCATTCCTTCTATCTGGAAAAAATCCACCATCTGCCCCATTCCCAAAACAAAAAATCCTAAAGTTTTAAATGATTACAAACCCGTTGCCTTAACATCCATAGTTATGAAAAGCTTTGAACGCATTGTTCTTCAGTACCTCCTGCCACTAGTAAAAGATGCCCTTGACCCTTATCAATTCGCCTACAAGCATAACAGAAGTACAGATGATGCAACAATCACGCTCTTGAATCATACTTACACACACCTTGAAAACAACAACTCTTTTGTTCGAATTCTCTTTGTTGATTTTTCCTCCACATTTAACACGATTCAGCCACATCTCATAGCCCAAAAGCTGCACTCACTCAAAGTTAACCCAAAACTTATTTTATGGATTGTGAATTTTTTTACCCCCGATTTCAGTGTGTTTATTTTGGGGGGAAAAAAAATCATTAAAAAGAACCATTTCCACTGGTCACCACAAGCAGCCCAGCCCCTGGTACTTTTTACCCTTTTCAAAAGGGCGCACTGGTACATTTTTTACACCGTTGTAAAAAAACTCAGATGACTTGCTTTAAAATGTACCAACTCAAATTTGGTTTTTTATTTTGATGAAGTAGAAAGGTTCTGTGTCATCATCATCATCATCAAACCTTTAACCAGCGGGTTAGGGCACACAAAGCGCTTCCCCCTGCCCATCCCGGGGCCCAAACCCAGTCACTGACCCCCCAAAATGCTGCTGGCCTTTATCTCCTTTCCGCCCCCCCACGTTTTTCTTTTGGTCTTCCTTTCTTTCTCCTTCCTTCTGGGGTCCCGTGCAAAGCGTTCTTGTGATTGATGTGGGTCTTTCGGGGATGTCCCAATCCACTTCCACCGTCGTTGGTGTGTGGTTCCCCTGTCTTCCGCCGCATCTCCGTAGTAAAGGGCTTATTTGACATCTTTTCCCGGCCAAAAGTCCCGGAATTCTTTTGCAGGCAACGGTGGAAAGGGTCGAATTTGGTAAGACACTTCCCTCATCCCCCACACTCGAGTACAGGAGCATAGAACAACACAGCTTGGTATAGCTTCAGCTGTGTTGGGGCTAAAAATAAAAAAATAATAATAGAAATAAAAAAAAAATTTAAAAATAATAAAAAAATAAAATAAAAATAATAAAAATAAAAAATAATAATAATAAAAATAAAAATAAAAATGTAGGAATTTATATAGCCTGAATCTTGAAAAGCAACAAATCAAAGCGCGTACGATTTTGATCCCAGATTTTGTTCATCCCCCTAAACACATTCCTGGGCCATTCCAATCTTTTGGGGAAAAGTTTTTTTTGTCCCCCCCCCTCTTGTTTATCTGCTCCCGGATGTGAACTTGTCGTCTGGGGCGGGTCGTTTCTTTTCCTTTTCACAGGGGCTGGTGTGTTACATTGAGGACTTTTTTTCTGTTTTCTTGGTGCAAATGGGAAGCCCCCTTGCTGTCCGAATTTTTACGCGGGTTTTTCTCCTGGATATTTTGGGTGTGTGGGGACAGCGCCCCGGGGTATCCGCAAAGTCAAGGTCGTCTAGTTTAGAACAGGCCCACGAATCCTTTTGGGGGGGGTCTTTTTCGTCTTTTCCCCCACCAATCAATGGCCCAATGAAGAGAACGCCGACATCACACATTTGTCTTACCCCAGCTTTACTTCGAAAACAGGTTTTTTGGCCCACAGAGCACTGAAGTTATCAAGAGCTTTTTTAAGGTGTAACCCTTTCGTGGGGTGCCATACGTCGAAGGATCTCCCAAAACTTCTCTGTTTCTGTCAAATGCCTTTTTTAAATCCAAAATTCACATACAGTTATCTTTGCCATCTGGAATGTTTGATGATGTTTCTGAGCGTGAATTCTGTTATACATCCTCATGGCTTCCTGAACCCCCTTGTCCTTCCTCTTGCATCATCCACAGCGTCTGTATTCTTCTGGAGACCTTGCCAGTATCTTGTCCACAGAAAAAGATGATTCCCCCCCAGTTTTGCAGAAAAAAGGTCGTAAATGGGGTAAAAAAACTATCTTGACTTAAACGTCAAAAAAACCAAAGAAATGCTCATTGATTTTCTCAAAATTCACCAAGTTCCTGTTTCTGTTCATAGACGGAACAAAAGTAGAGAAGTGCTAGGGTACAAATATCTTGGTACAAATCTAGATAATAAGTTGAATTGTAATGCAAACACTGTTTTTTAAACATAAGAAATGTCAATCAAGGATTTTACTGCCTTCAAATCTGCGATCACTGAACGTAAAAAAGAAATTATGTGCTTATTATCACAGTTTTGTAGAATCAGTCTTATTATATGGGGTTTTATCTGGTTTGGTTGTTTTAATGTAAAAAAAACAAAACGTATTCATAAAGTGTGAATGGTGGGAAAGATTGTTGGAGAAAAGCAAAAGACGTAAATTCATTGTTGAAATCAGATAACTAAAACAGCTAAAGGCATTTCCATTTACCAAACCCCCCGTGCTTTCACAACACTAAGCATTTCTTCATCTGGGCTGAGATTCGGAATGCCAAAATCAAAAAAAAATAGGGTATTAACAAGTCAAATTCAGCTTCTAACCCAATGTTTAAACTTTAAAAAAAAGAAAAAAATGTTTAAAGGGGTTTTCATATTAAATCATCAATGCCTCTGAGAGAGACACAGAGAGAGAGAGAGAGAGAGAGAGAGAGAGAGAGAGAGAGAGAGAGAGAGAGAGAGGAGAGAGAGAGAGAGGAGAGAGAGAGAGAGAAGAGAACTGGAACGGAACTGGAACTGGAACCGAAGGATTTATTCACAAAAAGGCCATTTTTTCCTAAGAAGGGGGTTGCCGAACTGCTTAGTTTTTTGGTGGGGAAAAAACAATGAAAAAACAAAAAAAAACAAAAAACAAAAAACGCCCAACTTTTAGGGATAAAAAAAAGTCACTACAAAAAAATACTTAGGTAACAAATCTCTCTTATCTAAAAGCTTTAAAAAAAAAAAAAAAATTGAGGCTGGCAAAACCTCAGGATATTTTGATCCAGGAAAAAACAGATCTAAATAAATTTGGGCTGTCTACATATTTAACAGGGATGTATTCTCCCTAACATCCTAAAATAGGATAACAACACAAAAGATTTCATCCTCCCTGCTTGCTCATAATGGGAAAACAGCCTGAGGCGTCAATATCATTTTCTCTGTATCTGAATTTTGAACATTTATATCGATCAAAAGCTAACTTAGACATATTTTTTTTAAATGTCTACCCAAATCAAGTTTTAGATAAGGTTTTGACATCAGCGAACTTATAAATTTGTCTGTGCATTCGAAATCTTTCACTGTTTTTGTAAAAGATCACTCCTTTCTGCCACGGCAGTCAATCAATCTTGCTTGACAGGTTAATAAACTCTCTCAATTTCCGACCCTTGATTGAGCCAAACAAAAAACCAAACCCCAGTCACACAAAAAGGTATTATTTTTTGTGCCCCCGTTGTTTTTTTTCCCCTTTGACAAAAAAGTCATAAAGCATTTGTAATTTAAAAAGGGAGCCTGCTCCATTCTAGCAAATCTTAAAACCAATATCTAAACATTTTACAGCACATTTAAAAGAGAGAGGAAATTGTTAGTTTCACAAGAAAAAGATCATTAGGTGTACGTCTGTCTAAGCCTAGAAAAATGCTTTAAAAACAAAGAGGTGCACTGATTCGCAAGTTTAAAATCATCCAAGCCCCAAATTTTGCACCATAAACACAGTGGGGTTTTAATTTTTGGGACAAAAAAATTTTTAATGAACAATCAAAAGTTTTTTATTCAAAAATTCGATTTTTTTAAACAAAAAACAGGTACGTTTTAACTGATTTCCAAGCTTTTTCATGCCCTTGTGAAACTAAGCTAGAGAAAAAAAAGATTCCTAAAAATTTTAAACATTAAACACAGGCGATATTTTTACCCCATGGGGCCCCGAGTATGCTTGCAAAGCAAAAACAGCAAAAATAAGAACCCTGCCCCCCCCCCAAAAGTCGTAAAAGGCGTAAGGAGGCACCTTTCCCCCTAGGTAAAGGGGTTAGACACGGGCTAACAACCCCGCCCGAAAAAAAATTCCTTTACGGAAACCTAAACGCAATACTGGGCCCAAACTCGTCTTTGGGGAGATGGGGGGATCCTTAAAGGAAACCTTTGACGCGCTGCAGCCAAACCGTGGAACTGCGGGGTCGCCCCCTCATAAACCCCGGGGACGCCCCTGATAAGCCCCCGAGGTTGTTGTCCCGGCCGGCCCCTATTTGGGAAACATGGACGTGAAGACCCTCGGGGAAAAACCGGACGGGTGCGCAGGCGGGGGAAAAAACAGATACGCCTCACACCCTGGGCAGCTGAAGTCCGGTGGAATGGTCACGGGGGACAAGATTACAGTCAGGAAAACTTTGCTTATCCGGTACAAGTAAGAAAACCGTCACGAAGCTGGAGTAGGTCCCTCGTCCAAGCAGCAGCCCAAAAGCCGCTGGAATGGGAGCCTGTTTCAGCGCATCATCACCGCCGGTTTGGTCGCGTTTTCCAGAAGGTGCCCTTGTATGTGCACGCCCCCCTACAAACCGCGGGGGAGGGGAAAACAAAGGGCAACTTTTACACCCCGCTCCAGTCGGGGGGACAAAATTTCCCAGACGGACATGCCCCTCCCCATGGGACATAACACCCAAAGGGGGCTGAAACACTGATAGAACGGGGAGGGACGCTGGGCTTGGAAAAAAAACGAAAATGGAGAAAGCTTGCTGATTTTTGTGCTGCCAACGCCTTGTGTTGGGGCACGCTTTTTCCACACCAGCGTTGCCCCCAAAGCCCCTGGGTTTCCCCCCACCACCAGACAGAGAACCAGAAAGACCACGTCATGGTGAGAAAAACGCTACCGGAGCTCCCTACAAGACGTGAAGTAAGGGCGCGGGGCAACATAGGGTCAGCCCATCTTGTGGTCACCAAGACGAGATGTGCTTGTCTGCGAGAAAGACTCGCAGAATCCAAAGGAAAAAATTCAACGTTTTGGGATTAAAAAAAGAAGACACAAAGCAGGCATTTCAGATCTCCTTCACAACCGCTTCCCAATCCCAGCGAGGGAAAAGAAAAAAAACTGGAACACAAATGGACCCCCTCATTGTGGGAGCCTGTGATGAGGTTTTGGGACAACCACAGACGAAAGGAAGCCATGGATCAAGGATGAGACCTGGAAGAAAGTCGAGGAGAGAAGGCTAGCCAAACAAGAGCTGAACCGAGCTACGACCCGCCAACAGCCGCGAGCAACAGCCAAGTACTCCATACTTGCCAAAGAAGCCAAGAATGAGCTACGAGCAGACAAACGAGCTCGCATCAATGCCATCGCAGATAAGGCAGAAGAGGCTGCTGGCAAAGAAGACCTCAAGACCCTGTATGCCACCACCAGACTTCTTAGCAGGCGTCGCAGCAACCCAAACAGACCTGTCAGAGACAAGGAAGGGAAGCTTCTCACCTCTATTGAAGACCAGCTAACAAGATGGAAAGAGCATTTTCAGGAGGTCTTGAATCGACCAGCCCCAGAGGAACGACCTCAGCTGGAGCCAGGGGACCCTCTCGACATCAACATTGGAGAGATCACCAAGACAGAGATCCGAAAGGCCATCAGCAGCTTGAAGAACGGCAAGGCTGCTGGCATTGACAACATTCCGGCAGAAGCCTTGAAAGAAGGGGGTAGTGACATCGTTGACGAGTTACACCACTTGCTCAACCTGATCTGGACAACTGAGGAGTTGCCAGCAGAATGGAAGAAGGGCCTGCTAATGAAGCTCCCCAAGCACAGCGACCTCTCCCAGTGTGGAAAGTGGCGAGGTATCACCCTGTTGTCCATCCCCAGCAAAGTCCCCACAAGAGTCATCCTGGACCGAATGAAAGATGCTCTCGACAAGACTCTTCGAGATGAACAGGCAGGCTTCAGAAAAGAACGTTCCTGTACCGACCAGATTGCGACCCTCAGAATCATCGTGGAACAGTCCATAGAATGGCAGTCACCTCTCTACGCCTGCTTCATCGATTTTGAGAAGGCTTTTGACAGCGTGGACAGACAAGCAATCTGGAACATCCTTCTCCACTATGGTGTGCCATCAGAGTTTGTTAACATCATAAGACAACTTTACGAAGGATTCTCCTGCCAGGTCATCCATGGTGGAAGACTCTCTGACAGCTTCGGGATCTCTTCCGGCGTCAGACAGGGTTGCTTGTTGTCTCCACTCCTCTTCCTTGTGGTGCTGGACTGAGTGACAAGGACGGCCTACGCAAGTTCCGGGAAAGGTATCCAATGGACCCTCATGACAAATCTGGAAGATCTCGATTTTGCCGATGACCTGGCTCTGCTATCCCACCGCCTGCAGCATATCCAAACCAAAGTCACTGCCCTAGATACCACAGCTAGATGTGTTGTCCTCATGATCAGTCAAGAGAAGACCAAGCTACTGCATACCAACAACCAGCAAGAGGCTCCTGTCACCATCTCTGGGAAAGCAGTAGAGGATGTCAGTGAATTTGTGTACCTGGGCAGTAAGATCAGCCAGACAGGAGGCACAGACGAAGACATCAAGGCAAGAATAAAGAAAGCATGCCAAGCATTTTTTCCATCTTTTAAAACCCCAGGGAGAACAAAGCGACTCCACTTTCAACCAAAACTCCCGGGTCTTAACCCCCAAGGGGAAACTGTGCTTCCCCTTCGGGGCAGAAACTTGGCGGGGGCAAAAACACCAGCTCCCCCCAAGACCAGAACCCTTTATCAACGGGTGTTCCGGGAGATCCTTTTTCCAGATGTTTCGACAGAGTTTCCAATACCAACCCGTGGATGAGGGCGAACCCAAAAGCCTATGAATTTTTCAAGAAGGGAGCGAAAAATTGGGGTTTGGGGCGGGCCCCACCCCCATGGGGGACCTTGGGAAAATCACCCAAAACAAACGCTCGAGGGGGAAAAAGAGGGGGAAAAGGGAAAAGAGGGGGGCCCCCAAAAAAGGGCCTGAGGGAAAAAGCCGCAAGGGGATTTGAGACCCCCACCTACATGGGAAGAGGGCCAAAACCCTTGCCCCAAAAACGGAGAATGGAGGGGGCTTTTGTTGAGCCCAATTTCTCCGCGGGGGCTATAAGGTAAAAAGAATTTATATTTTCCCCTTTTTACAAACCCTTTTTCAAGCACTAAATAGCCACATTTTTTTGAATAAAACATATTACTTACTCCCAATTTAAATTTAAAATCAAATGATGGTTTTGCACTGTTAAGCTGTTTAAGGGGTTTTTAAGCCTACAAATGTTTCAATTTGCAAAGGTTTAAAATCATCAGCCAAACAAAGAATAAACAACTTGGGAAAAACGTGGGGAAAGTGGCACCCCTGTTTTTCCCCCTTTTTGATACCCCCCTGGCCTAAAAAAAATCATTATAAAAACAGAAATCCCCCAAGGGCAATAATCACCTGGGGAACACCAGTGGTACATTTATTAAGTTAGTCCCCTGAAATTTCCCCTTCTTATTCTGCTTTGGGCCCTTCGATACAGGGCCCCAAAATCGTAATAGTTTTTCCCTTTTCCCCCCGTTTTCAAAAAAAGGGCCCCAACAGGGTTCCCGGTTAAAAAAAATCAAATGCTTTTTCAAATCAAAAAAGCAATTAAACTTTCGGTTTAAAGACAAAGGTTCTGTTTCAAACGCAAGCCGGGGTAAACATATGATTGATAGTGGGGTATCCTCCTTTAAAACCCACTTGGGCTCACCGTAAAAATTTTTTTTTCATAACCCCTTCCGGGGAACCTATTGTTAAAAAGACTATATATCTTTCTTCTTAGCAGTAAAAAAATTTCCGGGATTTTAGGGTTTTAAAAATCCCCTTTTTAGGGTTTTAGGATTTAGATTCAGCCTAGAATTGGAAAAAGACCCCTCATCAAAAAATTTTTTTGAATAGTTTTAGAAGGAAAAACACAAAATTTTTCACCCCCATATTTTAGCAATTTTACCAAAGGGTTTTTCGGGCCGGCTGCTTTTTCACTCTTTTGTTTTCTAAATTGGGCCCCTAATATTTTATCTTTTGATATGGAAAGATCAATTCTCCCCCAATTTTCCCACTGTCAAAAATCATAATCAGGAGTTTGGGTAATTTAGTCTTTTCCAACAGGGTTTTGAAAAGGGTTTAAACCATCTGTCCAAAGGGTATTTCTATTCTTTTTCTGACTTTTTTTTAAAAGACCTTTTTAAAACTTTTTTGAAAAGGGAAAATTTTAGAAAAGAAGATGACATTTCCTAAAACTGCAAGTAAAGGGCCCTTTTTGGAAAGGGTTTCCCCTTTTTTCGTTTAAGCATGCTTTTAAAATTCCCCTTTTTGTGCACAGTTAAAAACGTTTTTGTCCTTGGGTTTTTTAAGGGTTTTTTCGGAAAAATCTTCAAAAGATTTCTGATCTTAATTTTATAATTTTTAAATTCATTTTAAGCCAAATCATTTTATGGACCTTTTGATATGACCTGTTTCTTCCCTAATCAGCACTGGGGGTTTAAGGGAAAACCCTTAAACCCAAAACTAGACACCTTAATGGGGTTTTAATTTAATTTATCCCAAAGCATTTAAAAAAATTTTCACAAGTTCACTCCCTTGGGGATTTCATTTCCCTACAAACTTTTCCATTTAAAAGATGGGGTTAACAGTTTTCCCCACCTGTAAAATTTACCGGATTAATAAATAAATTTCCCCAAGAATGGATTGGAATAAAAACGCTCGTAACAAACAAAAAGCCCTGATCCCAAAAAACTGAGAGAACAAACAACTGAAAACTAAAAAATAATTTATTAAACTACATTTCCCCCACAAGATGTAAAGTTTTTGGTCCTTTTTGGGCACCATTTCCTACGGGCCCTTTTAGAATTTGTAAAATAAAAGCAGTGCACATATTCCCAAAAGTAATTTTCCATAATTTTTTGATAACACAAACTTCGAATTTTCGGGTTGCGCTGAAACCTTTCTTTTTCTTTTGGGCATCGAAAATAAAATCATTTCTACATGGGACAAAAAAATTAGAGGTCCCCGTTTAAGTCTCCACAAGTATTAATTTTTACCCTTTTTAAAATTCCCCGTGTCACCCACACAAATTTTCTTTTTAAAAATTCTTCCAACATTTGCAATTCCTTACATTGCAAACAGGGTTTTAAAAGGCGAACCCCTTCCCCCGTGGGGGAAAAACACACTTACAAGCCCAAAAAATTTCCTTTCTTTAAAACAAAAGAGATTTGCACAGAGAAAAGTGCAAAATTAGGGTATGGAACATCAAAAAAATTTTCCAAAAAGGGAGTTAACTCTGCCCTTTTTAAAAAAAACCCAAACCACTAGATCTCCTCCTTGAGGGCTAAATTTAATTGGGGACCCCTTAAAAGAAGGCCTTATAAACCCGGAAAAACTATGGTGGGCATTTTCCAGGAAGTTTTTTTGTCAAATTAAAAACAAAGCTCCAACATAAGATCCAAAAAAATCTATCCCAGTTTGGCCAAAAATTTCCCTTTTCATTCCAAGGGCAAAAATGAAAAAGTTTTATTTTTTTTATCCCGTATTGCACAAAAAACTGATCCCCCACCAAACTAGAAAAACACTTGCACCCAAAACATTGAAATGACAAGACCCGGACATTTTTTCTTTCAAAAGCAGTTAAAAAAGGCTATTTTTTTAAAAGACTGCCTACAAAAACCATGGGGTATCTGGGGGTTTTGGGTTAGGCCACTGTCAACCCGTCCTTTTTCTTTTCCCTGCGCGTGGCGAAAGGGTCAACCCCATGGCCCCAAGCCCCATAGTGAGGTCCCAACGAGTCTGCGTGGGGCCGGGTCCCCTTTCTTTACCTACCCTTTTGAACTAGCTAAAGGGGAGGATGATTTTATGGGCCCGGGCCCAAAACGCTTTTTCACTTCTTTTTAAGATCAAAAAGGGCATCCTTTTTGCCCTTTAAAGATTTTTTAAATTTTCAAAGGAAACCCTTTTCACATTTTTTTCCCCCCCTGCCCTAGCACTCTTTTAAGTAGGGGGCCCGATTGCGCCTAAAAATCCTAACCCGTTTTTGGGGAAAAAACACAAAATCCTTGAAAACCTTTTCCGGGGAGTTTTTTCCTTTAATACCTAAGCTTATCTTGGGTAAAAACAACACCCGGGGAAAAAAAAGGGGAGTTGGGTTTTTTGAATTTTCCTGTGCAAATCTATGGAACTTTACGTTGCTACATCCATTTTTTCCCAAAAAAGATTTTTTACAACCATTTCACAAACAGCTCCCTCTCATTATTTTTTTTTTCTAGCCCTGAATAATGATGTTCGTCCGACCCGCCTTTTTGGGCGTCCCGTCTCCTTTCTAGTTTTTTCACTGTGTCCATTAGACGGGATTGATTGTTTTTTAATTGTAAATTTTTACCTAAGGGTTGTCCCTGTCTTTTTAATAGCACCCCAAATTTTTTTTCTTTTAAGGGGGATCCAAAACTGGGTTTTTCAACAGGGGGGGGTTTATTCCCTTAAAACTTTTGTTGTCTTTAACAAGTTTCTCCCCTTTCCCATCTTGGCCGATTCCCGGTAAAAAGTTTCCTCAGGAGCCCCCTGTAGGGGGGGATCCTGTCTACAGGGATGGTTGGGGTGCTTTGGGGGCCATATTTGCACTTGCTTTAGTTTCTGTGCACTTTTTTTCCGTGAGGGGCTAGGGCCCCCAGCAACCCCTCATCAACTGGTTTCCTCACTTGGGCCTTGGCCCCAATTTTGGGGGGGGGGGCCCAGGGTTGGCCCTCCACATCACCACAGCCAGCAAAAGTCCCCCCCAGAAAGATAGGTGAGGGTCAGTCCCTAACAGTACACTGTCTCGCCGCTTTTTAGTGTAAGGATGGGCGTCCCCATGGCCGATTTGAATTTGACCCGTTGCGACATGAAACAGGCGAATACTGCCGCAAATGTCCCACAGACAGCCCTGTACACTGCAGCGATATTCCCACCCTCCTTATCTAAATGTATGAAAACAATGAAAAACTAAGGCCACTTAAAACGGATATTTATTCAAAAAAATAATAAAACAATGTCTGTACATCTTCACCATAACATTATGTGATGCCCCCCCTCGCCCACCAAGAGAGGGAGAGAGAGAGAGAGAAGAGAGGGGGTGTGTGTGTGTGTGTGTGTTGTGGGTGTGTGTGTGTGTGTGTGTGTGGGGTGTGTGTGTGTGTGTTGTGTGGTGTGTGTGTGTTGGGTGTGTGTGGGGTGTGGTGTGTGTGTGTGTGTGTGTTTGCATGCATAGTTTATAAAGTACCAGGCAAAGAATAAGTGTGAGCTGTGATGGGTGATGGGGAAATATGTTAAAACTTTTTTTTATCAAAATTTTTTTTGTCATGTTTTTCTTTTTTTGTAAAGTTAGTTGGGGAATTTGTATTGATTGGCTGAGATGGGGTTTCATGAGATGGGGTTTGAATTTATTGGGTTTTGTTTGTGGTTTTGCTTTTCCCACTCTTTAAACCCTTTTCTTGTGTGTGCGTGCGCACGCGCATGCGTGTGTGTATGTGTGGTGTGTGTGCGTGCGCGCGCGCGCACGCGCGCGCGTGTGTGTGTGGATGGGTGTTTTTGGTGTGTGTGGGTGTGACATAGATTGTTGTCGGCTTTTAAAATACTGTGTTATTTTTTTAATCTGTATTGTTTAATAATGCATGCTGTGTGATTAAAAGTTAAAGTGCCACTCATCATTTCTCTAGTTCAGACATAAAAGTATTCTTAGTCTTGAGTCCCCTTGGCGGACAAGCTAAAAACTGGGCGGTGCCAGGGCCCGACAGTCCAACACCTCTTGAAGGGCTGTCAAACTCCTTCCTTCTCCACATGTCAAAACAGGTCATTTTCCATGTTGGCATGAACAGCTGCCTACAAAGTGGCCCCAGTTGATTGTACACATGGCAACGTGTGGTCAAGGGGCCCAAAGCCAGGCTTTTCCCCATGCCATCATAAAAGCCTCTACAATCATCCCTCCTTACGGCCGACACCATAAACCCCCAGTTTTTGTGAGGGAGTCCAACACCAACTTCTCCAAGGGGCTGTGCTCGA
>CM054164.1:7827780-7927011 GCA_028751875.1 Rapana venosa
TCACTCCCCGTACGTCCTTCCCCTTTGCCTTAACTTTTCCCACCTTACCTTACCCTGCCTTACCCTACCCTGCCTTTTTTTCCGTACATTACCTTCTCACTCACTCTCTCTCACTCATCTCTTGGTCGGGACGACCGTTGGGGTATCCGCACGGACGCTGCAAGTGGACCGCTAAATGGTTCTGTCCTGGGCTGCTTTCAAGAGGTTTGGTACAGTGAGGCCGGTCCACTCCTTGATGTTGGATATCCAGCTTTTGCGTGGTCGTCCCTGCCTCCTTGCTCCTTCCACCATTCCCTGCAGGACTGTCTTTGACAGGCTGTTATGCCTTGTTGTGTGGCCACACCATTTCAGTTTCCTCCGTTTGACTGTATCTAGCAATGGTTCTTGTTTGCCAGCCAGTGCCTCGTCTGCTGCCAGACGTAGTCATTGGTTTTACGGTCTCTGTAGGTGATGTTCAGGTCCGCCTGAGGCACTTCATCTCAAAGGCTTGAATGCGACGTTCTAAATCGGCAGTAAGTGCCCATGCTTCACAGCTGTACAAGGCAATGGATGTGACGAGTGCCTTGTAGAGTCTGACCTTAGTGTGGGTTCTGATGTTGTGGTTTCTCCACACTTTCCCCCAGCTTAGTCATGGAGGAGAGTGCCACAGCCAAGTCTGATCTTCCCCTCTTGTGTGCTCGTACCTTCTTTGGTGATGACTGCTCCAAGGTACTTGAAAGTTTCCCACCCCCACTAGTGTTCGCCACTCATCTTGATGTGGTGGGAGTGGTCGGTGTGGTACTGTTCACTAGGATCTTGCTTCTTTTCCGTGCTGATCTCCATACCGTGGGCATTGGCTGATGTTTCCAGTCTGGTGGTGAGATCCTGGAGTTCTTCTTCACTGCGGCCCATGAGATCGATATCGTCACCCAATCGAAGATTGCAGACTGGCCTTCCCCCTTTGTGATTGTGGTCTTGAAGTCAAGGAGGGCTTCCTGCATGATGTTCTCAGGAACACGTTGAAAAGAACGGGGGATAGCGGGGAGCCTTGTCGAACTCCAAAGAAGTCCGGAAGAACTCCCGATTTTTCCCCATGGGATGCCTGTGGGAGTGGGCTACGCGCCTGGATGACTTGAATCAGGTCCTCGTCGAACTTAGTCTCTCATGACTTGCCACGAGTTCTTTCCCCCTTTGGGCGAAGGGCCCTTTTGAATCAATGAAGTTGTTGTGGCTGTAGTGATGTTGGAGATGTTCTCTATGGCTTCTGATGTTGAAGATCTCCGACAGTGCTTCGACTGGTCTGAATCCCGCCCGTTCTTTGATGGTTTCTTTGCTTGTGTTTTCAGTTGTTCAAGCAATGCGTAGCATAAATTTGCTTGAGGTTATCAGACTGATTTTTTTGTAATTTTGGCACTTTTCAGGTCTCCCTTCTTTGGAAATGGAAAATAGAAGGTTGGGTTTTATGTTTAGGCCCCTTTTTGGTCCAGATGCGTTGGCAGGGTGACTGTTAATGCCTTGATCATCTCTGGGGGGCCCCCGTTCTTGATGGGCTCAGCCGGGATGTTGTCAAAACCTGGTGACTTGCCTCCTTTCAGGGATCTTACTGCTTCTTATACCTCTTCCTCCAGAACCTGTGTGCTTTCAGGATCTGATGGTCTGGGATCTTGCTCGTGAAGTTTGTTCGGATCAGCCTTCAGCTTGTAGTTGTACAGGTCGCTGCAATATTCTGTCCAGCTCTTCATGATAGTGGCGCTCTCTGTAAGGACTGACCCCTCTTTGTCTTCAATAAAGGAGGTGTTTGGCTGCTGGGACTTGGTTAGTACCTTGATGGTCTGGTACGCCTCTTTGCTGTCTCCTTTCGCCATTGCCTTCTCAACCTTGGAGCATTGTTCTGACATCCAGTTCCCCATGGCCTCAGTCATCTTCTTCTTGATTGACCTGTTGACTGTTCTATACTCTTCGGCCGTTTCTGGGTTTTTGTTCTTCTCTGGCTTTAGCTCCCTACGTTGGTCGCACAGGTCCAGGATATCGTTGGTAACCCACGGTTGGTTCTTTTTCCTCTCTTTCCCAAGGATCTCCAGCGCTGTCTCCTGAATGGTCTTGCTGAAGGTCTAGGTGAGGTTGTTGATGTCATCTTGGAGGAAATTCAATGCTGCAAATCTGCCCCCTATCTCAGCTTTAAAGATTTCAGCGACTTCGGGGTCCTTCAGCTTTTCCATGTTGAACCGCAAACATTACCTTACCCTGCCTTATCCTACCTTACACTGCCGTACATTACCGTACCCTGCCTTACCTTTCCCCACCTTACCTTACCCTGCCTTACCTTACCCTGCCTTACTTTTCCGTACATTACCTTACCCAGCCTTATCCTACCTTACACTGCCGTACATTACCTTACTCACCCTTTATCCTCCTTACCCCCTACATTACCTTCCCCTCCCTTATCCTCCTTACTCCCGTCTTTCCCTTTACCCAGCCTTACCTACCTTCATGCCGACATTCCCTTACCCACCCTTTCCCCTACCTTACACTCCCGTAATTCCCTTTTCCCACCCTTTTATCCTCCTTAAAACCCCGTACTCCCCTTACCGCCTTACCCTACCTTACAGCCGACATTACCTTACCCTTCTTTAGCTTACCCGCCTTACTTAATTGCTTAACTTACCCTACCCTCCTTACCTAACCCTGTTACTTACCTTTTTTCCTTTCCCCCTGCCTTACCTTTCCCCCCCTTACCTTATTACTGAAATGTGGAGTCCCACAGGGATCAGTTCTAGGCCCTGTTCTGTTCACTCTTTACACTGCCCCTCTGTCACTTACAATAAACCGTCATCAAATCAACCATCATTTTTACGCAGATGACTCTCAGATTCAAAGCAGTGTTACCCTGAAAAATTTCTTTCTCTCCTGGCAAAATATGGCCCACTGCTTTGAAGATATTCAAAAAACTGGTTGACACAGAACAAATTAAAGCTAAATGCAGATAAAACCGAAGCGACGCTTGTGGGACCCCAAAAAACAAACTCTCTTCCATTACAAACAGCGGGAATAGGAATCGGCAATTTCATCAGTCCCCCTATCCACTGCTGTGAGGTATCTAGGTGTTGTTATCGACAACACACTCTCTATGCAAAAAATCATCACCCAGACCTGTCAGTCGTGCTACTTTCATTTTTCGGCGTATAAGTGCAATTCGAAAGTACCTGTCCACAGATGCAACAGCCAAACTTGTCACTTCTCTCATTCTTTCACGTCTGGATATTGCAATTATCTTTTGTCTGGCTGCCAGCTCATCTATTCACTCCCCTTTACGTATACAAAACTCCGCAGCTCGACTAGTTCTCAGAAAAAAAAAATCGGAGCACTTTACCCCCCTCTTGCGATCTCTCCACTGGCTGCCTGTGCCACAGAGAGTAGATTATAAGATCAGTACCCTCTGTTACAAATGTCTCCACAAAACTGCAACCTCCTACCTCTGTGAATGTCTTAACCTGGTCACTCCTCACGTTCCCTCCGCTCTGCTGCAGATACCTTGTGCCTACGAATACCTAGATTCAACCAATCTACCGTTGCCGCCGTTCTTTCTCTATTTCGGGTCCATCGACCTGGAATGAGCTCCCTCTCTCTCTTCGCCAGAAGCCTAGCTATGACACTTTTAAATCCATCCTCAAGACATATTTATTTCAAACTTAAGATTTCCCCCCTCCTGTTTCATATCAGAACTATTCACCCTCACTACCATGTCCTATCCCTGCTAAAGTATATGATGTTGTGTGTGTGTGTGTGTTGTGTGTGTGTTGTTGTGTGTAGTGGTGTGGTGTGTGTGTGTGTTGTTTTGTGTGTGTGTGTGTGTGGTTGTGTGTGTGCTTTTGAAAAACATTTGACTATTGCAATTTTATTTCATAGATTTGGTCTGCAGCCTAAACCTTTTGTAAAATTGTTTGAACTATTGATTATTTGTCATTGGTTGTATGACTGTGTAAGATTAGGTTAAATTCATGCGCTTTGATTTGTCTTTGCAAGATATAGCGCTATATAAGTTCCATTTATTATTATTATTATTATTATATTATTATTATTATTCTCTCTTTCCTTCATTTTCTGTTCTTTCTTTCTCTTTTACACTCTCTCCTTCTTTTCCTTCCATTGCTTCCTCTGTTCACTCCTTTCCTCATTTCTTTTCTCTTCTTGTCTCTCTATCTGTCTTTACAGCAT
Organism: Rapana venosa; assembly: GCA_028751875.1. Lineage (NCBI taxonomy): Eukaryota > Metazoa > Mollusca > Gastropoda > Neogastropoda > Muricidae > Rapana > Rapana venosa. The sequence goes on from CM054164.1 coordinate 7,831,975, forward strand.
CCCTTTGTATTATAATTGTTGAGTTGATTTGGGTTGAGTTGAGTTGAATTGAGTTGATGTGTGCTGTGCTGTGCTGTGCTCTGCTGTGTTGCGTTGTGTTGTGTTGCTTTTAAGCTTTGCTTGTATTTATTCTTTGCACTGCTTTTTCCCCCATTGAATTGATTGTATTGTATTGCATCATATTTCTAGTATATTTTTATTGATTGCCTGTGCTGTGTTGAATTCATTGGTGCGTTGTATCTGTTGAATTGCGTTTAATTGTTTTGTTTTGCATTGCGTTGCTTTGTTTGTTGCATTGCCTTTTTAAAAAAATTGTGTTGCATGCTCCTGGCACTGTATTCCCTTCCCCTCCCCCGACGTCCCCACCCCCTTGCGTCGGTTGCGGGAAACAAAAAGGGGTAGCAGCATATACAAAGCCGTTGTGCACCTGCCCGAAACGGGCGAAAACACGGGGGGCTTCACACAGCCCCCTTGGCAGCAGGCCCCGCCACACTCCCAGCTGGAGTCTTCAGTGTCAGAGAGCGCTCAGTCCCGCACAGCCACCTCCAGCTTGGCAGCCACCCCACCGCCACCTCCACCGCCACCTCCACCGCCACCACAGCCACCTGTGAGGTTCTGAGCCACGAGGAGTCTGAAGCTGGGAAGACACCAGGGATGTTTTAGAGCTGCCACACTGCTGTGGTGGGGGTGCTCACCTGCAGACATGGGGGTTGGCCGCTGGGCCATTGTGACTGGACAAGCCGCGCCAAACGACGCTGCAAAGCAGCACGACGAGAGAGGTTCCAATGGAACACAGGCAGCTGTCTTCTAGACTTGAAAACTAGCGTTCTGTTCAATTCAGCGTCCCTCGTCTCTTAGCTTCTAAGTACTGTTTACTGACAATGCCAGACAGACACCATCTTAAGTTTGAAAGGATGTTTAGTGCTGTTCCGGGTTATAGCAGTATGTTCTGGACTTAAAAGTTCCATTCCTACAGTTCTAGTAAATTCTATCTTACTTTCAAATAAGCATTCATACAGAACAAGATAATGTCTGGAATTCAAAATAGCATCCCTACAATTCAAGATATAATTATCCTCTTAAATTCAAAATATATGAAAACAACCCTACAATTGAAGATGTACCATCATCTTGAATTCAAAATAATATCCCTACAATTCAAAATGTATTTTCATCTTAAATTCAAAACAGATCATAGTATCCCTACAATTCAATAACCTATCTGGGCCACGTCTGGTATCTCAGAGTGTTGAAGGTAGGACAGGACTGCAGGATAGGGGAGTGGGGGGATTGTGGGCCTGTGCCGCAGGGGCACTGGTCAGTGTGGGATGTTTTGATGCGGTGGAGCTGGCAGTGTCCCGTTCGTAGTCTGAAGACGGCAACTTGAGCAGCTCTGTCTAGCTAAAAAATGTCAGCTTATTCCTCTGCTGGTCTGACGCCCAGCCACGGGCACCTGTTTCCTGAAGAAGGTTTTTCGCATTGTCCTTCCTCACTTAGGACATGGGTGGGCTGCTCCAGGCTGCTGCCTGCCGTGGACAGGAGGTGCTGCCTCTTCGTTACTTCCAATACCACAGTGGGAAGGGATCCATTGCAGCAGCACCACCACAGTTCTCTGGCTGGGGAGGCTGAGTTCTGCCCTGGTGTCTCTCAGGATCTGCTCTCCTCCTGGTGCCTGGAGACTCTGCAGGAAGGACTTGCTGTCAGTCAGGAACACTGTAGTGTTGGTTGGCAGAGAGTCCTCCTCCTGGCTGACAGTCGGCTGCGGTAGCAGAGCTCAGGCCTCAGCACGGTCACTGGAGGACAGACAGGGGGCCTGTGGCCAGAGACTTGCTGGTGGTCCTGCCATCAAGCAATCTATTGTACGCCCCCGCTTTCCCCATTTTGTAAAATATTCAAATAAGTCTTTATAAAGTAAGATAAAGATGCAGACATGATCTTCCGAAAGTACGTGTTTCAGTTCAGTGTTGCACAAAAAGGTAGCCCTTGTAGCAAGAAGAAACAGTCACCATGTTCTTTCTGTAAGATGTTCTCATTGAATGTCAGGTTTTGCAGTAAATAAAACATTTATTTATATCTTACTGAGAACTAACATCTTTCATTCAGGCGTTCTCAAAAAGATCGGTTCATGAAATAAGAAAAAATGTACATCATAGTCAACACCAACTCATTTTTTACACTAACACTTTCAGCTCTCAGTTAAGAAAAAGTCGTAAGTTTATGAAATCGAATACCAACTATTTGACTTCAGCAACAATATTTTCTGTTCGCAGGCCACACAACACAGTTTCAAGTTTTATGCATTAGAAAAATAACGATATCTTCAACTGCAAAATGTTTCATTGGGGATACTAGCCAAACGTTAGCTAATGAACTAGATTGAGACCAACCTTCGATACTAAAACATTCTGCTTGCAACTGCCACACAAAGAAAGCTATGAATGAGAGAACACACTGCAGCCTGCTCAGTCCATCACTGGTCAGCTAGTATCTCTCACACAATGGAAGTTCATGAGGCAGACAACTCTGTGATCTTTGGTACTTAATGTTCGGCTAGAATCGCTGATAAAAAGTAATTTTCATGATTAAGAAAACAGAGAATTGTGTTATCGTCAGTGCGAAAACATGAAGCTCGTATCTCCCTAACAAAGTCAGGTCACTGGCTGGATAACCAGCTATCATCTTGAATACTACAATATTCCACCATTAGCTCCCACAAAAATATTCTTATGGATTATGAACCAATTTCGTTATTATCAATATTAGAATACTCAAGAAGTATCTTCTACAACAAGTGATATCACGAATTAGAAAACCAAGTCATAATCAAAGACATGTTGTGTTAGAAGTTTAGAAAAAAAGATCAGTGTGTGCAAAAGGGGAACAATCTACATTCCTTGAACTAACTATACCCTGTTCAGTAACAATTCCCCTTAGCTTTCAGTTCATGACAAAAATAATCTATCTACATTATCTTATCACTCTTTTGTAAGTTAGGAGTTTAAAGAAAAGTCATGAAACAAAGTAAAGACATTTTTAAACAGAGTTTACTGCTTCGTCTTGTGTATGAAAAAAGGTGTCAATGCTTTGATGAATTAAGACAGGTCTGAGTGAATTATCATATATATATATATATAATTTATATATAATATATATATATATATATATATATATATATATATACAATGGTAGCAGGACTATGTTTGATAAACAGCGTGCATTAATGGCCATTTTCCTCTTAGGGAGTAAAGACCAGGTGTGGGTTAGGGCAATGGAAAACAGCATCTAGTTTGTTTTTTTCTCGAATAATTCTGCATTTAGTTGAATTGAATCGAACACCACTATCAGTCACGGCAAATTTCTCTGCCTGAAATTCGGGAAGGGAGAGCACGTCGGCACAAGACCAGTCTCATAGTTTTATGTTTGCAAAATGTATTTGTTTCCCTAGAGAGTGCACTTTATCTTCTTAAAGTTGCAGGGAAATTATCTTGGTTTCCATGGGTCTTTTTACGTGAATTTGGCATGCAGTTATCACAAAGACTTACCATCATCATCATCATCATCATATCTTCAATCAATCAATCATCTTCATCATCTTACATTCAGCATAGCCCACAAGAAAAATTATCGAGTCCGTTCATAGTTTAACATGTCTGGGAGCTATAGTATCAGTGGATGATTAGGATGGAAACCGGAAGATTGTCTCCAGGGATAGCCCAGACCAGACCACAAGAGCAATGACAAAACTGGAAGAAGTTCCTCTGGGACAACGAGAACTCGCCTACTAGCTTTAAGATAAGACTGATGCGTTTTCCCTGATCAGTCCATTTTTTTTATTATTCATGAACCAAAACAGCAGACATTGAAGGAGGATACAGGCAATGGAGATGAGATTCTTTAGCACAACTTTTTGGTATCTCGTACAGAGATTCAACATATCTATCTCTTCTGCTCCCATAACCCCCTCAGGGGTCGTAGGGGCACAGAGATAGGGTGAGCCGAGTCACGCTCAACACTTACTGTTTATCCAAAAACCAGGAACTTTTGGTCCGTTGAGGCTTGCCTCATGGACCTAATCTTGCATAGTTTTATATAAAAAAAGCAGTTTACCTTGATCGGGCCTTTTAACTTCTCTATACTAAAACTGAAAGTAATACTAATTTATTTTTTTGCTGGGTAAAACTATAATAATTATGGGATTTATTGCTAAAACAATATCTTATCAAGGATCTTGTCAAGAAAATTTATTAACCAACGTACAAGACTTATCAAGAATTATCAGAACTTATCAAGAATCTTACCAAGAACTTACCAAAAACTTATCAAGACTTATCAAGAACTAAAACAAGTACTATATTAAGAAATTGTCAAGAAATAACAAGTCCCAATCAAACACATTGTTAACAACTTATCAACAACTTGTTTCAAGAAGAACAATAATTATTTTACACAAATAGTTATTGATAAAGAAGACACATGAATTGCGACGAACTTTTGTTGATGTTTCTACTGGTTCTAGTCAAGAAGAAATAACAGATGAGGAAGAGTCTACTGGATAAGAAGGAGAAGTTTGTACCTCTTGCTGCTTGTGGTAAATACAAAGAATACTTAGGAACACAAACTAACAGTTTGAAACAGGTGCAGCAGTTATCACCACAAGACATTATTAAGTATTTTAATAGGTTATGAATCTCTTTCTTGGTGCAGAAGATAGTGAAAAGCCTAGGGCATACTGTTATTGGTCTATATGCTAATCCAACAAGTAGGGTCTTTATTGTGGACTCAGAAGCTGACTTAGCATATGACCTCTAACAAGATCCTATTACGTCTGATACGCTGGAGGGACACTTGGCTTGCGATATGTATTACAGTTTTGGCTCTCTGTTAGAGCAACAGTTGTGCTAGTATGATAAAATTAAAACATATAAATTTAACCACATAGATGATAGTTGGTAAGAACAGAAACCAGCCACGATCAACGGAAAGCCAGGAGAATGCAAGAACAGAGCACTCCTCCCTTTCTCAAGTGACATCTGTAACAAAGGAAACCTGGGAGGAGTTTGAAGCTGCCAGAGGTTAGCAGAATGGAATCGACAGAAAAAAACTTTGCAACCAGGGCAAAGCAAAGAACTTATCTGGAAGAAACATTAGAAAAACAGATCTATAGAAACACAGAAAAAAGCACAGCACCACCAAAACAAACATTCAGTCTTTCTTAATATATGGTGATAACAGCTTTGGGAATTGTTATATAAGCCTATAGAGTATGGAGCAGCAAAACAACAGCCAAGACAAGAACCACAACATGAACAATACCACCAACCACAACCGCAACCATTGCAAAGAAACAGCCTGACATCGATCCATTCAAGATGTATTTAATAGATATAAATAAATAATTTTTCTTATAGTAGAACATTTGAGATACAAAAAAGATGCAGTCATTTTGGTCTACCACGCTGCGTTATTGGCGTCTTTGTGTCGGCTTTACTATGTTAGGAAAGAGCCTTCTAAAAATGAAGCCTGTGATTTAGGAAAACTAGACTTTGAAGACAGTGCTAAGCTAGTTGCGGTTGTAACAGCATCATTGCTACAGACTTCTTGGTTAAGCAGGGAATCAATCCAGACAATTTTAGTCCATAAATTGAAAATAAACTTCTTTGTGGATGATGGATTGGTGTCGTGCTGTGTTAACGCACGTGCTTTTAAAGGTAGCAACTACTTGTTTTTTAAACTTCATACAACGAAGAAAGGAAGAGGCATGATAAAGCATTTAGAACAACTGAAAACTGAGCACAGGAAGAATACGAAAGGCAAAGTATTTGTCTCAGTTAGACTTTATTAATGGAAACTTCGTGAACAAGACATGCTGCAAAAAACATTTTCTGATGTTGACGACGGCATAATAGAGTACTATTGTAACAGGCAAACATAATATCTCCTATTACTAAGACACAGCGTCGTGATTATTATCAAACCCACTGAAACCCAGAAGACAGGCGAGATTGCTTTTAATGTTGGTGGGATAAATTTGTTTATTTCTTAACACAGAAGGTTGGTTAACCAACAGGGCAATTTTTTATTTATTATTATTAGAACAATGGGATGCCAAACTCTCTAAGACCTTCTACCACCAAAGGGTATGGAAAGATGACAGGCGGCTATTTAATAAACTGAGCATTGGCAGCTGGTGATGTAAGTTCGAAGTAGAAAGAAGTGGCTGTCTAATCAAGCAATATGGCAGATCTATTTACCGGCACCAAGACACATTAAATTGGTACCCTCATTTAAAAAACATGAAGACATATGATACTCACCAAATAGACCTTTTATACTTAACATGACACAATCAGAGAAAGAGGTATATGTATGCTTACTGTGGTGGACGTAGCTTCTAGTATAAAGATGCAGAGCACTTTTGAAATAGAGTGCCCCGCAACTGCAGTGCTTTGCAGGAATTTATAGTCGGGGGCCCATTAAAAGATCCCCGTCTTATTCAGTGCGTGATGGTAAGATGTTTTAAAGGAGCATTTAATCAGGTTGCTACATAAAGCATGGAGTAGCAATAAAAGAGGTATACCAGGCAACACAGTTCTCAAGGCACTGTTGAAAGTGTTAACAAGATGTTAGCAGAAGACTGTTTGCCTATCAGTACCACCAAGAATCATGAATCCGGCAACTCGAAATACAGAGTGGGTGAGAGACTGCCTGAAGTTTTGAGCTGCATTGAACTCTGAGATAACTAAAGCCACAGGGTTAAAACCTTGCGGCGTACAAAGGCAAAACAATACGGCAGCACATCCAAACAACAACACCAAAGAACCTCTAATACCTTTGGAAGATTGAGATATCTGTATGCTCCTGTGAGATGCTGAAGCCAGCGACAGTCACAAACGAGCAACGGATTCCCCTTGGGAGCAATAGACATTATGAAATAAAAAAAGTTGTGGAGATGGATCATCCTATTTATTATTTGTCATTACCTGCACCACAGCGGGCTTTTGTAGAGAGGGCGGCAGCTAGTGCACCTAAGTACTGTCCCGATTCAATAAGGTAGGCAAATATTTAATTCAGAGTTAGAGACTGTATGGTCTCTTCTATTTGTTTTTTGTTACTACTATTTATGGAACAATCTTTGATAACACTGAAAGTTGGTTTGGACACTCTCATATATAACAACTTCTTGAATTTATTTTAGCACCTTTCTTTTGTGCCATAATCAAGTTGTTTTTCTACTTGCTGGCCAAAGTCTTCTTGAATTGTCAGCACTGTAAAAGCTGAGACGAGGCATTGTACCACTACATAGCATTGATTAAGAAGTAAAACAAACATTGTGAGTCTCAATCAAATTTTTTTAACTCGTATATAATTTTTTTAAAAATTAATTAATTAAATTACTTTGGTTTCTCAGTATGTCCAAGTGCGTATGGTGCTCTGGTGAGAATTTACTCTTTTTGTATCCTGCGCAATCAATGTCTTTTTTCTAACAACTGTTGTGTTGATCTTGGTTGCAGTGTTGAGCAGACGCTTTGGTTGTCATGATGAAATAAGCTACCTTCAAAGAGAGCCTTTTTGTAGTTATCATGGACTGATGCTTTTTTGACACCTGTTTGCCAACACCTTTTGCCTTTTTTATAACACCTGTCTGGCTTGCAACGCTATACATCTTGGCCTCAGCCCCAACCATATTCTTTGTTTAATAGTATGCCGTTCATCTCATCTTTCCATCTTATCCATAACTTTTTTGTTTACTGAGAATGCAAGGGACTATCTTCTTGGATAATCACTGGTGTATACCATGACTCTGATCCCAGCGCTACATCATCTGCATGGTCTTTGTATATATCTTCTGTGGGTATGTTAGGATGAAAGAGTCTGTGTCTGTGTACAAGACCCTTACAGCAGGATATTTAGCCTTGAAGTAATCCATAGCAAGACTCTTAGCATCAACAGCTTTGACAGCTCTAGGCAACGCTGGAACCAAATGAATACTGGTTTGTCTAGTTTAACCTGCAACTTCTTATCATGGGTTGCCATACAGGACTGTCATAAAATTGTGTAGTCTTGATTAGCTTGGCTATGATGTTAGGGCTTTATGGCTTCATTTTCTTTTGTGACTATCGAACTTCTTTTCTTTTGTGTGGGTTCTCATTTGTTTTACCAAAGCAGCTGTTGTTCTGAGTTGAAAGTATCCTTTTCTGATTTTTGCATCAGTTGCCTCGTTCTCAGATCCAGTGTTTCTCCATGATGGTATTGGTTTTCATGAATCTGCTCTTGGTAACACAATGATTACGATGAACAGCCATAAGGAATTAACCCATGCCTTAGGTAGAACTGTAGCAGTCTGTAGTGACAAAACATACTTGCTCTTGTCATTTAAGTTTTGGTACATGCTTGGTGTTCTTTTGGAGATGTTTTGGAGTTTCTGCAGCCATGGGGGGTAGTTATTGTGCGCATATGTAGTTCATGGGGATAGACTAAATCTACTTCTAAGATTCCAACCTTAGTGCTTGATCAGGCACCATTTGTGACAACGCGTTTAGAACCTCATCAACAGCAAAGGGACCATTAACAACTGAAAGTTCTTAGTGGTAGTGACTGACACATTGCCCATCCATACAAGATTGTTTGCGTCCAAGTACCATGATGCAGTTAGAAGCTTTGCTAGGATCCATAGTTCGTCTAAATATTTGTTGTTGCCTTACCAGTAATCGTGCGATGCCATACTGTGCCACCACGCAAAGGACCATCTCAAATCATTTTGGAGCATTGGCATAGACAACAAGTCAAAATCTGCACCAGTAAACTTCAAGAAAGATCCAAGACATTCCACGGGGCTGTTGTTATAGGTTGTGTTGGGTCTAGCCGTATTGTTAATTCGGTCTTTCTGTAAGTTCACAAAGACATCAGCAAGCAATCATGCTATCAGCAAATAGATATGATCATGGTAATCAACCATCGTCCGGACATGCATCTTTTGCCATGCCCACTGAGCATGCTGATAGTCATCAATCTCTGATTCCTTACCGTCAGTCTGCTGAGAATGCTTCTTTTGGTGGCAGCTCTTCTCATCAAGCTTTCCCATGTGTCCATGTACTCATAAGGTAGATGCTTTTCGCCGAGCTTTGTGTCAAGTATTTTTCTGGTAATTGGCAATTACTCAGTGATTGAAGACAAGGATTAGTGATCCACATCAGGATGTTGTCAGAATCAAAGAAGGGATAATGCTATTTAGTGTAAAATGTCAGGTATTCTCTGCTGACTGTGCATGCAAGTAGGGCCTTATACTCATCAGTTCTGCCTGCATAATTAGGTGAGTCGTATACCTCTTAGATTGTGGGAAGAAGGTCTGGCAGCTTCCTTGTTTGGGATCTACTTTTAGTTGTAAGATTACACTTACTATGTGCTGCCAGAATTACACTGATGTTGGTCATGATCTCGACTGTGTGATTGTCTGCCACCTGCAGTGTTAATAAATTACACAAATCCGACAATGTGTGGCAGAAGCATAACTGCTCTGATTCTTCTTCTTGTCATAATGATTCTCTTGTAGGTTTAGCCTGTTGAGAGTCAGTGGTTAAGATTCGCTTTCATGTGATCAATAACAGGATTAGCGCGTTGGTCTCGATACAGAATGGCTCTGAGTGTGCACCATCGATCTAACATCAACATAAGCAAGGACAGACTTTGTTGATTACTGAGTAAGACTGTTTTAGGCACCTTGTTTCGGGGGGTGTGGTCATTGGTATGGCCACAATGATTGACTCAAAGTCAGCATACACTACATATGGACCTTTTGTCTGCTTTTTTATGGTTTTTGAAGTTACACCTTGCCTTCATGCCTTGGTGTTACAAGTTCAGTGATTGCTTCGGTCTCACTCTTACATGTTTTCTGTGTTTGTTTGCTGCTGGTAAGTTGGGTAAACGAACCAAGCATCGTCTGCAGAAACTCTTGTTTGTGCTGTTGTTTTGTTGTCTGTGCAATATGTCCTACTCATAGTTCTAATAAGTGTATAATGTCCGTTTCCAAAATAAGTCCACATGGTTTTTTTGGGGATCACCTACAGTGGGAGACTTGCTAGAAATGGTAGTGGGCATAGGGCTGCATCTTTCAGGTGTTGTACAATTTACACTGAGGGGTGGGTTTATTTCCTCAAAACTTGTCAATGTCCTAACAGCCACAGGAAGTCAATGCCAGTGTAGTTCTAGCTTGTCACGATGATCATGTAGTTTGAAACTCTCTCGCATCTTTGTTACATGAAAATACAGTTTAGCCAGCACACACCACATAAAACACTTGTCATTCTTTGTCTGAATGTTCTGCACAGCTCGTTTTTGCTACAACATCAGGGGGCAATGGAAGGGTAACTTTTTACAAAACAATGGGATGAAACTTTGTTTGCTTCAGTTCTATGGGGAAGAAAGTACCTTACCAACTGTCCATCCTGTTCCCCTTCATTCTTGCTGTTCTGCAGATGTTCGAAGTTTGCGCATCATTCTCTTCTGCATGTTGTGTTGAGCTCTTCAAAGGAGTTCAGTGCTTGTTTGTTGTGGTCACATGAACAAGTTAATTCTTCATCTGTATTTGCCGTGTTGTTATAGCATTTCAGCCAACCAACTTGCACCTTTACTGGTGGATCTATGTTTAGGTTGTCTGGTATTTGTGCGATTGCATTTCTTGATGCTTTGTACCACGTTTTGCGCTTGTGTAAACAATTTAGTCTATTGTCTGATACACTTTTGTCCATACTGAGCCTCACTAAATATCTTCAATCATATAGTAAGAAAAAATAATTAATTAATTAATTAATGAATTGCTTTCTTGTTTTTTTGTTTTGCTACGGTCATGATAGCCGGAATCTACCACAGAGTAATTTTGCTCCTTAATTGCGTACTCAGCTGATCGTTAAGCACTGTTCTGGGCCAAGCAAAAATACCCTTTTTTATATATTCCTTTTTATATGAGGTCACATGGTCCACAGGCATAGCTTTGTGTTGTTTGTTGGAGGTCGAACTTTGACGCTTGTAGTCATCGTATCGTAGTCATCCTTTGAGGACACTTGAACTCCTTCTTTGATATGTGGAATCTGTTAGAGCTTTGCTAATAATGAGTCTAAATGAGCTTAGTTGGCTAAGTCTAGGCAACCACAGCATCATGTTTTTCTAGTTAATGCACAACCTTCTTTGAAAAGACTGATGTGACAAATGAAAGGCTCATGCTGTTATTTGAACAGAGCCCAATGCTATTGATGCAGGAGCACAATTCAGTAGCCAAGAGAGCAATGCCTGTTCCTTGCTCGGCTGTAGACAGAGTTGCTGTAACCTGTAGTAATAGAGCTCTACACAGTAAATGCTGATCTGTACCTACGCCTGCATTTTGTATACTTTTGCTAGTTTGTGCTCAATGTCATGCTGCATCTGTGTATGTTTGTCAAACGAAAGGTATTAGCATTTTCATTAAGAGGTTTTTTTTCAGGATGGTGCACTAGGAACTTTAGGATATTTAGCGGTCGTCCATCTTCTTCTTATAATGTTTAAAAAAAAAAACGAGTGTAATTTTTATTTTGTATTCATTCAGTAAGTCTTGTATTGAATTGGCGGGCAGTACAACATCTGTGTATAGACTGCTACAAGGTCATTGTGGTGTATAGATTGAGGATGCTACTTGTGTCCGCTGTGGTGGTCTAGGAGCAAGTTGACTTTATTACTGGAATTGTTTCCCTTCAATGTACATTGTCACCGCACTCGTTCCGAAATAGCATAGCAAATCTGAGGGTTTTCAACGTCGAGGTCTTTCCAGTTAATTGTTAATCCATCCTATGAAACAAGAAACTAGCTCTGTTCTTCTCTTGCAACCAGAACAAACACCAATGTGTACTGTTCATCCAGAGGGGAAAGTATGGAAGGAATCGTAGCAATATGGTTGATGGTTTAGTCACTGAGTCTTTTCTATTGAAGCAAGTAACGTGCCTTATTCTGTAATGCTTTATCTTACTTCATTTCTGATGGCTGATTGATAGGCTAGTGCTATGTATACTGGTCCAGCATTTATGGGCTTTACGGAATGTTCTGTCGGGTGCATAGAGAGTGTATGGAATATTAAACTCAAAATTGATATATGCCAGTTGATGCTTGGTTTTGAGGTGCCAATTTATTAGCTTTAAATGTTACTTTGTAAGTAAAATCATCTGCTAATGTTTCAGCTTCAACATACGCAACTGTTCAAGTTTAGGAAAACCAAGGATGGTTTCTTGCTTCTTCTATGCTGTAGCTTGTAGAATCCATCATTTGTAAACTCAAAAGCATAAAATTCCCCAATTCCCCTTCTTTCTCAACCTCTCGTACATCATAAGATCTTTAAGCTCAATAGTTTGGCATGTTTCAGGTGTCTTATTACAGGACGCGTGACACGGTATTATCGTATATTAGTATTTATATTATTTTAATTCTAATTTATATGTAAATTTTTTCAGTCAACTGTTCTCTTGTGCTGAGTCTTGATTGTTATTACAGCGTTGTTTCATGGAAGCTTTCTTCCAGCTCTTTTGAATTGAAGTGTAGTAAAGCTAATGGCTGCGTTTCCACAGTACATTGCCTGCTGGGTGGAAGGATTCTTTGTAGATCAGATGGGATGATGAGGAAGAAGCCTTCGTGCATCCACTTGGTTTTTTGTTGTTGTTTAGAAATGAGACAGGTGTTAAAAAAGCATAGAGTTTACTGCCAAGTCAATGGGTCTTTCACCGCATAGGTTCTGTCCTCAAAATCATCAAAGTAATACCAAAAACTTTTTCCAACATCAGGACCATTCTTCTAAATAGGTTCTGAAAACCATAAGCATTTGCAAGACGTGTGCATCCTTTTACTAGATTGAAGAAGTTCTGTAGAGTTACTCTTAGACTAGCTTGGTTGATTTTAGTTGTATACCAGTCTGAGAATAAGTTCTTTTCCAGTGTTGCAGAAATCATAATAACCTTCTATGGCACAGTAAAAGTTATTAAACGCTCTTGTTCTAGGATTCAAATATTTAATCCGTTGTTGCTGCTGTCGTTGTTTGTCCATGATACTTTGTTGAAGACCTCATGCAAAGCAAACAGTTTTAGTGACAGCGGTTTGTCAATAGGAATGGCTAGTTTAACAGGTAACCTGACGGATCTTTTGTTAGTGTTAATAAACATTTTATCTACTATAGAATAATAATGTATAAATATAATAAAGATGCAAAATACAAGGCTGGATCTCACTATAACCAGACTATTACCTTTAATAGGCTAGATGTTGCTGTGTCACAGGAGGACATTGCTCTTGAAGTTAGAAGATCCCAACCACGAAATCATTACTTATACCAACCCATTAATGTGATGCCATGACAAAGCTATGGTTGTTCTAATCCTATACATTTCTATCAAAACCACTTATACTTTGCTTCACTGTGCAAAATAGGTCTGTGGTTGTGTCATAGCTGACCACATGAACCATCCCAAACCAAGTAGTAAGTCTAGTGTACAGGTTTCTTGTGTACTATCTGTTCAGGCAGTGTGTTATCTGAGCTGCAGGTCCCATGCCCCCACTTGATAGTAACTTCAATCCCGTTAATAGTAGGAATTTACATGAAGGGTTTGAGAGGCTGTGCAATGAGTTTTAATATTGGATTTCTAAGACTGCATTCAGACAAGCACTGGACAAAAATCACGGCACATGGGGACTCCTGTATTGTGGGGTGTGCCACATGGGTATAAACTATGACTGGTGGCCTCAAATACATCTTTCTCGCGTGGTGCATGAGTTGTTCTTGGTTCAATAAAGCAAATGTACATGTATGATGGACGACTTTTATTCTGATAAGAGTGAAGGTGTTAACATGACCAGATTAGAGAGGATTAATGACTTGTTTCAGACCTATTGTGGTTCTTGCTTGGTTGCACAGGCACGACAAGATCAAGTATATTGGTGGCTTGGGTTTGATGCACAGAAGCAGGTTTTAGAAAATCTTGAAGACAGTATTAAACTCGGCTGTTGACCTACCATCATGCATTCAAGCATTATCAAGATGTTCTTTATTTATGCACGGTCTAGTAGACTTTGTTTTTCTATAGGTCTATGGTTTATATTGCTGCCTTCCATCATGCAGTTACAAATAGGAACATTTACAACTACATCAACAATATTATTATAGCTGGAGATGATGAGCAGCTTGGAAAAAATGAAAGTATAAACATACACCTGCAGCAAAAAGTGTAGTAACAACAAACAGAAGCAAACAACAGGGGATTAGAACACTACAACCACCTCAGAGCAAAACAAAAAAAATAATTATTCCCCTTGTAGAGACAGTCACTATGATGAAATTAACTGATTTAACAAGTATACTTGTTTTAAGCGCCTTGTTATCTTTATTTTAGAAAGAAGAAAACCAAACAACTAAAACAGTAACGCCCACAAATGCTCTGCCATAAATCCCACTACTTTACCTGCTGTTGTTTATTGCCAGTTATAACAACAGATCAATTTTTACAGGAAGCTTGCGTTTGACAACTTTTGTAGGGCTAATTTTTTTATAGGTCAGTAGTGGCCTGAGTTGTTTCATAACCAGGCTGTGGCCTGTGGGTGCTGGAAGGTTTGGTGGTGGTGGTGGTGGCGGATAGCTGTGCTTCCTGTCAGCGCCATACACAGTGTGTTAATAGCGAAACCCATAATGCTGTAATTATACTGACAAGTGTTTATGCCTGTCTTGCTCGCGAAAACAGTGTACGGATTTTTCGCTTATGTTGTGTTTTTTTAAGGATTCGTGGATTGTTTCTTTATTCTGCTAACCTGAGATTGTAGTTGTTGGTCTGTTATTGGTTAAGACCTCTAATCTTGATTGGCGTTCATCTTGCAGATTTTTTAGACGCTGTGTGATTCTTTCTTTTAACTTCCTTGGTCTAAGATTTGCATGTATGCTTATGCTGCTTTTATTTTCTAGTTCTATGGTGACGGTCTACATCTCCTAGCTTTGCGAAATTATTTATCAGTTCACCTCTAATACATTGTAGTGCTTGATTGAGACCCATTATTTCTCGCATGGGTAGGGTGTTCATTATTGTTTTCTGGTGCTGTGTCTTCGTCCTGCTTGTTGTGAAACTGTTTCCAACTCTAGTATTAGTTTCAGTTTGTTGTGTTTGCCCCCCCCCAATAAAAAACTTGTTGCTGGTCTTCAGGTGGTAGACTTTCATTATTTGTTGGTATGTTTTGTTTCGCATTTTGTTGTTGTGCAACAGCTTGCGTTGGCAGTTGTTAGTAGTTAGTGCATCACTAATACCAAGTTTTCTTGCACAGCACAATTAGTCTCTGCTTGAGTGTATTTTTTGCTAAAAAAGGATGCGGGTTATTTTTTTTGTTAATAAATCCTTTTGTCCTGTGTCAGTTACTGCAACAGTTTGTCTTTTGTTGTCCATATCATAGTCAGTATGGTCTAGTACTTCTGGTGTTGGTAGTCCCAACTTGTTTGTGAAAATCTTTAACCCTGCTTTCTAATATTTCTCTTCTGACTGAATGCAAGGGGCTACAGTATGCTGCCGCTTCACCCATATAATCGTGTGGCGTAAACCTATCATCCATATCTATATCATAGTCTTCCATTTTTCTATTTTTGTTTTTTTTTATTTGCTACTATAGAAAAAAGATGGCGAACAAACATATGGAGCAATCCTTGATCTCATACAGACGTTTAAAGATCCCTTATGGCATTAAGGAAACAGAACAGACAATAGTTATACAAAAAAACCCTCCACTATTGATGAAAATATATTCTGACTGTTAGGTTTCCTAATTAGGAAAAGATGATGTCATGTTCCAGGGCACAAATAGGCTTGCTTTTCGATTGAACTGAGTCTGAAGATGATCCAAACAGAAGTGTGGGTAGCCCAAATTAGGTAGGGCTGTTATAAAAAAAAGAATTAGTGTCAAGCTAGAAGGAGAGAGGTACTGTCATTAATCAATGCTGAATATTCTTGCTCTATACTGATTTATGGGATGACAAAAAAAAAGAGATGATCTTATTTATCAAGCATTACATGATGTATGAGGGTATTAAAAACACCGAGGAGGTTATGCTGATATGGGGAAACAGGAAAAAAGATGCTGCCATAGCAAAAGCCTATGCGTAACAGGTTGTGTATCCTCTTGACTTTGAACTGCTCAGCAGCTCCACCATGCTCTTACCTATCAGGGTGCACTAGAGACTGGTCTGTCGTATTTTGTTTGAGCTAACCTTTATGGACAGTGTCGTTGTGTTTACATCAGTGACGCTGACGAAAAGTACAAAATATCTAGTATTTCTTTAATATGTATGATGTGTCAAATTACCCAGAGCTTGCACGCTTGATTGCACACAGCAATATCAGTCATGGATTGCTTTCTATATGAAAGAGTGCTCAACCATAGCACAATAATGAAAGTATAAGCAGATACTTTGATGACATAAATCTGTAAACACTCAGCAAGATCGTTTAAAAGGAATATTAATGGCTGTTTGAAGGAACAGCACCCCCTTTTCAGGATTAAGTGAGAGGTTTTTAATACGGTATTAAACATTTATCATGTCTATAGAGGGCAACCATATCAAGTCTACACTCAGGCTATTTTCCATATCAACCACTTTGATGAGGTAAGAAAATACTTTCGGGTTTGGTCAACACAATGATACCACTACTGGTTGTTACAGCAAATCTTACTTCTACTTTATGTTAGGCTTCATGAAATACCTAACATCTAATTTTAGCAATTGTGGTGTTGACTTAAGATCAACAGTATGATGATAATAAGCGCATGGTTCTGGAAGACGCATTGAAAACGGCTCAGAAGGATAACTATCTAATGAGAAAGAGCAGAAAATGATGAGCCCATAAAAATATATATATTTGTAGGTGATGGATGCACTGCCTCAACATAGAAGGAAATAGACTTTAAGATGTTGGTTTTTACTAATGGACCAGACTAAGTTTTTACCAAAGAAGCACACTGCTCTCTAAGATGTGGGGCAGCTGGCTGTGGCAAGACTGTATTTGTTTTAGATTTATTACAAACAGTGTACAAATCATTCGAGTTAATTGTTATGTTCTGTCCATAAACACTGCACAACAATAAAACATACAGAGAGAGAATATTTATTTGGACAGATGAGAATATAATTATAGTCAATCCCTCTGACAGGCTAAAGCAAGTGTTTAGAATACTTTTAAGGCTCTTTTGAAATAGGCAGTCCTTTTTTAATAGCACGACCTGCTCTGTTAGGCGTGACATTGTTAAGAAAACGGAATAATTTGTCTAAGCTCGCTTTCAGTGGAGACTATGCACAGATATCTGTTTGGTTGTGACACAAAAATATTAATAGCATATTAAAAAGATTACCATGAATAAATCAAAGTCGTTGTAATTTTTTCACTAGATAGACAGAGATGGGTTTAATAATTGCCTTGGGAGAAAGAATGATGTTATTACAGACAGGACGAGAAAGAATAAAACTAAAACTGAGAAACTCAAAGCATTAGTAAACTAATTACTCAAAAAAGTCAGCGATAAATATGGTAGGTAAAACCCATTAGTTTATTTTTTAAACACACACAAGAAATGCTGTCAGCCAAAACACACACATACACACACATACACTTCACACACAACCACAATAATACACTGTGCTATGTGCTGTAGGCCTTTGCTTGTGTTGTATTGGCACATGCACTATTTTTGTAACACAGGCGCAAAATGGGAGTGGCTTTTTGAACTCATCAGATAGGATGGTTATATTTATTAATTTTCCTCTTCTATCGCCCTTCGGGGCAGCCAGTGGGAAGTCGGAATGCAGTTTAGATGGTTGTCGGCAGGGTCAGCACCTATCCACCCTCACCAGGCAGAGGCAGGCGGCACGGGTTCGAACCCGGTTAGGGTAGCATTAGAGCTACAGGTCTAATTTTTATTTTGATGTGTTGTGTTGTGTGTTACTATGTTTGTGCTGTTAAGTGTTGTGTTTTTTGTTCCTGTTTGTACTATGTTGTGTTGTGTGGAGTGTGTATTATGTTGTCTGTTTTGTGTTGTGTGAATGGTGTGTGTATTGTGATATGCGTGTGTCGGCATTCAAACAGTCGTTGACATGCCGGGAAATCTTCTCGCTACCCAAAGCTCCGTTGCAGTGCCACTCCAAATTGCTTTCCATCTGTAAATGAGCCTGGGTAGCGAGTAGGTTTTGCACTTTTTTTAAATAAAAAATTCAGCATAAATCAAAATTAATAAAGAAGAAGTATGAGTTATTTTTTAGTATTTTTGTATTGTTCTTGCAAGAATGTTTAGCAAACAAATCCCCTAATTTTTATATTACATCAAAATAAAAATAGGAACATTTTATTTTAATAAGGTCTTGACAAAATATTTTAGTAGTTATTAATAAGTTGTTGATAAAGTTCTTGACAAGTTTTGATAGATAAATTGTTTTGCATAAAATTCCCAATTTTATAGCTTTACCCATCAAATAATAAATTTGTATTACTTTCTATGTTTTAGTAAAGAGATAGGGTAAAAGCCGAGTCAATGGTATAACTGCTTAGTTTTTATATAAAACTATGCAAGTTTTTTGGTTTTCGATGAGGCGAAGCTTGAATCGGACAAAAAGTTGCCTGGTTTTGGAAGATAAACAGTAAGTGTTGAGTTGACTGGCTTTTTACCCTATCTCTGGCACGCATTGACGAACGTTGCACCAGCTGGCTCCATTGCGGCGGTTGTGTGCAAGTGCCTGGGTTGTGGTGAGTCTTCTGTCTATTCAGTGATTGTTGTCTGCCATTTTGAAAGCTATGAATGAGAGAAACACTGCAGCCTGCTCGTCCATCATGGTAGCTAGTATCTCTCACACATGGAATAGTTCATGAGGCAGGACAACTCTGTGATCTTGAGTACTTAAGTTCGGTAGAATCGCTGATAATAAAAGTAATTTTCATGATTAAGAAAACAGGAATTGTGTTTTATCGTCAGTGCGAAAACATGAAGCCGTATCTCGTAAACAACGTTAGGTCACTGTAGTTAACCTGCTATCATCTTGAATACTACAATATTCTCCATTAGCTCCACAAAAGATTCTTATGGTTATGAACAATTTCGTTATTATCAATATTAGAATACTAAGAATGTATCTTCTACCAAGTGTTATCACGATTTAGAAAACCAAGTCATTAATCAAAGACATGTTGTTGTTTAGAGTTTAGAAAAAGATCAGTCTAGTGTGTGCAAAGGGGAAACAATCTACATTCCTTGAACTAACTATACCTGTTCAGTAACAATTCCCCTTAGCTTTCTGTTCATGACAAAATAATTCTATCTACATTATTTATCACTTTTTGTAAGTTAGGAGTTTAAAAGAACAAGGTCATTGAAACATAGTAAAGACATTTTTAAACAGTGTTTACTGCTGCGTCTTTGGTATGAAAAAAGGTGTCAATGCTTTGATGAATTAAGACAGGTCTGAGTTGAATTATCATTGTATATATATATTTAATTTATATATAATATATATATATTTATATATAATATATATATATTTACAAAGGTAGCAGGTCTATGTTTGATAAACAGCGCTGCATTAATGGCCCATTTTTCCTCTTAGGGAGTAAAGCAGGTGTGGGTTTAGGGCAATGGAAAACAGCATCTAGTTTGTTTTTTTCTCGAATAATTCTGCATTTAGTTGAATTGAATCGATCACCCACTATCAGTCACGGCATATTTTCTGCCTGAAATTCGGGGAAGGAGAGCACGTCGGCACAGACCAGTCTCATAGTTTTATGTTTGCAAAATGTATTTGTTTCCCTAGAGAGTGCACTTTATCTTCTTAAAGTTGCAGGGAAATTATCTTGGTTTCCATGGGTCTTTTTACGTGAATTTGGCATGCAGTTATCACAAAGACTTACCATCATCATCATCATCATCATATCTTCAATCAATCAATCATCTTCATCATCTTACATTCAGCATAGCCCACAAGAAAAATTATCGAGTCCGTTCATAGTTTAACATGTCTGGGAGCTATAGTATCAGTGGATGATTAGGATGGAAACCGGAAGATTGTCTCCAGGGATAGCCCAGACCAGACCACAAGAGCAATGACAAAACTGGAAGAAGTTCCTCTGGGACAACGAGAACTCGCCTACTAGCTTTAAGATAAGACTGATGCGTTCCCTGATCATGTCCATTTTTTTTTATTCATGAACCAAAACAGCAGACATTGAAGGAGGATACAGGCAATGGAGATGAGATTCTTTCGCACACTTTTTGGTATCTCGTACAGAGATCACATTCTCATCTCATCTGCTCCCATAACCCCCTCAGGGGTCGTAGGGGCACAGAGATAGGGTGAGCCGAGTCACGCTCAACACTTACTGTTTATCCAAAAACCAGGAACTTTTGGTCCGTTGAGGCTTGCCTCATGGACCTAATCTTGCATAGTTTTATATAAAAAAAGCAGTTTACCTTGATCGGGCCTTTTAACTTCTCTATACTAAAACTGAAAGTAATACTAATTTATTTTTTTGCTGGGTAAAACTATAATAATTATGGGATTTATTGCTAAAACAATATCTTATCAAGGATCTTGTCAAGAAAATTTATTAACCAACGTACAAGACTTATCAAGAATTATCAGAACTTATCAAGAATCTTACCAAGAACTTACCAAAAACTTATCAAGACTTATCAAGAACTAAAACAAGTACTATATTAAGAAATTGTCAAGAAATAACAAGTCCCAATCAAACACATTGTTAACAACTTATCAACAACTTGTTTCAAGAAGAACAATAATTATTTTACACAAATAGTTATTGATAAAGAAGACACATGAATTGCGACGAACTTTTGTTGATGTTTCTACTGGTTCTAGTCAAGAAGAAATAACAGATGAGGAAGAGTCTACTGGATAAGAAGGAGAAGTTTGTACCTCTTGCTGCTTGTGGTAAATACAAAGAATACTTAGGAACACAAACTAACAGTTTGAAACAGGTGCAGCAGTTATCACCACAAGACATTATTAAGTATTTTAATAGGTTATGAATCTCTTTCTTGGTGCAGAAGATAGTGAAAAGCCTAGGGCATACTGTTATTGGTCTATATGCTAATCCAACAAGTAGGGTCTTTATTGTGGACTCAGAAGCTGACTTAGCATATGACCTCTAACAAGATCCTATTACGTCTGATACGCTGGAGGGACACTTGGCTTGCGATATGTATTACAGTTTTGGCTCTCTGTTAGAGCAACAGTTGTGCTAGTATGATAAAATTAAAACATATAAATTTAACCACATAGATGATAGTTGGTAAGAACAGAAACCAGCCACGATCAACGGAAAGCCAGGAGAATGCAAGAACAGAGCACTCCTCCCTTTCTCAAGTGACATCTGTAACAAAGGAAACCTGGGAGGAGTTTGAAGCTGCCAGAGGTTAGCAGAATGGAATCGACAGAAAAAAACTTTGCAACCAGGGCAAAGCAAAGAACTTATCTGGAAGAAACATTAGAAAAACAGATCTATAGAAACACAGAAAAAAGCACAGCACCACCAAAACAAACATTCAGTCTTTCTTAATATATGGTGATAACAGCTTTGGGAATTGTTATATAAGCCTATAGAGTATGGAGCAGCAAAACAACAGCCAAGACAAGAACCACAACATGAACAATACCACCAACCACAACCGCAACCATTGCAAAGAAACAGCCTGACATCGATCCATTCAAGATGTATTTAATAGATATAAATAAATAATTTTTCTTATAGTAGAACATTTGAGATACAAAAAAGATGCAGTCATTTTGGTCTACCACGCTGCGTTATTGGCGTCTTTGTGTCGGCTTTACTATGTTAGGAAAGAGCCTTCTAAAAATGAAGCCTGTGATTTAGGAAAACTAGACTTTGAAGACAGTGCTAAGCTAGTTGCGGTTGTAACAGCATCATTGCTACAGACTTCTTGGTTAAGCAGGGAATCAATCCAGACAATTTTAGTCCATAAATTGAAAATAAACTTCTTTGTGGATGATGGATTGGTGTCGTGCTGTGTTAACGCACGTGCTTTTAAAGGTAGCAACTACTTGTTTTTTAAACTTCATACAACGAAGAAAGGAAGAGGCATGATAAAGCATTTAGAACAACTGAAAACTGAGCACAGGAAGAATACGAAAGGCAAAGTATTTGTCTCAGTTAGACTTTATTAATGGAAACTTCGTGAACAAGACATGCTGCAAAAAACATTTTCTGATGTTGACGACGGCATAATAGAGTACTATTGTAACAGGCAAACATAATATCTCCTATTACTAAGACACAGCGTCGTGATTATTATCAAACCCACTGAAACCCAGAAGACAGGCGAGATTGCTTTTAATGTTGGTGGGATAAATTTGTTTATTTCTTAACACAGAAGGTTGGTTAACCAACAGGGCAATTTTTTATTTATTATTATTAGAACAATGGGATGCCAAACTCTCTAAGACCTTCTACCACCAAAGGGTATGGAAAGATGACAGGCGGCTATTTAATAAACTGAGCATTGGCAGCTGGTGATGTAAGTTCGAAGTAGAAAGAAGTGGCTGTCTAATCAAGCAATATGGCAGATCTATTTACCGGCACCAAGACACATTAAATTGGTACCCTCATTTAAAAAACATGAAGACATATGATACTCACCAAATAGACCTTTTATACTTAACATGACACAATCAGAGAAAGAGGTATATGTATGCTTACTGTGGTGGACGTAGCTTCTAGTATAAAGATGCAGAGCACTTTTGAAATAGAGTGCCCCGCAACTGCAGTGCTTTGCAGGAATTTATAGTCGGGGGCCCATTAAAAGATCCCCGTCTTATTCAGTGCGTGATGGTAAGATGTTTTAAAGGAGCATTTAATCAGGTTGCTACATAAAGCATGGAGTAGCAATAAAAGAGGTATACCAGGCAACACAGTTCTCAAGGCACTGTTGAAAGTGTTAACAAGATGTTAGCAGAAGACTGTTTGCCTATCAGTACCACCAAGAATCATGAATCCGGCAACTCGAAATACAGAGTGGGTGAGAGACTGCCTGAAGTTTTGAGCTGCATTGAACTCTGAGATAACTAAAGCCACAGGGTTAAAACCTTGCGGCGTACAAAGGCTCCCTTTCTTAAAAGACAAAATTCCCTTAAACATCCAGAAATACTATAAAACCCAGTGTCCCTATTCCGAGAATAGACTTTTTCAAATTATCTACTTTACTCAGGCCTATGCTGTGAACCTCCCTTCCAGATTCAGTTAAACAACATCAATCAAAAACAATCTACAAAACTCAATTATCAACTCACTTGAACATCAACAATAAAAAAACCACAGTCCATAGCCTTAAAAGCAAAGTTGCATATTCCCCCCTTACCTATCTGCCTTTTCCATTCTACCTAAACTGCCCTTCCCCTTTCCCTTCACCTGTATGTATGTCAGACTGTTGTCCTCTCTCTCCTTTTCTCTCCTTCTCCCCTCTCTCTCTCTCTCTCTCTCTCTCTCTCTCTCTCTCTCCTCTCTCTCTCTCTCAAAATTTTCATTGTTGTTGAGAAAGTGAGTCTAGCAAATGTAAGCTTTTTTTATTTTTATTTTTTTAAAATAAAATTATTATTTTAATTTTTTTTTTTTTTTAACTACACTTTAGTTATAAAGAAATATATCCATCTTAACAAAAATATGTGTTAATTGTTCGAGGATAATGAAATAAGAGTGTTCCAGTGATGATCGCTATTTTGAGAATGATATTCAGTATTTTTTCCCTGTCTTATTTGTCTTGTTTGTTCAAAAAAAAACATACTTCTTAAAAAACACCACACACACACACACACCACTCTCCCACTCTCTCCATTCTTCCCCCCCCCCGCCATCTCTCTCTCTTACCTACAATGTAAGATGTTCATTTTATGACTTTAGCGTTTTTTTTTTTCTCCTTATTGCTTGAGTGTATTTACGTTGGGCTTTTTCTTTTCATGGCGTTCAAATTTTTTACGGTATATTCGTTTAAAAAATATTTTATGGTGATCCTGTGCGTCTCGAGAATTAACAGTTTGTATTATCCTTGAAACAGGACCCTCTCCTCTCTCTCTCTCTCTCTCTCTCTCTCTCTCTCCCCTGACCTTATAGAATTGGCCTTCACCCCCCCCCCCCTTTCTCCTCTTCCTTGTTTTTATTGTATGAGTATTACGGGTATTTAGTTTATTTCATTATTTGACATATAATCTACATGAGTATAATCAAAATTGGTGTTGAGGGTGATCGTGCACTGGGCTTGAGAATTATATATTTAGAGTTATCACTGGAAACACACACTCTCTCTCCCCTTTTCTCTCTCTCTCTTCTCCCTCTCTCTCTCTTCTCTCTCTCTCTCTCTCTCTCTCTCTCTCTGTCTCTCTGTGTTGTTTATTGCTGTAGTTGTTACTTTGTTCTTTGTTGGTAATTTGTTTGGATTTTTCGCTTGTTAGTTTTTTGTTTTGGTGTGTGTGTGTGGGTTTTTTTGTGTGTGTGTTTTGTGTGTGAAGGGGGGAACGGTGCTGTTTTTTTTCTTTTTTTTATTGTTGTTTTTTTTGTTTGTTTATTTGTTTGTTTTTGGGTTATTTTTTTTCCTTTTGTTTGTTTGATTCTTTTTTTTTCTTGTTTTTTGTTTGTTTTTTTGGGAAGGGTGTTTTTGCTGCTTTTTGTTGTTTTGTTGTTTTTTTTTGTGTTTTTTTTTTTTTTTTCTTTTTTTTTTGTTTTTTGTTTGTTTGTTGTTTTCTTTTTTTTTTTTTGTTTTTTTTTTTTTTGCTTTTTTTTTTTTTTTGGGGGGGGGGGGGGGTCGGGGGTATTTTTGTTTTTTGTCTTTGGGGGTTGTTTGTTTGTTTGTTTGTTTTTTCTTTTTCCTTTTTTCTTTTAAAAAAGTTTTTTTTTTTCCCTTTGCTTTTTCGCTTAAAGTAGGGTTTCTGAGGCATTTTTAAATGTACCCCATGGGGGGGGATGGATGAAAAAAAGAAAAATACTTATTCATTACCGGAAAAAAAAAAATTTGTTTCTTTACTTACAATTGTAGATGTTTTTTTTTATGACTTTTTTGGGTTTTTTTCCCCCCTTTTATTATAAAATTTAGGGTATTGCATTTATTTTTTTTACCATACATTCAATTTGCTAAAAAATTTTTAAAAAGGGGTTTTGTGTTGTTGTGTTTGTGAGTTTCATATTTTATTTATCCCTGAAACACCCCCCCCCCCCCACCCCCCCACACACACACTAAAACACAAAACACACCACCCACACACACACCCACCCCACGCTCAACACACAAAAACACACACACACCACCACACACACCACACACACCACACACACCACTCACTATCCCACCCACCCATTTTCTCTCCCTAAAGACTGTAATTTTTTTAAATTTCTTTTGGGTTTTTTTTTTTTTTTTATTGTTGGATGTATGGTATTAAATTTTTTTCTTATCTGAATTAATTAAAGAGTAAAATCTAAAAGAGTTTTTGATGGGATCGTTACTTTTTTGGGTTTTATTTTGGATATTATCTCTGAAATACCACACACACACTCTTCCCCGTCTCTGTCTCCTCACCTTTTTCGCCTGCTTAATCATAGTATACCCTGAAAAGGATTATTTTTTTATATTTTCAATACTTTTTTGGGATTCCCTCGAACTTAAGTTTTAATGAGTGCCCATTTCAATTTTATAATTATGTTAACAAGTTTTGTCCCATTTGACAAGTTAATGTTATTTTTTTATATTATTAATTGGGTGTTTTTTTCTTGGCTTTGTTACTTTGTTTTGTTGTTTTTTGCGTTTTTCTTTTTTTTATCATCTTTTGTTGGTTTTTTTTTTTCCCCCATTTTGTTTTTTTGTTTGTTTTGGGGGGGTTTTTTTGGGGGGGGGTAGGGGGGGGTTTTCTTAAAATTTCTTTTAATTCTTGCGGGGGGGGGGGGGGGAGGGTTGTTGGGGGAGCTGTTTTGAAAAGGGTTATTTCCCTTGTTTTTTTTTGCGAGACTGTATAAGTATTGGGGTTATATTTTAAAAGTTCCCTAACGGGCGGGGATATGTAAAAAAGCACATGTGGCTTATTAAAACCTCAAAAAAAAAGAATTTGTCATTGTCATTGTATTGTTTGTTCTCTCTTATCCAGCCTTTGCCCCCTCTCTCTCTCTCTCCTCTCTCTCTCTTCTCTCCCCCTCTCTTTCTCTCTCTCTCTCTCTCTCTCTTTTACAGCCTCTGCCCCCCCTCCTCTCTCTCTCTCTCTCTCTCTCTCTCTCTCTATCACAGCCTCTGCCCCTATTTCTCTCTCTCTGGGGGGGGGGGGGGGGGGACATCACGTGATGTGAAGGAGAAGATTACTGAAGCTGCTCCAATATTTATGTGCAATAATAACTAGTTCTAAGTGGTTTTAGTTTCTCATTGTTGGCAGGTAGTTAGATCAGGAGGATGGAAATTTCAGTACAACTGTACAGGGCTCTCTGTGGGACATTTGCAGCAGTATTTGCCTGTTTCATGTCGAAAGGGGCAGAATTCAAATCTGCCATGCCTACCTCCATCCTGACACTGAAAAGCTGGGGAGATGGTGTCCTGTTAGGACTGACCCTCACCTATCTATTTTGTTTTTGGGGGGGGGGCTTTTATTGCTGTGTGGTGACGTGGAGACCAACCCTGGACCCCCCCCCCCTAAATCTACTGGCCAAGGACGAAAGCTGAGGCAAACAAATTTGACAACGGATGGTGGTCAAACTGTTGCAGGGAAGCCTTCTTGCAGGACCAAAACCAGTGCAGAGGTGGCTGCCAACACGCCTACGACCATACAACACAGACAGGATTCCTCTCCTGCAGCAACTCCCCAGGAACTGACACTGAACACAATGACAAACAAAACAGAGAAGCTGGAAAATCTATTGAAGTCTACAGTGGACAGTTTCAAAAGAGAGATTCAGGTGTTGACAGACAGTGTTGGTGTTTTGAAAGAAGAAATGTGTGACCTAAGAGGAGACATGGACAATCTCAAAACTGAAAACATAGAACTAGAACAGACAAATACAGAACTGATGAACAGAGTGGATAAGCTGGAAAAGAGGGCTGACCAAGCAGAAGAACGATCACAGCGAAACAACATCATTGTTCATGGATTATAGAAGAAAGCAAATGAGAGTAGTGCTGACTGTGAGATGGCTGTGAAAAATCTTCTTTCTGAAAAAATGGATGTCAAGGATGTAAAGGTTGATAGAGTGGCCGGTATTGATTCTAAAGCTAACTCTCCTATTATTGCCAGATGCTGTCTTTATCAAGATAAGGTTAGAATAATGAAGGCAAAATCTCACCTGAAAGGCTCTAGTATGTTTGGAGATGAAGATTGTTCTCAGCCTGTTAGGGAAATTAGGTGCAAGTTGACCCCATATTTAAAGAGTGCTAGAGCAGAGGGGAAACAAGTAAGAATGGTTTTTGACCATCTGATAATAAATGGGGAAAAGGTGACTCTCAATGATCTCCATAGAAAGCAATAGCTGTTTGGTAGGCCCATACACACATATGTCCCTAGACAAAATTCACAGGGAAAGCCAGAAAGTAAACCTACACCAGTCATTAGTGGGCCAGTCAGTCACACAGGCAATCCCCCTTTGTGCTGTAGGCCTAGAGCCTGACGACAATAGGGCTTTGTGCTGTGGAGCGTGACAGACACACAACTGGCCTTAAGGAGCAAGACAAAGACAGTTGACCAAGGTTACAGGCTTAAGACTAACATCTGTCCTCCAGGATTTGTGTGGTTGTAGGCTGCCCTCCAATAAAAACCCTTTTGGTGTTAATAAATGATGATGGCAGTACTGATGATAGCATTAACTTGGTTTCTAGTCTCATCAATATAAATTTATAGTGATAGAAATCAGTTTGATATGTAGATGCATTCATCATAGCAATAAAAATGACACAATAAACGTTTTTTTTTTACCCTGAATGTAAATGGGTTGCTTTCTAAACTCACTGACAGAGTTTTTGTATCTTATGTCATAGCTTTATTTCATATGTCTGACAGAAACGTTTCCTGGAAAATACCCAGCCAGATATTTTAGTGGCTCTAAGGCTATTTGTAAGTCTGAAATTTAAAAGTTAGTCATCAAGGGGGACGTTCCAGTGGTAGTTTGTTTAATAAACTATGAGTTTGCTGCCCTTTAAAAAAGTTTGGGTGTTCCTTATTCTAACATTTGTGTGTTTTCCTTTGACAAATCCTTGTTGTGGACTTCAAGGATGTATTATTTGGGATGTGTGTATATACCACCTGAAAGGTTCACCATTTTATAACATGTTTGACAATGATAATGGATTTTCAATGTGGAAGAATGTTTATCAGTTGTGTGGTATCATTGGATCATCATCATCATCAATGCCTTTGGGGCCTTATTGGCACATAGGGCAGCAACAAATGTTTTCCACTCCTGTCTGTCCTGGGCCAGCTTCTGAATGGTTCCCCAGGTATTTTTGGAAGTTTTTCAGCTCTGTTTTGCTAGTCCGACGCCAAGTTTCTTGGGTCGTCCTTGTTTGCGTTTCCCTCTGTGTCCAGTGGGGGGCTGTTCGGGCGATGTTTCCCTGTTCCGACTGCAGATATGACCTATCTATCCCCATGCCTATGCATGACAATGGTGTCCTGCTTTCCTGGTTGCAAGGGGCAAAAATTCTGGTTGGAGATGGTCTCAGGCCAGAAGATGTGAAAGATTCTTCTGAGATTCTTCATGTGGAATGTGGATAGTTTGTCGGGGTCACTCTCGTCATCCCCAGCACTGCGAGCCATACAAAAGGGTGGAAAGTACACAGCTCTGGTATAGTCTTAGTTTGGTTCTGGTACTGCATGGGACGATTCCAACATTTTTTCAGTTTTCTGTAAGCATTTCTTGCTTTGTAATCCAGTTCTTGATGTCGCTGCTGCTCGCCGTCATGCCTAACCGTGCTCCCGAGGTACGTGAACTCTTCAGTTTTTTGGTAAATCTTCTCCATTCACTGTGACCGGTGAGGGGTTCTAAACGTTCAGTGTCATCACCTCTGTCTTCTTCTGACTGATTTTCAGGCCTACTTGCTGTGCGAAAGTGCTGAGACGGGATGTCTTCTTGAATGTGATGGTGGTAGTGAGAGCAGTGCCAGATCTTTGGGCAAAATCTGGGTCTTCAAGCATTGAGAAGGGGTCCATCGATGCCTCATGACTGGTCAGCTGTTGTCTGTCCATAACCAATCAATTGTCAGGTTGAAGAGTAGTGCTGATATGGGGCAGCCTTGTCTGACACCGGTTTGTACCTAAAACGTTTTTGCTGTTTCCTACTTGCACGTGAAGTTGTTGTAGAAGTCTTAATGACTTGGATAATCTCCTGTGGAATTCCTATGCTCGGAGTATGCGCCATACACTTTCTTGATGAATGCTGTCAAAGGCTTTTTCAAAGTCTACGAAGTTGATATACAGCTGTCTCTCCATTCCGTGCACTGTTCGATGATGTTGCGCAGGGTGAAGATCTGGTCTATGCATCTTCTTCCGGTTGGAAACCTGCCTGTTCCTTTCTGAGTTGTTGGTCCACTGCCTCTGAGATTCGTCCGATGATGATCTTTGCCAGAAACTTGCTGGGAACAGATAGCAGAAGATTCCTCTCCAGTTGTTACAATTGTTCAGGGCTCCTTTCTTTGGGATCTTCATGATGACTCCTTCTGTCCAATCTGCTGGTAGCTGTTTTCCTCCATATAGCTGCAAGAGTGGCTGCAGACTTTAGATGAAAAACTGGATCTCCCTTGAAAAGTTCGCATTGAGGTTGTATTGGCGGGAAAGTTTTTCATTCTTGAGAGAGCGATTGCTGGCTAAAATGTCTTCTTCTCTGGGGGTGTGCTTTTCCCACATTAAGATCGGCATCAGGATCTTGTACATCTGCCTCTTCAGTTAGTGGTGGTCTGTTGAGAACTTCGCTGAAATGTTCTCCATCTTGCTTCTTGTTCTGCTTCTGTGGTAAGTATTTGGCTTGTTTAATCTAGGTTTGGGGTTTTTTTGGGTATTGCCCGGTACTTGCCATGACAGTCTTGGAAAATCTTATACACCTGCCTTGTTTCTCCCTTTGGGGCGGCCTCCTCTGTTTGTTTTGGCAATATCATCCATGTAGGTACGTTGTCTGTTCTTGTCATTCTTTCACAGAAAGGTTTGCTTTTCTATACTGTTGTTTGTACCCCTCTCTCATCGCTCTGACTTTGTCTCTAAGATTTTCTTCTTCAGTTCTCTCCTGTTTCTCAATGGCTTGCCAGGTGTCTGCTGTAATCCACCTTTTTTTTCTTCTCTTGTCTCTGTCCTAAGCACGTTTCACTGGGCTTGTGTGTAGGGTGTCCCGACTTTTTTCACATGGTGTTTTATTGTCGTGTCTGGAGTGTGTAGTTTTTCAGTATCCACCAGTGCTTTGAACTTGTTTTTCAGCTGGAGGGTGAAAGCACTCTTTACTTTGGGGTTGTGCAGTTTTCCACATCAAAATGTTGTTGTCTTGGGGTTTCCCAATCCCTTTTTCTCAGCTTCACTTTTAGGCTGCAGTGGGCAAGGTGGTGATCGATGCCAACATTGGCTCCCCTCCTTACTTTTACATGTAGGAGCGATTTCCCCCATGTCCCATTGTCATCAGGTGGCGATCTGGTTTTGTCTCTTCATTAGGGGAACACCATGTAAGTTGTGATCTCAGGGGTGCAAATAATGTCCCTCCAATGGCAGGTTGTTTGGGTACATTGGATGAAGTAGAATAATACTGAGTGGAGGCTTAAACAGCAGGGCATCAAACTTTTTTTCTTCATGTAACAAAAGACTTTAATTCAGATTCCCCTATTAAAAGCATGTCTCTCAGTGTAATCGTAATTCTGAAAATTCTGGTATCATAATTATGGTAAATTATATTAAATATGTGCACTGCTCTGGGGTTTCAAATTATAAATGGTGTATGCAATGGGACCAGCTAGGTGCTATACATTCATTTCTTATGGAGGATGCAGTGTTAATGATTATTTTTTAGTGTCAGATGATTTGTTCTCTCAGATTTTTGACTAATTTCGTCTGTTTGTTGCTAAGCGTTCTGATTTTGAACACCTTCCTCTTGAATTACATATTAATCTAGTATATGATACATGTACCATAACTGAGGAGCCAGCAGTTGTGGAAAAGTTTGTGTGGGATGAACACAAACTCTCAGTTTATAAAGAAAATCTCTGTGAAGAGAAAATGTGTGAACAATTTCTAAATGCCTTCCAGATGAATGATGAGAACCTGGCCCAGGCCAAAAGCTGTGTCAGTTATTATTGATGTCAGCCACTTGCCAAGGCCTACATTAAAACGTTGTTATGTTGTAAAATGTTGTGTTGAGATTGCCTTCAGCCATGACAAGCTCTTAACATAACAACCCGCACTCTCCTTTGTTAAAGGAGAAAAAAAATCCTCTGAAGTCGGAGTATGGCTGCCTATATGGCGAGGTGCTTGAAAAATAGTCATACACGCAAACTTCTCATCCAGTGTGTACTTCCTATCTCACAGAGATTCCCAGGTGGGATGAGTGAGTCAAGAGTGCATGTTCTGGATGACCCCCAGGATGTAAAGCTGGGGAAGGCACAACAACAACAATGATGAGAACATTGATGAAGCTCTAGATTTATTTAATGATCTCATAAAAACCAGTGCTGTTTGTATGAAGAAACAGGTTCATATCAATAAAAGTCTATCAAATGATACATGGTTTGATATTGAATGTAAAAGAATGAAATGTAGGGTCAGAAAACTTTTGAAGTCTTACCGTAAAACATTAAAGAACAAAGAAAAGAAACTTGTACTGTATCACAAGAAGGGAATATACATACATGCTTGTAAGGAAAAAGAAAGAGTATAACAAGAAATAACTTGCAGATATGATGTCTTCCATCACTTCCAAGTTAAGCTCTAAAAGAATATTAAAAAAGGCTTCATTTAGAAAGAGTCAGCCAAAAATAATTAATCTGTCAACAGATTTTTGCAGCACTTCAAAACCCTGCTAAGAAAGTCTCAGTAGACAACTCCATGAACTCTGAGGGTGACTATGAAGAAACTGAGGAAGATTTTGATCATCCTATATTAAAGATGAAATATTATTGGCACTTAGAAACGTAAACATTTTAAAAGCAGCTGATCCTGATCAAATCATTGGAGAATTACTAAAAAAATGGTGGTGAAAATGTTGTACTTTTTCTGCTAAAATTATTAACAAAATCTTTGATAAGGTCTTTTCCAGATAACTGTACTGAAATCTATCATTCTAACAAATTTCACAAAAAGGGGGATGTGACAACCCTAAAACTACCGGAGAATCTCTCTTAGTGATATAAGTAGTAAGTGTACAGTACCATCATTAATAATAGTTAAGGAAGGGTTAAGAAAAACAACATTACAGGGGAACACCAAGCTGGTTTTAAGAGAGGGTATTCCACTATAGATCATATGTTTACTTTACTTGCATTTAATCCAAAAACAGTTCCCCCATAACCGTAAGCTATGTAAATTTATTGACTTTGAAAAGGCATTTGATTCTGTTAATAGAAACTTGTTATGGCCTATTCTCCTGAAAAATGGTGTGAATGGAAAATTATTACATTGTGAGAGCTAAAGTATCAGAATGTCAAAAGCAGAATAAAATGTGGATCTAAGTTGCGGACATAACATACTGCTCCACTTGAGCCAAACAGGTGATGTATGTAGCCCTCTTTTGTTTTCTGTTTTTAATAATGAGTTAGCCTAGAAGTCATTAATAAGGGTAAATAAGGGCCACTTTCCCCAAGATTCACAGAAAATTTTTTATTCTTCTGCTTGCTGATGATGTCATTCTGCTATCTGAAACTGTTGAGGCTTAACAGCAGCTGAATAGCTTAAGCAGTGCTGCAACAGCACTTGATCTTAAGGTTAATCTGAATAAAGTAATATTGTTGTATTCAGAAAAGGTGGTTATTCAGCTGCTCATGAAAAATGGCTGTACAATGGAAAAGTCATGCCTGTGATTAATGTATATAAATATTTAGGAATCTGTTTTTCTACAAAGCTTAGTTTTACAACTGCATGTAAAGATCTGGCTAGTCAAGGTAAAAGAAGCGTGCTAATTGTTATGAAAAAATTACGATTATTGAATAATAATGCCTTTGACTTGTTGATCAAGATATTCGATGCACAAATACAACCCACTGTGTTATATGGTGCAGAAATTTGGGGACTGGATGCATCTGTAACACATTGTGAATCAGTACACCTCTTTGCTTTAAAGAAGTTTTTAGGCTTAGATAAACGTACACCTAATGATCTTGTTTATAGTGAAACCAATAGATATCCTCTCTCTATTAATGCTGCTGTAAGATGTATTAGATATTGGATTAGGATTCTTCATATTGATGATCCTGAAACTTCACTGGCAGCAGCATGTCACCAACAGGGAAGTATCAAAGCGCACCGGCATTAACAACATTGTGGCCGAGGTAAAACAGCGCGATGGAGGTGGCTGGGACACTCTCTCCGAATGGGCAAGAACAGACTCCCTCATACTGCACTTGAGATGGGCACCACCGGGGAAAGAGGAAACGAGGCAGACCACTCGGGACTTGGAGGAGGACAGTAGGGAGAAGAGAGAGGCGGCAAGACCTGGAATGAATTGAGCTGGCTTGCCCAAGACAGAAAAGGTGAGGGATTTTGTTGGCGCCTTGTGTCCTGGCACATGGGATGAAGAGGATTAAGTAGTAAGTAAGTAAGTTAAGTATATTGATGAGTGCAGGGTTTCCTTTTAAGTCTTACAAAATCCTTTATGACTAGATGTCAAGGGGAAAAGCACCTGGGCTTCACAAATACGTACCTGTTTATGTGAACTTGCTTTGGGTTTGTTTGGTCAATCAAGTGTCGAAATTGTAAGGTTTATCGAGGGTTTTCAGGCAAAGACTGGGTTGACTGCTGTTGGCAGCAGGGATGTTTCATATCAAAACAGTGAATGATTTCAAATGTACAGACAATTTATAGGTTCACTCGATGTCAAAACCTTATCTAAAGCTTGATATGGACATAATTTGAAAATAATTATGTCTAAGTTTAGACTTGGTGTATCAGACATAAAAGCTCATGAAATTTTGATATTAGAACAGATGAGATGCCCCCAGGTTGGTATGCCCCCTTATGTAAGCAAACAGTGAAAGATGAAGTTCATTTTGTGCTGTGCTGTCCAGTATTAGAAGATTAAGACAGAATTACATTCGGGTAAAGTATAGTAGAAAGCTTAATTTATTTAATTTTGTCTACTCATGGCATCTAGTCACCCTGAGATTGTTCGCAAACCTTGTTTTATTTTTGTGTAAAGCCTTTAGAATGAGAGATATCTTGGTTTTTTAAGTCATATTTTTTGGAACTGATTTTTATCGTGGTAGTTGTGGGTATACATTAACACTTTGGTTTTTTTTGTGTTACTTATTTTTCTCACTAAACTACTAAGCAGTTTGGCAACCCCCTTCATGTATGGGCCAGTGGCCTTTTTGTGAATAAATCTTTCGAGTTCAAGTTCTCTCTCTCTCTCTTTCTCTCTGTCTCTCTCTCTCACTCTGTCTCTCTGTCACAGCCTCTGCATCTCTCTCTCTCTCTCTCTTTCTCTCTGTCTCTCTCTCTCACTCTGTCTCTCTGTCACAGCCTCTGCATCTCTCTCTCTCTGTGTCTTTCTCTCTGACTCTGTCTCTCTGTCACAGCCTCTGCATCTCTCTTTCTCTCTGTCTCTCTCTCTGACTCTGTCTCTTTATCACAGCCTCTGCCTCTCTCTCTCACTCTCGGAACTCTGGGGTGATCTCCCTTGGATATAGTCAAGCAAAATATTGTGCTCTGCACCAAATTGCAGTAAAATACAAATTTCTGCAGCACCATGCCCGTTGTCGGACTTCCAACAGCGCTGGAGAAGACTTTGAGTGCTCTGCTAGAGGGGAGTCACCTGACCTCCTGGAAAGTCACAGGAGAAGGCGACAATATGACTGTCGTATTACGACTGAGAACTGGCTCTGAAGTTGAAAACATGGCATGTCAACAAGCACAGCAGTCTGCCTCCCAGTGCTACTGTAAGAAGCTGGCAAGTCATGTGAGGCTCGACAAGAGAAGACTTGAGGAGAGGAGACAGGCAGCAGCGAAACCAGAGTTCCATGAAACTTCATGTGAAGCTTCAAATGATGTGAACTCTGGCCATTTATTGTTTATGCCTACTCCCCTGGCAACCAGCGCTGTCTCACACACTGACCAACCCCTGTCACCAGACAACACGGGCCGCCTGTCTTGTGCTAGGCACGAGAATTTCACCCTGCACCCCCTGACCGTCAACCGTGCTACCAACACAGCAGCTATCAACAAACGTCAACCTTGTTGCCCTGCCTACACACTGACGCTGCTGCTTCCTGGAAGAGGAACTAGTGAGGACTGCTTGGACCCAGGACGTGCCTATACTGTGGATATGATAGGAGAGCTATGTTGCTGTACCTGACTGACCATCTCTATGGAAGACCTCAGAAATACAAAAAGAATCCAGGAATTTCGTCCATTTGTTTGTTTTCCACTGACATTCCAGAAACTGTGGATCAGTGAAAGCATGACATGGTTTTTCAGTTCAGTAGGAACAGCACAGAAGGTGACGAACGTCAGACTTCTTTGTTGGCAAAACGAAGCTTCAGGCACATGACTTGGGAAGAACGGACTTCTACTCCAGGCTAAGACAGTGACACCAGCAATACGCAGAAAAATTTAAAGTCAAAATCATGCTGGGAATTGCTGAATCTGAAAAATTGTTGGATACCATTGGTGCGAGATTCCCTCCTTGGATAGTTTGTGATAGCATTTTTGCTGGAGCGCGCAGCCGTGTGTGTGGTGTGTGTTGTGTGTGTGGCGGGTGTGTGCGCGTGTGGTGTATTGTGTGTGGTGTGTGAATGAGTAGGGTGTGTGATGTGGGGGTTGCGGTGTATGTGTATGGGTGTGCGGGCGTGCATGTAGTGTGTGTGTATGTGTGTGTGTGTGTGTGTGTGTTGTGGTGAGAGAGAAACTCTGAAACTCTGAAAAACTCTGAATATGTTTTAATGGACATCGCCTTAGTCCACTATACACCAAATAAGGGAGGGGGGGGGGGTTGAAGGCATGAAACATAAAACAGAAAAACGTACAAGACATATTACTGTCCATCATAAATCAACTCTCATTTATACCACTTGGCTAAGTCTCCCCATTGGGTCAGTTTATCATAAATTTCATAATGCTAATTCAACAGACATTTATAATGCGGCAAATCATCATAAACTTTGAGGTTAAGTCCCGTTTCATATGAACACATCATTTTTCTCCCCAATAACAACCGTTTCAAGCGTAAATGCTCTTAACTAGGTAGGAACTCGTCACCTTTTATATACAACATTCTTATAGACTGTGCAATCAAAATGATTATCATCATTTTGTTGCGTAACTTATAACCCCACTATGGTTAACTCACAATAGACACATCACAACCACTATCTCATTACAAGTGATTATAGGTGAATGAAAGGAATGGAAAGGGGAGAGAACTATCGGGTAAACTGCATCATGGATATGATCTTGCTTCCCTCCAACACTTTTTAAAAGAAAAAATAATACTAGCATGAAACATAAACATAGGAAGCGTTTAGACATATTACTGTCAATCATAAATTTACTCTCATTTATACTCACAATTCTAGCGTCTCTCCATGGGGACGGTTTAACTTATATACATAATGCGATTTCACTACA
The DNA here is from genome assembly GCA_028751875.1 of Rapana venosa. Lineage (NCBI taxonomy): Eukaryota > Metazoa > Mollusca > Gastropoda > Neogastropoda > Muricidae > Rapana > Rapana venosa. The sequence goes on from CM054164.1 coordinate 7,868,783, forward strand.
TTCATATACTTCAACCATCATAACTATGAGGTTTAAGTCCTCGTGTCCATATGACACATCATTTTCTCCTCAAAAAAACCTGTTTTCCAAGCTATAATTCTCATAACTAGGGATACCTACCCCTGTTTTTTGAGCATAACAACATAGGTCATCATTGTTATCGTAAGTATAACTCCACTATGTTTTAACTCACCCAAAGACACATCACATCAAATCTTCATTACCAAGTGTTTATAAGAATGAAAGGATTGGGAAGGGAGAGAACTATCAGGTAAGACTGAACTGCATCATGGAATGATCTTGCTTTCCCTTCAACTTTTTACAAGACAAAATAATACAAAAGAATAATATTGTTTAGCATTTCACACAAAAGGTAAAATAGAACAAGTATTCGGTCACACAGTACTAACACAGTTTTAATTCAGTTTCTATCAATTGATATGATTTACCAAATGCCCAAAGACAAGTTTTTTAAGCTGCCTATCCATTATAAAACCAAGTATCATCTTCCTTCATTGACTTGCATGAAAAACATATCTAGATACAATTATGCCTGGATTTAACATTTGATTACCCTAAGCAAAACAGAAAAAGATACCTCTGATGATTTCCCTAAGAATTTTCTCTCTAAGGTCTGTGTAAACCTGCAGTCAAACGAAGAGGTGATTTCATTCTCCAACTTGATTATCACAAAAAAAGAACAATTTCTATCCTGGACAGCTCACTATATTATGTATGTTATAGTTTATTGGGAGTACAAAACAACCAAATCTTAGCCTGGGTAACAGCATCACGGAAGCATAAATGGCCATAATCTTTTGACATTTTTTTCTCTTCAAACAAACTGTTTTAATAAGATTTATAGATTCTATATCTATCTCTTCTCTTATAGAGCTCCTGTCCATTCCTGGATAAACCATCAACTATCTTTGTTTAAAACGCCCTCCAAAAATGTGTTAGTATCTCCCACTCTCTTGCTGCAACCAAACTATGCCATAATACCATCTCGCACAGAAATCCTCTCTGACATTTGTACACCCAGCAACTTGACCACACCTGTCCAATTCATATAACAATAATATATGCTTCTGTGGGTAATCTATCATTATCCATGTGAACTAATTTCAGCCATATCTATACATGCAAACAGATAATATATATAATATGGGAATCTCCCTAAACTCCATAAACCATCTTGTTTGTGTCCTCTCTGAACACCTAAAATCTTGTACAAGCTGTAAATTTTTCTCATGAATTCTAGTCTACGTATGCCCCAACCTCAGATGCATATAACAAAATGTGGTTGGATTTTTATGGTCAAAAATTTTAAAGAATACACTTGCGGCAGTTTCCATTATATTTGTGAACACTCGATGTAGCATAACTGCTTTCTTTCCTTTATTTGCTAAATGATCCTACGCACCTTTTTATCACTAATCTTAGTGTGGTGAAATTAAATCCTAAATAAGATATCTGTTCACTACTTCAAATCTCTTGCCATTATATAACCATTTTTTCATGTCGACCCAGAACCCTCCTTTCCTAAATAACCGATAATTTTTGTCTTAATCATTGTTTACAAATTATTTCATTTTAGCACAACACAAATGTAAGATATCTAAATTGAGTTTGGAGACCTCTGGAGTAGTTGACAAGCAAAGCACATCATCTGCAAACAATAGAATAAGAAGTGCTGCAATGTTAGACAGCATCTGAACACGCCATGCTTTGCCCCTTTCCTCCTATGTCATCAGCGAAACTGATTTATAAAGATTGAAAATCAAGTTGGGCTCAAACACAGCCTGCCTACTACCGGTTGGGCATTCCAAAACAACTCAGTAAGCTGTGATTTTTTGACCGAACTCAATATTGATAAACGTGAATTGTACATTGCTTGTAGAGAAGCAAGAAACTTTCCTTTTTAACACCTTGATTATATAAGCACGATAGAAAGTTTATCATGTTGTACAGAGTCAAAAGCTTTTCTAAAGTCTACAAAGGCTTATATACAACTTTCCTAACTCTTTTACTCATGACATTTTCTGAAACGGAAGCATATAAAGTAAAGATATGGTCAACCTAAAGGCGTTTTCCCGAAATCCTGCTTGCTTATCTGAATTTAAATCATTAGTTTCTAACCCAGAGTAATATAATCTGTATTAGTATAGAAGTATCACTTAGAATTATCTTAATAAAGAAGACCCCTCTATAGTTTCAACATTATCTGGGGTTCTGCCTTTTTTGGTAGATTGGAATTAGTTATAGCTTTATACCATTGTTGAGGCTAAATTCCTTGGTTGAATATGTTATTAAAAACAGTTTTGCTAAAAAATTAAGAACAGTACTATTCCACCAACTTTCAACATTTCAGCAGAAATTTATCTAGACCTCACTTTTCCTCTCTTAAGTGTAAATACCTAAGAACTTCTTCTTCATGAATAGTTTTTGATTTAGATCATGATCAATTCTTCTGAAAGATCATTCTCAGTCATTTTCCTCTGCTTGGTTGATTATTGTTTTGATAAAAAGATTTAAAGTGATTGAACCAGTCCTCTAGCGAATGGTATTATCAATTATGTTTTACCACCACATCCCATGTTGTCTCAATGTTTCCAGAACGGAGGCGAATCCTTCACTTCTTTAACTAGATTGTCTGGTTTTAATTTTCTGAATGCGTTTTCATTGGTCTCAGAAAATTCTATACCTTTTCCTTGCTTCGACATATAACCGGCTTATCGTTCTTCCGTGCGGATTGTCTAAAGATTCTTAGTTTTTTTGCGACGTTCTTCTTTTTGTAAGCTGCAACATTCCGTGTCAAACCATACTGAGCAGCTCCTCTTTTTCTTAGCAAAAGTCACTTTAACAGACAATGCTTGATCTTTCAGACTAGTGATTTTCGTGAAAAGTAGTGATTTTTTACAGATTTTTGATCTAATCAGTATCATCCCCAAAGAAACACATGTTTTCTGTCATTCTGGCATTGTGCATGCACCATTTAACTAGATATGAAATTCAGCATACATGTGATTATATCATAGTCATGGTTCTAATCATTCCTATGCCAAAAACCCCTCCTGTGATCACCCAAACAAAGGTGTACACTGGAGGTACATAACACTAAATTAAACTAGAATATCGTTATCTGTACAGGAACATATCTTTATCTAATTTCAGAACCACCAGAAGTTTTTTCAATATGGCAATGAATTAGCTGTACATAACTGCAAAAGACTTTCCGAACCATAACTATGACCCCTTCCCAGAGTATCTCCCTCCGTGAAAGTTTCTTGCCTTTGATGTGAAATGAAATGTAATCTGAAAACAAAGGTGAATCAAAGTCATCTCTAGTAAAAGTTTCTGTCAGACAAAGAAAATCATAAGAAAATAGATAGTTAACAAAAGCTTCATTTTCCTAATTTTTTGTAAAATACCATTGACATTGTAGTTAAGAAAGTACTTGAACTATCAACACTTTGTAAACATTTATTGAAACTTTTACACATTTGTACAACAAGCTCTTCAATGACTTTCTACTCTGTTTCCTGTGATTGACCATTACTACTGCCAGTGATTGAATTCTGTGCAATCACCCATTGCTTGCTTTGTCTGGGGCCTGCCGAGTCCCCTATTTGGTGGATCTGCCCTCTCAGAAGCAGAAGTTTTGGACATAGAATCCTATCAGGACAGTGGTTCGATCCCGTGGCATGGCTTTACTAAAAGAATCAACAATGCGCTCTTGACTATGGATCTTTGGTACTGTCTCCCACCCGTCAGGCTACCCTAGTCTTGTACCAGGGCAGCTCTTCTTGGACGCAGGTCCTCTGTTTGGACACCTGCTCCGCTTTTGTCCCATCAAGTCGTGCTTGTCTCCATCTTCCTTTGTTCTGTTTGTCTGGTTGTCTTGCACATGTCCCAGTCGTCGATCCATTCTCTGGCAATAGTGAGTCTTTGGGCGTGCTCTGCTTTCACATACTTGTGTTATCTGCAAGGGTCTGTAGGCTGGTGCAATTGGGCATCAGAGATGTCTGACTCACGGTTCTACCCCTGGTCATAGTTTCATTGTGGAGTGTCATTGTTTTCCTGTCTTAGTCATTTGTATCACCTGTAACAGTCCCCTGTTGTCATTTGGCTGGTCCTTTCCACTAATAAACCTGGGTGATTACTGTCACTTCTGTCTCCATCCACCTTGGACACTTCACTTTTATCTGTGTTTCTCAGCCTGGTCACAGAGTCAGATTGCAGATTCATTTCCCGCAATCACGAGCGGTATCTAGAGCAGTTTTTGCACTTTGATCCTACCAACAAGGTCTGCTTCCCCATGGGATGGAAACATGCGGTCTCTCAGTTCTCCTTCTCGACCACTCTGTGGTCTCCCTGTGTGACTTCTGGGACAGCATGCTTGAAGTGTTTGAGTTGGTGTAGTTCTCCTTTCTCCAGACGATCCTCTTCTCTTCAGAGGCGCCTAGCGATCTTGTGTGCAGGCTGTTTCATCACCTCACTGTACGAGCAAGTGCCTGGCACATTGGAACAAAGGAATGTCTTTCTCGGGTATTGTCCGGTCCAATCTCTATGAATGCATTCCTCCAGTCGTCCATAACTCCATCTCCCTACCCACGCAGTTGGCTTTGCATCAGAGTGGTAACCAAGGATTCTCCTCAACTCTAATCATGTTCTCTTGAGGAAGGGATTGCCTTGCGTGCATTTACTACTATTCCATGGCCTTGTCTTCTTCTTGCATGAAATTATTGTGCATATGTAATTCCTGCCTGGTCCACCTGGTTGTCTTCGGTATCCCTGTTGAAGTTGTTTTCGAGCTGCCTGGTTTGGGGTGGAGCCTGCTGTTGGCGTTCGGTTTCTTTCTGGCTTGAATTTCCTGGTGGAAGAAGACCTTATTCCTTCCTTCTTCGATAGCTTGGGAAGTTTGCGGGTGCCGTGCTGCTCTATGGTCCATGGAGTTAGAGTGTGCTGTGGTTTCTCTCACTTGCACTTGCCATTGCATAATGCTATCTGCCTTGAGCACGATAAAAGGCTATCATCGCTCTCGGGCGTTGAGGAGGAGGGTCAATGCAACTCTTATGCCAACTTTGTTCGGATACTTCTCTGAGATCTCTGTCACTGAGGAGTCCATCTTGTCAGTCCACCTCTCTGAATTGCACGAGGATAGGCCGAGGATCCCGGCGTGTAAGGTCGCCCTTTCCAATTCGAAAGGCCTGAGGCAATATCCTCATCGGTGCCAACTTGAGAGTGAAATGGTCGTCAGTAGATCAACTATGTTTTGTGGGGTTGTGTATTCATCTTTCCCACTCACGTCTTGTACATTCATAATCCTTGAGATTGCGAGCTGTTGATCCTGCTCCATGTTTCAAACAAGGTTTCTTCCAGCTGTCAATTCTCGTCAACAGATACTGCTAGTTGTCCTCTTTCAGTTCTTTGATCTCCTCTGCATTGGAGACAGCCATTTCTTCACTTTTACTACTCTTGAGCTAAAGCGTCCGATGGCTGTTTTCAAGGGAAATGGAAAACCTTTTCTTCATTTCTGTGTTTTATAACCCTGTGAATGGAGGAACAAAGCCCTGCGCATTTTGTGCTAACCGCCACAATCAGATTGCAAACAGGTCTGAGGTGTATGAAGACATCTCTCCGCCATTATTTCATGGTCCTGTGGTGACGTAGGCTTTGTTTACCAACAAGAAACCAGGGGAAGTATAACAGATTCTCCAAATAAGCAGCTTCAACCCGCACAGGGGTGGGGGGTTGAAAGAGACACAACCCTTCACCAGGGATAAAAAAATAAAAAAAATAAAAAAAAAATAAATATAAAAATTGTCAGGTATGTGTAGGAAGTCAGCTGACACTTCACATGAAAATTGCACTCTCATTTTCTGGTTTTCATCCAAACAGAAGTTTTAGAATGTGAGCTCATGTAAACATACTGCAATTTCTGATTTCTTAGTATTCCAATGTGTTTATAAAATTGTTAATTACACCACACCAATAACCTTTTTGGGTGCGTTTTTTACACCTTCTTGGACACTTAACACCACATACACCACATGCAAAAACGTTCCAAGAACAACAGGTTTCAGTCTGTCAAAAGTCCGCACCTAACTCAGAAGCAACGTTTCACCACCTTTCCCTTCCTTCCACCGTGTGGTGTGTGAGAGAGAGAGAGAGAGAGAGGAGAGAGAGAGAAGAGAGAGAGAGATTGGAAACCAGTGAACCTGTTGCACTCAGATTTGTACTTTTAAGACCCAGACGTAATGCATGAGCCAGTGGCGAAAGACAGAAACCCTTTCACGGACATTCATTGTTTGGCTGTGTTTCAATGGATTTGTAAATGTTTAGTTGGGGGTTTACTCCACCCTCCCCCACCCCGTCCCTTTCCAATGGTGGAAAAGCTTTATGCAATCAAATGAATTGTTTCTTGGATGCAGGTTAATGGATTGTGTGCTATTAATTATATTGTATTTGTGCCCAGTCCCCTCCCCTGTGAATGGATATTGCTTAACACAATAAACCTTTGTCATTGTTCATTGTCATTCTATCTCTCCGTCAGACTGCTCTGGTCACATCAGCCTCTCCTCTCACTCGCTCTCTCCTCATCTCCGCTCTCTCCTCGCTCTCTCTGTCAAGCCGCGCTCTCTCTCTCATCATTCTCTCTCTATTCCCCTCTCTCATCTCGTCATCTCTCTCTCAAGAACTCTTTCCCACGCATCATTGACCAAGTCACCACCTGCCCACCACCTCAGTTCTGACTTCCACTGTCTGATGCAGCAACATCCAAAGCCCCACCAGTCCACATCCAGCCCATTAACTGCAGCAGATGAACACACACAATCCACTCCACAAAACACAGCACAAACACCACATCCACCACCAGTGGCTGACGCAAGTTCCTCCCTCACTACAACAGAAAGCAGGTAGAGATCAAACACTCAGTCTCCATCTAACAATCGTCCAAAAAACAGACTCAACAAAACACATCATACCTATTGGCAACACGTGCCCACCTAGCAGGTACCCACTCTCACCAAAAACCACGTGGCTTTCCTCGGTTATCCATGTGCAATCAGCAGTTACCCAAACTCACTACAACTAAGCAAAGATACACTCACTGTCGTGGCCAGTCCCAAAGGGACCTCTAAAGCAGTTGGGTTCCTTCACCAGACTATTGTCCAAACTGCAAAGGAAATCATACCATGAATCAGAAACCTCATTATACTTATTAGTCTGTATCAATCACACTGTACCCACACAATCAACACACCTCTCTGACGACCCCCACCTACAAGCCCACTTGACCGTACCATGTCACAACCCTTTCCTCTGCGTCAAAAGAAGGGTATCAACCAATTCCAGTGTCCCCTGATACCATTTTTCCATCGAAGATGTCACAGGGACGCCCAACCCACCCCTCAACCCCCTGAATGACGTGTCTGGCCAACTGACAAACCCTCCCACATCTAGATATGTGACGACCCTTCATCCTCCCCGAACCGCCAGCCCACACCCTACCCATGCAGTGCCGCCACCAGACTTCACCAGCTTCAACTTTTCTCTGTCTAGGTTACACTAGAAACTCTTGGGTGACAAATTCACCACCTACCTCTACTCCCACATTTAGGGGGTGTGGGTGTGCTGGGTACACAGAGGCTCTATGTGTGGCGTATGTGTGCGTGTACGGGTGGGTGTGGTGGTGTGTGTGTGGTGTGTGTGGTGTGGTGGGTGTTGTGTGTGTGTGTGTTGTGTGTGGTGTTGTGTGTGAACTAGAATAGTATTGTGTGTTTTATTAACGTGCATGCATTTGTATAACTCGTCCTTTAACCAATCAGTAGTAGAAGCTGCATAACATCCTTACAAGGACTGAGTCCCCCAGTGTTCTGCTACCTCATGCCTGGAAATGTCAATTTTGTGCAGTTTAATTTTATATTATATATCTCTATCTGTTGCTGGAGACTCGCCCTACCCAGTGCTGCAGTGTGAACAGACAGGACAGGACACAACCTGTGGCCAGCTCCCTACTCCAGAACCCAAGCCTCGGAAGAGTGCTTGCTTGTGCTCAGCACTATTCTTTTCTCTTTTCTTTTCCTTTTTGTCTTCTTCTTTTTTAATAATTTTTTAAAATCAATAATTTTCCAGAACTGTGCTGATTGTAGTTTGCTTAGTATTCATATTCGCTTCTGGTGTGACAGTGCTGTACCTGTATGTGTCTGGCCCTCTCTTGTTGAGGTGTTTCAGGTCTCCTCCTGTTTTGTATTCCCTTTATCTCCGTAACCATTACCACGCCTCCGTATTTTTGTTCTCCCCGACGACTGTCACGATGAGCGATACACACATTGTGGGCTTTAGAGGGTAATTGATTTTACTTCCTTTCTTCTCCCTACCTCCACCCCCACACCCCCCACACCCACCCACCAAGACTTCCACTCCCCCAATCACCCCCTATAATCTCCTATCAAGCATTTACGCCCCCCTTTATTACTATGTCTTTCCCCCTACTATCTTCTTTCTAACAACCCGCCCTAATCAACGTAACCCTTTACGCCCCAATCTTCTATAGAATTACACTCTACTTTGACGCCCCCCTATGACACCCTTCCCTTTCCCATTTCCCTCCTTCGGCTTCCCCCCTTCCCCCCTTCGATATCCCCCCCACAATCATATGATATACTACTCCCCCTACCGCCTTATTTTTCCGACTAAGTGTTCGTCCTATTATTGTAAAACTCCTCCCCCCATACTGTTCCTTTGCCCCCCTCTTCCCCATTTCCCTCCCCTTACCCTGATACTTACAATCCGCGATTGCTTACGCCTTTTATTTCTCCCTTCTTATCTTTTTTCCTTCCTACGCTCCCCCCCTTCGACATAATTCCGTTACCCTGTCCCCCACCCTCTTAGCCTTTTTGCCCCCCTGTTTACTATTTATTCAGATTTTACCCGTCATTATCTCTCTCTCCTTCTTAACTGCCCCCCTAATACCCTTGCTCTCTTCTCTTGTAATGCGCCCCCCAATCCCCCTCGTCCCCCTTAATTCTGGAGTCTCTGAACCCTCTCACAATACCCTGTTAAATCAACTATGCGATTTTTACCTTACTCACCCCGCCCTATGTGTTATCAGGGGTTTTCCCATATTTCTATACCTCCTTATTCCCTATCTAATTTCTCCCTTCGATTTTTTCCCTTACTCCCCCCTTCCTTATCATCGTTCTCCTGTCTTCGTTGACTCCCCCCTCCGGCAATTTTAACCCTATTACTATTATCCCTCACCTCTTTTATATATTTTTACTTCCCCCTTTTCCACTACATCTACGCCCCTTTAATCTCCCTGACTTTCCCCTAGTCGTTATCCCCCTCTTACTACGCCCTAACCCGTCTTCCCTCTAAGTCGACGCTGTCCCCAGCCTTCTGAGTCCCTCGGTCCTTATTAATTACGCCCCCCCCCCTCATTATAATTACATTTGTCTCTCTTTTCATCCTATTTCACTTTCTTGTACACATTGAGACATTCTTCACAAAACTAATTTCAAAGAAGTGTATTCTATAGACACATGTTCATGGCCCTACCAAGGATGCTTACGAATTTGATTTGCCACCTAAATACACCAGGCAGGCAATAAAATCGTTGTTATAACAAGACTTGACATCACAACCATGGCAAACCAGTCATATACTAGGGCTTTCCCAGTCAAGAATTTCAGAACATATAACCAACCACTGGCATTTTGATTCCAGATATATATTCGGTGCGAATGATCCGCAAAAGCCCAAAGATTCAGGTATCTTAATCTATTATTAGTGAGTCTGTAAACGTTCAAACGTCTTTTTTGTTGTCCATCTTGAACAATATGAAGTAGAATCATCTGGACGAAGTAGCTATAAAAGATGCACCACCTATTAGAATGGGTTCTGCGATAGAAATCAAACAATGAAAAAGTTGGATAGACAAAAAAGTTTGTCCTCCATGATGAATGTAGTCCTATTGGAATCTAGGATATGAATCTACTAGGTGATTTCAATCTTGCACTAGCAAAAGTAAACATCAATGAACCCAAGTTATAACCGTTAATCCTCCACAATTACTTACTTCTCAGACTAGCCAGTGGAACGTGAGGAGGAGTATGTAAACGGGCAAAGCGGGCAACAGTACATCAGAATGAGAAAGATCAACCGCCTTGTCCTAGGAGTGAGCGAGATAGATGGAACTGGATCTGGAGAATGAAACCACCACCGGAGAAAACCCTCCCTACGCTGGGAGAGATGTCTCCAGCAACTCACGAGGGAGTTGACATAATCCTCAAGAAAGGCGTTGGAGCGATGGCTTGAGGGGAGGTGAAGCCTGTCAACAGCAGACTAGTGAGTCAAGACTGAAGGTAGGCACATCAAACATCATCCATCATCCAGTGGCAGACTACTCCCACCAACTCGAGCTAACGAGTAACAAAGACAAATCTACCACCACTGCAGAAGAGACAGAGAAGGCCCCACGCCATAGACCTCATCATCATTATATGGGGAACCTCAACGCCAAGGTCGGAAGCGACAACACCGACTATAGAGAGTCATGGGGAAAACATGGAGTGGTTGAACAAAAGGGCAACGGGGAGAGACTTGTGGGAGTTTCTGCGCCATGAACAACTTTAGTGACAGAGGGACCCTTACACGCAACCGGACCTTCCACAAGCTGACGTGGACGTATCGCCGAATGGGAGAAACATACCAAGATTCACCATCTTGATGTTCAACGTATGTGGAGACGATCTCTCCTGGTTGTGAGAAACCAATCGAAGTGGGAGGTCGGGTGCGTTCATCACTGTGACTGCACACATCCAGATGAAACTGATGAAAACTACAAGACCAAACCACGCAAAGCCATTTGATTCTGCAGCGTCTGATAGTCACCAACGGGAACCTGCATTCAGTCAACATGCTGAGGAAAAGATTCCATATCCTGCAGAAACAGCAACATAACAGAACAGCATGACATTACATGCGACATGGAAGCAATCTGGAAACTGTACACTGAGACAGCAAGGAGATACATACTCCTGGACGGTTCAGAGTGCTGGAGATGATGCGGAAGGCTATCTCAACTAAACGTCGATCCTTTCACACACCATATGCCTCCGAAGAAGTCTCCAGATCCTTTGTCCAAAGATAGAGCTCCAATGAAGACCTATCTACGAAGATGCAGCAGGATGACATGGGAACCACATCATCAGACGAAGTGGAAGTGGATGGGCACATCCTCCAAAGAGACCGACATCTATCACAAGAACAGCATTGCACTGACCCAGAAGGAAGAAAAGAAAGGAGACCAAAAGCAACGTGGAGGAGGACTGTAAAAGTGAGATGAAGCCATGCGGCACTCTGGAGATCAGTGACTAGGTTGACCCAGGAAGACAGGAGTGGAAGCGCTTTGTTGCTGCCCGAGACACACCACTGGCAGTATGGTACTGTGATGAATTACTTACGTTCACCCTCAAACTCACATCAATCTGCCACAATTATTGATCACATCTACGTATCAGACCCGAAAAACATCATAGAAATGTGTGTCCTTGTATATAACTGCAGTGCTCCTACCTATCTGTACCACATGGTCAAAAAAAAAAGGACAAAAAATTCCGAAACCTGGCCATAAAACTATAACCTATCTGTCGTTTTGCAAATTTTAATAGCATCTTTCGTACTAGAGTTAAGCAGTTCGACTCTGAAACATGCAATATTTAATTGATTCCAACCTGGCCATTGAGTCCTGGATAAAAGTCTTTACTGAAAAGCTATAACAAACAGGCCCCATGAAAAACCATAAGATCAACAGTCCGCAAAACGCCTTGTTTACAAGAGAAACTAAGGGAGTCATGCTAGCTTATGATGTTCTTAAAAGAACATAATATTTATGAGGAGTCAAGAAATTAAGAAATGCCATAAATTATAACAATAGCAATATTAATATTAATAATAATAATAAAAAAAATAAAATAATAATAATAATAATAATAATAATAATAAATAATACTTGGATACTTATATATGCTATAATCTTGAAAAACAATCAAAGCACTTGCATGGTCTTCGTAAGCGTCACAGTCCCATTTACCCAATGACAAATATTCAATATTCAAACAGATATTACAAACTTGGTAGCTGCAGACCAAAATCTATGATCTAAACGCAATATTCATATGTTTTTCAAAAGCGTCACACACCACACACACACACACACACACATACACACCAAACAAACACACACAGTCACAAACTTTAGCAGGGTGATAGACTGGGGCTAGTGAAGGTGGGGATAGTTTTCTGATATAAACAGGAGGGGGAATCTTAATTTAAATAAATATGTGTGTGAGCTGGCTAAAAGGGTCATAGCTAGCGTTCTGGCGAAGAGACAAGGGAGCTCATTCATCGATGACCCAAAATAGATAAAGATCAGCGCAACGGTAGAATTGTTTGAATCTAGCTAGTCGTAGTCACCAAACAAGGTTCCTGCACAGAGCGGAGGGAACGTGAAGGTGTGTACAGTAAACATCACAGAGGGAGGTGGGTGCTGTTTTTGGAGACATTGGAACAAAGGTATTGAATCGATAATCTACTCTCTGTGCTCAGCACAGTGGAGAATCGTAAGAGGGGTAATGTGCGCCGTTTTTGACTTTCCTGAGAACTAGATCGAGCGGTGGAGGTTTGGTATACTTTGAGGGAGGGGATAGATGATGCTGGCTGAACCAGCACAAAAGAGAATTGCAATGTCCAACTGAAAAAATAAGAATTGACAAGTTTGGCTGTTGCATTAGTGGAAGGTACTTTCGAATGGCAACTAATTCGCCGTAATTGATAGCACCATGACTGACAGGTCTGGGATGAACTTGCATAGAGATTGTGTGTATAATAACACTAGAATTTCCGACAGTGATAGAGACGTGATGCATTTCCGAGTTTCTATTGAAGCGTTGTAATGGAAGACAGTTTGTGTTTTGTCCCTACGATCATGGCTTTAGTTTGATCTGCTTTTAGCTGTATTTTGTCTGTGTCATCCGTTTTGAATAGCTTCAAGCAGTGGCCATATTTGCCAGAGAGAAGGGGCAGATTTCAGGAGTAACACTAAGGAAGCTTTAAATCGAGAGTCCATCGCGTAAAAATGTGGTTCTGATTGATGGATTGTTGTATGATAATGTGTCAATGTGGGCAGTGTTAAGAGTGAACAGAACAGGGCCCTAGTAACTGATCCCTGAAGGACTCCGCATTCCAGATTAGCCTGTAACTGATTGAATCGTGTTTACTTGCAACTGTCCTGAAATCAGTTACAGTAAGGTTGATTTAAACCAGTGAGTGCAGGCCAAGGAACACCATTGGTTTTTTAAAAGACGGGATAGAAGATTAGTGGTCTATATGTTCTAAGCTGCCGATAAGTCGAGTAGTGGAGAAGGAAATTTCCCCGAGGCAGGAAGCAGTAGAAGCGTGTTTAATATGTGTGTACTAGGTGGGTTTTAGTCTGCGGTTGACGCGATAGTACAGACTGAAACTCAGGAAGAAGATTGTTGAGAGAAGATGGTTGTTGAGGCCTGTTGAGAACTACTGTTTTCAAACTCAACACAAACAGCGAGAAAAAAGAAAATAATTCCAAGATCTTACTATCTCCAAACAAAAATGCAAAGACTTATGGAAGGCAATCAATCAAATAACGAAATAATCAAATAGAACCAATACCAAATCTAACGTAATCATAGATTATTTCTGCTAAAAAACTTAACATTGCTGCATTATTATTTCTTTCTAACATAATACCATTGATAACTCAAAGTCCTCAATAGCTCAATGAACGAAAACAATACGGCCAATAAAAGCCTATTTCATCAAAATTTCCACATACCTTTTCATATGCCTATCTGGACTTGCATTTACTACTCACCGTCAAACAATAAAGAAGCGTTGTCTTGATGGAAAGTTGCTGTTCTACTGTACTCTCAGCTCCAGATTACAGACCTCTACACATATCTATTACCTTGTCTTGATAAACTATTTCCACAACGCCTCAAAACTGCAAGGTATTCCGATCCACAAGTCTGGAGACTCTTCGTTCCCTGCAAATTAGAAGCATTCTATTATATCTTACCTTCAAAACCCTTGGAAAAACATGAATAACATCTAGTCCATCTATTAGAATATCAACACTTACTTCTCCCAAATCAGCCTGGATTTAGAAAAAAAGTACTCGTGGTCCATACGTACATTGACAATCTTGTAGAGCAATTGGCTGTCAAACATTATTAACAATAAATTTTGTGAGTATTATTTGTAGATTTCAAAAAGCAATTGGTACAATTGACCAAAGCTTCTCATTAAAAGCTAGACATATGGATAGCTCTACAAATACATTATAACTTCTTGCGTCTTATCGGTCAAACTGCACAGCGTGCTCAATAGCTACGTCCACAGCCACAACTAAAACCCATTCATTATAGATCTATCTGAGGACCTTCTGGCAGCACCATGCCCGTTTCGACGTCAACAGCGCTGGAGAAGACTTTGAGTGCTCTGCTAGAGGGATCACCTACCTCCGAAAGTCACAGGAGAAGGCGACAATAGAACTGTCGTAGTACGATGAAGAACTATAAGGCTCTGAAGTTGAAACAAGGGCAGTCAGCACAAGCACAGCAGTCTGCCTCCCATGCGACTAAGTAAGAGCTGGCAAGTCTGTGCGGCCGACAAGAGAAGACTTGAGGAGAGGAGGACAGGCAGCAGCGAAACCAAGTTTCCCTTGAAACTTCAGTGAAGCTTCATCTAATGTGAACTCTGGCCATTTAATTTGTTTATGGCCTACTCCCCTGGCAACCAGCGCTTTCTCACACACACTGGACTCAAGTATACCACCTGCCACCAGACAACACAGGGCCGGCCTGTCTTGTGCTAGTCACGAGAATTTCACCCTGCACCCCCTGACCGTCAACCGTGCTACCAACACAGCAGCTATCAACAAACGTCAACCTTGTTGCCCTGCCTACACACTGACGCTGCTGCTTCCTGGAAGAGGAACTAGTGAGGACTGCTTGGACCCAGGACGTGCCTATACTGTGGATATGATAGGAGAGCTATGTTGCTGTACCTGACTGACCATCTCTATGGAAGACCTCAGAAATACAAAAAGAATCCAGGAATTTCGTCCATTTGTTTGTTTTCCACTGACATTCCAGAAACTGTGGATCAGTGAAAGCATGACATGGTTTTTCAGTTCAGTAGGAACAGCACAGAAGGTGACGAACGTCAGACTTCTTTGTTGGCAAAACGAAGCTTCAGGCACATGACTTGGGAAGAACGGACTTCTACTCCAGGCTAAGACAGTGACACCAGCAATACGCAGAAAAATTTAAAGTCAAAATCATGCTGGGAATTGCTGAATCTGAAAAATTGTTGGATACCATTGGTGCGAGATTCCCTCCTTGGATAGTTTGTGATAGCATTTTTGCTGGAGCGCGCAGCCGTGTGTGTGGTGTGTGTTGTGTGTGTGGCGGGTGTGTGCGCGTGTGGTGTATTGTGTGTGGTGTGTGAATGAGTAGGGTGTGTGATGTGGGGGTTGCGGTGTATGTGTATGGGTGTGCGGGCGTGCATGTAGTGTGTGTGTATGTGTGTGTGTGTGTGTGTGTGTTGTGGTGAGAGAGAAACTCTGAAACTCTGAAAAACTCTGAATATGTTTTAATGGACATCGCCTTAGTCCACTATACACCAAATAAGGGAGGGGGGGGGGGTTGAAGGCATGAAACATAAAACAGAAAAACGTACAAGACATATTACTGTCCATCATAAATCAACTCTCATTTATACCACTTGGCTAAGTCTCCCCATTGGGTCAGTTTATCATAAATTTCATAATGCTAATTCAACAGACATTTATAATGCGGCAAATCATCATAAACTTTGAGGTTAAGTCCCGTTTCATATGAACACATCATTTTTCTCCCCAATAACAACCGTTTCAAGCGTAAATGCTCTTAACTAGGTAGGAACTCGTCACCTTTTATATACAACATTCTTATAGACTGTGCAATCAAAATGATTATCATCATTTTGTTGCGTAACTTATAACCCCACTATGGTTAACTCACAATAGACACATCACAACCACTATCTCATTACAAGTGATTATAGGTGAATGAAAGGAATGGAAAGGGGAGAGAACTATCGGGTAAACTGCATCATGGATATGATCTTGCTTCCCTCCAACACTTTTTAAAAGAAAAAATAATACTAGCATGAAACATAAACATAGGAAGCGTTTAGACATATTACTGTCAATCATAAATTTACTCTCATTTATACTCACAATTCTAGCGTCTCTCCATGGGGACGGTTTAACTTATATACATAATGCGATTTCACTACATTCATATACTTCAACCATCATAACTATGAGGTTTAAGTCCTCGTGTCCATATGACACATCATTTTCTCCTCAAAAAAACCTGTTTTCCAAGCTATAATTCTCATAACTAGGGATACCTACCCCTGTTTTTTGAGCATAACAACATAGGTCATCATTGTTATCGTAAGTATAACTCCACTATGTTTTAACTCACCCAAAGACACATCACATCAAATCTTCATTACCAAGTGTTTATAAGAATGAAAGGATTGGGAAGGGAGAGAACTATCAGGTAAGACTGAACTGCATCATGGAATGATCTTGCTTTCCCTTCAACTTTTTACAAGACAAAATAATACAAAAGAATAATATTGTTTAGCATTTCACACAAAAGGTAAAATAGAACAAGTATTCGGTCACACAGTACTAACACAGTTTTAATTCAGTTTCTATCAATTGATATGATTTACCAAATGCCCAAAGACAAGTTTTTTAAGCTGCCTATCCATTATAAAACCAAGTATCATCTTCCTTCATTGACTTGCATGAAAAACATATCTAGATACAATTATGCCTGGATTTAACATTTGATTACCCTAAGCAAAACAGAAAAAGATACCTCTGATGATTTCCCTAAGAATTTTCTCTCTAAGGTCTGTGTAAACCTGCAGTCAAACGAAGAGGTGATTTCATTCTCCAACTTGATTATCACAAAAAAAGAACAATTTCTATCCTGGACAGCTCACTATATTATGTATGTTATAGTTTATTGGGAGTACAAAACAACCAAATCTTAGCCTGGGTAACAGCATCACGGAAGCATAAATGGCCATAATCTTTTGACATTTTTTTCTCTTCAAACAAACTGTTTTAATAAGATTTATAGATTCTATATCTATCTCTTCTCTTATAGAGCTCCTGTCCATTCCTGGATAAACCATCAACTATCTTTGTTTAAAACGCCCTCCAAAAATGTGTTAGTATCTCCCACTCTCTTGCTGCAACCAAACTATGCCATAATACCATCTCGCACAGAAATCCTCTCTGACATTTGTACACCCAGCAACTTGACCACACCTGTCCAATTCATATAACAATAATATATGCTTCTGTGGGTAATCTATCATTATCCATGTGAACTAATTTCAGCCATATCTATACATGCAAACAGATAATATATATAATATGGGAATCTCCCTAAACTCCATAAACCATCTTGTTTGTGTCCTCTCTGAACACCTAAAATCTTGTACAAGCTGTAAATTTTTCTCATGAATTCTAGTCTACGTATGCCCCAACCTCAGATGCATATAACAAAATGTGGTTGGATTTTTATGGTCAAAAATTTTAAAGAATACACTTGCGGCAGTTTCCATTATATTTGTGAACACTCGATGTAGCATAACTGCTTTCTTTCCTTTATTTGCTAAATGATCCTACGCACCTTTTTATCACTAATCTTAGTGTGGTGAAATTAAATCCTAAATAAGATATCTGTTCACTACTTCAAATCTCTTGCCATTATATAACCATTTTTTCATGTCGACCCAGAACCCTCCTTTCCTAAATAACCGATAATTTTTGTCTTAATCATTGTTTACAAATTATTTCATTTTAGCACAACACAAATGTAAGATATCTAAATTGAGTTTGGAGACCTCTGGAGTAGTTGACAAGCAAAGCACATCATCTGCAAACAATAGAATAAGAAGTGCTGCAATGTTAGACAGCATCTGAACACGCCATGCTTTGCCCCTTTCCTCCTATGTCATCAGCGAAACTGATTTATAAAGATTGAAAATCAAGTTGGGCTCAAACACAGCCTGCCTACTACCGGTTGGGCATTCCAAAACAACTCAGTAAGCTGTGATTTTTTGACCGAACTCAATATTGATAAACGTGAATTGTACATTGCTTGTAGAGAAGCAAGAAACTTTCCTTTTTAACACCTTGATTATATAAGCACGATAGAAAGTTTATC
Source organism: Rapana venosa (assembly GCA_028751875.1). Classification (NCBI taxonomy): domain Eukaryota; kingdom Metazoa; phylum Mollusca; class Gastropoda; order Neogastropoda; family Muricidae; genus Rapana; species Rapana venosa. Next base: position 7,887,127 of record CM054164.1, read on the forward strand.
ATGTTGTACAGAGTCAAAAGCTTTTCTAAAGTCTACAAAGGCTTATATACAACTTTCCTAACTCTTTTACTCATGACATTTTCTGAAACGGAAGCATATAAAGTAAAGATATGGTCAACCTAAAGGCGTTTTCCCGAAATCCTGCTTGCTTATCTGAATTTAAATCATTAGTTTCTAACCCAGAGTAATATAATCTGTATTAGTATAGAAGTATCACTTAGAATTATCTTAATAAAGAAGACCCCTCTATAGTTTCAACATTATCTGGGGTTCTGCCTTTTTTGGTAGATTGGAATTAGTTATAGCTTTATACCATTGTTGAGGCTAAATTCCTTGGTTGAATATGTTATTAAAAACAGTTTTGCTAAAAAATTAAGAACAGTACTATTCCACCAACTTTCAACATTTCAGCAGAAATTTATCTAGACCTCACTTTTCCTCTCTTAAGTGTAAATACCTAAGAACTTCTTCTTCATGAATAGTTTTTGATTTAGATCATGATCAATTCTTCTGAAAGATCATTCTCAGTCATTTTCCTCTGCTTGGTTGATTATTGTTTTGATAAAAAGATTTAAAGTGATTGAACCAGTCCTCTAGCGAATGGTATTATCAATTATGTTTTACCACCACATCCCATGTTGTCTCAATGTTTCCAGAACGGAGGCGAATCCTTCACTTCTTTAACTAGATTGTCTGGTTTTAATTTTCTGAATGCGTTTTCATTGGTCTCAGAAAATTCTATACCTTTTCCTTGCTTCGACATATAACCGGCTTATCGTTCTTCCGTGCGGATTGTCTAAAGATTCTTAGTTTTTTTGCGACGTTCTTCTTTTTGTAAGCTGCAACATTCCGTGTCAAACCATACTGAGCAGCTCCTCTTTTTCTTAGCAAAAGTCACTTTAACAGACAATGCTTGATCTTTCAGACTAGTGATTTTCGTGAAAAGTAGTGATTTTTTACAGATTTTTGATCTAATCAGTATCATCCCCAAAGAAACACATGTTTTCTGTCATTCTGGCATTGTGCATGCACCATTTAACTAGATATGAAATTCAGCATACATGTGATTATATCATAGTCATGGTTCTAATCATTCCTATGCCAAAAACCCCTCCTGTGATCACCCAAACAAAGGTGTACACTGGAGGTACATAACACTAAATTAAACTAGAATATCGTTATCTGTACAGGAACATATCTTTATCTAATTTCAGAACCACCAGAAGTTTTTTCAATATGGCAATGAATTAGCTGTACATAACTGCAAAAGACTTTCCGAACCATAACTATGACCCCTTCCCAGAGTATCTCCCTCCGTGAAAGTTTCTTGCCTTTGATGTGAAATGAAATGTAATCTGAAAACAAAGGTGAATCAAAGTCATCTCTAGTAAAAGTTTCTGTCAGACAAAGAAAATCATAAGAAAATAGATAGTTAACAAAAGCTTCATTTTCCTAATTTTTTGTAAAATACCATTGACATTGTAGTTAAGAAAGTACTTGAACTATCAACACTTTGTAAACATTTATTGAAACTTTTACACATTTGTACAACAAGCTCTTCAATGACTTTCTACTCTGTTTCCTGTGATTGACCATTACTACTGCCAGTGATTGAATTCTGTGCAATCACCCATTGCTTGCTTTGTCTGGGGCCTGCCGAGTCCCCTATTTGGTGGATCTGCCCTCTCAGAAGCAGAAGTTTTGGACATAGAATCCTATCAGGACAGTGGTTCGATCCCGTGGCATGGCTTTACTAAAAGAATCAACAATGCGCTCTTGACTATGGATCTTTGGTACTGTCTCCCACCCGTCAGGCTACCCTAGTCTTGTACCAGGGCAGCTCTTCTTGGACGCAGGTCCTCTGTTTGGACACCTGCTCCGCTTTTGTCCCATCAAGTCGTGCTTGTCTCCATCTTCCTTTGTTCTGTTTGTCTGGTTGTCTTGCACATGTCCCAGTCGTCGATCCATTCTCTGGCAATAGTGAGTCTTTGGGCGTGCTCTGCTTTCACATACTTGTGTTATCTGCAAGGGTCTGTAGGCTGGTGCAATTGGGCATCAGAGATGTCTGACTCACGGTTCTACCCCTGGTCATAGTTTCATTGTGGAGTGTCATTGTTTTCCTGTCTTAGTCATTTGTATCACCTGTAACAGTCCCCTGTTGTCATTTGGCTGGTCCTTTCCACTAATAAACCTGGGTGATTACTGTCACTTCTGTCTCCATCCACCTTGGACACTTCACTTTTATCTGTGTTTCTCAGCCTGGTCACAGAGTCAGATTGCAGATTCATTTCCCGCAATCACGAGCGGTATCTAGAGCAGTTTTTGCACTTTGATCCTACCAACAAGGTCTGCTTCCCCATGGGATGGAAACATGCGGTCTCTCAGTTCTCCTTCTCGACCACTCTGTGGTCTCCCTGTGTGACTTCTGGGACAGCATGCTTGAAGTGTTTGAGTTGGTGTAGTTCTCCTTTCTCCAGACGATCCTCTTCTCTTCAGAGGCGCCTAGCGATCTTGTGTGCAGGCTGTTTCATCACCTCACTGTACGAGCAAGTGCCTGGCACATTGGAACAAAGGAATGTCTTTCTCGGGTATTGTCCGGTCCAATCTCTATGAATGCATTCCTCCAGTCGTCCATAACTCCATCTCCCTACCCACGCAGTTGGCTTTGCATCAGAGTGGTAACCAAGGATTCTCCTCAACTCTAATCATGTTCTCTTGAGGAAGGGATTGCCTTGCGTGCATTTACTACTATTCCATGGCCTTGTCTTCTTCTTGCATGAAATTATTGTGCATATGTAATTCCTGCCTGGTCCACCTGGTTGTCTTCGGTATCCCTGTTGAAGTTGTTTTCGAGCTGCCTGGTTTGGGGTGGAGCCTGCTGTTGGCGTTCGGTTTCTTTCTGGCTTGAATTTCCTGGTGGAAGAAGACCTTATTCCTTCCTTCTTCGATAGCTTGGGAAGTTTGCGGGTGCCGTGCTGCTCTATGGTCCATGGAGTTAGAGTGTGCTGTGGTTTCTCTCACTTGCACTTGCCATTGCATAATGCTATCTGCCTTGAGCACGATAAAAGGCTATCATCGCTCTCGGGCGTTGAGGAGGAGGGTCAATGCAACTCTTATGCCAACTTTGTTCGGATACTTCTCTGAGATCTCTGTCACTGAGGAGTCCATCTTGTCAGTCCACCTCTCTGAATTGCACGAGGATAGGCCGAGGATCCCGGCGTGTAAGGTCGCCCTTTCCAATTCGAAAGGCCTGAGGCAATATCCTCATCGGTGCCAACTTGAGAGTGAAATGGTCGTCAGTAGATCAACTATGTTTTGTGGGGTTGTGTATTCATCTTTCCCACTCACGTCTTGTACATTCATAATCCTTGAGATTGCGAGCTGTTGATCCTGCTCCATGTTTCAAACAAGGTTTCTTCCAGCTGTCAATTCTCGTCAACAGATACTGCTAGTTGTCCTCTTTCAGTTCTTTGATCTCCTCTGCATTGGAGACAGCCATTTCTTCACTTTTACTACTCTTGAGCTAAAGCGTCCGATGGCTGTTTTCAAGGGAAATGGAAAACCTTTTCTTCATTTCTGTGTTTTATAACCCTGTGAATGGAGGAACAAAGCCCTGCGCATTTTGTGCTAACCGCCACAATCAGATTGCAAACAGGTCTGAGGTGTATGAAGACATCTCTCCGCCATTATTTCATGGTCCTGTGGTGACGTAGGCTTTGTTTACCAACAAGAAACCAGGGGAAGTATAACAGATTCTCCAAATAAGCAGCTTCAACCCGCACAGGGGTGGGGGGTTGAAAGAGACACAACCCTTCACCAGGGATAAAAAAATAAAAAAAATAAAAAAAAAATAAATATAAAAATTGTCAGGTATGTGTAGGAAGTCAGCTGACACTTCACATGAAAATTGCACTCTCATTTTCTGGTTTTCATCCAAACAGAAGTTTTAGAATGTGAGCTCATGTAAACATACTGCAATTTCTGATTTCTTAGTATTCCAATGTGTTTATAAAATTGTTAATTACACCACACCAATAACCTTTTTGGGTGCGTTTTTTACACCTTCTTGGACACTTAACACCACATACACCACATGCAAAAACGTTCCAAGAACAACAGGTTTCAGTCTGTCAAAAGTCCGCACCTAACTCAGAAGCAACGTTTCACCACCTTTCCCTTCCTTCCACCGTGTGGTGTGTGAGAGAGAGAGAGAGAGAGAGGAGAGAGAGAGAAGAGAGAGAGAGATTGGAAACCAGTGAACCTGTTGCACTCAGATTTGTACTTTTAAGACCCAGACGTAATGCATGAGCCAGTGGCGAAAGACAGAAACCCTTTCACGGACATTCATTGTTTGGCTGTGTTTCAATGGATTTGTAAATGTTTAGTTGGGGGTTTACTCCACCCTCCCCCACCCCGTCCCTTTCCAATGGTGGAAAAGCTTTATGCAATCAAATGAATTGTTTCTTGGATGCAGGTTAATGGATTGTGTGCTATTAATTATATTGTATTTGTGCCCAGTCCCCTCCCCTGTGAATGGATATTGCTTAACACAATAAACCTTTGTCATTGTTCATTGTCATTCTATCTCTCCGTCAGACTGCTCTGGTCACATCAGCCTCTCCTCTCACTCGCTCTCTCCTCATCTCCGCTCTCTCCTCGCTCTCTCTGTCAAGCCGCGCTCTCTCTCTCATCATTCTCTCTCTATTCCCCTCTCTCATCTCGTCATCTCTCTCTCAAGAACTCTTTCCCACGCATCATTGACCAAGTCACCACCTGCCCACCACCTCAGTTCTGACTTCCACTGTCTGATGCAGCAACATCCAAAGCCCCACCAGTCCACATCCAGCCCATTAACTGCAGCAGATGAACACACACAATCCACTCCACAAAACACAGCACAAACACCACATCCACCACCAGTGGCTGACGCAAGTTCCTCCCTCACTACAACAGAAAGCAGGTAGAGATCAAACACTCAGTCTCCATCTAACAATCGTCCAAAAAACAGACTCAACAAAACACATCATACCTATTGGCAACACGTGCCCACCTAGCAGGTACCCACTCTCACCAAAAACCACGTGGCTTTCCTCGGTTATCCATGTGCAATCAGCAGTTACCCAAACTCACTACAACTAAGCAAAGATACACTCACTGTCGTGGCCAGTCCCAAAGGGACCTCTAAAGCAGTTGGGTTCCTTCACCAGACTATTGTCCAAACTGCAAAGGAAATCATACCATGAATCAGAAACCTCATTATACTTATTAGTCTGTATCAATCACACTGTACCCACACAATCAACACACCTCTCTGACGACCCCCACCTACAAGCCCACTTGACCGTACCATGTCACAACCCTTTCCTCTGCGTCAAAAGAAGGGTATCAACCAATTCCAGTGTCCCCTGATACCATTTTTCCATCGAAGATGTCACAGGGACGCCCAACCCACCCCTCAACCCCCTGAATGACGTGTCTGGCCAACTGACAAACCCTCCCACATCTAGATATGTGACGACCCTTCATCCTCCCCGAACCGCCAGCCCACACCCTACCCATGCAGTGCCGCCACCAGACTTCACCAGCTTCAACTTTTCTCTGTCTAGGTTACACTAGAAACTCTTGGGTGACAAATTCACCACCTACCTCTACTCCCACATTTAGGGGGTGTGGGTGTGCTGGGTACACAGAGGCTCTATGTGTGGCGTATGTGTGCGTGTACGGGTGGGTGTGGTGGTGTGTGTGTGGTGTGTGTGGTGTGGTGGGTGTTGTGTGTGTGTGTGTTGTGTGTGGTGTTGTGTGTGAACTAGAATAGTATTGTGTGTTTTATTAACGTGCATGCATTTGTATAACTCGTCCTTTAACCAATCAGTAGTAGAAGCTGCATAACATCCTTACAAGGACTGAGTCCCCCAGTGTTCTGCTACCTCATGCCTGGAAATGTCAATTTTGTGCAGTTTAATTTTATATTATATATCTCTATCTGTTGCTGGAGACTCGCCCTACCCAGTGCTGCAGTGTGAACAGACAGGACAGGACACAACCTGTGGCCAGCTCCCTACTCCAGAACCCAAGCCTCGGAAGAGTGCTTGCTTGTGCTCAGCACTATTCTTTTCTCTTTTCTTTTCCTTTTTGTCTTCTTCTTTTTTAATAATTTTTTAAAATCAATAATTTTCCAGAACTGTGCTGATTGTAGTTTGCTTAGTATTCATATTCGCTTCTGGTGTGACAGTGCTGTACCTGTATGTGTCTGGCCCTCTCTTGTTGAGGTGTTTCAGGTCTCCTCCTGTTTTGTATTCCCTTTATCTCCGTAACCATTACCACGCCTCCGTATTTTTGTTCTCCCCGACGACTGTCACGATGAGCGATACACACATTGTGGGCTTTAGAGGGTAATTGATTTTACTTCCTTTCTTCTCCCTACCTCCACCCCCACACCCCCCACACCCACCCACCAAGACTTCCACTCCCCCAATCACCCCCTATAATCTCCTATCAAGCATTTACGCCCCCCTTTATTACTATGTCTTTCCCCCTACTATCTTCTTTCTAACAACCCGCCCTAATCAACGTAACCCTTTACGCCCCAATCTTCTATAGAATTACACTCTACTTTGACGCCCCCCTATGACACCCTTCCCTTTCCCATTTCCCTCCTTCGGCTTCCCCCCTTCCCCCCTTCGATATCCCCCCCACAATCATATGATATACTACTCCCCCTACCGCCTTATTTTTCCGACTAAGTGTTCGTCCTATTATTGTAAAACTCCTCCCCCCATACTGTTCCTTTGCCCCCCTCTTCCCCATTTCCCTCCCCTTACCCTGATACTTACAATCCGCGATTGCTTACGCCTTTTATTTCTCCCTTCTTATCTTTTTTCCTTCCTACGCTCCCCCCCTTCGACATAATTCCGTTACCCTGTCCCCCACCCTCTTAGCCTTTTTGCCCCCCTGTTTACTATTTATTCAGATTTTACCCGTCATTATCTCTCTCTCCTTCTTAACTGCCCCCCTAATACCCTTGCTCTCTTCTCTTGTAATGCGCCCCCCAATCCCCCTCGTCCCCCTTAATTCTGGAGTCTCTGAACCCTCTCACAATACCCTGTTAAATCAACTATGCGATTTTTACCTTACTCACCCCGCCCTATGTGTTATCAGGGGTTTTCCCATATTTCTATACCTCCTTATTCCCTATCTAATTTCTCCCTTCGATTTTTTCCCTTACTCCCCCCTTCCTTATCATCGTTCTCCTGTCTTCGTTGACTCCCCCCTCCGGCAATTTTAACCCTATTACTATTATCCCTCACCTCTTTTATATATTTTTACTTCCCCCTTTTCCACTACATCTACGCCCCTTTAATCTCCCTGACTTTCCCCTAGTCGTTATCCCCCTCTTACTACGCCCTAACCCGTCTTCCCTCTAAGTCGACGCTGTCCCCAGCCTTCTGAGTCCCTCGGTCCTTATTAATTACGCCCCCCCCCCTCATTATAATTACATTTGTCTCTCTTTTCATCCTATTTCACTTTCTTGTACACATTGAGACATTCTTCACAAAACTAATTTCAAAGAAGTGTATTCTATAGACACATGTTCATGGCCCTACCAAGGATGCTTACGAATTTGATTTGCCACCTAAATACACCAGGCAGGCAATAAAATCGTTGTTATAACAAGACTTGACATCACAACCATGGCAAACCAGTCATATACTAGGGCTTTCCCAGTCAAGAATTTCAGAACATATAACCAACCACTGGCATTTTGATTCCAGATATATATTCGGTGCGAATGATCCGCAAAAGCCCAAAGATTCAGGTATCTTAATCTATTATTAGTGAGTCTGTAAACGTTCAAACGTCTTTTTTGTTGTCCATCTTGAACAATATGAAGTAGAATCATCTGGACGAAGTAGCTATAAAAGATGCACCACCTATTAGAATGGGTTCTGCGATAGAAATCAAACAATGAAAAAGTTGGATAGACAAAAAAGTTTGTCCTCCATGATGAATGTAGTCCTATTGGAATCTAGGATATGAATCTACTAGGTGATTTCAATCTTGCACTAGCAAAAGTAAACATCAATGAACCCAAGTTATAACCGTTAATCCTCCACAATTACTTACTTCTCAGACTAGCCAGTGGAACGTGAGGAGGAGTATGTAAACGGGCAAAGCGGGCAACAGTACATCAGAATGAGAAAGATCAACCGCCTTGTCCTAGGAGTGAGCGAGATAGATGGAACTGGATCTGGAGAATGAAACCACCACCGGAGAAAACCCTCCCTACGCTGGGAGAGATGTCTCCAGCAACTCACGAGGGAGTTGACATAATCCTCAAGAAAGGCGTTGGAGCGATGGCTTGAGGGGAGGTGAAGCCTGTCAACAGCAGACTAGTGAGTCAAGACTGAAGGTAGGCACATCAAACATCATCCATCATCCAGTGGCAGACTACTCCCACCAACTCGAGCTAACGAGTAACAAAGACAAATCTACCACCACTGCAGAAGAGACAGAGAAGGCCCCACGCCATAGACCTCATCATCATTATATGGGGAACCTCAACGCCAAGGTCGGAAGCGACAACACCGACTATAGAGAGTCATGGGGAAAACATGGAGTGGTTGAACAAAAGGGCAACGGGGAGAGACTTGTGGGAGTTTCTGCGCCATGAACAACTTTAGTGACAGAGGGACCCTTACACGCAACCGGACCTTCCACAAGCTGACGTGGACGTATCGCCGAATGGGAGAAACATACCAAGATTCACCATCTTGATGTTCAACGTATGTGGAGACGATCTCTCCTGGTTGTGAGAAACCAATCGAAGTGGGAGGTCGGGTGCGTTCATCACTGTGACTGCACACATCCAGATGAAACTGATGAAAACTACAAGACCAAACCACGCAAAGCCATTTGATTCTGCAGCGTCTGATAGTCACCAACGGGAACCTGCATTCAGTCAACATGCTGAGGAAAAGATTCCATATCCTGCAGAAACAGCAACATAACAGAACAGCATGACATTACATGCGACATGGAAGCAATCTGGAAACTGTACACTGAGACAGCAAGGAGATACATACTCCTGGACGGTTCAGAGTGCTGGAGATGATGCGGAAGGCTATCTCAACTAAACGTCGATCCTTTCACACACCATATGCCTCCGAAGAAGTCTCCAGATCCTTTGTCCAAAGATAGAGCTCCAATGAAGACCTATCTACGAAGATGCAGCAGGATGACATGGGAACCACATCATCAGACGAAGTGGAAGTGGATGGGCACATCCTCCAAAGAGACCGACATCTATCACAAGAACAGCATTGCACTGACCCAGAAGGAAGAAAAGAAAGGAGACCAAAAGCAACGTGGAGGAGGACTGTAAAAGTGAGATGAAGCCATGCGGCACTCTGGAGATCAGTGACTAGGTTGACCCAGGAAGACAGGAGTGGAAGCGCTTTGTTGCTGCCCGAGACACACCACTGGCAGTATGGTACTGTGATGAATTACTTACGTTCACCCTCAAACTCACATCAATCTGCCACAATTATTGATCACATCTACGTATCAGACCCGAAAAACATCATAGAAATGTGTGTCCTTGTATATAACTGCAGTGCTCCTACCTATCTGTACCACATGGTCAAAAAAAAAAGGACAAAAAATTCCGAAACCTGGCCATAAAACTATAACCTATCTGTCGTTTTGCAAATTTTAATAGCATCTTTCGTACTAGAGTTAAGCAGTTCGACTCTGAAACATGCAATATTTAATTGATTCCAACCTGGCCATTGAGTCCTGGATAAAAGTCTTTACTGAAAAGCTATAACAAACAGGCCCCATGAAAAACCATAAGATCAACAGTCCGCAAAACGCCTTGTTTACAAGAGAAACTAAGGGAGTCATGCTAGCTTATGATGTTCTTAAAAGAACATAATATTTATGAGGAGTCAAGAAATTAAGAAATGCCATAAATTATAACAATAGCAATATTAATATTAATAATAATAATAAAAAAAATAAAATAATAATAATAATAATAATAATAATAATAAATAATACTTGGATACTTATATATGCTATAATCTTGAAAAACAATCAAAGCACTTGCATGGTCTTCGTAAGCGTCACAGTCCCATTTACCCAATGACAAATATTCAATATTCAAACAGATATTACAAACTTGGTAGCTGCAGACCAAAATCTATGATCTAAACGCAATATTCATATGTTTTTCAAAAGCGTCACACACCACACACACACACACACACACATACACACCAAACAAACACACACAGTCACAAACTTTAGCAGGGTGATAGACTGGGGCTAGTGAAGGTGGGGATAGTTTTCTGATATAAACAGGAGGGGGAATCTTAATTTAAATAAATATGTGTGTGAGCTGGCTAAAAGGGTCATAGCTAGCGTTCTGGCGAAGAGACAAGGGAGCTCATTCATCGATGACCCAAAATAGATAAAGATCAGCGCAACGGTAGAATTGTTTGAATCTAGCTAGTCGTAGTCACCAAACAAGGTTCCTGCACAGAGCGGAGGGAACGTGAAGGTGTGTACAGTAAACATCACAGAGGGAGGTGGGTGCTGTTTTTGGAGACATTGGAACAAAGGTATTGAATCGATAATCTACTCTCTGTGCTCAGCACAGTGGAGAATCGTAAGAGGGGTAATGTGCGCCGTTTTTGACTTTCCTGAGAACTAGATCGAGCGGTGGAGGTTTGGTATACTTTGAGGGAGGGGATAGATGATGCTGGCTGAACCAGCACAAAAGAGAATTGCAATGTCCAACTGAAAAAATAAGAATTGACAAGTTTGGCTGTTGCATTAGTGGAAGGTACTTTCGAATGGCAACTAATTCGCCGTAATTGATAGCACCATGACTGACAGGTCTGGGATGAACTTGCATAGAGATTGTGTGTATAATAACACTAGAATTTCCGACAGTGATAGAGACGTGATGCATTTCCGAGTTTCTATTGAAGCGTTGTAATGGAAGACAGTTTGTGTTTTGTCCCTACGATCATGGCTTTAGTTTGATCTGCTTTTAGCTGTATTTTGTCTGTGTCATCCGTTTTGAATAGCTTCAAGCAGTGGCCATATTTGCCAGAGAGAAGGGGCAGATTTCAGGAGTAACACTAAGGAAGCTTTAAATCGAGAGTCCATCGCGTAAAAATGTGGTTCTGATTGATGGATTGTTGTATGATAATGTGTCAATGTGGGCAGTGTTAAGAGTGAACAGAACAGGGCCCTAGTAACTGATCCCTGAAGGACTCCGCATTCCAGATTAGCCTGTAACTGATTGAATCGTGTTTACTTGCAACTGTCCTGAAATCAGTTACAGTAAGGTTGATTTAAACCAGTGAGTGCAGGCCAAGGAACACCATTGGTTTTTTAAAAGACGGGATAGAAGATTAGTGGTCTATATGTTCTAAGCTGCCGATAAGTCGAGTAGTGGAGAAGGAAATTTCCCCGAGGCAGGAAGCAGTAGAAGCGTGTTTAATATGTGTGTACTAGGTGGGTTTTAGTCTGCGGTTGACGCGATAGTACAGACTGAAACTCAGGAAGAAGATTGTTGAGAGAAGATGGTTGTTGAGGCCTGTTGAGAACTACTGTTTTCAAACTCAACACAAACAGCGAGAAAAAAGAAAATAATTCCAAGATCTTACTATCTCCAAACAAAAATGCAAAGACTTATGGAAGGCAATCAATCAAATAACGAAATAATCAAATAGAACCAATACCAAATCTAACGTAATCATAGATTATTTCTGCTAAAAAACTTAACATTGCTGCATTATTATTTCTTTCTAACATAATACCATTGATAACTCAAAGTCCTCAATAGCTCAATGAACGAAAACAATACGGCCAATAAAAGCCTATTTCATCAAAATTTCCACATACCTTTTCATATGCCTATCTGGACTTGCATTTACTACTCACCGTCAAACAATAAAGAAGCGTTGTCTTGATGGAAAGTTGCTGTTCTACTGTACTCTCAGCTCCAGATTACAGACCTCTACACATATCTATTACCTTGTCTTGATAAACTATTTCCACAACGCCTCAAAACTGCAAGGTATTCCGATCCACAAGTCTGGAGACTCTTCGTTCCCTGCAAATTAGAAGCATTCTATTATATCTTACCTTCAAAACCCTTGGAAAAACATGAATAACATCTAGTCCATCTATTAGAATATCAACACTTACTTCTCCCAAATCAGCCTGGATTTAGAAAAAAAGTACTCGTGGTCCATACGTACATTGACAATCTTGTAGAGCAATTGGCTGTCAAACATTATTAACAATAAATTTTGTGAGTATTATTTGTAGATTTCAAAAAGCAATTGGTACAATTGACCAAAGCTTCTCATTAAAAGCTAGACATATGGATAGCTCTACAAATACATTATAACTTCTTGCGTCTTATCGGTCAAACTGCACAGCGTGCTCAATAGCTACGTCCACAGCCACAACTAAAACCCATTCATTATAGATCTATCTTAAAAAAAAAGGGTTTTGAAAAAAAATTTTTTTCTTTATTTTTAAAATTAAAAAAAATTTTAAATTATTAGAAAAACAAAAAAAATTTAAAAAATTGGGGGAATTTTAAACCCCCCAATTTAAAAAAAATTTTTTTTTTAATTTTTTTTCCCAAAATTTTTTTTTTCCCTTCCCTTTCCCCCCCTTTTTTTTTTTTTCCCCTTTTTAGGCTTTTTTTGGGGTTTTTTTTTTTAAGGGAAGGGGGGGGGGATAAAAATTTTTAAACTATTTTAAATTTCCCCCCCCTTTTTAAAGTTAAACTTTTTGTTTTAAAAAAAATTGAAATTTTGGGTTTTAAGGGAAAAATTTTTTTTTAAATTGGGGGAAAACAAAAAAAAATTTTTTTAAAACCATTTTGGTTTAAAAATTTTTTTTAAAAAGTTTTTTAAAAAATTAAAAAAAAAAAAAAATTTTCTTTTTTTAAAAAAATTTTTGGGTTTTTTAAACCCAAAAATGGTTTTTTAAAAAAATTTTTTTTAAATTATGTTTTTAAGGATCAATTTTTTCCCCTTTTTTTTTTGGGGTTTTCCCTTTTTTTAAAAAGGTTTAAAATAAAATTTTAAAAAAAAACCCCAAAAAAAGGGGGGAAAAAATTTCAATTTTTTAAAAAACCCCAAAAGATTTGTTTTAAAAACTTAAAATTCAAGAAAAAACTTTTGGGGTTTTAAAAAAAAAACTTTTTAAAACCTCTAAATTGGGAAAAAAAAATTTAAAAAAAAAGAAATTTGGGGGAAAAAAGGGTCCCCAAAATAAAAAAGAAAAATTTTCCTGATTTTTAAAAAAAGAGAAAAAGGCCCCTTTTTGTTTTTCCTTTAAAAATTTAAACCCGGTTTTTTTTTCAAAAAAATTTTTAAAAATTCCCCAAAAAGGTTTAAAAACCTTTTCGCGGGAAAAAAAATAAAAAGGTTTTTAAACCTTTTTGTAAAAAAGGGCCCCCTTTTTTTTTTTAAAATTTTAAAAAAGGGGGTTTTTTTGGAAATTTTAAAAAAAAAATGCAAAAAAAAAAATTTGAAAAATTTTAAAAAAAAAAATTTTTTCCAAAAAAATTCCATTCAAAAAAAAAAATTTTTTTTAAAAGTGAAACGAAAAAAATAAAAACCCCGGGTTAACCCCGAAAATTTAAAATATCTTTTTCGAAAATTGGAACGGGAAATTAAATATTATTTAAAGGCCCAAAATTTACCCTTTACATTTTTTAAGGGAATAGTTTTTTGGGAATTTTTGGTTAATTTTTTTTAAAAAGGCTTTTTCCCTTTTGTTTTTCCGGGTTTTGGGCTTCCCAATAAAAATAAATGATATTTGAGGGTTCGTTTTTCCATAGGCATTTTTTTTTGGTCTTCATTTTTTTTTGCCTTGTGGTTTTGGGTTTGCCTCTGAGGCAAAGGGGTTTTGGGGATGTTCCACGCTCGGGTTATCTAAAATTTTGAGGGGAGGTGGGATTTCAGGTTCCCTTTGCCCCCCGGGCCCAAAAAATTTCGGGTTTATTAAATGATTGGGGCCACCACCAGGGGGCTTTGTACCCCAAATTTCCGATTTTTAGGGGGAATAAAGTTCCAACTTTTTCGACTGGATTTAGGGTTCGTTTTAATTTAAAAAAAAGCTTGCAATTACCTACCAAAAAATTATATAAATAAAATTTAAAATTTAAATTCAATTCATAAACATATAGAAAATTAAAACAACCCCCCAAAACCCAACAAAATAAAAAAATAATAGTTTTTAAAACAAAATGGTTTAAGTATAAATTTAGTAAAAAAAGTGTTGGATTTAACAATGTAAAGCTTTAGAAGGGGAACCCCTATGATAGGAAATCCCATAAGAAAAAATCATTGGTGAAAGTTTGAGTGGGGGGTTAAGGATTCGGAATGGGGAAACTCTGGGGTCAGGGGGAGTTAAGGAAGCAAAAAAACAACTCGTCTCCATCCTGTTCTCCCCAACGATTTTGAAGTTTTTTGGTGGTTCTTGTTTTGTGGATTTATGGGATAATTGTTTTTAATTTTTTGGGGGAGATAAAAGTGTTGAGGATGATACTGTTGGGTTAATGGTTAGTTTCTAAAATACAAAAAATTTTGTTTTGTTGGTTTGTTCTTCCCCTTTTATCGTCTGTTTAAGTCTGTTCCTTTTGAACGGTTCTTTAGATTTTCAACTTATTGGGTGTTTGGTTGGGGGTGTGGTAGATTAAGGATTTTTAAAAGTTGTGTAGGAGGGGAGAATGTGGGTTATTGATTGTTGTTGGTGGGTTTTGTTGGTTTTTTGGGCTTTGTTGTGGGGTTGTGTTGGTTTTTTTTTTATCACGGTGGTGTGGTTGTTTTTTGATTTTTGGTTGGAAGGGGGGTGGGGGGTGGGGTTTTGGTTTTTTGGGTTTTGGGGGGGGGGGGGGTGTTGGGGAGCTGTTTTAAGGGTTTTTCCCTTTTTGTTGTGTGGGGAAGTGGGTTATTACAGTGAGCCCTAGTGGGGGATGGATTAAAAGCCATGGGGCATTTCAGTTTTAAATAAAGATTGATGTTTTTTTGATTTGGTTTTCCCCCCTTTGTGTCCCGGTTTCTCCTCTTTAGTTCAGGTTTTGTGCTATTTTGTGAGATTGGGAGTGTTTTTAGTATTGGGGGGAGGGACCAAACGAATGAAGAGGGCTTTCGTTCAGTTAATTTTGCACCTGTGGTAGAACTTGCCGGTTGGCATGACTGTAAATGGGTAGGTTACTTCCGATGAAGGTAGCGGAGGGATAAGGGAGAGGTGAATAGATACATAGTTGGATATTTTGAATTAATTAGAAAGTTTCGAAGGTTGATTGACAAAAAAATTTTCTCCCGGGTTCGTTGGGTGGATGGCCTATGGCCCCCTGCGGGGTACACCCTTGCGATTGTTGAAGGGTTATTTTGTCGTTTAAATATGGTACAAGGGAGGGTTTGAAATTTTTGGGGGGTTAAGATGATGATTAAAAATGTGGGTTTAGAAATAATTGAAGGTTTAAAATGGTTAAGTTTTTAAAATATGAGATGGTTGAGTGGTGTTAAGTTTTTTTTAAAATGTTTCCTTGTGGGTACCTACGGACCACCCGTTTTTTGGGCAGTTTTTATTGTTTGGACAAACATGAAAGAACGCGATTGTATAAACAAGGCTAAATTGATATACGGTATAGGAGGTTTGGATTAGTGGGTAAAAGAAAAATCTTGCAAGGGGAAAATTGGAATATGGTTGGGGAAAAAAGGTTATCAAAAAGGTTAGGTTATTTTCTGGATTTTTTTGAGCTTACGGGGATTGGGGAAACCGGTAAGGAAAAGAATTTGGAGATATTTGTAGATGGACAAGACGGGAAAATGTAAGAATTAGAAAAAGGGAATATCTAGAAACCCGTGAAAAGGGATTTGAACTATGGAAGCTTAAGCAATGGATAGTAATTTAAAAGTAAAATAAGAATGTTATAGTGGAAGAAATCAATTAGCGGGATGAGAAGTGAATAGATGCGAAGAAGGAAACAAGGGGCACAAAGCAGAGCGTTCACGGGGTTTTGGGTGAGAATCTCAGGATCGCAAGAGGACGGTGTTTTAAAAGGACCATCTATAATTGCAGAAGGGAAATTCAGAGTGAAAGCAGGGGCAAAACAGCTTATAGCTTCCGGGTGGGATGGCGTAAGGGGTCAAATTGGGGGAAAGTTATCAATGAGGGCCGATGAAACCCAATTACAAATTGGGTTGGGGAAGGTTATGAGCATGGGGGGAGGGGTAGGATGGAGTGTAGCCCGGGGTTAAAGTAAGGGAGCAAAAGGAATGAATGTCCTAGGATGGGTCATGGGAGGAAGGACAGAAAGCCCTAAAAGGGGGAAAACAGGATGTTTAAGGGACAGGCCATCCTGTGGAGGGAGGAAAGGGTTCTAAGGGTTGGGGGGGGTGAGGGGACCGGAGGTATTTAATCCCGAACCAAATAAAGAAACCAACAGGGAAAGTTAAAACCCAAAGACTTGGGGAAAGTGATGGAAAAGTGCCAAAGGTTTTGGACATAAAGGGTCGGGCCCCCCAAAACCGCAGATGCACCCCCCGGGTGGGGGGTGGAGACATTCCCCCAAAGGGATGATTCCATAGTCCGGGGTTAAGTCTGACAACCGGACAAAGGGGGACCAAGAGAGAAATGGTGCTCGACGCTTGTTTAACAGGCCTGTCCCACAATGGCACTCCGCGCTGTTCAAACAGGTTCGGTTTAAGCCTCCACGGCGAAGAGGACTGGGGGGTTTTTAGGGGGAACAGCCAGGTTTGGGTTTCTGCAAGAACACCGGGGAGATCTTGGCAACAGAGAAGTGGCCGCGTCCGGATTGGACAGGGGCTCAGTCACCGCCTCCCCGACCGCGCAGGCCGCGGCCACCGTCGCCACTGCGCGGGCCCCCAGGGCTGGGTGGTTCGGCCGGCTAATGTGTGATCCTGCAAAATAAAGTTTGATCACCTCCTTACCGCTTAATCATTTATCTTTTCCAAGTTAACTCCACCCCCCCTCCCCACCACCAAGCAACGCCACCTACCCCAAACCCAACGGTGGGTACATTGGAGTGAGGGGGGGTGGTGATTGAGGAGGGAAGAAATGGAGAAAAAGAGGGGGAAGTTTGGAAAAATGGTTAGGTGGATGAAAATTTAAAAAGGTTGGGAGGGAGGGGGAAGTCAGAAGGGGGGAAAGAAATAGAAAAAGAGAAAGGGGGTACATGATTTAAGACAGGATGATAAGTGGGGGAGGGGGGAGTAAAAGTGTACAAGTGAGAAAACGGAGAGAAAAAGAGGTGCTGATTGTCAAAATTAATTGTAAAAGGGATGATTTATATACTTGGAAAAAGCAAGAGTAAAGAGAGGGTAAATCTAAATTTTAAATGAAGAAAAAAAAGTTGTTATGCTTGAAGGAGAGAGATAGTGAAGACCACAAAGAAAAAATTTTTAAAAATGGAAAATGATGAGACAAGAAGTGGAGGCATAGGACAGATTAGAACATGAAAAACCCTAATAGAGAAAATGGAAGTGAGAAAATGGATAAGAAGGGTTGGAACAATCCCCTTTTATTTGAAACAGTGAAAGGATAAAAATAGGAATAAAGAAGCTGTTGGAGGGAAGATTTGGATAAGACAAAGATCTTTAGAATTTAAGAAACGTGAAAAATCAATATGGATTTAGGGAAGGACAGTCGTAAGAGAGAAGAAGATTAAGGATCCGTAAATCAATAAAGGGGAAATTTAAGTGACTAAGAGGATGATAGGAAGTTAAGGTGAGGAAAGAATAGGGCGAAGGGATCCGGGATGTTCAGTTGGAGAAAAGGGAGTTTTACAAGCAAGGGAGAACGGTTTTAAGGATGTACTAGAGGCTTGATTTGAAAGGTTTGAAAAGCGAGAAGAAGAGTGGTTATTGAAGGTGAAATAAGCAAGGAAGAAATAGGAGAAATTTTTCTGAGTAAGCGGTAAAGGGTTTAAGGATGGGGTGGTACGGGGAATTTACTTTGAGACAAATATAATTGTGGACTTTGATTACAATAGGTATTTACACAATTAAAAAAGGAGAATCCCAATTGAAAAGTTAAGGTTAAAGTGACAAGAATGTTTTAATAGTGTGCAACAGGAAAATGTTAAAATTAATGGAAAAGAAAAATTGGTAAAAAAAAAGGACAAGAAAGAATGAAGAAATAAGGGAAGGGTAGAAAAATTTAAAAAAAAGACAAAAAATTGAAAGATAAAAAATGAACAAAGCTGTAAAAAAAAAAGGTGAATGGTATAACAATAAATTTCCGGAAGAAAAAAAATTCAGGAACAAAATTTAATTACAACAGGAAAAAGACAAATTAGAAGAAAAAATTAAATGTGAAAAATTGGGAAATCCAGTAGAATGTAAGGGAAATTATGAAAACATATATTTGATCAGATATAAAAAATTTTAAAATTAATATTTAAAATTTAGAATTGAAAATATTTACATAGGAAATTTTTAAAAAGTAAAATTTATTTAAATTAAAATGATTCAAAAGTGAAAAAAGAGTAATTTATTTAATGAAGATTGAAACACTGATTGTAGAATTACGAAATTTTGGTTTGGTTTAAATAGAACTTTATAGCAAACATAAATGAACTTTGTTTATCAAAGGACTTGAACACTGTTATTAAAAACGGCAAATGTTTCCGAGATGAATGAAGCAAAAAAATTTGACAGATAAAAAATATAGGGAAACGGGAGTGTTTAGACGGAAATGATAGAGGGGGTGACCCCTTCCGGTTGAGAACTTGAAAGGAATTATTATTCTGACAGTGGAATTGGACCACTCTCGGGGTTCCCCCACAGGGTTGTGCAGGGTGGAAAACTCTCGCTTACGCCTCAACGGGGTAAGCCGGTCAGCTTCGGTTCCGAAGAACGTTTAACGGTTTTTGCCCTTTTGGGTCACTCAACAACTTTGTAAAAAGGTTCTTGACCACTGCTCCACAGTTTGTTGCCAGTTTTCCGTCCGCACAAGGGACTCAGATTTGCTTGGCATTACTGAGTTGAGCTACCTTTAGTGAGCAATTTAAGTCAAAACTGTTGATTTCAGATTTTAGTGTGTGTTTTTGTGTTATGTGTGTGTGGTGTGTGTGGTGTGTGGTTGTGCGTTGTGTTGGTGCGTGCGTGTGTCGTGGTGGTGCGGTGTTGTGTTCTGTTTTGTGTGTTCTGTGTTTGTGTGATTGTTACTTTTGTTTTTTTCTTATTTTTTTGTGTGTGTGTGTGTTGTGTGTGTGTGTTGTGTGTGTGTGTGTTGTGTGTGTGTGTGTGTGTGTGGTGTGGTGTGTGGTGTGTTGTGTGGTGTTGTGTGTGTGTGTTTTTGTGTGTTGTGTGTGTGTGTGTTGTGTGTGTGTGTGTGTGTGTGTGTGTGTGTGTGTGTGTGTGTGTGTGTTTGTGTTGTGTGTGTGTGCCTTGTGTGTTTGGTGTGTGTTGGTGTTGGATTTAAAAAGGAGGAAAGGAAGGAAAAAGAAGGGTAAGGATGTTGAAGAGGGGAGGGGGGGAAAAGGTAAAAAAGATAAGTATGGATGCTTTGGGGGGGGGGGGGAAAAACAAATGAAAATAATAAAAAGAATATAAATCAATATAGGGAATATGAAAAACAAGGAAATGTACTTTAATTTTCAATAATATCAATAATAATCTGCAAGGGAAGTTAATTGAATTTCAAATAAGTTTCAAGTAAAGAAAAAAGAATAGAATTAAGGTTTACAAAATTGAAATGATTTAATTTTTCAAAATTTTAATAATTTGATTAATTTAATCTATTTAAGAATAATGATTAACATAGATTAAGCAATTTTAAAAGCCATTATTAAAGATCTAAACTTCCCCATGAAGTTTTTCAATTTCTATCTTCCTGTAAAAATGAACTTGTTCTAAATTCATCCATGTAATGTTGCCCTTAATTCAGTTCTTCAGTCCATTAAAATTCCCATTTCAGTTGCCCATAGTGACCCCAAAAGAAAAGGATCCCACTAAAAAGGATTAATAGAATTAATATAATTGAAAAAATTTTGGAATTTGGTTTATAATTTTATGATAAAAAGATGATCAAAAAGAAGATATGAAAAAGGAAAAGGGAAAATCAAGAGAATAGTTAGAGCATAAAATGAACATGTTCCAATAGAACGTTTCCCAAGATATAAGTTTCTATTTAGCGGTATGACAAATGCGGGTGTATGGTTTTCTAAAACAGACCCTGTATAAAACTTTTAAATCAGCATACTTATTTGCAATATGCGACTGAACATTCAACCATGATGTTTTGTTTTCACTTTTTTTTCATTAATATTTATATCTAAACAGGCTTTATTCTTCTCCCATGAAGGAATGGAAAGCTTCTTTTTGTATTTCTAAGTCATATTGATTAAGTTTAGATTTTTGAAAAGATCTGATACATAAGTGCCAATAGGCATTAAACACGAAATTTTGTTTTGCCCTTTTTGGAAAATTCGTTTCTGCTTGAACTTTTAATTCACTACAGACAAAACTTTCGCCATTGGTGCTCCGTAAAACATATTTGGCGCATGAAAGTTGTTTGGTATTCAGCTAGGGGAAGTTCCCCAGTTTCCTTATAAGTTTCTATGGTGGATGCATGGAATGGTACCCCAAGTGCAAGTTTGTACGCCTTACAAATATTTGGATTTTGATTTTAAGTAAATAATTAGGAGCACTGGAAAAAGACTTCTTGTCAAAGACAGTTTGGAACGTACAGGACTTAGACAGCATTTAAGAGTTTAAGATATCTTGTCCCAGGACTGTTCTTGCTAATCCATTTAAGTAAAATTTTGGCATTTCCTTGTTTGTTAAATGTATCAATATGAAGCTTCCAAGTTAATTTTGTTAAGTTGAATGCGTAAATTTACCAATTTTTATTACTGTATTGGCTCCCTACCAATTTAAATGTGGCAGTGTATCTGTATCACTTTCATTATTAAATAGCATAAGGCCTTTTTTCTGTAGATGTCAGGCCTTTTCAAAATATATTTATGTAATTATTGCTCTATTTGATTATACTTTCTGGTATAGTTTATCACCTTTGTTGTAGCACGCTTATTAGTGACATTCATTCCATTTAATTATTATCAGCATATTGTACCAGGAAAGTCTTTAGACAGTTTTGTGGGTAAATCTACATCAATATTAACTGGAAAAGGGGTATAACTGAGCCCTGTGGTAAACCCATTGCAATGACCTAATGTTTGAATAATGCATTCCATACTCTCACTTGTAAATTCGTCCATAAAAGCTTTTATATTCATAGAAAAAAATGCCAAAATGCCATAGTTTTCGTTTATGCAGCAAATTAGCATGCCAACTTGGTCGTAGGCTTTTTACATCAAAATGTGTGCAAGTAGATTTTTTCTTCTCGCAAATTGTGTTTGACCTGTGTTAAATAGTTTAACTAAGTTATCGATTTGCTGATCTACTTTTTGAATCATGCTTGTTGACAGGAATACTCTTATTTTCTTTACAGTAATCACAGCCTTTTTAGAATTAATTTTCTCCATAGCTTACCATGTTGAAGTAGTGCTATGGGCTATAACTAGTTTATCGTTTTAGGCTTTCTGCTTCATGATGGGAACATATGACTGCTTTTCAGTTCATCGGCATGACCTTCGGTCCAACCTTTTGGAATGTTTATGCATCAGAAGATATGAAGTTTTGGTAACTGTTTAAGCATTTGTTGGATAATGGCATCTTATTCATACAGAAGTTTTTTATTGGAAGGGAAATAATACATTTTTACTTCATGGATTTTATTGGAGCTTGATTGTATTCAGTATTTATTAGCATGGGTCTTTATATTTTCTTTCTTCTCCTCAAAGGGTAGGTCTGTATTTATTGATAAGAGAGAGAGAGAGAGTGAGAGAGGGATGAGGAGGAGAGAGAGAGAGAGATGAGAAGAGAGGAGAGTGGTGTGGTGGTGTGTGTGTTGTGTGTGTGTGTGTGTGTGTGTGTGTGTGTGGTGTTGGTGTGTGTGTGTGTGTGTGTGTGTGTGTGTTGGTTGTGTGTGTGTGTGTGGTGTGTGTTGTGTGTGTTGTGTGTTGTTGTGGTGTGTGTTGGTTGATTAATGTCAAGGTAAGGGTCTCCATAACCGATGTGGTCGTAGGGGAGCGTAGGCGTCAGGGACCTCACTTTCAGGGAGCATATTGAGGGCGGCGCCATCTCCTCTCCTCGCTGCTTTACCTTCCCTGACCCTAATAGGCAGGTACCCATTTACAGCTGATGGTACTGTACTAACCAAGGACAAGGTGCCCAAAACGGTCCCATCCAAGTGCTAACCATGTTTTATGCTGCTTAACTTGCTGAGGGAAAGCGGTGCTCTGACCACTGAGCTATCCTGTCCCCGTTGTTGATTAAGTACTTGAAAAAACAGTTGTATCCCTTTTTTCAAAAGGACATTGTTTTTGTACCTTTCTTTGACTTATTTCATTTCTTTAGAATGTTTGTCCTTATTTTTTAGTGAAAAAAAAAAGAAAATGTAAAAGTTAAAAAAAAAAAAAAAGTCTTGCTCCTCTGCACTACTCCTGCTCTCCGCTGCTTGTTTGCTTAAGCTACCTAAAGCTTGCTTTCCTTTCACTATCTACCTAGGTCCCCTCTCTCCCTCTTCCTGAATCTACCTGGATGTCTTGTCTACCCGGATGTCTTGTCTACCTTGATGTCTTGTCTACCTGGGTGTTTTGTCTACCTGGGTGTCTTGTCTACCTGGATGTCTTGTCTACCTGGGTGTCTTGTCTACCTGGATGTCTTGTCTACCTGGATGTCTTGTCTACTTGGATGTCTTGTCTACCTGGATGTCTTGTCTACCTGGGTGTCTTGTCTACCTGGATGTCTTGTCTACTGGGATGTCTTGTCTACCTGGTTCTTGTCTACTGGATGTCTTGTTACCTGGATGTCTGTTACGGGTGTCTTGTCTACCGGATTCTTGTCTACTGGATGTCTTGTTACCTGGTTCTGCTTTTAACTCTACTGAGTTTTTTATAGGCGAGTTGTGATGCAGCTGGAAGAGGAGGAGGGGGTTGTGCATGGTCAGGTATATCTGCTTGTTAGATCTGAGGAGGAGGGGTTGTGCATGGTCAGGTATATCTGCTGTTAGTCTGAGGAGGAGGTTGTGCATGGTCAGGTATATCTGCTTGTTAGATCTGAGGAGGAGGGGGGTTTTGCATGGTCAGGTATATCTGCTTGTTAGATCTGAGGAGGAGGGGTTGTGGCATGGTCAGGTATATCTGCTTGTTAGATGGGGGAGGGGGTTGTGCATGGTCAGGTATATCTGCTTGTAGGACTCGAGGAGGAGGTAGGGGGGGTTAGTGGCCATTGGCCCTGCTGGTGGTGCTGCAAGGCGAGTTCAGGTCAGGGTAATGTACACCTTTCAGTCATAGACTAGTGCTTCAGTTGAATTAGGGTCTATGACTGTTAGCCTACAGTTGCAATCTGAGACAGGAGGTATCTCTTGTTGAGCATGTGGAGGAATTGTAATTTCAAGTAATTTGTTTCGGTGGTTTGGTTGTGAGGTTGTTCTTTGTTAATTGAGAGGGAGACCCTGTCGGTTTGGCATTGAACTTAGGCAGGTGTGACCTGCAGGTTTGACTGCAAGCTTCTCATGTTAGTAGTTTCATTGGCCTGGTATCTTCATAATCGTTCAGTGATGCATCAGAATGTTTTTTTAATGCACATAGTTGTTAATTCGATCGTCTAGCTTGATCTAGTACAGTTACATGTGTGCAGTTTAACTAAGAATCTCTTTTACAGTGCTCATGTATGAAAAAATACTCACTTTAATTTAGCAGACTTTTTATAGACGATGGTTGGATTCTGAATCATTTTTCTTGAGGCTTTGTTGGTGAACTTAAGGCCATCGTTGTTCATTGCTAATGACTTGTGTATTTTGCAGTTATCAGATAGATGTATGGCAGTGTCATTAAGACTCATGAAGCCGTCAGTTTCATCGTGTTAGCGAGCTATATGGTGTTAGGCGGATATGATGGATTTTATAAGCCAATACACTTATGTTGCATTACTTAAAAAAAGTTAGGCGCTTTAAAAACGCTTGGTCAATTTGTGGTAGGATTTTCTGCAGGTGTTTTAGAATTCAACCATTTTGCAATGGCCATTTATTAAAGAAGACTTAGGGATTAAGATGGAATTAGGCCAATGCAGCAGCTAGAACACTATCTGGAGAATTTTGGGAGGGATGGTTTGGCGAGGTAGTTAGTCCGGAAGTGCATAATTGCGCACTTATGTACCAGTGTAGAACGGACGTCCGCACATAAGGCATTGAGGATTAAGTGATGAGGTAGCATCTCAATTCTTTTCCTATTAAGTACGAATCAATATTCACCGGTTATTCCCTTTCCCAAAAGGAATCTGCCACAGCTTAACACAAGTGCAAGGATTGTTTTTGACCTGTATACCCTTTAAAGTACAGCTTATAACCCACAACCACACAATATCTCTTCAAAATAAAGCGACTGATGTGATTGATAACTGATTGAAGAGATAGACTTACATGTCCCAGTGTATTCCTGTCATATTGACAAGCAGTTAATTGCAGTATGGTTCACTTACAAGCCAGGTATATTTCTTCCAAGGGAATTAAAATACTGCACAATGCTGTACAATGAAAAACTTTTGAATGATGTGATTAGGGAGGCACCCGCTCAACTCTGTATGAAACCACAGCAGAAACAAGTGATTCCCGTCCTTCTAGAAGGTAGGAAACAGACAGTCGGATTGCAACTTAGAAGCACTTCTGAGTTCAGATGGATGAGAATTTTTTGGGAAGTTTATTGCAGTTGGTAGTACTTTCATGCAAGGCATGGTATTACCCCCATACTTGCTTCAGGAAACTGCCATTGTGGTCGATTACAGGAATGGCATATGCCTTTTTTTTTAAGAAGGTTTTCCTATTTCAAAGAAGTTTGTCACACATTCTTCACGTTCCACATACACGTTGTCCCAGTCCGTTCGCATGGTAGATCAGAACTATGTCTGAGTTGTGCAACTGTGGCATGTGCTTTGATCTCAGTGTACTTCTGTTTATGGAATGCTTTTCTTTGGGAGTTGTGAGCTGCACATTTCAGCTAAGTCATGTTTTCGTTTTCTTGACACATACCAGCCAGGACTGCTTACAGGGAAACTGTAGCACAATGTCATTTTTTGTTACAGAGAGGAACATCAATACCATTTGTTATCACAACCTTTTCTAACAGTTGTTCCGCTTTCTCAAAGAATCTCTGCACTAAACCCTCAGTTTGTGTTGCCACATGTTTGTTCACTGCACTTGCTTAATGAAGATTACACGTCTATTGAGTTAGGTTTTGTGCATGGGTGTAATTCACACAAGTCTGTATAACTCCCTACTAATCACTGCGCAATCAATGATGGTCAGTTTAAGTAGAAAGGCAATTATATTTTTTGACAAAATTTCATTTGCTAAGTTTGGCTACAAAAACAGCATTGACGTATTTCACAGCTAACTTTACAAAACACTCGGTCCAACAGTGGTTGAGCCGTAATTTGGTGAAATGTGATATTTTACTGCAGATATATTTGCTTGCTTTCTCTGCTGTCAAGCCCTACTGCTGGGAAGCTTCCATCGTAAACGAAAATTAGAGAGTAAGGTTGAACAGACGGTAGACAGATAGAGTAAGTAAAAACATTAGTTCTCATGGAAGCAATACAATTTACAGACAATTTCTTATTTCTGAAAGCACTAAAGAATTCATGTCTTAAATAGTGGTAAAACATTAAACATTACTTCAATAAAAATGTTAGGAAACCCATGCACTCGCATACCACCACCCGACAAAAGCAACCAAACGCACCAAAAACCAATGGGAAACAATGTAAAAAATCAAAAGAAAAGAAATAAAAACGAATGTAAAATGCAAATGACACACCAACATGACAATCTAGCAGAAATAACACCAATGTATGTATTCATATGTTAAAGACATCTACATAAGTAAATGCAACTTATCATACTCACAATATTGAACTGGGATCTTCTATGAACCCCAAAAACCCGCTCCCATTGACAAGTATAATAATTCCCTAATAGGATCCTCAAGAAGCACTAAGGTCTAAAAAACAGAGAGACTGAGACAAGTAATGAATGTTGACTAGATAAATCGTGATATTAATAAAAAAATCGATATAACATCTCAGATCTACACGTTCAAGAATAACAGCAGATAATAGAAAGAAATTAAGACAAATAAAATGAGAAGAAGAGAAAAGAGAGACAATGAAATTGAAATTTTCAGCATGAAAATATTTATTAAAATGATATAGGATACAAGACTATGTGCTGTTGTTAATAAGGCGCGGGTTAGGGGGTGAATTCTTAGGATAATTAACCAATATTATACATTCACATACAAAACAGATGCGAAATCAACCTTTTAAATTAATCTCAAATAAGCAATAAAGAAAATATATATACCTACACCCCATCAAAAAAACAACAAAAGAAAAAACTAAACAAGAAGAAAATATAAAAGAAAATGAAGATGATAAAAGTGTGAATTCTTGTTGGAAGAATCAAGATATTACTATACAGTAGCCTCACATTACAAACACTAAACTAATTTCATATATCATAAACATTAGAATGTCAAATGGTAAAAATAACTTGTTACACATAATAAAGGAGGAAAAAGGCAATACAATAAAAATATGTACAAGGCAAGTCAAAAAACAACTTGCAAAATATAAAAATATGAATGCCTTCATAGAAATAAACTACGCGGGAAAATAGAAAGCAACAGAGAAAAAATGTTGGTTTACGAAGAAAAAACTAAAAAAAAAGAAAAGACCAAAACACAACATTAAAGAAAACAACAAAATAAAATGTCAGATAAGAAAAAAATTTAAAAACCCCCCCCCCAAAAAACCACACAAAAATAAAAAACAAACAAAAAAAAACAAAGAAAAATCTAAACAAAAAAAAAACAGTAACACTCAAATAAAAAAAAGGAACAAAGAAGATGAAGTGAGTGAGAAAGAGTGTGGTAGAGATGGGGGGAGAAGAAAAGGAGGGGACAAAAAAATTACCCGGTCAAAATATAAATATGAATACTACAATAGCACAGAATCACACAACTTTTTAATATATCATACAAATTGAAGCATGAAAAGAATAAGGCAAATCATACACTCACATATAAGGGGAAAAAAGCCATAAAGTCATAAAATGACATCTATATTGTGAGTAAGAAAATAATTTTTTCAGAAATGAATGAAGATTTATGTGCTTTTTATATCCGTTCGCCTGAAAGATAACAAAAAAGACATCAAATAATATTTTCAAAACGAGAAGCATACATGGAAAAACTTTTTTTAAGATGGGGGGGGAAAAAGATATGAAGAAAAAAACAGAGGGTAAAAAAATTAAAGGATTTAAAATGTTCAAAAATAAGCTCACAAAGCCCAAAAAAAAAAGAAAATCAAAAAAGAAACACGACATTTAAAATACAGAAAAAAGGAAAAAGAAAAAACATAGAAAAGAATTTTAAAAAACAAAAAAAAAAAAAAATACAGTTACAGCACCTCAAACAAGAAAATGAAAAGGGGGAAAACGACAGAAGGAAGGAGAGAGAAATGAGAAAAAAATTAACAGACAGTTTAGAGACAAAGATAATAAGAAAGAAGAGAGAGAGAGAGAGAGAGAGAGAAACGTCGAAAACAAGAGGTAAAAAAGAGAAATATAAACAGATAAAAGAGGAGATGTTGAGGAGAAGAGAGTAGTGGGAGGGAGAGACAAGGGGGATAGAGTTTTGATGAGAGAGGAGAGAGAGAGAGAACTTATTGATTTAAAGAGAGCAAGGTGGTGTGTTGTAGATGAAGGGATAAAAAATAGTAATCATAGACAGCACAGGAAACCGTCAATATTCTTCAATATATTTACAAATTGTACAGGTTTTCTTTTGTAGAAGAAAAAAAAATTGCCATTATTCAATACTCTTATTCAGTTGAAAATTCACTAAGTCATAAATACACTCACTGTACATCTGTAGTAACAACCGCGATTTGGGGCGTAGATGAACGAAAATGGAACGTGAGGTTTTGTTTGTTGGGGTGTGTGTTGGGGTGAAGATTTAAGGGGACAAAATGGCATAGAAGCGGGTTTCCAAAACCCTTACCCGGAACATCTTTTTTTTTTAATCGGGAAAAACCTTGGATTTGTGTTAAAAAAAAAAAAAATAAAAATATTTTTAAAAAATTTTTAAAAAAAAGCTTCATTTTGCAAAATCCTTTTTAAATTAAAATAAAAAATTTAAAAGGGGGGGGAGGGAGGAGAGGAGAGGGAGAGGAGAGAGGGGAGAGGAGAAGAGGAGAAAAAGGAGAAGAGAGAGAGGAGGGAGAGAAGAGGGGGAAGAGAGAGGAAGGAGAGAGAGAGAGAGAGAGGGGAGGACAACAGTCTGCTTTACAGACAGGTGAAGGGAAAGGGAAGGGCAGTAGGTAGAGGGAAGGGCAGATAGGTAAGGGAGGATATGCAACTTTGTTTTTAAGGCTATGGACTGTGGTTTGTTATTGTTGATGTATCAAGTGAGTTGAAAATGGTTTTGTAGAATTGTTAGAGGGGGTGGGGAAGGAGAGAGAGAGAGAGGGGAGATGAGAGAGAGAGGAGGGAAAAGAGAGAGAGGAGGAGAGGAGAGGAGAGAGAGAGAGAGAGGGGGAGACAGAGACAGACAGACAGGGGACAGACAGACAGACAGATGTCCCTCATAAATCTTTATTTGAAAGAGGTCATGGTTTTTTTTTGTTTTGTTGTTCTTGGATAGAGAGGACTAAAAAAAAAGTATTCATTTTTATTAGCAAACCGTCTTTTATTCTTCCACAGCTTGATTAATTTTCATAATGTACAGTAAAAATCCTACCAGCACTGTTAACTGCATCAAAGTATAACAAATTTCCGCCTATTTATTTCACAAATATTTCTTAGTTTAAAACGGTAAAACCCTTGATCTGTCCCTGGAGTTACCCCACGTTCACTTTTCACTGGTCCCGTACCCGCCAGGGTCTTTAGGGGCGCTGCATGGTGGGACGAACGGTGGCCCAACTGGCTCCACTTAGCGCGGTCGTGGGCGAGTCCCTGGGTGACACTGAAGTCCTTCCCTGTCCAATCACGGATGTCGTCGGCCCACTTTCTCACGTCTATCTATCTTTTCTGTCCTGTAGTCTAACGACCTGGGGGCACCCTCAAAGATCATAAAAAACCAGTTCCCTCTTTCCTCTCTCTTTCTCACGTTAATGAACAGAAAAAGAAGAGCACCAACTCCAGGAAACATGACAGTGTAGTGTTCTAAAGGCATCAGATAAACCCAACAACAACAACAACACAACAACAACAACAACAAAATGATGTTTTACATGAATATGTAGTCTTTCACAGACGATCAAAAAAAATGTTGCCTCTCAAAAAAACACCTCAAAATAAGCTGGGTCAAAACATAATTGTCTGCTTTTCAGATCCCAAGGTTTCTTCCAGTTTTGCTACTGCCCTAACAAGGACTTGGCCTTCTGCAGACACTGTCCCACGATGGTGGTGGGGGGGGGGGGGGGGGGCAGCTAGGCCTAATTATATTTTATGGTGGCCCAAGTTTTAAGTTTAGCTTTCACTTAGGCCTGTTAGTCCAGCTGCCAATGCGGGGAATATTGGTCAAACCCTGCAAATGAGAGTGACGGACTGAACTTTGGCATACACATACTTTGGACCCTCCTCTACATATTGGCATGGGAAACACCATTTTGGGCCCAAAATTGTTTTTCACTTATTTTGATGATAAAGATTTTGGGGCTCACTTATCAAAGACCTCAAAAACTGAAAAGCATCTATATTTGTTCATCTTATTTTTGAAGCAGCTCTTTTTAAATTTGTACATAGTTTCTTTATGGCATCAAAAATTATTGCAAGAATACACACAGCAATGATTGATACTAGATTTTTTGGCATAATCTTTCATACATAAACATTTGAAAAAAAAAAGACTATCGCTTTGTTTGTCTAAAAAACAGAAGCACGGCACCGGATTTCCACTTTAGGGCTTTAAAATTATGGAGCTGATGTTTATCTTCATCTACACACAGACACACACACGTGCAGCGCTGATGCCCACACATGCACACACGCTTACACACAGCCATGCACATGTATGCTGTGGCAGTATGATGTTGACGTTCACTGATTTGGTTGACCAGGATTTGTAGAAAGAGGAGAACAACACTTGACCAATACCAGTAGCAACAGCAGCAGTGGCAGCAACAAAAACAAAAACAACCACAGACACAACAAAAACCACTTGTGCACACACATGCTCAAATGACACACTCACACACAACCAAATTAATTTTTATTTTCACAAAAATCCCAACACTGATGCTATTTCTTAACCTTTTCTCCTTCCACTCCTTCCTCTCCCTTCTTTAACTTCCACTACACTTTCTATTTCCCTTGTCTAATATCACTTAGAGTGAACAGACGTTAAATTGAAGACAACAACAACAAACACACACACACACAAAAGGATGGCTGATGGTTAGGGATGTACTCCTGACTTACTGACCCGGGTTCGATTCTAGTTCAAGAGGTTTTTTTCCCTTTTGGAAATTTAAATCCAGTGCCGACTCCACTCTCCCAAATGTCTTTCAGATGGACTAAAAAACTGAGGTCCAGTGTGTGAATGCACACAAAAGCATCTTGCGCACATGTTAAAACCCATTCCACTTTTCAGAAGAGTAAGCCATTGTGTGCTGGTGGGAACGGATGGCAAAATTTACAAAAAAAGCATACATACAGGGACTGGATGAAGAAAAGCACACGAGTGCTTATTTCATTATCCTCGAAATAAAAGAATAAAATTAAATTAAATAAAACACAGACACAATCACTTGAAAGTGTTCACAGATGGCACATACATACACACACACACACACACACACACACACACACGCGCGCGCGACCGCCTGGACTTGCAAGAAAAGGGAAAGTACTGTCATATGCTCTGATCCCTACTGCAGTCATCACATCCACCCCATGTACACAAGGCCATACACTGCAAATTGGCTTTGAAGCATTGACAGCATACGTTCTGTTCTCCACAGGCAGCTTACAGCCACAGTGGATCAGTTCTTGATAGGCTTCCTCTCCCTGTGGCAGTGTAGTCCACACAAGTCTGCCACCATCCAAAATCCTGTTTTTTTCTGCTGACACATAGTCCAGGGCAAGGAAGGTCTGGTGCTTTCCCCAAAAACCCCAGTCCCCATAATGATGTGACCACTTTGGTAAACAGTTCTTGGGTATGCTGCTGAAGCACACTGAAATAAATGGAATGTGCCTCAGTTGCTGTCTTTCCGTTGTCCCACATCTTTTTCCGGGTGTTATCCACAATTTGCAATCCTTTGGTCCTGTCTACAAAGAACGTTGAAAAACCCTCCATCTTTGAGCAGGTATGGGCAGGGTAGTGGTTGTTCCCATCATGAGCAGGAGGGCATCAGTCACTTGTGGCTATGCAGCCATAAATTCCACGCCCTAGTCTTTCCTTTTCCAGAGAAAAAACAGTCACTCCCTGTGAATGAATAGAAGGCTGGCAAGGATTTGGGAGTACTTTGGACCAAGCTGAGTGTCTGTTGTTTGGGATATTTGTATTTAAAGTATTTCCCAACTCTAAGAGCAATCTGCAGTTCAAAAAACTGCAGTTAACTGGCCACAGGCAACAGCAAGTGCAACTACGTCAGTATCCGTTGTCCTAATGAAGACTTTCTGCAGGGCCTCTGTGATACAGTCTTTCCCCATGTAGCGTTAGGGAGTGTCTGTTCCTCAGGGCTACAAGGTTTCTAGTTGCTGGTGTCTTTGCTGGATGACACAGGGTTTCTTGGCATTTGTACATATTTTTAGGATCTTGTCATGGACTTGTTGCTTTGTCCAAAAGTCTCTGTGAGAAACCTGAACAGTTTATTTTTGTTTTTCATTTACCTGCAAAAAATGTTGCAGTTTCCTGAAACCTTTTGCTGAAGCCATAACCCTTCTTTGAGCCCCCAGAACCTGGCTTTTTTCCATGTAGCAGACTTCAAGCTGTCAGCCCTAATGGCTTTTAGACATCAAAAGCAAAAGAAAACCTGTGATACTGAATCAAGTTGGCACATAATGTATGGACAGACAGATGGCATCCACATTTGCCTGAAAGGTAGTTGTCAGCTTTGTGATGGCATTTAAATGAGAGCAGCACCATCAACAAGCCTGGCATCTACTTGTGGGAGCACTGTCAGGAATAAGGCAAGTACTATTTCATGAGGATATTTTGTGCAAAGTCAGGATTCTTTAGCTAGGGCAGTTCTGCTTTTCAGTGACATCATCCCGTACATCATCAGGAATGGATGGTTAAGTTGACAGCAACCGCAGCCGGATCTCTCAGAAAAATGAAGCTGAACAACTATTACCAAGCCATGTTTCTGGGCCTGAAGACAAGCTGTCAGATCAGCTTTGGCCCTTGATCTAAACTGACCAAGTGCAGGTCAAGTGAAGTCAATTCAAAAATACTTTAATCAGCCCATGGAGGACAGTTACGAAACTAACAGGCACACTGATACGAATCATAATATTGAAAAACACAAGAAGGCAACATTTCTTAAATTTTATAAACATTTCCCAAAAATTTAAACAAAAAATATCACCACACACACACACACACACAAAACACACGCGCACGCACGCACGCACGCACGCC
This sequence comes from Rapana venosa, assembly GCA_028751875.1. NCBI lineage: Eukaryota > Metazoa > Mollusca > Gastropoda > Neogastropoda > Muricidae > Rapana > Rapana venosa. Next base: position 7,919,903 of record CM054164.1, read on the forward strand.
CCACCCCAAATAACACACACACAGAAACTCTCAACCTCAATTTTTTTTAAATTTCATAGATAGAGTACAACCATTGCAATAGGGAAATAGCAGATATTTTTTAAAAAAACCAAACAAAATATTGACAAAGTACAAAGTTTTTTATTATCATATCCACTGCCTCCCCCGATGATTAATGAGACTACACAGGCACTTACATAATACAAGCATAAATACATTTTCTTATGCATCTGCACATACACCAACACACATGCACGCATGCACACACACACAAGCACACACAAGCACCACAGAGGAAGAAAGAAAGAAAGAGAGAGAGTTCCCCTTTTTAGACTGACAAGATAGGTGAAATGAGACACCATTTTTAGATTGACAAGACGGTACAATATGAAACACACGCACACACACGCGCACGCACGCACATTTGAGTTCCCATTTTTAGATTGACAAGATAGGTAAAATTTGAAACACTGCAGTAACACACACACATGCAGGCGCACGCAGACACCACCCACCCCCACCCAACCACACCACACCCCACCACACACACACACACAAGAGGTGAAGGCTTGTACTTGTTTGCCATTAAGACTTAAATAAAAATTCACAGAATTACTTTCCCCAGCACACTAAGACATTTAAGATCAATGGCGATAGCATCGGTAATCTTTCGAAAAATTTAATGAGTCAAGTGCTTGCACACAAAAAAACAGAAAGAAAGAAAGATAGATAGATAGATAAAGTCAGACAGACAGACAGACAGACAGACAGACAGGAAGGCAGGCAAACACATATTGATTGATTGATAATCTTTATTCCCAAGGGTAACTGATACCTATTGATATACTATTGGCCCTTGCCTTGAGAAGGGGCTATCTTTAATAATCACAACTAATAATTTCAAGCAAAAATAAATAACTTTTTTATATGAAAGAGAGAGAGACGCTTTAACGCTTTAACAGTTTATTGTCATTGCCCAACTAGGCCTTTTGACAAGGGGGGTAACACAAATATGTTTGTCAAACAGTAAATAAAAAGTGAAATACGTGATCAGTACAATTAAGTTTGGCAAAAAGAACAGGTCCATCCACGTATAGCGAACTAATTATAATGATAACATTGGCGTATATACATTTACAGTACATAAAAAGTGAAATACGTGATCAGTACAATTAAGTTTGGCAAAAAGAACGGGTCCATCCACGTATAGCGAACTAATTATAATGATAACATTGGCGTATATACATTTACAAATTACCTAGTTAATACAAAGAAAAGAAAAGGAAAATCAAACTGCAATGCTAAAACAACAATCGAATCGACCATCCATTTAAATTACAAGTGATATATGTCAGCCTTTTTAACTCTGCTTACTTGAGGATACATTGCTCTTTAAGGTGACTTTATCATTATATGTTTATATAGTTGGTGCTGACATGGCTTTGTCTTAATTTTTGTGCTTCTGCAATAAACTTAGCTACAGATTTAATTACATGTTCGGTTTCAGACGACAAAATAGAAATACTATCTGGACTTTCTGTTTCTTGTAGACTTAGGAAATTATGTTTCTTTCGTATAGTTTCATATGCTTTACATTGAAACAAAAAATGAATTTCATCGTCAACAGTATGACCACATAATGGACATGGTAATTGCATGGCTGTCTCAGTCTGGAAACCATCTTTTGTTTGCATTAAAACCAGTGTTCTTAACCTGAATCGAGCATAATTAAGTCTGTGCCATTTGTCAGTAACTATTGATAGATATTTTTCTGTCTGGAATACAGATTTGAAACGAAAAGAACCAGCTAATTTATTTTTACTTTCCAAATCTGAGTGCCAGTTTTGTTTAAAGGAGCAAATAAGCCCATCTTTAAATTCCGAAAGAAACTGGCGCTCATTACTACCTCCCGAGACATCCATACAATCCAAAGCCATGCTTGACAAAACTCTTTTAACTTGATATACCCAGTTCTCTTTACCAATTCCATCTGTATAATTAACATATCGTAAGACTGTCTACATAAACGTGTTTGTGGAAGTTTCAATAGTTTTAACCAATATCTAATGCATTTCACAAAGGTTCTTATATATAAAGGATATCTTCCTGTCTCTCCATATAGTATAGTGTTAGATGAATGTATTGGCACATTTAAAAAACGTTTCATTGCAAATGTGTGAACTTTTTCCATGTGCGTATTTACATATAATCCCCATATTTCTGAAGCGTAGGTAAGCATCGGTTCTATCTGTGTGTCAAATAATTTCCAGAATAGGGAACAGTCTATTGAGTTCAGCTTTCGTAATGTTTTTAGGATTTCTATTACACCTTTTTTTCCCTTCCTACAAGATTCTTGCCATGCAAAATTTAGACTTTGCTTTGTTGAAAACATCATCCCTAAATATTTATACGTATTAATTATTTTTACTTCAGCATTTCCATAAAACCATTTTTCATGAACTGATAAATGACCCCATTCTAAAAAAATAATGTTTGTTTTTTCCATATTTACTGACAAATCAAAATTATCTGCCTCCTCTTTTAAGATATTTAACTGATGTTGCAAACCGATAACAGTCTCAGACAAAAGAATAATATCGTCAGCAAAAAGTAGTAAAAAACACCTCGATTGCACCAGGAATTATTTGAAATGCCATGTTTTCCTTTTCTTGATAACTCAATAGCTAGCTCATTTATAAAGAACGAAAACATCTGTGGGCTCAAATAACAACCCTGCTTCACCCCCTTTGGGCATTCAAAGAAATCTGATATTCATTTCTTGCACGCACACACGCTAGTACTGAATTATAAATAGCTCTGAGGGCCATATATAATTTACCATTTACACTTTTTTTTCGTAGTACATTCCACAATATATTTCTATTCACAGAATCGAAGGCCTTTCTAAATCAACAAAAAGCAACATATAACTTTTTACTGGACAGCAAATGTTTTTGAACGAGAGAGTAAAGAGTAAATATATGATCTACAGTGCTGTACTTCGCTCTAAATCCTGCTTGCTCTTCAATTAATTTTTCTTCGTTATCTGCCCACTGAGTTAATCTCTTATTCAAAATGAAAGTATAAAGTTTACTTAATACACTGGTGAGAGCTACACCGCGATAGTTATCAGCATTATTATGATGAGAGAGAGAGAGATAGGAGAGAGGGGAGAGAGAGAGGAGAGAGAGAGAGAGAGAGAGAGAGAGTTATATTGTCAATCTAATCTGGATCAACAAAAACAAATCAGTGAGGAAGCTGATATACAAAATATATAAAAAAGAGACCAAAACTAAAACAACAATGAAAAACAGAGAGAGAGAGAGAGAGAGAGAGAGAGAGAGAGAGAGAGAGGAGAGAGGAGAGAAGAGAGAGAGAGAGAGATAAATAAAAACCAATTGATCAACAAACAAGATAATGTCAAAAAGCAAAGAAATGAATCATTCAAACTGCCATTCATTATTGGACTGAAGTCATGAAATCAATGAAAGACCACAGAAGTAACCAATCGAATAAATAAACAAACCAATTAAACACTGACAAACTCCCATCCTTGACACGCGCCCCCCTAAACAGACAACCTCCCCAAAAATCAACACACACAAAAACACCCCACACACGCAAGTGCGCACGCACGCCCCGCACAGACCCCAACACACACATAACCCCACTACCCGGATATATCACAGGGCACGCAACACACATGCGGGGCTTGCACAAATCCACCCAAAACGTCCCGGATACAAATCCCTTTCACATGTAATTTCCCCACTATCATAAAGCCTTTAAAAAGGGGGGGAGGAGAGAGGGGAGGGGAGATGAGGAAAAGAGAGAGAGAGAGATTTTGATCCTAAAGGTGTACCTTTCTTACGCCCCTGGGTTATTCAACACAAAGTGGCTTTTGGCCCCCATTCACACAACAAGACAACAGTAGTTGGGCCCGAAAGTCTCTGTAAAAATTTCAACGACCTCTGCTAGGGGTTACAAATACTGTTTACAAAAAACTAATTCAATAATGGTTTAAATGGTGCGATTTATTTAAAAGAAAATTTTCAAAAAAGGAAAACAGGGTGGAAGGGAGAAGGGGGGCTTTGGTTTTGGGGGCCCGGGTAGAGGGAATGGTTTATTAAGTTACCAGTCATTTAGATTAGGGCACCCCCCCTTTTCCACCCCAGGGTTTTTTGTAAGAAGAGTAAACGCGTATATTACAGTTTTGATCCTAAAACGTAGGGCAAAAACATTATTTAAAAAAAAATCCAAAGGTCAAATTAGGCATAAAGGAAAAATATGCCTTTTCTTTATTTGTGGTTTCATTAGTTGATCTAAATCCCACTTTGCAAACCCCAGCATCCCCTTTGCAGGGAAATTTGCTACGTGGTCCCAAAAAGTGGTTTTCCCAGTTAGGCTCTTACAAAGTACTTTGAAGTTTTTTCCCTTTTTTATTGATTTTATGCAAACCAGGCTCTGTTTTTTTTAAATCATGTAAAACAATCCATGAAAAAAGAACAGAGATGGGGAAAAATTAGTACAAAGTTTTGGTCATGAAGTTCTTTTAGGGTGGGGGGGGGGGGGGAGTGGAAAAATGATACGGGCCCAGGCTGTGTGTCCCGAGGTTAGGGCCTCAGTTTCCCTTTTTGGGGAGGGGCTGCAGAGGGGGGAAACCAAAAATTTTATGGGAAACCCCCCAAAATGTTTAAAATTGTCCAGTTCCAGTAGTGGGCATAAAAATTTTTTAACCCGGTCTCCCCGGGGGACACGAGTTATTGTTTTTCCCCCAAAAATTTTTGTTCACAATGGGGCCTAAATATAAGTATGGGAAAAAATGGCTTTTTGTCACTCTCAAGACCCTAGAAAAAATCTTAGCAGTTGCTTATTTCAAAAAAAGAAGAAAAGGAAAAACCCCGAAAAAAAAAACCTTTGGGGCCCATCTGCATAAGTGCTTACCCTACTAGTGTAGATTTCGTACCTTCATGACGTCATTTTTTTTCTGACTGGTTGGAGCTGTCGGGCAGAAACGGGATGCCCGCACACTGCGACATACACAGGGGTGAAATGGGCCCTGTTTGGGGACTTTTTAAAAATCCTGGTAAGTTTTAAGTAGGAAAAAAATAGGGAGTTTTATCACTTGTTATAGAAGTAGCAATTGAAGAAGGGGGGGGGATTTAATTTTTTACCCAAAAAATCTAGATACCCCCCCCAAAAAAGGGGGAAAAACTTGCAAAGGGGAAACCCTGCATTTTGTAAATCCGCACATATTAATATTAAAAATTTACCTAAACCTGTAGCTAGTGGGGCCCTTGGAGGGCCCGTGCCCATTTTTTTCAGGCAGTTCCTTCACTCCCGGGGGTTTTTCGCTTTAGTTTATGTTGTTTGGGCTCAAAGGGCCCGTCCACTTTCTGATGGGGGTTTCCCTCGTTTTCTCTGTGCACCTCTTCGTCTCCCTCCTTGTACTGTTCCCTCTAGAACAGTCTTGGCCAGTCCAGATGTTTGTGTGATGTGCCTATACCCCTTCAGTTTGCTTTTTTCCCCCACTGAAGTCAGTAACTCCTCTTAGGCCTTATTTATTTATATAAGTCAGCAGATTTCTCTGCAGAAAATTCTAGCTTTTCTCCCAGGGAAGAACGTGTGGGAACAAGAGCAACACAACCCATTATTTTTTTTTCTTTTCTTGTCTGCATGTGTATTTGTTTCCCTATCAGAGTGGCTTTTTTCTACATAATTGTGCTGGTAAGTACGATGACAAAAAACCCGTAAAAATTAGGCATGCACACTGTTGTGTTTACACATCACTCCCGACGGTGAAATAGGGCTGCCTGAATAGTGGGCAAAAACGGTCGCAAAGCAAAAATCTCACGAGTAGTTGAACCTTGGAGCTGTAGCTGAGGAAGGAAGCTAAAACAAACAAACAGACAGACAGAAAAGCAACAACCAAAAAACAAACAAAAACAAAGTGGTGCTCTGATGTTGCTTCCTGTATTCTTAGGTGGGAATTGCCCAGTGTGGAAGCAGGGTAGCCGAGTTGTAAGAATGTTGAGCTCGTGATCTGACGGCCCGAGTTCAAGCCACCATGGAACCACCCGTGTTAGGGATTTTACCCTGGAGTTAACATCACTGTTGACTACTCCACTCCCCCAGAAGTCTTTTGCATGGGACTATAAACCAAGTTCCTGTGTGCTAACGGGCGCAGAACATCTTGCACACAAGGTTTTTTTAATTTTCTTTGCCCACAGATACAGCTCCGAGGCCTCACAATGGTAAGATTTTGTATCTACAGGGTTTTTTTTTGCCCACCATGAAGTACCATATTCCGACTTTGGGTAGTATGCAGGTATAGTTCGTGTGTCCAGTCATCCGCCAAACGCAGCGACCTAAACAACAGATCTTAAGGAACATTTTCGTGTGTGCTGCATATAACAAAGAAAGGAATCAAGCACTGGCAGGTCTCCACTATGAAGTTGACCTGGGGAATATATTTTAAAACCCCACCCATAGAACATTCATACCACGAATCAGCAAGATATCGAACCCATGAAAATAAAAGACCTAATCAATTTGTACGTAGTTGCACAATGGACAAAACTTGAAATCTGATCTAAAAAAGAACAAGTTCTAACCATATGACTATAGCATCACTCTCATGCACGATAAATAGCAGTTAAGAAAGTTCACAAGAGTTAGACCATTTCATATGGAAGGAGCAGATGAAAAAACATTCAAAATGCATGCATACAACGTGTGGTCGAGATCAACACCTCCAGGAATACAGACAGCAGCTAACTTAAAGGTGGGCAAAAACCGCTGCTTGTGCAAAAGCTCTTCATCAGTGAACCGTCTCTAGCTGAGGACGGGTAGGAAAAAGAAAAATGGCACAGAGTATGATCAGTAATGCTGAGGCTGTGCAACCTTACATCAGTGTAAGAAGTCCCTTTGACCATCCTGACTGACCATAACAGTGTTCTGCACCCTGTGTTGGCAGTGCCCTTTGACCAGCCTTAGACTGACCATACAGTTTTCTTCACCATGTGTTGGCAGTGCCCGTTTGACCCACCTGACTGACCATAACAGTGGTTCTTCACCTGTCTCTAGCTTAAACCCACGAGTCAGACAGT
>CM054164.1:7930011-7967511 GCA_028751875.1 Rapana venosa
ATTCTAAAAGATATTCTATTAATGAAAGAAACTGTATTGTCATTAAGTCATAGTCCTATTATCAGCCTCTTATAGTGTAATGATGTTTACTAGTTATGTGAATTGTCTTGACATTAAGTCATAGTCCTATTATCAGCCTCTTATAGTGTAATTATTTTTTTTTACTAGTTATGTGAATTGTATTGGCATTGTCATAGTCTTATTATCAGCTTCTTATAGTGTAATGATGTTTACTAGTTATGTGCATTTTATTGTCATTAAGTCATAGTCCTATTATAAGCCTCTTATAGTGTAATTATTTTTTTTACTAGTTATGTGAATTGTATTGGCATTGTCATAGTCTTATTATCAGCTTCTTATAGTGTAATGATGTTTACTAGTTATGTGCATTTTATTGTCATTAAGTCATAGTCCTATTATCAGCCTCTTATAGTGTAATGATGTTTACTAGTTATGTGAATTGTATTGTCATTAAGTCATAGTCCTATTATCAGCTTCTTATAGTGTAATGATTTTTACTAGTTATGTGAGCTGCAAAGTTAGTGTTTAAGCTGTTATTGCTTCCTTTTCAACATTCGTGTTTTATAGCTTTAATATTTGTTTCTTATTGTTGCTTAATGTGGATAATTAGCTATGTGCACATCCCAACCCACCCATCCTCCCCCACCATCCATAAACACACATACACACTCACACAGACACTCACTCACCCACACCACTTTCCCCTCTGATATCACTAATTAGTGGAAGGACGTTAAACTGAAGAACAACAGCAGCAGCAGCAGCAGTAGCAACAGCAACAGAAACAGAAACAGCAGCATAGGCAACAGCAGCAGCAACAGTAACAGAAACAGAAACAGCAACAGCAGCAGCAACAGTAACAGAAACAGCAACAGCAGCAGCAACAGTAACAGAAACAGCAACAGCAGCAGCAACAGAAACAGAAACAGAAACAGAAACAGCAACAGCAGCAAGAACAGCAGTAGCAACAGCAGCAAGAACAGCAGTAGCAACAGCAGTAGCAACAGCAGCAGTAGCAGCAGCTGCAGCAGTAACAGCAGCAGCAACAACAGCATAGGCAACAGCAGCAGCAGTACCAGCAGCAGTAACAGCACAGCAGCAGTAACAGCACAGCAGCAGTAACAGCACAGCAGCAGCAATAGCAGCAGCAGAAACAGCAACAGAAACAGAAACAGCAGCAGAAACAGTAACAGCAACAGAAACAGCAACAGTAGCATAGGCAACAGCAGCAGCAGCAGCAGTAACAGCAACAGAAACAGCAGCATAGGCAACACAACAGCAGCAGTAACAGCAACAGAAACAGCAACAGCAGCAGCAGCAGCAGTAACAGCAACAGCAACAGCAACAGTAACAGCAGCAGCCTCAGAAACAGCAGCACCAGCACCAGCAAGGGCACCAACAGCAACAACGGCAACAACTACAAAAGCAACAGCAGCAAAAGCACCATCAGCAGTAGCACTGCCCTAGAGCCCAGCCAATACCCACGTCGGGAAAATCAAAGATGGTACGAGTGTAGTAGGGTCCAGCCTGTCCATAAAGACCACTGTCCACACACACCTTCTGCTGATGGGCGGAATACGTAATGTAGCTCAACGTCTGCAGCAGGCAGGTTAGCGATGATGAGGGGAGAGAGGGAGAGAGAGAGAGAGAGAGAGAGGGGAGAGAGAGAGAGAGAGAAGAGAGAGAGAGAGAGAGAGAGAGGGAGAGAAAGGAGGGAGGAGAGGGAGAGATATAGGGAGAGAGAGAGAGAGAGAGGAAAAGAGAGGGGAAAAGAAAAAGAAAGAAAAGAAAGAAAAGAAGAAAGGGGAAAAAAGGGGGGAGAGGAGAAGAGAAAGAAGAAGGGGGGAAAAGAGAGAAGGAAGAGAAGGGGGGGAGAGAGGGAAGAAGAAAGAGAAGAGAGAAAGAGGGGGGGAAAGAGAAGAGAAGGGAGAGAGGGGAGAGAAAAGAGAGTGAAAAGGGGGAAGAGGAGAAAAAAGGGAGAAGAGGGAAAAGGGGGGAAGAAAAGAGAAGAAGAGGGGAAGAGAGGGGGGAAGAAAGGGGAAAAGGGGAGAGGGGAGAGAGAGAGAGAGAGAGAAAGAGGGGGGGAGAAGAGAAGAGAAAGGGAGAGAGGGGAAAGAGGGAGGGGAAAGAGGAAAGAAAAGGGAAAGGGGAAAAGAAAGTAAAAGGAGAAGGGGGGAGAGCAAGGGGGGGGGGGAAAAAGGAAAAGAGGAAGGGGAGAGAGAAGGAGAGAAGGGGGAAGAGAAAGAAGGAGAAAAGAGGGAAGGGGGGGGAGGGGGAGAGAAAGGGAAAGAGGAAAAAGGGAGACGGAGAACGAAGAGGGGAGAGGGAAGGGAGGAAGAGAAAAGAGACAAGGAGGGAAAAGAAGAAGGAGGGCAGAGAAAAGAGGGAGATGGGAGGGAGGGGAAAAAGAGAGGACAGGAAGGAGAGAGAGGAGAGAAGAGAAAGAGGGAGGGGGGAGAGAGGGAAGAGGGGGAAAGAAGAGGAGAAGAGGAGAGGGGAAGGAGGACAGAGAGAGAGGGGAGGAGGAGGAGAAAAAGAGGAGAGAGAGGAAAGGGGGAAAAAAGAAAAGGGAGAGAAGAGGGGAGAGAGGAAGAAAAGAGAGAGGAAGGGAGGAAGAAGAGAGAGAAGAGGCAGAGAGGAGAGAGGGGAGGGGAGAGGAAAAAAAAAAAAAAAAAAAAAAAAAAAAAAAAAAAAAAAAAAAAAAAAAAAAAAAAAAAAAAAAAAAAAAAAAAAAAAAAAAAAAAGGGGGGGGGGGGGGGGGGGGGGGGGGGGGGGGGGGGGGGGGGGGGGGGGGGGGGGGGGGGGGGGGGGGGGGGGGGGGGGGGGGGGGGGGGGGGGGGGGGGGGGGGGGGGGGGGGGGGGGGGGGGGGGGGGGGGGGGGGGGGGGGGGGGGGGGGGGGGGGGGGGGGGGGGGGGGGGGGGGGGGGGGGAGGGGGGGGAAAAAAGGCGGGAGGGGGAGGGAGGAAAAAAAAAGGGGGGGGGGGGGGAGGGGGGGGCCGGAAGGAGAGGGGGAGTGAGGGGGTAGGGGGGGGGGGGAGGGCCGAGGAGGGCCCCCGGGCGCGGGGTAAAGGGGGGGGAGGAAGAGGGGGGGGGGGGGGGCGCCGAGGGGGGGGAAAGGGGAAAAGGGGGGAGGGGAGGGGCGCGGGGCGAGGGAAGGGGCGCGGGGAAGGGCGAGGGGGGGGGGGGGGAGGGGGGAAAGGGGGGAGGGAGGAGGAAGAAGAAGGGAGAGAGGGGGGAGAAGGGGGGGGTGGGGAAAGGGGAAGAGGCGGGGAAGGGGGGGGCCGGAGGGAGAGGGGCGGGGGGGAGAAGGTGGGAGTGGGGGGCGACCGGGGAAAGAGAGAGGGGGGGGGGGAAAGGGGGGGGGGGAGGGAGGGAGGAAGAGGGGGGAAAAGGAAAGGCGCGGGAGAGGAAGAGGGGGGGGGGGGCGCGAGGAAGGAGGGGGGGGTTTGGGGGGTGGGGTGGGGTTTGGAGGATGAACTGGAGGGTGGTAGGTGTGTTGGTTTGGTTTTGGGTGTTTAAATTGGGTGGGGAAAAGGGTGGTTTTTTGGGGGGTGATTTGTTCGGGGGAAATTTGGGAGGGGGGGGAAGTGGTGAGATGAAAAAATTTTTTGGGGGCGGGAACACCAATCCCCCCCACCCACCCCACACCCCCCACCCCAAAAGGGGGGAATTTTCCCCGGAGTTCACATCATGCCGACTCTCTCTCCCCCAAAAATCCCTTTGGATGAGACTATAAACCGAGGTCCCGTGTGCGAACGCACGCAGAACATTTTGCGCACGCGTTAAATCCTGTTCCGCTTTTCGTAAGAGTAGGCCATTGTGTACCGGTGTGAATGGATGACAGAATTGACAAAACCGCATACACACGGGGACTGGTTGTAAAAAACAAACACGACACAAGTGCTTATTCCATTATCCTCGATATAAAAGAAGAAGTAAATGAATGAATGAACAAAAAATAAAAAAAATTAAAAAAATAAAATGAATAAATAAAAAAAATTTGAATGAAAAAATAATAATATTAAATTTGACAAAATTAAAAACAAACAAATAAACAAACAAACAAAAAAAAACACAAAAAAAATTTTAAAATCCCCCTTTTCCCCCATCCAACCCATTATTTCCACAGCCCCTTGTTCTCCCCCTGTGTGGTACCCCTTTTCCCCAAGATTTGGGGGCCCGGGTCCGGGCAACAATGCTCTCTCTGACCCCACCACCCTTTGGGGATCGTAACGACCCATTGTGGGCCCTGCTGCCGGAAGGGGGAAAGGGGGGAATGAGGGACGGGACCGCCATGCTGGTCCTACCAACAGAGGTTTCCCCCACACAACTTGGAAAGGGAAGGGCCCCCTTTTCTTGTCCCCGTATCGGGAAAGTTGCTGTGTGTCCTTTAAACCACTTTATGAAGGGGACTTTTTGGATTCGGTTTTGGGGGTTTTTTTTTGTTTTGGGTTGTTTGGGGGGGGTTTTAAAAAAAAAAAAAAAAAGAAAAAAACAAAATTTTAAAGGAGGGAATAAAACAGAAAACAACAAAAAGAAAACAAAAAACAACAAAAACACAATAACAAAAAAAAACCTAACACTTATCTCACAAAAAACCCCGAAAAAAACAAACAAAAAAAAGGGACAAACCAAGGCCCAAACAGAATAGAAAAAAAATGGTAAACGGGCCCCCTGGCTTGGGGGGAACGGGGGGCCCTTTGGGGGTTGGGGTTTGAAATTTCTTGTTTGCCGCCCCGGGTTTCCCGATTCTCGTTAAAAATTTTTTTCCCTGGGTTAACATCATTTCGGGAACTCCCCTCCCCCCAAAAGCCCTTTTTGGGGGAAAGGACTTTTAAATCGAGGCCCCTTTGTGAAACGTCGCAAAACCCATCTTGCGCCCCACTTTAAAAACCCGCCCCGTTTTGGAAGAGTGGGCCCCATTGTTTTACGTGTGAACGGATTTACCCCCAATTTATAAAACTGCATCCACACGGGGACTTTTATGAAAAAAAGCACAGGAGGGTTATTCCCTTTCGTCGAAAGAAAATTTAAAAATAAAAAAAAAAAAAAAAAATTTGAATATGCATGGAAGAAAAGAGGGCTTTACGATAACGAAAACCTTTAAAAAAAAAAAAAAAGAAGTCTAAAATCTGGATTAAACCAGCCGATTTCCCCTGACAAAGGTGACGAGGTTTTTAAACCCCTGATACGGGCAAGGTGTTTTTTTGATATGGGAAATTCTGAAGGATTCTTTAAATGGGGTTTTAGGGCGAAAGGGTTTTAAAGAAAGGAAAAGGTTTCCCAAAACCCCTGTGTCGAGGGGGGAGGCATCAAGCCCCAACTTTGGGGCCCAGCAATTTGGGAGGGCCCCCATTCCTCTCCTCGCTGCTTTACCTTCCGATTTTTTAAGAGGGGGTCCATTTGCTGGGTGAACTGGGGGACTGTCTGAAGCCAAGGGCGCAAAAAGGTCCCCTGCAAGTGGGAACCCGCTCGACGTGCTTAAAACCCTTTGTGGGGGGAAGCGGTTGTGCCATGATATCCCCTCCCCCCCGAATGTTTACTTCCCGGGGAAAACCACTAATACAAACTCTTCAAATACGCCCCTAGATCGGTTTGGCGTTCCAGCGATAGTCCTTTGTCTCCAGGGCGGTGGAGGGGACGGAAACTACCCAGATGCAGGGAAGAGGATGGATGGGGTCCGCTCACAACACACTTTAGCGCAAAAACCCGACGTCCTTTTTTTTGAGGTGGGTGAATAATAGATATTGTCAATCACCCGACTCTTTATCCCCGAGGGGGAAAGAAATGACAATGACAAAAATTTTTTTTTTGAGGATAATGAATAAGCACAATGTCCTTTTTTTATCCATCCCCCCCTTGGGATAATTATGGTAATACAATAAAAAAAACCCCAAAACATACACGGGCCCAAAATAAAAGGGGAAAAATACCCCCACAAACAAAAATACAAAAAAACCCCAAAAAGAGGGAGAGGGGGAAACAAAAAAATAAAAAATAAAGCAGAACAAAACAAAAAAAAAAAAACAACCGAAGGAAGGGGAGGGGGAAAGGGAGGAGGAGAGGAGGAGAGGGAGGAGAGGAGAGAAGAGAGAGGGAGAGAAAAGGGAGGGGAGAGAGAGGAGGGGGAGGATCACATTTTCCCCAAAAACACACTACACAAATGCCGGCGCGCCACACACGCACGCACATACGCACGCACACTATGCATCAATGCCAAAATAAAATATGAATAACATATATAATCATAGAAAAGGACATCTACACATTGAAGTTAAGCTATACACAATTGATACACTCAAAACAAGATATTGGAATAAAACATTCACTAAATCTCAAATACAGTCAACTTACGCAATAAAATTGGACTATTAAATCTGAATAAAGATGAGATGAGACTATAAACCGAGGCCCCGTGTGCGAACGCATGCAGAACATCTTGGGCACACGTTAAATCCTGTTCCGTTTTCGAAAGAGTAGGCCATTGTGTGCCGGTGGGAACAGATGACAAAATTTACAAAACCGCATACACAGGAGGACTGGATGTATTAATTAAAAAAAAAGCACATGAGTGCTTATTCCATTATCCTCGATATATATTAAAAAAAATTGTCATCTGAGCGCTTTGATTTGTTGCTTTACAAGATTCAGCGCTATATAAATTCCATACATTATTATTATTATTATTATTATTAAACTGTTAACACGACAATTAAATCTATAAGCAAAACAGTAAAAGGATACACACACACATATCTATCTCTATATATATATCTATATATCAAGAGAGAGAGAGAGAGCGAGAGAGAGAGAGAGAGAGACGAGAGAGAGAGAGAGAGAGAGAGAGAGAGTAGAGAGAGAGAGAGAGAGAGAGAGAGAATTTGATTTTTTTTATATCGAGGATAATGGAATAAGCACTCATGTGCTTTTTTACATCCAGTCCCTGTGTGTATGCAGTTTTGTAAATTTTGTCATCTGTTCCCGCCGGCACACAATGGCCTACTCTTTCGAAAAGCGGAACAGGATTTAACTTGTGCGCAAGATGTTCTGCATGCGTTCGCACACGGGGCCTCGGTTTATAGTCTCATCCAAAGGACATCCGAGAGCGAGCGAGCGAGCGAGCGAGCGAGCGAGAGAGGAGAGAGAGAGAGAGAGAGAGAGAGAGAGAGAGGAGAGAGAGAGAGAGAGAGAGAGAGAAGAGAGAGAGAGAGAGAGAGAGAGAGAGAGAGCGAGCGAGCGAGCGAGCGAGAGAGAGAGAACTCTGAACTCTGAAATGATTTAATGTAAATTGGCCTTGGACCACAATACATTTGTTGGCTCAGGGTGGAACAGTGTTCATTCATTCATACACTGGCAAAGCAATGCACAAACAAATAATGATTTATGACTGATTAAAGAAGAAGAAGAAGAAGAAAGAAGAAGAGAGAAGAGAGAGAGAGAGAGAGAGAGAGAGAGAGGAGAGAGAGAGAGAGAGAGAGGAGAGAGAGAGAGAGAGAGAGAGAAGAGAGCGAGCGAGCGAGAGAGAGAGAGAGAGTACGAGAGAGATGAGATGAGTAGAGAGAGATGAGAGAAGATAGAAACATGATATGATATTGCATACAATTTTCAACTCATCAACACTCATTAGCACTCGCTGTGATTTACCATTGTACATGTTAAATCATCCTAGAGTTATGACAGATACATAAAGAAGTAGGATAATGGAAATTATTTCTAGAAATCAGTTGCAATAACACAATAGCGAGATACAAGTAAAACATTCGCACTCATAAAGAGACTGAGAGAGAGAGAGGATAGTTTGGTATAAAGTAAGGGAGGGTATATTTACGTTGTCTCCAACAGATCAAGTGTGGTTTGTTATTTTTGATGCATCAAGTGGATGAAAAAAATGACTTTTGAAGATTGTTAATGATAGGTGTTGTCTAAATGAATCAAGAAGGGAGTTCCACAGCACAGGGCGAGTAAAGTAAACTAGATTTGAAGAAATCTATTCTTGGGATTGGGACGATTGAGCTTTCATGGTTTTTTTTGCTCTTTATGTAATGAAATGGTGTATGGGGTGCATTTTTTTTCTGTTAAGAATGATTTGGATTTGTGATTAGAATGTCGACTTGAATGGTTTATTTATTCATATGGGCATTCACATTAATATGTATGTATGTGTGTGTGTGCGTGTGTGCGTGCGCGCGCGTGTCTGAGAGTGGATTTTTATTATCTTGAACTATGTTTGTTTGCTCTTTATGGCATTGGCATGAGGTATGGTTGCACTTGCGTTTTGTTCTGTTAAAGTAGAACAAACTGGATTTGTGAGTAGTGTCATTTTGGATTATATATATTAATTGGAATGGGTATTGATTTGATTCATGAGCATGTGTGAGTTGTTTGTGCCTGTGTGTGTGTGTGTGTGTGTGTGTGTGTGTGTGCGTCAGTACGCGTGTGCGCGTGATGCGTGCGTGCGTGTGTATGTGTATGTGTGTGTGTGTGTGTGTGTGTGTGGTGTGTGTTTGTAAACTGATGACTGTGGAGAGAGACCTGTTACATCATTTACTTTCATTGCAGTAACTGATGTAAAGATGAGTCGTTTCCCTTTTCGTCTCAGACTTTAAAAAAAAAGATGGGCTGATTGCTTCGTTTGGTCGTTGAAATGCATAGGTATGGGAATGTGGATGGTGGTAGTGTGAATGTATCTTTATGGGTGAGGGAATTTTTTATGTGTCTAGACATGAAATTAGTCAATTTGTATTGACTGGCTGGTTTGGTATATAAATGAATGTTAATGTGAGTAGTTGATTGCAAGTATAACTAAGTGATTAAGTTTATTGTCAGCTTCATTGTGTATATGCTATGCATTTCTTCATGTTTGTTTGCCTTTTGTTTTTTGTCTTTATTATTTTTTTTCTTGAGAACCTGGTGTAAAGAAGCCCCTGGCTTATCCAATTCTCCTCATTAAAACATTCGAGTTCGAGTTCGAGTTCGAGTTAGAGTTCTATCTATCTATCTATCTATCTATCTATCTATCTATCTATCTATCTATCTATCTATCTATCTATCTATCTATCTATCTATCTATCTATCTATCTATCTATTTATCTATCTATCTATCTATCGAGGTAGAGAGAGAGAGAGAGAGAGAGAGAGAGAGAGAGAGAGAGATGAGAGAGAGAGAGAGAGAGAGAGAGAGAGAGAGATGGGGGGGGGTGTGGTGACAGAGAGAAGACATAAAAGGCAGAGGTTATATGTGTGTGTCTTCAATTTTACGTCTGTTCACTTAAAGTTATATGTGTGTGTGTGTGTGTGTGTGTGTGTGTGTGTGTGTGTGTGTGTGTGTGTGTGTGTGTGTGTGTGTGTGTGTGTGTGTGTGTGTGTGTGTGTACCACTTTCACGCACGGGCACTGTCACACACAACCACAACACAACAACAACAACAACAACAACAACAACAACAACAACAACAACAACAACAACAACAGCTGCTCGCATAGGTCCGGCCAGGCACAGAGCCTCACAGTAGCTATTTTCTGTGCGCCTTGGGTGTGGTACATGTGATGGGCAACAGAGACAGCAGTAGCTACAGTTTCCACAAACAACCCCCCCACCCCCGTCCACCTTCTGTCCCCCCTCCCCCCCCCCCTGTCTCCCCCTCTCCCCTGCGTCCCCTCCCACCCCCACCCCTCCTGCTACTATCAACCTCCAACATCCAGCAGTCCCTCACTCAACGTGTTGATGTACTATGGTGAAAACTTCTCTTTCTCTCTTCTCTGTCCTTCTCTTCTCTTCTCTCTTCTTCTTTTCTCTTCTCGTCTCTTCTCTTCTCTCTTCCTTCTTTCTCTCTCTCTTCTCTCTCTCCTCTCTCCTCTTCTCTTCTTTCTTCATCTGCTCTTCTCTTCTCTTTTCTCTTCTTTTCTCTCTTCTTCTCTTCTCTTTCCTTCAACTGCTCTCTCTTCTCTTTCTCTTCTTTTCTCTCTCTTCTCTTCTCTTTCCTTCATCTGCTCTTCTCTTCTCTCTTCTTCCTCTCCTTTCTCTTCTCTTTCTTCACTGCTCTTTCTTCTCTCTTCTCTCCTCTCCTCTTCTCTTCTCTTCCTTCATCTCTCTTCTCTTCTCTTCTTCTCTTCTTTTCTCTTCTCTCTCTTTCTCTCTTCTTTTTCTGTTCCTCGTCTTCTCTCTTTTCTCTCTTCTCTTTCTGTTCTCTCTTTCCTTCTTTTCTCTTTTCTTTTCCTCCCTTCTTTTCCTTTTTCCTTTTCTCTTCTCCTTTTCTCTTCTTCTTTTCCTTTTCTTAGGGAAAACTAAAGGGAAAGGGACCAGGGCAATTGAAAAAACCCTGCATAAACTGTTTCCTACTCTCTTTAGACAGAAATTATGTTACGCCATTATTGAAAAAAGTTATTTAGTTGTTTGGAATTTTGTGTATAGTGTGAAATTTTTACTTGAAACCCTTTTTTGGGAAGTGTGTGCCCTTTTTCTTCTATTTTTTCGTTTTTCTGGGAAATTTTTGAGGCTTTTTTGTTTGTTTGTTTGTGGTTGTGGTGTGTTGTGTGTTTTTTTTTGTGTGTTTTTTGTGTGTGTTTGGTTTGTGTGTGGGGTGTGTGTGGGGTGTGTGTTGTGTGTTAAAGCATTTTTCTAAAAAGCCTTTGGTTTGGATGAATTGTTGGGTTTTATTCTTATATTTTTTAGAAAAGGGGGTGGGAGAGGCATGGTGCAAAAACTTTTGTATTTATTTTTTCCCCACAAAAGTTTAATCGTTTGAATTCTCGTTATCTGTCTGTCGGTCCCTGTCTATAATCCGTCTCTATCCTGTTCTCCTTCGTTGTCGTTGCCCTTCTCCCCCCCTCCCCCCTTCCCTCTTTTCTCATTGTCCTTTGATTTTCTTTTAATAATTTTGTAGTTTTTCATTATGAGCCTTTAAATCTTCTTGAATGTACAAAACTGCTGATCTTACTGTTTGCATATTTTGTTTATTAAAGGGGTTTTTTTGGCATTGCTGGGTTTGTCTTTTTGTTGTCTGGTTTGCAGTTTTTTCTGTTTTTGTTTAGTGTGTGTGTGTGTGTGGGTGTGTGTGTTGTGTGTGTGGTGTGGGTGACATCATCAATCCCTTTGTCCCTTATTGGCACGTAGGGCAGCAACAAATTTTCCCACTCCGTCTGCCGGGGGCCCAGCTTCTAAGGGGTCCCCGGGTATTTTGGAAGGTTTCAGCCTGCTTAAACACCGACGCCAAGTGTTTTGGTCGCCCTCTTTTGCTTTTTCCCCGGGTTTCCCGGGAGGTGTTGGGGGCGATGTTTCCCTTTTTCCCGACGGCAATATCCCCCCTACCACCCATCGCCTAGCAAGATGTTGCCATGCTTTCTTGGGTGCAAGGGCAAAAAGTTCTGGTTGGGATGTTCAGGCCAAAAGATGCGCAAGATTTTTCTAGATTTTTCGTGGGGGAATGTGGTATTTGCGAGTCACTCTCATATCTCCCCGCACTCCCAGCCGTACAAAAAAGGGGGAAAGTACACAGCTTGGATATCTTAGTTTGGTTCTGGTGCGTATGGGGCATTTCCAACCCTTTTTCGATTTCTAAGCTTTCTTCTTTTTAATCCCGGGTTTTTGATGTCGCTGCCTGCTCCCCGTAGCCTACATGCCCCGAGGTACTAACTTTCAGTTTTTGGGAAATTTCTCCATTTTACTTGACCGGTAGGGGTTTGAACGTTCGTGTCACACTCTGTTTTTTGATGATTTTTTAGGCCCCACTTGCTGTCCCAAAAACTAGACGGGGGTCTTCTCTGAAAGTGATGGTGGGTATGTGAGAGCTGCCCAGATGGCGGAAAACAGTCTTAAGCGTTTAGAAGGGGGTCCTTGATGCCCGTACTGGGCCTGTTGTTTGCTCCCCCAACAATTGTCAGGGGAAGAGTAGTGCTGACATGGGGAGCCCTTTTCTGACCCGGTTGTACCTGAAACTGGGTTTTTTCTGTTTCCTACTCTCACGGAAGTTGTTGTAGAAGCTCTTAATGACTGGGTAATTCCGGGAATCCCCTATGTCGGGTATGCGCCATCACTTCTCGATGAATGCTGTCAAAGGCTTTTTCAAAATCTACGAAATTGTATACGCGCTTGCCTTTCCCTGCACTTTCAATGAGTTGCACAGGGGGAAGATCTGGCATGCATCTTTCCGGTCGAAAACCCTTCCCGTTCCTTTCTGAGTTGTTGGCCCTGCCTTTGAGATTCGTCCGATGATGATCTTTGCCCAAAACTTGCGGGAACAAAGCAGAGTATTCCTCTCCAGTTGTTCATTTTTTCAGGGGTCCTTTTTTTGGGTCTTCACGATGACCCTTCGTCCCAAACTGCGGTAGGTTTCCCCCCATATAGCGAAGAGGGGCGTAGAAATTTAAAGCAAATTTGGTTTGCCTTGAAAAGTTCTCTTGAGGGGTTTTCCTGGCCAGGGCTTTTCCATTCTTGAGAAGCTGATTTTGCATAATCTCTTCCTTTTGGGGGTGAGCTGTTCATTAACGACAGGGTCTTGTCATCTGCCCCATTGGGGGGTCTTTTAAAACTTCGCGAAATTTCTCCCCCTCTTGCATCTTTTCGCTTTTGTGGAATTTTGACCTTTTTTATCTAGGTTGGGGTTTTTGGTGTTCCCGGGACTTCCATGAAAGTTTTGAAAACTTTTACACCCCCCTTGTTCCCTTTGCGGCGGCCCCTTCTTGTCTTGCAAAAATCACCCTGTGTACGCTTTGTCGTTCTTTTCATTTTCTTTAAGTTTGGTTTGCTTTCCTGTACGTTTTTGTACCTCTCCTTTTTCCGCCTGACTTTGTCTTAAATTTTTTCTCTTTTTTCCCCTGTTTTCAAAGCTTTTCCAGGGGTTTCTGTAATCCACCTTTTTCTCTTCCTGTCTCTGTCCTAAGCACGTTTCGCTGGGGTTGGGGTAGGGCCCACTTTTTCCCCTGGGTTTTTATTTTTTTGTGTCGAGGGGTTAGTTTTCAGTATCCCCCATGCTGGAACTTGTTTTTTTTAGCGGAAGGGTGAAAGCACTCTTTTTCTTTGGTGTTGCGCCCTTTTCCACCAAAAAAGTTGTTTCCCGTTTCCCAGATCCATTTTTCTCACTTACTTTTTGGGTTCGTGACAAGGGGGGATCATGCCAAAATCGGGTCCCTCCCTTCTTTGGTTTTGTGTGGGTTGGGGGGGGGGGGGTTTTTAGTTTTTTTTTGACTTTTCTTTCCCTTTTTTTTTTTTTTTTTCCCTGTTTTTTTCCCTTTTTTGGAAGCAAGGGGGTAAAAAAGCCCTGTGCTTTCCATTTTCTCCAAAAAAATTCGAGTTTTTCTTTTTCTTCTCTCTTTTCCACTCTTTTTTCTCTTTTCCCCCTTTTTTCTCTATTTCACTTCTTTCTCTTTTTTCTCTCTTTTCCCCTTTCCTTTTCCTTTTTTTTCCCTTTCTCCCTCTCTTTTTCTTCTTCTCTTTTTTTTTCCCCCTTTTCTTTTCCTTTTTTCCCACCCCTTTCTTTCTTTTCTTTTCCCCTCTCTCTTTTTCTCTTCTCTTCTCTTTTTTCTTTTCCTTCTTTTTCTCTATTTTTCTCTCTTTTCTTTTTTCTCTTCTCTTCTCGTTCTTTTCCTTTTCTTTTCTCTTCTCTTTCTCTTTTCTCTCTTCTTTTCCCTCTCTTCTCTTCTTTTCTTTTCTCTTCTTTTTCTCTTCTCTCTTTCTCTCTTGCTTTCTTTCTTTTCTCTTTTGCTTTCTCTTCTCCCCCTTTCCTTCTCTTTCCTTCTTTCTTTTCCCTTTTCCTCTTTTCTTCCTTCTCTCCTCTTCTTTTCTCTTTCCTTCTCTCCTCTTCTCTTCTCTCTTCTAAACCAGTTCAGAGTCCAGAGTTCACAGTTCAGAGTTCTCTCTCCCTCTCTCCAGCTAGCTATTCAATTTTATAAACGGAAAAAAAGGTCTAGAAAGATAAATTGTCGGATCAAGAAGGAACTTTTGTTATACATTAAAGGAATAAAACATCACTGAAGTAATGTTAGTATGTTCATTTTATCAAAAGGTCATTTGAGGTTTGGAAAAGGATGTATTATGTGCTTGGTTTATCTCTACTAGAAAATCATTTTGATGTTAATATAGTATGCTTAAGTCTGAAAGACAGTTGCAGATAGAATTTAGAGCTTTAAGATGTGCAGTATTGAAGAAAAGAATTAATAAATTGACTGTAACTATGTCCCAGATTGTAGGTAAAATTCTCATTGTTTTAGTATTACATGCACGTCACCATGTTTGGATTACAGTTGCTCCGGTTAGTACATAGAGTGGACATATGGAAAATATATGATAAATATGTGTATAAGTCTGAATGTATGTATTCTAATTTGATAAAATTGCTGGATTTGATCATCGTTGTTTTGTGTATATCAGACACAGGTAAAAGTGTAATGCTTATATTTTGTTATCTGCTGATTTGTATAAAGTTTATAGATAGATGACACAACTGAAATGAACATAATCAAGCAACAAAGATTTTCCTTTTCAGGTTATTTGAACCTTTTACTGTCAAAGATATCTGGTGATTTATGTTGATCTACATATTGTAAATGACATGTTTACAGATTAAGTTTTGGAACACCTGGCCACTGTTTGGCTTTGAAACTAGTTTATTGTACCCCCTTCAGTAAGGGGCCATGGCCTATACTGAATAAACCAGTTCGAGTTCGAGTTCGAGTTCTCTTCTCTCCTCTTCTCTTCTCTTTCCTTCTCTGTTCTCCTCTTCTCTTCTCTTTCCTCCTCTTCTCTTCTCTTGAACTCTCCTCTCTCTTTCCTCTTCTCTCTCTTCTCTTCTCTTCTCTTCCTCTTCTCTCTCCTTCTCTCTCCCTCTTCTCTCTCTCTATCTGTTCTCCTCTCTCCTCTTCCTCTCTTCTCTTCTCTGCTCCTTCTCTTCTCCTCTCTTCTCTTCTCTCTTCTGTTCTCCTCTCTTCTCTTCTCTTCTCTTCTCTTCTCATCCCCTTCTCTCCCTCTCTTCTCTCCCCTCTCTTCTCTCTCTCTCCCTCTTCTTCTCCTCTCTCTTCTACCCCTTTCTCTCTTCTCTTCTTCTCCTTCTCTCTCCTCACTCTTCTTCTCTCTCTTCTCCTCCTCTCTTCCCTTCTCCTTCTTCTCTTCTCTCCCCTTCTCTTCTCCTCTGCTTCTCTTTCCTCTTTCTCTTCTCCTCTCTTCTCTTCTCTCCCCTCTCTCTCCTCTTCTCTTCTCCTCCTTCTCTCTCTCCCCTTCTCTTCTCCTCTCTTCTCTTCTCTCCTCTTCTCTTTTCTCTTCTCCCTTCTCTCACCTCTCTTCTCCTCTTCTCTTCTGCTCTTCTCTCTCTCCTCTCTTTCCCTTCTCTCTCTTCTCTTCTCCCTCTCTTCCTCCTCTCTCTTTCTCCTCTCTTCTCTTCTCCTCTCTCTCTTCTTCTTCTCCTTCTCTCTCTTCTCTTCTCTCTCCTTCTCTTCTCCTCTCTCTTCTCTTCCACTTCTTCTCCCTCTCTCTTCTCTTCTCTTCTCTCCTCTCCCTCTTCTCCCCTCTCTCTTCTCCTCTCTTTCTTCTCTTCTCCTCTCTTCTTTCTCCTCTTTCTTCTCGTGGCCATGACGATTTGAAAGCTTAAGATTGAACCCCGAATCGAACCTCCAGTGAGAGGCCCATTCAAGGGTATTTTTCCCCCCTGGAGTTAATGTCAGTACTGACTCCGCTCTCTGGAAAGTCTTTCGGCGTGGGACTTAAAAACTGAGGTCCCGAGTGCAACGTACCCAGAACAGCTTGCGTTTACGTTAAACCCGTTCTGCTTTTCGGAAGAGTTGGATCTTCGTGGTGTAAAATCGAATGACAAGACAAACAAAGGAACGAACAAAACGGCAAGCAGAGGGGTGCCATGTTTAGACATCATCCCCGAAATCGAGGTGCGGCTGCCTTTCATGGCGGGCGAAAACGTTCGCGTTGCAAAAGGGCATTCAGCGAATGTAAAAGAATCGTGATCTGCCCTGATGGCGACAGCACACACGACACGCGACACGACACTGCATTCCACTCCACTCCACTCCTCTCCAATAACTCCACTCCACTCCACTCCACTCCACTCCACTACACCACACCACACCACACCACACTACATTATACTACACTACACTATGCTACACTACACTACGCTACACTACACTATGCTACACTACACTACACTACACTAAATGACACACCACACCACACCACACTACATTATACTACACTACACTACACTACACTACACTGCTACACTACACTACACTACCACTACACTACCCTACACTACACTACACTACAAACTACACTACACTACACTACACATACACTACACGACACAACACACACACTACACCACACCCACACTACACTACACTATGCTACACTACACTACACTACCACCTATACTACACACACACCACACTACACACACACACTACACTACACACACTATTCTACACCACACTACACTATACTATGCTACACTACACTACACTACACTATACTACACGACACACCACACTACACCACACACACTACACTACACTACACTATTCTACACCATACTACACTATACTATGCTACACTACACTACACTATACTACACTACAAATACACTACCACTACACTACACTACACTACACTACACTACACTACACACACTCACTACACTACACTATGCTACACCACACTACACTACACTATGCTACACTACACTACACTACATTACACTACATTACACTACACTACACTGCGCACCACACTACACTACACTACATGACACAACACGACACACCACACCACACCACACTACACTACACACACACACACACCACACTCCACTCCACTCCACTCTCCCCCAAAGTCCTTCGGATGAGACTATAAACCGAGGCCCCGTGTGCGAACGCACGCAGAACACCTTGTGCACACGTTAAATCCTGTTCCGCTTTTCGTAAGAGTAATCCATTGTGTGCTGGTGGGAACAGATGACAAGGGACTGGATGTAAAAAAGCATATGACTGCTTATTCCATTATCCTTGATATAAAAGAATAAAATAAAATAAATAAATGCATAAATACACTACATTACACCACACCACAGCACAGCAGAGCATAGCACACTCCACTCTACTCCCCTCTCCTCCCCTCCACCCACACTCCCCACTACACTACACTACAGGACACACCACACTACACCACACTACAGTACACTATGCTATACGACACCACACCACACCACACCACACCACACCATACCACACTCCACTCCACTCCACTCCACTCCACCACACTACACAACAAGACACTCCCCTCCCCTCCCCTCCCCTCCCCAGGACACTCTACACTTTAGTTGACATACAGACAAAACATTGACGAGCATGTTCCACTTACTTGCTGGGTGGGACACAACCAAGTCCACTACTGATAAAGCAACCTGGCCACCTTTCACCATAAGACCCGAACCCCTCAACGGTACAACGAGGGTGTCAAAAGTCACTAACAGCACTTTTTGCTGTGAGAAGTACGTACTGAGTTACCTTTGCTTTGTTTTACTTCTTCAGTGCCTTTGTTTTGATTCATCTATGATCAAGTATGCCAACAGTCATGAGAAAGTATGCAAGCATCAGTCGCTTTGGTTAGAGCCTGGGTTACGGAAGAGAAGGTCGCGGGTTCGAACTCCATAAGAGTCCATAGAGATTTTTTGAACTTCGGCTGGCTCCTACCCAGAATGAGTGTGCTGTGGGCTTATTTGGAAGACTGGGACTTCACAGTTGAGATTCATCCACTTTACTTATGCAAATTTGAGAGTGTTGCTCAAATTATTTCACCAACACTGCAGGTGTCTGTATCTCTTGGGCCCGGTTGAAGCTAGGATATAATTGTTATGACAGGAAACGTAGAGTACAGCCCTTTTAAATAGTTTCAAAGCACATTCACTTCCACAGCAGCATCATGATATCATTTTCGTTATTATTGGTCATCATGCAATAACTGAAAATTGTCTCTGATTCGTGGCCCCAGTTGCTGTGGTCTCATGGTGACCTCAGATTGGGTTTTACCATTACATGTCTGTGCCTGTGGTGAGTTTGTGTCAAAGGCTTTGGAGTTGGAGGTTGACAGGAGAAGGTCGTTGGAGGGACGTTGCGGTGGTTGCCACCTCAGGTAGGTGTCTTACTCAGTCTGGCTGCGCGACTGGCCTAATACTCTTGTCGTTAGTAGGGGGCTTAGTAGGTGGTGTCCTGCTTATGAACTCAGAACAGGCGCCACTCAACACCACCAACGTGACCCAGCAGCAGTGCAGGACCCCTCTGGCTGGTGGCCCCACTTGCTGATGGGCTCCCTGTGGACTTAAGCTCCCGGGACGCGACATAACGAATCTGGGTATGGCTGAGGTGAAGGGATTGGAATGAGCGGAGTGGGAACAGCAGGACAGGAACGTCACAGTAACGGAAGCAGCAACACAGGAAATACAAAGGCATGCAAGCTGTTTTCAGGATGGAATACAGTCAGCGTTACTGTGCACTGACCAATGTCCTGTTTGCATGGATCGACATTTTTGTTTTGAATGTTCTGGATACGAGGACCTTGTGGGGGAGTGGAGTCAATACAGATGTTAACTCCAGGAGGGAAAAATCCAGGAGGTGGGGATGTGCAATTCATACTGACAGTACAGGCCCCTAGCGGCTCCACGGGGATTACATCCCTACCATCACCCTCAGCCTCTTCCTCTGATAGTCATAGTCAATCACTACTGTCTCCTTCAACCTCTTTGCCTCCCTCAAACCTTCTCCACATGTGTCTTCTTAACGCCCAATCTGTCAGTCCTGATGGCAATGCCGACTTCATTTCTGACTTCATTTCTGAAGGCAACATAGATCTAACCTTTCTTACAGAAACTTGGCTAAAACCACTGGGTCAGGAACCAAAGATAAAACAACTGACGCCACCTGGCTACAAAGCCCTTTCTTTCCCCCCGACTCTCTCTCTCTCGTGGAGGTGGCATTGCCATCATCTACAAAGACACTCTTCATCCATCTCTGTCTATTGTCACTCCCTTCCCTTTTCACCCGAATCTTTCGAAGTCTGTGAACTCAACCTCACCTCACCCGGCCACTCTGTTACTTTCTGTTGCCTTTACCGTCCACCTCCCAACCGTACAAACAATTTGAGGTCTTCAGTTTTCCACCAAGAGTTTCAGTTACTCCTTGACTATTTCAGCCTCTCTCCCAAGAAACTTATCATTCTTGGTGACTTTAACTTACACTTCGACAACCATTCTTCTCCTGATGTTAAGCGTCTTTCTCTTTCTTTGTCTAACCACTCTCTCTCCCAGCTGGTAAATGAACCAACACACAGATCTGGTCATATTTTAGACTCGCTTATTACTGATGTTTCACAAGGTCTAGTCACATCTCAGTCTGTATCTGTCATTGACGAACTGCTCTCTGATCATTCTATTATTCTTTTCTCCCTAAACATTGCAAAGCCTATCAGAAATAAGAAGTGCATTACCGTTGCAATCTCAAGGCCATAGATATTCAAACTTTTCTTTCCCAAGCTGCTGAACGCCTATCACATATCCCTGACCATACTGACCCTTCTAAACACTACAATGCGGTTCTCAGCCAACTCCTTGATGAGCATGCACCTCCCACTGGCCATCTCCTGCCTTTCTTTTTCTTTCTTTTTTCTTTTATTCTTTTATATCGAAGATAATGGAATAAGCACTCATGTGCTTTTTTACATCCAGTCCCCGTGTGTATGCGGTTTCGTAAATTTTGTCATATGTCCCACCGGCACACAATGGCCTACTCTTTCGAAAAGTGGAACAGGATTTAACGTGTACACAAGATGGTCTGCATGCGTTCGCACACGGGCCTCGGTTTATAGTCTCATCCAAAGGATGAGACAGGCCCTGTGCACCATGGTACACCCATGACATCCTGGTCGCAAAACGCAAACGCCAACAACTAGAGCAGCAATGGCGAAAAACAAAAACTTAAATAAACAAACAGCTTCTCCCTAAACAAATCAACAAAGTAAAAAACCTTAATACATTCAGCAAAAACAAAGTATTACTCTTCCCAAGTTCTTGATGCCACGTCAATGAAATCTCTCTTTTCCCTCACATCCACTCTTCTTGGATCTGGGAAGGCTAGCCCTCTGCCTTCTATCCACAGCCACTCAGAACTTCCTTCTATTTTTCTGCATTCTTTTCTGACAAAATCCGCAACATTCGCACTAGCTTGGATCAGACTCCTTTCCAGCCTGCAATTTCTGATCCTCAATTTTCTGGCACTCCTCTCCTCTTCTTTCATCCAGCAAGCAAGAAAGAAATCATGACAAGTCTGAAAGGAATGACTATAAAATCATGCAATCTCGACCCAATACCTGCTTCTTTTTTCGCACAGTGCCTGCCACAGCTTATACCCACTATCACGAAAATAGTTTAACTCATCTCTTGTTTCTGGAAATGTTCCTTTAGCTCTCAAAACTGCTATAGTCACACCTCTACTCAAAAAGCATGACCTTGACCCTAACATTCTAAGAATTACAGACCTGTTTCCAACCTACCTTTTATCTCTAAAGTCCTTGAAAAAGTAGTTCTTAAATAGCTCAACAACCACCTTCTCTCCAACAGTCTTCTTCCTGCGTTTCAGTCTGCCTATCGTGTCAACCACAGCACTGAAACCACCCTAGTCCACACCTTAAATACGCTTCTACTTGCTTCTGACTCAGGAAAAATCTCCCTTTTTCACTCTACTTGACTTATCTGCAGCCTTCGACACTATTGACCACTCTAATCTTCTCTCCCGACTTCAAGAAACGTTTGGTGTTACTGGTACAGCCCTTACCTGGTTTAGTTCATACCTTACCAACTGATTCCATACAGTCACAGTAAACAAGATTCAGTCAGCACCTGCCAGACTGGAATGTGGAGTCCCACAGGGATCAGTTCTGGGCCTGATCTTTTCACTCTCTACACCACTCCACTATCACATATAATTAACTGTCATCAGGTCAACCATCACTTTTATGCAGATGACTCTCATATTCTTAGCAGTGACACTACTGCTATCCAAAACTGGATGATAGAGAATAAGTTACAACTAAACACTGATAAAACTGAAGCTATGCTTATAGGGACCAAACACACTCTCTTCCATTACAACGGCTTCAATAGAATGCGGCAATTCATCGGTCCCTCTATCCACTGCTGTGAGGTATCTAGGTGTTGTTATCGACAACCCCCACTCCAATGCAAAAAAAAAATAAACTCGGGGCCCTCCCCACATGCACTAAAAAATTACGGGGTTTAGTGAAATTTCAAAAGTACCTGTCCACAAAATGCAACATCCAAACTCAAAGAAAACCTCATTCTTTCATGCTGGACTTTTGCAGTTCTCTTGTGGCTCAACCCCACTCCCTTTCAACGTATTCAAAAACTCTCACTCAATAGTCCCCCCAGAAAAAAAAAACGAAAACATTACCCCTCTCTTGCGACCCTCCCCAAAAAGGCGCCGGGCCCACAAAGAATAAACAAAAAAATCAGTACTCTCTTTTTACAAATGTCCCCCAAAAAACCCCAAAACCCTCCCCTTTCCCCCTCTTTTGAATGTCTTCACTTGTAAAACCCTTTCCCTCGTTCCCTTCGCCCTGCGGGCAATCCCTTTGTGCTTACAAATACCTAGTTAAAGCCATTCCACATTAGGAAATTGCTTTTTTTTCCTTTTCGGGCCCATCTTTTTTGGAAATTTGGCCTCCCTATCTCTCTTTGCCAAAGGCCCTTTTTTAAAACCCTTTTTTAAACCCGGGCCTAAAGCCCTATTTGTTTCAAACTTAAGTTTTTTTCCTCTCCTTTTTCTTTTCCAAGCTGCCCCTTGCTTTTCAACAGCCAAAATCCCATCCCCCCCTTCCCGAAGTTAAAACCTTTGTTTGGTGTTGTGTGTGTGTGAACATTTGGATTTTTTTTAGAACTTTTACTTAAAAAGGGTATGCATGACTGTGTAAGAATGAGTTGAGTGCAAACTTTGTTTTTGCCTGTGCAAGAAAAAGCACATAAAAATTTTCCAATGTATTTTTATTACCCCCAGGCTTTTTCCCCCCCCCTTTCCAGCTAAACAAATAGCACAGCTGACCTCCCCACCCCCAATGACAGGACCAGGCCCTTTGACTTGACCTACTTAAACCTGACTTTTCCCTTTCACGTCCCTTGAAAGTGGGGCCCAGGTTTTTTGGGAAAAGAAAAGCAAGCTACTGAAAAAGGAAAAATTTAGGAGCAAAGAGAGAGATAGAAAAGAGAAGAGGGGAGAAGGGGGAGAAGAGCGAGAGAGAGGGAGAGAGAGAGAGAGAGCGAGAAAAGGGGGAAAGAGAGAGGGAGAGCGAGAGCGAGAGAGAGAGAGAGAGGGATAGAGAAAAGGGGATAGAGGGGGGAAGAG
Organism: Rapana venosa; assembly: GCA_028751875.1. Taxonomy (NCBI): domain Eukaryota; kingdom Metazoa; phylum Mollusca; class Gastropoda; order Neogastropoda; family Muricidae; genus Rapana; species Rapana venosa. The sequence goes on from CM054164.1 coordinate 7,952,439, forward strand.
AGGAAGGGAAAGAGGAAAAGGAGAGGGAGGGGGGAGAGGGATAAGAGAGAGGGGAGAACAGAGAGAGGGAGAGAGAGGGGAAGGCAGAGGAGAAAAGAAAAAAGAGAGAGGAAAAAAGAGAGAGAGTTAAAAGGAGAGAGGGAGGGAGGGGAGAGGGAGAGAGAGCGAGAAAGAGAGAAAAGCGAAGAGGGGGGAGAGAAAAGGGGGAGAGAGAGAGAGAGAAAGCGAGAGAGAGAGTAAGAGGGGAGGGGCGAGAGAAAAGGAGTAAAGAGGGGGAGAGAAGAGAGAGGGGAAGAGAGAAGCGAGAAAAAGCGAGAGAGAGAGAGAAGAGAGCGAAAAGAAAGGGAGAGAGAGAAGAAGGCAAGGGAAGAGAGAAAAGAGAGGAAAAGGAGGGGAAAAGAGGATTTGAGGAGGAGAGAAAAGGGATAGAAAAGGGGAGAGAGAGAGAGGGGAGAAGAAGGGGAGAAAAGAGGGGGGGAAAATAACACCAATAAGCGTTTTTAGAGAGGGAGAAAAGGGGAGAGAGAGAAAAGAGAGAAGAGAGAGAGGGGGAGAGAGAGGGAGGGGAGAAGAAAAGAGAGAGGAAAAAGAGGGGGGGAAGAGAGAGGGGAGAGAGAGAGAAGAGAGAGAGAGAGGGAGGGAAGAGAGAAAAAGAAAAATTCTTTTTTTTTTCCGGGATAATGAATAAGACCCTCATGTGCTTTTTTACATCCAGTCCCCGGCCCATAGGGATACATTTAATAAAAACCCCCAACACTTTTTCAGAAGAGAGAGAGAGAGAAGAAAAAGGAGGGGGAGAAGGGGAAAAGAGAAAAAAGAGAAAGGAGAAAAAGACCCCCAAAAAAAGAAGAAGGAGAGAAAAAAAGGATGAGGCAAAGGGTTTGATGAAACATGCTCTTGACCCAGGGAAAAAAAAAAAAGGTTTTTTTAAAAATGTTAAAAAATAAAGAAGAAACGGGAAAAATTGGTAAGTCCCCCCAAATATTAAAAAAAGCCAAATTTATATGGAATTTTTCAAAAACAAAAAGGGAACCAAAATTTAAAAACTAAAAAAAAAAAAAATTTTTCCCAAAACAAAACAAAAAAAAAAAAAGAAAAGAAAAAGAAACGAAAGGAAAGAAATTCGGGTATAAAAAAACAAAGAGTTTTTGCAAAAAAAAGCAAAAATTATTGCAATTTTGGAGATTTTTCCTCCAGCTTTTTTATGTTCTGTTAAACTTCATTTTTTTAAAATTGAGCAAAAACCCAAAACCAAAAACAACTTTTTTGGGTTTTTTGCAATGATTCCCAAAATGCTTTTTTGTTTTCAATGTTTATACCCCATATCTAAAAAAACTATTTAAAAACCTTTATTCCGTTGTTGACATATTAATTTGGTAAATGTACATCGGAACTGAAAAAATCCCAAAGGGAGACACCTTCGAATCACTTTTTTTAAAGTCCCTTCCTACCCCCCCCCCCCCCCTTTCCACCACCCCCAAAACAAAGGGAGCTTTAAAAAAATTTTCTTTCCTTTTTTAGTCTCTAGATCATTATGTCAAAAAATTTGCCAACAGGGGTTTTTTTTTTTTGTTTTCATTTCTTCTCTTTTTTTTGGGTTGGAAAATTTAAGCGGGCAAAACTTCGAAAAATATTTTTCTTTTCCCTTTTGGTAAAAAATCATGTTATTTTTCGTAAAAGTTTAGAAATTTAGGGTTTTTTTAAACTCAACAGGTTTTTCATACCTATCACTGTTACGATGAACAAAATTTTACCTTCCCCCCAAAAATACGGGCCCTAAAACCCCTGTTTTACTTGAAAAATAATTTCATATTTTTGTAGAAAGTAAAAAACTAAAAAAAAATTTTTTTCCTTCGTTTTTTCACATCCTTTTTTTTTTTTTTAAAATATGAAAAATACACGGGGAAAACTTGTTTTTGGGTTTGGGAGGACATAGACAATCCCCGGTATCACGAAAAAGTTTAAAATGGCCCATCAAAAAAGGGAAATTTGCTTGTGCACCTACAACGTTGACCCCCCATGCATATTCCCGGAAAGGAAGCTAGCAGGGGAAAAAGGGACTTGGGGAGGTAAAATTTTTGCTTTAAAAAAAAAAATTCAAACTTAAAAAAATTTTGGGAAAAAATTTACATGATTTTTGAGTCAAGGCTAATTTTCCCCACAAAAAGGGGGTTTTTATTTCTGCGGAGGCCTAATTGGTGCGGTATAAAATAAAAAAAGCTATAAAAAAAACAAAAAGGAAAAGGGTCAAAAACCTAAACCCAAGATTTTTTTGTTTGCTAAAACTTTTTTAAGCATGTTTATCTCTTGTAAACATGGCACACAGCACATGAAATCAAAAACCCAGTCCTAGGGTGGCAGTGGGGGTGGGGGGTTGGGGAAAAAAGGGAAAGGAAAAAGGGGTCCCATAACCTATAAGTTTGTAGGGGGCGATGCTTCCCGAGACCTCACTTCCCCAGGGGCCCAACATAATTTATGGGGGCGCCCATCCCTCTCCCTCGCTGCTTTAAACCCCCCCTGACCCAAAAAAGGGCAAGGTACCCAATAACAAACTGGGGGGAACTGGGGGAAAATGGGAAATGAAGCCAAAAAGGGGCGCCAAAAAAAAAGGTCACCCCCGCCCAAATGGTAAACCCAAACTCGACGCTGCTTAACTTTTGGGTGGGGGAAAGCGAGGGGTTTTCCCCCCGACCCACTGACTAAAACCCCCCTTCCCCCCGTGGGGTTTGCATAGCGGTTAATTCTGCGGAATGGGCTCGTTTATTTGAAAGCCTGGGGTTTGAGCCCCAGCGGGATTTAAACCCCCCCCGGGAAAAAAACCCCCTTCAAAGGAATTATCCCCCCCCCCCCCCCCCCCCCCCCCTGGAGTTATTAAAATCAGTGTCCCAACTCCACCCCCTCACCCCAAAAGGGCCTTTAAAAGAAGACCAAAAAAATGAGGGCCCTGTGTGCGAAAAACCACGGGATAACCTCTTAAAAGCCCAAAAGCCCAAAAAAACCCCTTTTTATCTTTCAAAAGAGTAAGGGGGCCAAACCCTTTCTGTAAGAAAAAGGGAAAGACAAAAAGAAAAAAAAAAAAAAAATAAAAAAAAAAAAGTAAAAAAAAAAAAAAAACCAAACCCCTGCAAAAAACAAAAAGGTGTCGTGTTTTTCGGGCAAAACATCCCCATCCAAAATTTTCCCCCCTAATTAAAAGGGCAACAACCCCCCCCAAAAACCCCCCCCACAACCCCAACAACCCCCCAACAACATCCCCCAAAACCCTAACCAAAAAAAGGGGAAAAAACCCCAAAACCCCCCAAACAAAAAAAACAAAACAAAAAAAAAGGAAAAACCCCCCCCAAAAAAAAAAAAACCCCCCCAAAAACAAAACAAAAACTCAAAAAAACTCAACCAAACCCCCAAAAACCCCCCCCCCAAAAAAACCAAAAAACCCTCCCCCAATTAAAAAAGGAAACGACCAAAAAAAAAAAAAAAAAAAAAAAACCCCCCAAAAAAAAAAACCCAAAAACCCCAAAACCAAAAAAAAAAAAAAAAAAAAAAAAAAAAAAAAAAAAAAAAAAAAATTAAAAAAAAGGGGACAACTGCAAAAATAAAAAATTCCTGAAAAAAGCTCTAAAAAAGGGTTTTGTAAAGGGGAAGAAAAAAAAAAAAAATAAGTGTTACCCCCCTGGGCCCCCCCCCCCCCCCCCCCCCCCCCCCCCCCCCCCCCGCCCCCCCCCCCCCCCCCAAAACCGGGTGGGAAAGGAAAACCCCCCCCCCCCCCTGGCCCCCCGGGAAAAAAACCCCCCCCCCCCCCCCCCCCGGCCCCTTTGGCCTAGAAAAGGGTTTAAATGTGAAAGACCCAAAAAGTTTTCCCCTTCCCCGCCAAAACGGGGGGTAGAAACTTTGGGGCCCTTAAAAAAACAGCTGCTAAAGTTTTGTGAAGAACATAAATGTTTTCATTCTGCAAAACGGGTAAAAAACTGCCCGAAAACAGCTGCTAGGAAAATTTGTGAAAAAACAAAATGTTTCATGCGCAAAACCCGGGTAGGGAAAACCCCCGCCCCCGGGAAAAAAGCTGCAAAAAGTTTTTGGAAGAACATAAGTGTTACTTGCTGAAAACGGGTAGGGAAAATGCTTTAAAACAGCTGCTAAAAAAGAAAAATTTAAAAACAAAAGTTTTACAAAGCTGAAAACTGGGGAAAAAAACTGCCTGAAAACAGCTGCTAGAAGTTAAAGTTTAAGAAAAAGGGGGGGGTTAGAATGCTGCCAAAACTGGGGAGAAACGCCCGAAAACCCCTGCAGAAGTTATGTGAAGAACATAATTTTTACAGCTGACAAACTGGGTAGAAACGCCTTTAAAAAAGCGCTAAATTTGTGAAAACAAAGTTTTACATGCTGACAAACTGGGTAAAAACCCGCCCGAAAACAGGGTGCTAAAAAGTTATTTGAAAAACAAAAATTTTAAATGCTGCAAAACGGGGAAAACCCGCCTGGGAAAAAAGCTGGGAAAAATTATGGGGAAGAACCCAAAATGTTAGCAAAGGCCGGGGGGGGGGGGGGGGGGGGGAAAAAGGGGGGGGGGGGGGGGAAAAACGGGGGGGGGGGGGGGGAAAAATGGGGAGAAACTGCCTGAAAAAACTGCTAGAAGTTTTTTGTGAAGAACATAAGTGTTAGCATGCTGCAAACCTGGGTAGAAAAAATGCTTGAAAAAAAAGGAGCCGTAGAAGTTTTTGTGAAAAACATAAGTTTTAAAACATACTGCAAAACCCCTTTGGATAGGCATGCAGATCAGTGCAGAGAAAAAACCCGCTGATGAAAAAAAATGCCAATAACATTTAGCACTGACATAAATTTTAGACGGCAAGAAAATTGTGACCGCCTTAAACTTCAAATATCTGGGGGCTATAGAATCGGATGAAGGAACAAAAACCTGATATTTTATTAAACCCTTTTATTATAATTTTATTTTTTTTTTAAAAGGGAAAGGAAAAGGGGGCCTTTTCCCCAAACTTCTTGTTTTTCCAAAACAGGGGATCACATCACTAATGAGGAAGTGAAAGCCCCGCAATTTAAAAAACCGCAGTATCACATGAAGAAAGAGCCCCCGACTTCATGTCCCCAAAACCCCAAAAAAAAACCGCAAAATTTAAAATGGTTTTGGGCACGTCAAAAAACGAACTTTTGGTTTTGCCAAACTGTCCTACAGGGAAAAGAAAAAGGAGGGGGACAAAGCAAAACAGAGAAAACCATGGGAAGACAAACCCAGAGAAATGGGCTGACCGTAATTTGGGAAAGATTTGCTACAGAAAGCAGAAGACCGTGGGGGGTTGGAGGAAGCTGGTTGCAAAATCTTTAGTGGTGCCCCCCCGGTCCACGGACAAAGGACAAAGGGAAGGGGAAGAGAAACTGAGGGAAGAACTGACGTAAAACCTTTCTTTTGGGAAACACACCCAAAGTTTTTTGTTAAGTTTTTTTCTTTAGTTAAATATAATATCCTTTTGGACATGGGTAACGCAAAATTGGGCCCCTGAGGTTTTTTCCCCGTCCCCTTTTTTGCTTTTTTTGGGGTTTGTTGTTTTGTTGTTGTTGTTTTTGGGGGTTTCCCAAAAGGGGGCACTTTAGAATATTTCAGGGGGTCTCAACTCAACGCCCCCATGGAAAATTCCCGTGAGAATTTAAATACATTTCGGGGTTAAAGATTCTTTCCCCAAAGGGCCTCACACATAGGCACCCCTACTCCGACTCCCCCCAAAGTCCCGCGGATGGGAACGTAAAACTAAAAGACACACACACAAAACTCAAACCTAGTGGATGGAAAAATTGGCCCTGGCAATCTGACGACCCGGGTTCGATTCCCCCTTCAAAGGGGAAAAATTTTCCCCCGGATTTAACAACAAGTGGCAGATTTCCCCTCCCCCCCAAAAGTCTTTTTTGGATGAGGGCTATAAAAAAAAAAGGGCCCCCGTGTTCGAACGCGGCGCAAAAACATCTTGGGCCCCTACTTTTAAAGCCGGGTTGCTTTCGTAAAAAGTAAGGGGCCTGTGTGCCCCTTGGGGAAAAGATGACAGAATTACAAAAAGCGCATACACACCCGGGGGCCTGGGTTTTAAAAAAAACACATAAAAAAAGTACTTATTCCATTAACCCCCCGAAATAAAATAAAAAAAAATAAAATAAAAAATTAAAAAAAATAAAATAAAAAAAAACACACACACCAAACCCCCGCAAACGCACGCACGCCCCCCGCACGCACGCACGCACCCCCACCCACGGGGACGCACCACCGGGACCCCCAAAAACAACACAACACACACACACCCAAAACACACCACCCGCAAAAGCTATTTTTTTAAAAGCACTTTGCCCCGGGGAAAACCCTTCCTTTGAATAAAAAAGTCGTGATCTTGTGTGGAAAAAAAGATAATGGAAACACAATCAAGAAAGAAACAAACAAACAACACTTGAAACCAATAACGAGAGAAAACACTTTTGCGATGAATATGCGCACTCTATCCGCGTATTTTTGGAGATACGAAATTATGATTCAACAACGTATTTTTCAGAGATGCGAAATTACGATTTAATTCCGTATTTTGCAGAGATGGGATATTACAATTCCATTACGTATTTTTCAGAGATGCAAAATTACGACGCAATTCCATATTTTTCAGAGATGGGAAACTACGATTTAATTCCGTATTTTTCAGAGATGGGAAACTACAATTTAATTCCGTATTTTTCAGAGATGCGAAATTACAATTCAGTCACGTATTTTTCAGAGATGCGAAATTACGATTCAATTCCATATTTTTCAGAGATGGGAAACGACAATTCAATTACATATTTTAAAGAGATGTGAAATTACGATTCAATACAGTTGTTGTTTTTATTGTAGAGACGCGAAATAACGATTCAATTACGTATTTTCCAGAGATCCAAAATTACGAATCAATTACGTATTTTCCAGAAATGGGAAACTAATATTCAATTACGTTTTTTTATTTTTAAGATGTGAAATTACGATTCAGTTATGTTTTTTCAGAGATGCGAAATTGCAATTCATTGTCTTATTTTCCAGAGGTGCGAAATTGCTATTCAATTTCTTATTTTTCAGAGATGCGAAATTACTATTCAATTTCTTATTTTTCAGAGATGCGAAATTACTATTCATTTTCTTATTTTTCAGAGATGCGAAATTACTATTCGATTTTCTATTTTTTCAGAGATGCGAAATTACTATTCATTTTCTTATTTTTCAGAGATGCGAAATTACTATTCATTTTCTTATTTTTCAGAGGCGGAAACTACGATTATTTCCCCTGAGGCTTGGGCCTCGGGGTTCACCATCGATAAGTTTTAGCATATGCAAGCATTTTCGTCTACCATTTAGGTGGCCGCATTCCATCAGGTCGTCGAATTCTATCTATCTATCTGTCTGTCTGTCTATCTGTCTGTCTGTCTATCTATCTATCTGTCTGTCTGTCTATCTGTCTGTCTGTCTGTCTGTCTATCTATCTATCTGTCTGTCTGTCTATCTGTCTGTCTGTCTGTCTGTCTATTTTCTATCTCCCGTTCCAGTCACCGCAGGGTAACACATGACAAGTCACCATAGGGTAGGACATGACCAGTCAGTCACCACAGGGTAAGGCATGACCAGTCACCACAGGGTAAGACATGACCAGTCACCACAGGGTAAGACATGACCAGTCAGTCACCACAGGGTAAGACATGACCAGTCAGTCACCACAGGGTAAGACATGACCAGTCACCACAGGGTAAGACATGACCAGTCACCACAGGGTAATACATGACCAGTCACCACAGGGTAAGACATTACCAGTCACCACAGGGTAATACATTACCAGTCACCACAGGGTAAGACATGACCAGTCACCACAGGGTAATACATTACCAGTCACCACAGGGTAAGACATGACCAGTCACCACAGGGTAAGACATGACCAGTCACCACAGGGTAAGACATGACCAGACACTACAGGGTAAGACATGACCAGTCACCACAGGGTAAGATATGACCAGTCACCACAGGGTAAGATATGACTAGTTACAACAGGGTAAGATATGACCAGTCAGTCACCACAGGGTAAGACATGGCCAGTCACCACAGGGTAAGACATGACCAGTCACCACAGGGTAAGACATGACCAGTCACCACAGGGTAAGACATGACCAGTCACCACAGGGTAAGACATGACCAGTCATCACAGGGTAAGACATGACCAGTCAGTCACCACAGGGTAAGACATGGCCAGTCACCACAGGGTAAGACATGGCCAGTCACCACAGGGTAAGACATGACCAGACACTACAGGGTAAGACATGACCAGTCAGCCACCAGGTTAAGACATGACCAGTCACCACAGGGTAAGACATAACCAGTCACCACAGGGTAAGACATGACCAGTCAGGCACAGCTCGCATTCAGTCAGCGTCACTAAAGGCTCAGCTGTGCTAAACGTGTTATAACATAGCATAGCGTAGCATAGCATAGCATAGCGTAGCATAGCACAGAAAGCGTAGCATAGCATAGCATAGCGTAGCGCATCATAGCATAGTGTAGCATAGCATAGTACAGCATAGCGTAGCACAGCACAGCATAGCGTAGCATAGCACAGCAAAGCGTAGCATAGCATAGCATAGCGTAGCGCATCATAGCATAGTGTAGCATAACATAGCACATCATAGCGTAGCATAGCATAGCAAAGCGTAGCATAGCATAGCGTAGCATAGCACAGCAAAGCGTAGCATAGCATAGCATAGCGTAGCGCATCATAGCAAAGTGATAAAATGCAAGGCAGCTAGGTAGCATAGCATGCGAGATAGCCAGCATGCGTAGCAAGATACACAGCAAAGCGTGCTAGCATAGCGAGCGTAGCACAGAAAGCGTACAAAGCTAGCATGCGTAGCGCTCATAGTAGGTAGCTAGCATAGCCAGCAAGGAGCATAGAAATTTCGACAAAGCACAAAAAGCGTAGATAGCATGTATCAAGCGTAGCGCATCAAGCATGTGTAGCATAGCATAGACAGCATAGCATGCATACACGCATGGGTGCTAGCACGCACAGCTGCATAGCTTTCAAACTAAGCATAGTAGCAAGCGTAGCGAGTAACACAGCAAAGCGTGCATAGCATACGTGGCTAGCGCATCATGCTGTGTACTAGCATAGACAGTAGTAGCATAGCCGAAAAGTGTAGCATGCACGCATGCGTGCATGAAAAGCATAGCGTTATTTTTTTTTTAAAATTTTTTTTTTAAATTTAAGGAAAAAGGAATAGCTTCATGTGTTTTTTACATCCAGCCCCCCGTTATCGTTTTTTTAAAAAATTTTGTAATTTCCCTACGCCCCAAAGGCCAATCTTACAAAAAGCGGAAGGGGTTTTTAACGTGTCGCAAGATGTTTGCTGCGATCGCAACGGACCCGGTTTTTTTATTTCCCATCAAGGACTTTTAGGGGTGTGGGGAGTCGGCACTGATGTAAACTCCAGAGGAAAAATCCTCTTAAAACGAGATTCGAACCCGGGTGGTGTGTTGTTGTGTGTGTGTGTGTGTGCGCGCGCGTGCGTGCGTGTGTGTGCGTGCGCGCGCGCACGTGCGTGCATGCATGTGTGCGTGCGTGCTTGCGTGTGTGTATGTGTGAAAGTCAAAGTCAAACTTTTATTTTCAGACTGATGGTACATTGAATAAGCAGTGCAGTGCAGTTGCTTTTATTATTAATTAAAATTATTTATTATATTTATTATATATATTATTATTATTATTATTATTATTATTATTATTATTATTATTATTATTATCATTATTATTATTATTATTATTATCATTATTGGTGGGTTTTTTTTTTTTACATCAAGCCATCTATGTAACAAAAAATAATGACAATAATTATGCATATATAGAATTAAAAAACCCTCAACTAAACAGTGATAAGCCATTCAAATAAAACAAAAGAAAAAGTTAATTATAAGCAGACATAGAGCAAAAAACCATTACAATTTTAAACCATACAAATAAAACAAGGAAAACATTCTGTGTGTGTGTGTTTTTGTTTTGTTTTGTTTTGTTTAATGTCTATACACTACATGGTGATTTAGACACATCCGCATTCATACCAAAGTACCTATTATTACACACCGCATCTCTCTCTTTCTCTCCCCTACACGCACCCACATCCACATAAGTATAAAATATAAATTTTATATATAAAATATATATATATAATATATATATATATGATTATATATATTTGTTATAATTTTCTATATATATATATTATATCTATATCTATATATGCATAACAATACATAATTATAATATATATATAATATAAATATATAAAAATTAAATATATATAACTAAAATATATATATAAATATATATATAAATATATATTGTAAATTTCAATAAAGTTTTACAGGTGAAGAATATATGACTTCAGCAACTGACACTATGAATTGCTGAGAGTCATATAAAATTCTTGACTAGTGGCATATTCTTATGAATATCTAAACCCTCCTTTTATACATGTCAAGAAGAATTGGGCAATCAAACAACAAATGGTGGACTGAAAGTGGAATAGAACAACAACATGTTACAGTGTGGTGTGTGTGTGTGTGGTGTGTGTGTGTCCGCGCGCACGCGTGTGTGCGTGTGTGCGTGCGCGAGTGTTTGCATTATGCATTTGCATGTGTGTACGCACTTTCCATTGCATACCATCAGTGCTTGTGTGTACACATTTACGCATGCATGTGCTCAAGTGCAATCGAGTGTTTCTACGAAGATTTGGAGAGCGCCATCAAATCAACTCCAAAGAAGGACTTTCTCGTGATCCAGGGCGACTGGAATGCCAAGATCGGACCTGACGCTTATGACCAATGGCCAGGGACAGTAGGCCGTTTTGGCGTGGACGAAACTAATGATAGAGGTCTCAGACTTTTGGAATTCGCAAGCAGCCACAATCTTACTGTCGCCAACACCTTATACCCCCACAAGACATCAAAAAGAACGACGTGGCACTCACCAAATGGAAAGACACATACCCGATTGACTACATCTTGGCCCCCCAAACGATTAAGTCGAGCATCAACAAAGCCCAGAAAAGAGTTTCCCTGGCGCTGATATTGCAGTGACCACGACATGGTACTCATGACCCTACAGATCAAGCTGAAGACCAAGAACCAAAGAGAAATCCCCGTTTGCGGTTCATTATGGAAAAGCTGAAGGACCCCGAAGTCGCTGAAATCTTTAAAGCTGAGATAGGGGGCAGTTTTTGCAAGCATTGAATTTCCTCCAAGATGACATCAACAACCTCACTGAGACCTTCAGCAAGACCATTCAGAGACAGCGCTGGAGACCCTTGGGAAAGAGGGGAAAAAAGAACCAACCGTGGTACTAACGATATCCTGGACCTGTGCGCCCCAACGTAGGGAGCAAAAGCCAGTGAAGAACAAAAACCCAAAAAACGGCCGAAGAATATAGAACAGTCAACGGTCAATCAAGGGAAGAAGATGTCGGGCCATGGGGAACTGGATGTCAGAACAATGCTCCAAGGTTGAGAAGGCAATGGCAAAAGGAGACAGCAAAGAGGCGTACCAGACCATCAAGGTACAAAACCAAGTTCCAGCAGCCAAAGACCCTCCGTTATTGAAGACAAAGAGGGGTCAGTCCTTACAGAGAGCGCCACTATCATGAAGAGATGGACAGAATATTTGCAGAGACCTGTACAACACAAGCTGAAGGCTGATCCGAACAAACTTCACGAGCAAGATCCCAGACCATCAATCCTGAAAGCACACAGGTCTGGAGGAAGAGGTAGAAGAACCCAGTAAGATCCATGAAAGGAGGCAAGCCACCAGGGATTGACAACATCCGGCTGAGCTCATCAAGAACGGAGGCCCAGAGATGATCAAGGCATTAACAATCATCTGCCAACGCATCTGGACCAGCAAAGAGGGGGCCTGAACAGGGGAAACCCATCCATAAGTTCCATTTCCAAAAAAGGGAGACCTGAAGAAGTGCCAAAAATTTACAGAAAAAATCAGTCTGATAAGCCATACCAAGCAAAGTTATGCTACGCATTGCCTTGAACAGACTGAAACCACAAGCAGAAGAAATCCTATCAGAAGAACAGGCAGGATTCAGACCAGGTCCCAAGCACTGTCGAGCAGATCTTCAACATCAGAATGCTCATAGAGAAGCATCTCCAACATCAACTACAGCTCTACAACAACTTCATTGACTTCAAGAAGGCCTTCGACCGAGTGTGGGAAGAAGCTCTGTGGCAAGTCATGAGAGACTATAGCTTTTGACGAGGACCTGATTCAAGTCATCCAGGCGCTGTATGACAGCTCCCACAGTGCAGTCCTCATGGGTGGAGAATCGGGGAGTTCTTCCGGGCTTCAGTTGGAGTTCGACAAGGCTGCCCGCATCCCCCCCTTCTTTTCAACGTGTTCCTGGAGAACATCATACAGGAGGCCCTCCTTGACCTTCAAAGACTACAATCACAATAGGAGGAAGGCCAGTCTGCAATCTTCGATTCGCAGACGATATCGATCTCATGGGCCCCCAGTGAAGAAGAACTCCAGATCTCACCACCAGACCTGGAAACATCACCAATGCCCACGGTTATTGAGATCACACGGAAAGAGCAAGATCCTAGTGAACAGTACCACACGACCACTCCCACCAGCATCAAGATGAGTGGCGAGACACTAGAAAGGGGTGGAAACTTTTAAGTACCTTGGAGCAGTCATCACCAAAGAAGGCACGAGCACACAAGAGGTGAAGATCAGACTTGCTGTGGCACTCTCCTCCATGACTAAGCGGGGAAAGTGTGGAGAAACCAACAACATCAGAACACACACTAAGGTCAGAACCCCTACAAGGCACTCGTCACATCCATTGCCTTGAACAGCTGTGAAGCATGGACACTTACAGCCGATTTAGAACGTCGCAATACAAGCCTTTGAGATGAAGTGCCTCAGGCGGATCCTGAACATCACCTACAGAGACCGCAAAACCAACGACTCGTCTGGCAGCAGAAACGAGGCACTGGCTGGCAAACAAGAACCATTGCAAATACAGCAAACGGAGGAAACTGAAGTGGTTTGCCACACAAAAAGGCATAACACCCTGTCAAAGACAGTCCTGCAGGGAAAGGTGGAAGGAGCAAGGAGGCAGGGACGACCACGCAAAAGCTGGATATCCAACATCAAGGAGTGGACCGGCCTCACTGTACCAAACCTCCTGAAAACAGCCCAGGACAGAACCATTTGGCGGTCCACTTGCAGCGTCCGTGCGGGTACCCCAACGGTCGTCCCGACCAAGGGATGAGTGAAGTGAAGTGAAGTGTGCTCAAGTGCACTAGTGTATGTATGCATGTGGACGTGCTTGTGTGTATGCGTGTGGGCCTGCGTATGCATGCATGTGTTTGTAGGTATGTATGTGCTGTGACTAATAAGCAGGATATAGAAGTGGCCTCGCCACCAGCCCACATTGACGATCATTTGCCTAGAAACCAGCTGATAATGACGATCATTTGCCTAGAAACCAGCCCACAATGACGATCATTTGCCTAGAGACCAGCTGACAATGACGATCATTTGCCTAGAAACCAGCCGACAATGACGATCATTTGCCTAGAGACCAGCCGACAATGACGATCATTTGCCTAGAAACCAGCCCACATTGACGATCATTTGCCTAGAAACCAGCCCACATTGACGATCATTTTCCTAGAGACCAGCTGACAATGACGATAATTCGCCTAGAGACCAGCCCACAATGGCGATCATTTGCCTAGAAGCCAGCCCACAATTGCCTAGAAACCAGCTGACAATGACGATGATTACTCTAGAAACCAGCAGAAAATGACGATCATTTGCCTAGAAACCAGCCCACAATGACGATCATTTGCCATCATTTACCTAGAGACCAGCTGACAATGACCATCATTTACCTAGAGACAAGCTGACAATGACGATCATTTGCCCAGAGACAAGCTGACAACGACGATCATTTGCCTAGAAACCAGCTGACAATGACGATCATTTTACTAGAGACCAGCGGATAATGGCGATCATCTGCCTAGAAACCAGCTGACAATGGCGATCATTTTACTAGAGACCAGCCCGCAATGGCGATGTTTTGCCTAGAAACCAGCTGACAGACTGGCCGTGAAGAAATACTGTTGTTGCCAGGCTCTTAAAATGTGGGAGGAGAGGGGAGGGGGTGTCTGGAACATGGCCTTTGACCTTCAAGTCCAAGGCCACTGCCTACAGAGCGTGTGTTGTCATCACCCTCCTATATGGCAGCGAGTCATGGACTGTGTAGTGGACAGACAGACAGACAGACAGACAGACAACAGACAGACAACAAAACAGACAGACAGAAAGGCTGGGAACCATGGCAACCATCATGGACTGTGTAGTGGACAGACAGACAGACAGACAGACAGACAGACAGACAGACAGAAAGGCTGGGTACCATGGCAGCGAGTCATGGACGTGTAGTGGACAACAGACAACAGACAGACTGACAGACAGACTGACAGACAGACAGACAGACAGACAGACAAAAGGCTGGGTACCATGGCAAACCAGTCATGGCTGTGTAGGGGAAACAGACAGACAGACTGACAGACAGACAGACAGACAGACAGACAGAAAAGGCGGGTCCATGGCAACCAGTCATGGACTGTGTAGTGGACAGACAGACGACAGACAGACAGACTGACAGACTGACTGACAGACAGACTGACAGACAGACAGAAAGGCGGTGCCTTCTACGTGAACCATTGTGGGCAAATTTTGGGGATACTTTGGGGTGACCACTTCAAGCACAAAGTCATTTGGTATGCCCCCACACCCCGCGCTGTGTTAATGAACAGTGCTGTCACTTGACAAGTATGAACCTAGTGATTACCAGCTCTTACGTTTGTGGCGGTTGCGTACCAACGCCTGGATCTCAGCAAGCCCCCCCCCCCACCTCTTTTTTTAAAATAAAAAAGTCCAGTAAGTCCCCGGATATTTTTGTTATTAAAATACATTACATATATTATCATATTTGTGA
>CM054164.1:7972511-7987511 GCA_028751875.1 Rapana venosa
AATGACATCAATGACCTCACCAACATCTTTAATGAGGCAGTCCGAGAAACAGCAGAGGAGGGACTCGGTCGTCAGAGGAATAAACACCAGCCATGGACTACCAATGACATCTTGGACCTCTGCGATACAAGAAGAGCACTGAAACCAACCAGGTCTTCCAACCCTAAAGAGTACCGGGAGGCCAACAATCTTGTGAAGAAGTCAATGTTAAAGGCCAGAGAGAAGTGGATCAGTGATCAATGTGATGAGATCGAAAAAAGCATGAAAGTGGGCAACAGTAAAAAGGCATATGACACCCTGAAGAAACTCGCAAAACCACTTCAAACCAAATCATCAGTCATTGAAGACAGCTCCGGAAACCTCCTCACAGAAAGCTCAGCTGCATTGAACAGGTGGTCTGAGTATACAACTACCCAATCCAACCCTGACAAGAGCATAATAGAAGACGAAGCAGCAACATCAAGAGTACCCTCGCCATTACCTATACTGAGGGAAGAAGTGGAAGAAGCCATCTGCAGTTTACCAGTAGGAAAGTCCCCAGGGAGCAGACAACATACTAGCAGAGCTGCTCAAGCATGGTGGCGAAACAGTTATCACACATGTTACAGCTATCTGTCAGAAGATTTAGGAGACAAAACAGTGGCCAACAGAATGGACACAATCAGTCATCATACCTCTGCCCAAGAAGGGGAATTTACGCCAATGCCAAAACTATAGAACAATCAGCCTCATCAGCCACGCCAGCAAGATCATGCTCAAAGTTATTTTGAATCGACTCAAGAAGGAGGCAGAAGAACACCTTGCAGAGTTCAGGGCAGGCAGGAACACAATCGAACAGATTTTTAACTGCCACATCCTCATGGAAAAACATCTTCAACATCAGAGAGACCTGTTCCACAACTTCATCGACTTCAAGAAGGCTTTCGACAGAGTATGGCACGAAGGCCTGTGGCAGGTCCTCAGAATGTTTGGCATTGAAGAAGGACTAGTGCAAACCATTCAAGCACTATACAACACAGCAAGCAGTGCAGTCCTTCTAAACAATCAGGTCGGAGACTACTTTAAAACCACAGTTGGGGTCCGACAAGGATGCCTGTTATCTCCAGTCCTGTTTAATCTGTTCTTGGAAATCATTATGAGAGAGACCCTCCATGACTTCTACTGTACCATCTCCATTGGCAGCAGACCCCTCAACAACTTGCGGTTTGCCGATGACATTGACCTCATGGGCGGAAGTAACACAGAGCTGCAAGATCTTACGACGAGACTTGAGAACAGAGCTGGAGCATATAGGATGGAGGTGAGCTCGGAGAAAAGTCAAGTACTTGTGAACAGCACGAGCAACGCCACTGCTAAAATTTACATGAACGGCCAGCAACTGGAGGAGGTAGACGCTTTTAAATACCTTGGCGCTACACTCACAAAGGACGGGCGATCGACGACAGAAATCAAAGTCAGACTAGCCATGGCAACATCTTCCATGTCAAAACTCACCACCATATGGAAAAGTAAAGAGATCAGTTTCCCAATCAAACTAAAGCTCTACAAAGCCCTAATTCAGACTATCCTGCTGTACGGAAGTGAAACCTGGACATTGACTGCTGAAACAGCAAAGCGAATCCAGTCATTTGAAACAAAATGCCATAGAAAAACTGCTGGCCATATCTGTGAGAGAACGAAAGACCAATGAAATTTGTCAAGAGCCAAAGAAACACGCTGGCAGGTCCACAGGAACCCCTTCTCACCATCGTCAAGAAGAAAAAGCTGACATGGTTCGGCCACGTCACCCGCCACAACACTCTGCCAAAAACAGTACTGCAGGGAACACTCGAAGGTGGCAGAAAGAGGGGAAGACAGAACAAGTCATGGATGGACAACATCAGAGAATGGACCAGGATGAATGACTCGGCACTACTGCGCAGAGCCGAGGACCGAGATGGATGGAGGAGGCTTACCACGGCATCGTCTTTCGTGTCTCCTCCACGACCGCCAAGGTCACGGGACTGATGATGATGATGATTATATCAAGGATAATGGAATAAGCACTTATGTGCTTTTGCATCCACTCCCCGTGTGTATGCGGTGTGTGTGTAATAAAAGGGTAATAACAAGGGAAATACACAAATAGTATTCTATCATAAACAGATCAAGAACAACATTAAAAAAAAAGAAATTCAAAGAGAGCTACAACTACAATAAGTTCCCTATAGGACTTAACAATAAACCTTTAGCAATGTCAAACGTTAGCTTTACATTGTTCAATACTTCGTCAATGGTATTCTCAGAAAAGGCAGGGAGATGAGGTTTTGAAATCTCACATGCAAGTATGATATGGGTATTTGAAATATATTCACCACATAAGCATTTCACATCCTTGCTGAATTTTGTCGTGAATGCACTTCATCTTATCCTGAAAAATAATGCCTTAAGTTGTCTTTCTTTGACAGAATTTGTATGAAACTCTAAGTGATCAATGCAATTACACTCTTCCCACTCAGAGTTGAATGTGAAAGCCGCTTGATTTGCAGATCCTTTTCTATGAACTTGTTTAAGGAAGCTTCTTCTAAAAACCGGCAACCCTCTGCTATAGACCCCTTTTCATTACGTGCACCTTTCTTCGCAGCCCGATCAGCCCACTCATTAGAAAACAATCCTATATGTGAAAGAATCCAGGAAAAGGAAACATGAATTCCTCTTAAACGCAGATTATGGAGTATTTGATATTTAGTATAAGTTTAGTAGATTGCTTATAAGTTATAGACTTTAAGGCATATATTACTGATTTTGAATCCACACAAAGTAATAAATGAAAGAAACAGTATGAATGATCTAAAAGGAAAGTCAAAGCCATGAGAATAGCGATCGGTTCAGCTGTACAAATAGATCGATTTTACCAACGTAATACGACTTTTCTACTTTTAACTTTCTACTTTTGACGAAAGCTGAACCTGCTTGATGATTGTCTAAAAGTGAGCCATCTGTATAAATTTTAAGACAATGAGAGTAATTATGTTCTATATTTGAATGAACATTAACTGCCATGATATTTGGATTCTCATTCTTGTTCATGTTGATATAATCTACATCAAAGTGTGCTTGCTTCATTTCCCAAACAGGACAGACTGAAACTGTCTTTTATGAGTCTACATCAGATTAAAACATTTCAGAACGGTCGTAAAGATCTGATGTGTAGGTACTGATTGTCATTAAAGAGTTTATGTGTCGGGCTCTTTGGGAAAATCTGTTCTGAAGCAAAGTTATCAGGTGTTGAGCTTCTCAGAATATATTTGACACATACATGGTGTCAAAGTCAAAGTCAAAGTTTTATTGAATAAGCAGTGCATTTGCTTTTTTTTTTATTCAAGCCATCTATATGGTGTGTGTGTGTGTGTGTGTGTGTGTGTGTGTGTGTGTGTGTGTATTGTGTTGTGGTGTGGTGTGGTGTGGTGGTGGTGGTGTGTGTGTGTGTGTGTGTGTGTGTGTGTGTGTGGTGTGTGTGTGTTGTGTGAGTGTGTGGTGTGTGTGTGTGTGTGTGTGACAGTTTTATCTGAAGTTATCGTGGAATGTTTAAACCAGTATGAAATGTAGCTTTCTTGTGTCTTTTTGAGATTATGCTTCGTATCAGTGTGCTTGTCAGTATTGCAACTGCCCTTCGTGGGACGATTAAAGTGGACCTGAGTTGACTTGACTTGACTTGACTTGACAATGGTCGACCAAGACAGTGACCGTTACCAATGCTGCTTCTGCTCTATAAGTTCTATCCCCCCCCCCCCCCTTCCTCATAGCTGCACACAAAGGAGAAGAATCATCACAAGTTTCCATCAGGCTTTGTTTCATGCATGCATCGAAAAGGAGAGCCCTCCCTTTCAGAATGAGTTCACCTTGGCCGTCTTGTGGAGGTTTCTTCTTCTTCTTCTTTTCCTCCCCACCCCTCCTCCTCCTTCTTCTCCTCCTCCTTCTTCATCACCTCCTCTTCCTCCTTCTTCTTTTGCCCTTGCTCCTCCTTCTCCTCCTTCTACGCAATTCTTTACTTCTTCTCCTCCTCCTCCTCTTTCTTCTCCTCCTTCTTCTTCTACGCAATTCTTTACTTCTTCTTCTCCTCCTCTTTCTTCTTCTTCTTCATCGTCGTCGTCGAGCGCTTAGACAGCTTCTATTGTCTGTAATATGAACGAAAATGTGTTTTTGTCCATAGAGACAGAAGGACCCTATGCCTACTACTTCTACTACAACTTTTACTACTACTGCTATTGTAGCTGCTACTGCTACTATTACTGCTACTGGAGCTGCTATTACTGTAGCTGCTGCTGCTACCACTGCTACAACAACTACTGCTACTACCACTGCTGCTCCTCCTCCTCCTATAACTACTGCTACTATTACAATTACTACTATACTTACTACTTACTTACTTACTTCATGGATCGGTGGTCTAGAGGTAACGCGCCTGTCTAGAAAGCGAAAAGTCCGGGTCTGAAGTGTGCGGCGGTTCGTACCCCGTTTGGACCGGAAATTTTTCCCCCATCCATTAGACCATGAGTGGTGGTCTGGGCGCTAGTCTTTCGGATGAGACGATAAACCGAGGTCCCGTGTGTTACACGAAATTTTTTAGCGCACGTAAAAAAACCCACGGCAACAAGGGGTTGCCCCTGGAAAAATTCTTAAAAAAAACCCTTGATAGGGAAAAAAAAATACAGCGCAGAAAAAAAAAAAAAAGGGTAAAAGGGTGGGGGAGCGCTAAGTGGCGCGCGTTCTCCGCTCCCCGGGGGGCAGCCCGAATTCAAATTGGGCTTTGTTTTTTTGCTTTAAAAAGATTCGGCTATATAAATTCCATAATTATTTTATTTAATAATAATTATTTTTTAAATATGCTGCAACAAAAACAATCCCTATACTTTACTTTATACCACCACTCTGCTGCTGTGGTTTGTGTATGTGCTGCTGTTGCTATTGTGTTTCTGCGCTACGTGTGTACTGTCGTAATCTGCTGCTGTACTGCTGTGCTCTGCTGCTGCTGCTTTCTGGTACAAAACTTTTTCGATGAACAGAAAAGTGTAAAATTCCGTTTTGATGACAATCTGAAGAAATTTTTATTTAGAGCAATTTGATAAAATAAAAATAATAATAATAATAATAATTAAAATTTAAAGTATGGAAATTTTAATCAAAGGAAATATTTCTGATAAAATAAACTAAGACCTGGGAGTTCAAAGAACAGGATGTAGAAAGTGGAATACAAAATAAATTCCACAAAGACTTGGCGCAGCAGTTGAGGCAGTAACACTGCCCGCATGTTATGTCATACATTGTTGTGACGTAAGACTAGATTTTAGACGTCATTTTCCAAAAGTAGCTGTCTGCCTTTGTAGATGCAGTTTGTCTCTTCCGTAAGATTAAGCAGCAGAATGATTTTCTCTCAGTGAAACACCATGCATAAATACTTCCAGGAGAAATGTCTAGCAGCCAGTATGATGTTACATATTGTTAAGTACTTCAGTTCAGAGTAAACCAGGAAACAACACACTTCGCCTTTAGGGTGAGTTCTAGAATTTGCTTATTCTTTTTAAAACGGCGTTGATGGTTGGTTGATGGTACAGTCCCTCAATCGACAACTCCTTTGGGACTCTGATACAATCAAACCAAACACACAGGAACACTTCATGTCACACAGGGACATTTCAGGTTAAACAGGGACACTTCAGGTTAAACAGCCAGGGACACTTCAGGTTACACAGGGACACTTCGGGTTACATAGGGATACTTCACGTTGCATAGGGACACCAGGTTACACAGGGACACTTCAGGATACATTGGGACACTTCACGTAACATAGGGACATTTCAGCTTTAATAGGGATACTTCAGGTTACATAAGGACACTTCAACTTTAACAGGGACACTTCACGTTACACAGGTACAGTTCAGGTTACATAGGGACAGTTCAGCTTATGTAGAAGCACTTCAGGTTACATAGGGACACTTCAGGTTACACAGGGACTTTTCAGGTTACATGAGGACACTACACAGGGACACTTCAGGTTACACAAGGACACTTCAGGTTATAGGGACACTTCAGGTTATAATATAATTATAGGGACATTTCAGGTTACACAGGCACACTTCAGGTTATAATATAATTATAGGGACATTTCAGGTTACACAGGCACACTTCAGGTTATAATATAATTATAGGGACATTTCAGGTTATAATATAATTATAGGGACATTTCAGGTTACACAGGCACACTTCAGGTTATAATATAGGGACACTTAAGGTTATAATATAATTATAGGGACATTTCAGGTTACACAGGCACACTTCAGGTTATAATATAATTATAGGGACATTTCAGGTTACACAGGCACACTTCAGGTTATAATATAATTATAGGGACATTTCAGGTTATAATTATAGGGACATTTCAGGTTACACAGGCACACTTTAGGTTATAATATAATTATAGGGACATTTCAGGTTATAATATAATTATAGGGACATTTCAGGTTACACAGGCACACTTCAGGTTATATAATTATAGGGACATTTCAGGTTACACAGGCACACTTCAGGTTACACAGGCACAATTCAGGTTATAAACTTAGGGACATTTCAGGTTACACAGGCACACTTCAGGTTACACAGGCACACTTCAGGCTGCACAGGCACACTTCAGGTTACACAGGCACACTTCAGGTTACCCAGGCACACTTCAGGTTACACAGGCACACTTCAGGTTACACAGGCACACTTCAGGCTGCACAGGCACACTTCAGGTTACACAGGGACAGTGGTCCATTCCCTCGGCAGTCATCATCATCATCATCACAGTCATGTGAAAGTCTCTGGCAGTTTTGGCCCGCCACTGGGCAGAGAGCCTTCAACTGTGCCGAACTCAGCAGCCAGGTGTGCCTCTTGTTTTCACCGTGTTTCACCGAATCCTACTCCCTGCTGTCAGCACTGCCCCTCGGGTCACAAACTAATGAAGTGCTACGCCCTGTTTCTTCCTCGCGCATACCTACCTCGATGCTTTCCTCCCCCCCCCATTTTTTTTTATAGACATTCTGGGTAAAAAGCAAAAGAAGCACCCCCCCTCCACCCACTACCAAATTTTCTCAACCCCCTCCCTCCCCCCCACCACGCAATGTTAACAACATAAAAAAAAACTCCCCAACTCGCCTCAAGCCTTCATGGAAACAGTGGGCGGTGCCAAAGGAAGAAAAAAACCCTCCAACAACTAACTAGACTCGAACCTGCAACCTGCACTGTCGTCAGATCACACAGTGCGACGTGCTAACCAGGAAGCTATTACGCCCCCAATGATGTCCCTATCATTTCTTACCCCCCAAAAAAAAACAAACAAAAAAAACAACAACCAACAACGACAAAAAACAACCACAAACAAACCCAAAACCCCCACCAACAGCAAAACAACAACAGCAAACAGAGAAACAGCAAAGAGGCGAAAAAGTATTCTTTTCAACCATGCCTTCAGACAGACAGTTCGAAACGTGTTCGTTCCAACCTGTCAGTGCCCAAAGGAGGAACTACTATTTAAAGCATTTGAAAGGTGTCATCATCATCATCAGTCCCGTGACCTTGGCGGTCGTGGAGGGGGGACACGAAAGACGATGCCGTGGTAAGCCTCCTCCATCCATCTCGGTCCTCGGCTCTGCGCAGTAGTGCCGAGTCATTCATCCTGGTCCATTCTCTGATGTTGTCCATCCATGACTTGTTCTGTCTTCCCCTCTTTCTGCCACCTTCGAGTGTTCCCTGCAGTACTGTTTTTGGCAGAGTGTTGTGGCGGGTGACGTGGCCGAACCATGTCAGCTTTTTCTTCTTGACGATGGTGAGAAGGGGTTCCTGTGGACCTGCCAGCCGTGTTATTTGACTCTTGACAAATTCATTGGTCTTTCGTTCTCTCCAGGATATGGCCAGCAGTTTTCTATGGCATTTTGTTTCAAATGACTGGATTCGCTTTGCTGTTTCAGCAGTCAATGTCCAGGTTTCACTTCCGTACAGCAGGATAGTCTGAATTAGGGCTTTGTAGAGCTTTAGTTTGATTGGGAAACTGATCTCTTTACTTTTCCATATGGGTGAGTTTTGTCATGGAAGATGTTGCCATGGCTAGTCTGACTTTGATTTCTGTCGTCGATCGCCCGTCCTTTGTGAGTGTAGCGCCAAGGTATTTAAAAGCGTCTACCTCCTCCAGTTGCTGGCCGTTCATGTAAATTTTAGCAGTGGCGTTGCTCGTGCTGTTCACAAGTACTTGACTTTTCTCCGAGCTCACCTCCATCCTATATGCTCCAGCTCTGTTCTCAAGTCTGGTCGTAAGATCTTGCAGCTCTGTGTTACTTCCGCCCATGAGGTCAATGTTATCGGCAAACCGCAAGTTGTTGAGGGGTCTGCTGCCAATGGAGATGGTACAGTAGAAGTCATGGAGGGTCTCTCTCAATGTTTTCCAAGAACAGATTGAACAGGACTGGAGATAACAGGCATCCTTGTCGGACCCCAACTGTGGTTTGAAGTAGTCTCCGACCTGATTGTTCAGAAAGACTGCACTGCTTGCTGTGTTGTATAGTGCTTGAATGGTTTGCACTAGTCCTTCTTCAATGCCAAACATTCTGAGGACCTGCCACAGGCCTTCGTGCCATACTCTGTCGAAAGCCTTCTTGAAGTCGATGAAGTTGTGGATCAGGTCTCTCTGATGTTGAAGATGTTTTTCCATCAGGATGTGGCAGTTAAAAATCTGTTCGATTGTGCTCCTGCCTGCCCTGAACCCAGCTTGTTCCTCTGCAAGGTGTTCTTCTGCCTCCTTCTTGAGTCGATTCAAAATAACTTTGAGCATGATCTTGCTGGCGTGGCTGATGAGGCTGATTGTTCTATAGTTTTGGCATTGGCGTAAATTCCCCTCCTTGGGCAGGGGTATGATGAGTGATTGTGTCCATTCTGTTGGCCACTGTTTTGTCTCCTAAATCTTCTGACAGATAGCTGTAACATGTGTGATGACTGTTTCGCCACCATGCTTGAGCAGCTCTGCTAGTATGTTGTCTGCTCCTGGGGACTTTCCTACTGGTAAGCTGCAGATGGCTTCTTCCACTTCTTCCCTCAGTATAGGTAATGGCGAAGGGACTCTTGATGTTGCTGCTTCGTCTTGTATTATGCTCTTGTCAGGTTGGATTGGGTAGTTGTATAGTTCTTGACAATACTCAGACCACCTGTTCAATGCAGCTGAGCTTTCTGTGAGAAGGTTTCCGGAGCTGTCTTCAATGACTGATGATTTGGTTTGAAGTGGTTTTGCGAGTTTCTTCAGGGTGTCATATGCCTTTTTACTGTTGCCCACTTTCATGCTTTTTTTCGATCTCATCACATTGAACACTGATCCACTTCTCTCTGGCCTTTAACATTGACTTCTTCACAAGATTGTTGGCCTCCCGGTACTCTTTAGGGTTGGAAGACCTGGTTGGTTTCAGTGCTCTTCTTGTATTGCAGAGGTCCAAGATGTCATTGGTAGTCCATGGCTGGTGTTTATTCCTCTGACGACCGAGTACCTCCTCTGCTGTTTCTCGGACTGCCTCATTAAAGTTGTTGGTGAGGTCATTGATGTCATTGTCCAGGATGGTTAATGCCGCAAAACGTCCGCCAAGCTTAGCTTGGAAGATCTTCTCGACATCTGGATCTTTCAGTTTGTCCACGTCAAATTTGATAAGTGGGTTTGCAAGCTGTTCGTTTTTCTTCAGTTTCATTTTGAATGTCAGCAGCACAAGGTCGTGGTCGCTGCCTATGTCAGCTCCAGGGTAGGTTCTTGTTCTGGCTCTGTTGATGCTGGATTTGAATCGCCGTGGTGTTAAGATAAAATCTATTTGGTTATGGATCTTGCCGTTTGGCGCATGCCAGGTTGTCCTCCTTGACTGCTTGTGGGGATAGAGGGTATTGGCAATGGTAAGTCTGTGGGTGCAGGCAAACTCCAGCAGACGTAGTCCTCTATCGTTGGTCTCTCCAGTTCCAAACTGACCAACTGTTCCGGCCCATTGGTTGTAAGAGTCAGGACCTACTTTGGCATTAAAATCCCCTTGAATGATTATGATATCTTTCTTGGGTATCTTCATAATGGTCTCTTCAAGATCTTCGTAAAATTCTTCTACTTCTTCATTTGCATGGTCAGATGATGGTGCATAGATTTGTATGATGGTGATGTTCTTGGGCTTGGCCGACACCCGGATGCTGATAATCCTGCTGGAAGCCGGTGTACAGCTGATAATGCACCCCACTACTTCCTTTCTGACAATAAATGCCACTTCATGTTGGTGATGTTTCTCTTGACCACTGTACCAGATCTTGTTGCCTACTTCAGTCATTGTCTCACCAAATCCTGTCCATCTCACTTCTCCTAGTCCAATAATGTCCCATTTATAGCGGCTAAGCTCATACTCCAGTTTGATTTTTCCGCACTGATAGAGTGTACGGACGTTCCATGTACCAATGGTGATCTGTTCTCTAGGGAGCTTAAGTAATGTTTTAACTCCAGTAGCTGACTTGTCACTTCCACCTTGGTGTTGATCAATGGAAAGCGCTGTCGTTGGTAACCCGGGCCTCGACCGATCCGGTATCATATTGGCTTCGCGTTTGTCTTCCATGTCTTTTCTGTGGGCTTAGGATATGCCTTGGTGGCGCCAATCTCCTCTCCAAGTCTCCATATGTTTTCTTTCTTCTTTTCTACTGGGGTTTCCTCCCCCACATGCGACAGGTTGTACTGGGTTACATGGATACCAGTAGCAGTAACAGAGAACTTCTCTGACTGACCTGACCTTACCTGAAAGGTGTACAAGGTAATAAAAAAAGAAGAAAAAAGAGGTGGCTGTGTGCCCCTAGCCTTCAAAAGTATTCACATAGCACACATGCTTGCAAGCACGAAGTAACCTGTGACTGTAAACTGTGCTCTGATTGGCTAGAGGCTACGAGCCGGCCGTTTCAACCAATCCAAATAGAACACGATCTATGCTGAGTCTGTCAGTTGCCTAATAATGATTATATATGGAATATTGTATAGTGCTGAATCTTGTAAAGCAAACAATCAAAGCAGGTGCATTTGAATCATTCACAGGCATGTGACCTTCACAAAAGATCAATAGATTTTAAATTTAGACACCCCCACACACATTTAGGCAGGGTGTTGGAGATGGAGATGTCTTTTAAAAGTAGGATAATAAGTAGGTTGGTAATAAATGTGTTCGTAAAGCTAAATTTGAAAGAATCAAATTAATGCAGGTGTTTTGTCTAAGTGAGAGAGGGAGGTCATTGCAGATGGATGGACCAAGACTATAGAAAGAGCGACAGCCAACAGTGGATTGTTCGAATATGGGTGTTTGTAAGCATAAGGTATCCTCAGCAGAACAGAGGAAGTGAGATGGAGTGAACAGGTGCAGATAGTTACTTTATGGAGACATTTGTAAGAGAGAGAACCAGTCTTATACGTCACTCTTTGTGAAGCAGGCAGCCAGTGAAGAGCTGGCGAGAGAGGAGTGATGAGTTCAGTTCTTATTTCTTTCTTACGACTGGTCCAGCCGCAGTGTTTTGTATACCTTGAAGGGAATTAGATGGAGGATACTGGCAAACCAGCAAAAGAGAATGACAGTGTGTAACATTGCTTAGTTTCTCTCCAAGGTGAGCTATCACCAGTCTGTGTGTTCAGTGCACAGCCCTAGGCAAGAGGTGGTCTATGTACAGGTCTGCAGGAAAAAGACTCTCCCAGTGTTTCTGTTTAACCAGCCCAGAGTGCTTTTAGGGACTAAACACGTTATAGTATCGGACGAAGGATCAAAATCTGAAATTGTCTTCAGGATAACCGCGACAACAGCTGCAATGACCAAACTGGAAGTCCTCTGGAATGACAAGAACATCAGCTTCAAGATCAGACTGATGTGTTCCCTGATCATGTCCATATTTTTGTACGTATATGAAACGTGGTCCATAAAAGCAGACATTGAAAGAGGGATACAGGCAATGGAGATGAGGTACTTTCGCAAACTCCTTGATATCTCATACAGAGATCACATCACTAATGATCACTTTCTGATCATTCCGCTGTTCTTTTCTCTCTAAATATTGCAAAGCCTATCAGAAAGAAAAAGTATGTCACCCGTCGCAACCTTAAGGCCATAGATATTCAAACTTTCTCTTCACAAGCTGCTGAACGCCTATCACAAACCCCTGACAACAATAACCCATCTAAACACTACAATGATGTTCTCAGCCAACTGCTTGATGAGCATGCACCTCCCATGACCATCTCCTCTGATAGGCACATGTGCGCCATGGTAACACCCATGACATCCTGGTCGCAAAGTGCAAACGCAGGCAACTAGAGCGGCAGTGGCGAAATCAAAAACGGAAATTAATAAGCAGCTCTTTCGAAACAAGTAAATAAAGTCAAATCTTTAATTCTTTCAGAAAAAAACCAAAGTATTACTCTTCTCAAGTTCTTGATGCCACGTCTATGAAATCTCTCTTTTCCCTCACATCTACTCTTCTTGGATCTGTGAAGGCAAGCCTCTGCTTCCATCCACAACCACTCTGAACTTCCATCTATATTTTCAGCATTCTTTTCTGAAAAAGACTATAACATTCGCTCCAAACTGGACCAGACTCCTTTCCAGCCTACACTTCTGATCCCCAATTCTCTGGCACTCTCTCCTTTTCTTTCATCCGACAAGCGAGACAGAAATCATGACAATTCTGAAAGAAATGACTATAAAATCATGTGATCTTGATCCCATACCTGCTTTCTTTTCACACAGTTGCCTACCACAACTCATACCCGCTATCACGAAAATAGTAAACTCATCTCTTGTTTCAGGAAATGTTCCATCAGCTCTCAAAACTGCTATAGTCACACCTCTACTCAAAAAGCATGACCTTGACCCTAACATTCTGAAGAATTAAGGACCTTTTTCCCAATCTACCTTTTATTTCTAAAGTCCTTGAAAAAGTAGTTCTCAAACAGCTCAACAACCACCTTCTCTCCAACAATCTTCTTCCTGAGTTTCAGTCTGCCTATCGCGTCAACCACAGCACTGAACCACCCTAGTACACACTTTAAAACACGCTTCTACACCTTCTGACTCAGGAAAATCTCCTTCTCACTCTACTCGACTTATCAGCAGCCTTCGATACTATAGACCACTCAATTCTTCTCTCCCGTCTTCAAAAATCGTTCGGTGTTACTGGCATAGCCCTCACCTGGTTTAATTCATACCTTACTGACCGATTCCAGACAGTTGCAGTAAACAAGATTCAATCAATACCTGTCAAACTGGAATGCGGAGTCCCACAGGGATCAGTTCTAGGCCCTGTTCTTTTCACTCTTTACACTGCCCCACTGTCACATATAATAAACCGTCATCAAATCAACCATCATTTTTACGCAGATAAATCTCAGATTCAAAGCAGTGTTACTCCTGAAAATCTGCCTTCTCTCCTGACAAATATGGCCCGCTGCTTTGAAGATATTCAAAACTGAATGACACAGAACAAATTACAGCTAAATGCAGATAAAACCGAAGCCATGCTCGTAGGGACCAAACACAAACTCTCTTCCATTACACAGCTTCAATAGAACTTGGCAATACATCAGTCCCTCTATCCACTGCTGTGAAGTATCTAGGTGTTGTTATCGACAACACACTCTCTATGAAAAAATTCATCACTCAGACCTGTCAGTCGTGCTACTATCAATTACGGCGTATTAGTGCAATTCGAAAGTACCTGTCCACTGATGCTACAGCCAAACTTGTCACTTCTCTCATTCTTTCACGTCTGGACTATTGTAATTCTCTTTTGTCTGGTCTGCCAGCATCATCTATCCACTCCCTTCAACGTATACAAAACTCCGCAGCTCGACTCGACTAGTTCTCAGAAAGAAAAAATCTGAGCACATTACCCCTCTCTTGCGATCTCTCCACTGGCTGCCTGTGCCAAAGAGAGTAGATTATAAGATCAGTACCCTCTGTTACAAATGTCTCCACAAAACTGCACCCTCCTACCTCTGTGAATGTCTTAACCTGAACACTCCTTCACGTTCCCTCCGCTCTACTGCAGATACCTTGTGCCTACGAATACCTAGATTCAACCAATCCACTGTTGGCCGCCGCTCTTTCTCTATTTCGGGTCCATCGACCTGGAATGAGCTCCCTCTCTCTCTTCGCCAGAAACCTAGTTATAACACTTTTAAATCCAGCCTCAAGACATATTTATTTCAAACCTAAGATTTCCCCCCTCCTGTTTCATATCAGAGCTATCCCACCCTCACTAACCCATGTCCTATCACCCTGCTAAAGTATAGGACCTAAGTGAGTGTGCGCGTGTGTGTGTGTGTGTGTGTGTGTGTGTGTGTGTGTGTGTGTGCTTTTGTACAAATTTGACTATTGAAATTTTATTTCATAGATTTTGTCTGCAGCGCACTATGTTTGTAAATATCTGTTTGTTTAAACTATTTATCATTTATCATTGATTGCATGACTGTGTAAGATTAGGTTGAATGCATGCGCTTTGGTTTGTCTTTTCAAGATATAGCGCTATATAAGTTCCATGTATTATTATTATATTTATTAAAACCAGAGTTAATAACGCCATCTGACCATACGAAGATCTCCTTACTTCAGTGACAAACCCCACACTTAGGTGGTAGATGCACGTCACACGAACAACTGGACTGGCCAAGACTGTCCTACAGGGAACAGTACAAGGAGGGAGACGAAGAGGCAGACAGAAAACAATGGGAAGACAACATCAGAGAGTGGACTGGCCTTGAGTGGAATGAATTGCTACGGAAAGCAGAGGACCGCAGAGTGGAGGAAGCTGGTTGCGAAATCTTTATTGGTGCCCCACGGTCCACGGGACTACGGGATAGGTGAAGAAGAACGTTGGATGACTCTTTGTGCGTGAGGTTTTGATGTTTTACTTGTTTTGTTTCATTTGGTTTTATAACTATCATTAAAAAATCTTCTG
>CM054164.1:7992511-8000791 GCA_028751875.1 Rapana venosa
TTTTGGTGAACATCTCACGAGGATGGTGGTGAGATGATGTTGGTAAATTCGACAAGCACACCAATGGTGTAGGCTTCCTTGTCAATAAGAACATCAACAACTCGGTGCTCAGGTGCTGCCCAGTAACTGGTGAACTTATAAACATCCGCCGCACAGCAGCCCCCTTTCAACATCAGGTGGTACAAGCTTACGTGTCAACAACAGATCATGATGATGAAGTAGTAGAGAAATTTTACATGCAACTCCAGGGCATCATTGACAAAGTTAGCAAGAAAGACATCCTGATCATTCAGGGAGACTGGAATGCTAAGGTGGCTGCTGATACACTGAAAGACAGGAGCAAATTTTGTGGACCCTCATGTAATGTAAATATCAATGAGAGAGGACACCGACTACTGGAATTTGCCAGCTACAATGACATGTGCAAACACCTTTGGGGAGCACAAGGCATCACGATGTGGCATGCACCCAATGGAACCCGTCACAACCAGATGGACTACATACTGGTACAAAACTGGTTCAGATCTGGCATCAACAGAGTCAAGACAAGGACTTTTCCAGGTGCAGACGTGGGCAGTGACCACGACCTGGTGCTCCTGAACTTCAGAATCCGGCTTAAAAACACATCAGCAAGCCAAAGAACATCAGGCTAAAATTCAACCTAGAAAGATTGAAAGACCCTACCATCACAGAATCCTTCCAAGCAAAAATTGGTGGAAAATTTGCTGCACTGCTTGCGCTCAATAAGGATGCAGAGACAATAACCAACAGCTTCAGTGCAGCGATGACAGAAACAGCAAACGAACTACTTGGCAAACACCATCAGAAAAAACAACCGTGGATCACAGATAAAATCCTGGATATGTGTGATAAACGAAGTGAACTGAAGAGTGTCAAGTACACAACAGGAGCAGGGAATACAGAGAGATCAACAAAAAGATCAAGAAAGACATGAAAAAGGCCAAAGAAGAATGGATTGAGAAACAATGCTCAGATATCGAAGAAAATTTGTCTAAGAACAACAGCAGAAGAGCCTATCAAATTGTAAAAGAGCTCACACAGCAGAAGCAGGCAAGAGTCAACAACATCAAAGACAAAGACGGGAACTGCCTCACAGAAGAAACGATATCATTAACAGATGGACAGAATACTGTTCAGAGCTCTACAACCATCAGACACAAGGTGACCCCAGCGTACTTACAAGTCAGGACTCGTCAGAGGATGATGACTTCCCTATCCTTCGTGAAGAAGTTGAGGCAGCAATCAAATCGCTGAAAAATGGGAAAGCTGCAGGCATTGACAACATCCCAGCAGAGCTGATCAAACACAGGGGGACAACAGTGATAGATATCCTCACAAGAATTTGCAACAAGATCTGGCAGACCGGAGAGTGGCCAACACCTTGGACCCAATCACTCATGATTATACTCCCCAAGAAAGGCAATCTACAGTAATGCCAGAACTATTGAACAATCAGCCTCATACGCCATGCCAGTAAAGTGATGTTAAAAGTAATCTTGAACAGACTTAAGCCATGGGTAGAAGAGATCATCGCTGAAGAAAAGGCATCCTTCCACCCAAACAGAAGTACCACAGAACAAATATTCAACCTGCAAGTTCTGTGTGAGAAATACAGCCAGAACCAACAGAAACTGTACCACGTCTTCATAGACTTGAAAAAGGCGTTCGACCATGTATGGCATGACGCATTATGGGCCACAATGAAGAAGTACAACATGGGACAAAAGATCATTCAGACTATCAAACAGCTATGCACAAAAGCCAACAAGGCAGTGCTTGTCAAAGGCATGCTTGGAGAATGGTTCCATACCTCAGTGGGAGTCCTTCAAGGCTGTCTCCTATCGCCGACACTGTTCAATGTCTTCCTTGAGCACATAATGACTGATGTCTTAGAAGATCACAGTGGCACAGTCAGTATTGGAGGGTGAACAATCACTAATCTCAGATTTGCTGATGACATCAATGGACTGGCAGGAAACGAACAGGAACTAGCCAACCTAATGTAACACCTGGACAAAACATCCTCCAGATACGGCATAAAGATCAGTGCCGAGAAGACAAAACTCATGACAAACAGTGCCCAGCCAATCACTACCAAGATCACAGTCAGTGGAAAAGAACTGATCATTACTGAAGAAGGTTCAAAGACTGAAATCCTTGCAAGAGCTGCACTAATAGTAGCAGCAATGGCGAAGCTCAAGACCATCTGGAAAGACTGAAACATCTCTCTCACGACCAAGGTCAAGCTACTGCATGCATTAGTCATCTCCACATACCTGTATGCTTGTGAATCCTGGACATATAATGCAGATCTACAAAGAAGGATCCAGGCTTTGGAGATGAGATGCCTCAGAAGAAGCCTTGGTATTTCATACACGGACCACATTGCCAACGAAGAAGTCCAACAAACCATCACCCAACAAGGAAAACAGTATGAAGACCTGATGACCACAGTCAAGAAAAGGAAGCTCAGATGGTATGGGCATGTGACAAGACAGTTGGCTCTCCAAGACATTACTGCAAAGAACAGTGCAGGGAATAGAGGGAGAGGCAGGCTGAAGAAGAAATGGGCAGACAACACCACTGAATGGACCAGGAAGAGCTTCTCCACAACCCAGGCACTTGCCCACAACTGCCACAAATGGAACCAACTGGTGCAACGTTTGTCACTGCAGTGCCCCTATGACCCTGGAGGGGATAATAATAATAATAATATATTAATAATAATGATAATAATAATAATAACAATAATAATAATAATAATCATAATAAATGGAACTTATATAGCGCTATATCTTGCAAAGACAAATCAAAGCGCATGCATTCAACCTAATCTTACACAGTCATGCAACCAATGACAAATAATCAATAGTTTAAACAAACATATTACAAACATAGTACGCTGCATACCAAATCTATGAAATAAAATTGCAATAGTCAAATGTTTTTTCAAAAGCACACACACACACTCACACAGGTCATATACTTTAGCAGGTTGATAGGACATGGGTTAGTGAAGCTGGGATAGTTCTGATATGAAACAGGAGGGGGGAAATCTTAGGTTTGAAATAAATATGTCTTGAGGCTGGATTTAAAAGTGTCATAGCTAGGCTTCTGGCTAAGAGAGAGAGGGAGCTCATTCCAGGTCGATGGACCCGAAATAGAGAAAGAGTGGTGGCCGACGGTGGATTGGTTGAATCTAGGTATTCGTAGGCGCAAGGTATCTGCAGCAGAGTGGAGGGAACATGAAGGAGTGTTCAGGTTAAGACATTCACAGAGGTAGGAGGGTGCGGTTTTGTGGAAAGATTTGTAACAGAGGGTACTGATCTTATAATATACTCTCTGTGGCACAGGCAGCCAGTAGAGAGATCGCAAGAGAGGGGTAATGTGCTCAGATTTTTTCTTTCTGAGAACTAGTCGAGCTGCGGAGTTTTGTATACGTTGAAGGGAGTGGATAGATGATGCTGGCAGACCAGACAAAAGAGAATTGCGATAGTCCAGACGTGAAAGAAAGAGAGAAGTGACAAGTTTGGATGTTGCTTCGGTGGACAGGTACTTTCGAATTGCACTAATACACCGTAATTGATAGTAGCATGACTGGCAGGTCTGGGTGATGAATTTTTGCATAGAGAGTGTGTTGTTGATAACAATACCTAGAGACCTCACAGCAGTGGATAGAGGGACTGATGTATTGCCGAGTTCTATTGAAGTTGTTGTAATGGAAGAGAGTTTGTGTTTGGTCCCTACGAGCATGGCTTCAGTTTTATCTGCATTTAGCTGTAATTTGTTCTGTGTCATCCAGTTTTGAATATCTTAAAAGCAGTGGGCCATATTTGTCAGGAGAGAAAGCAGATTTTCAGGAGTAACACTGCTTTGAATCTGAGATTTATCTGCGTAAAAATGATGTTTGATTTGATGACAGTTTTTTTATTGTGACAGTGGGGCAGTGTAACGAGTGAAAAAACAGGGCCTAGAACTGATCCCTGTGGTACTCCGCATTCCAATTTGGCAGATATTGATTGAATCTTGTTTACTGCAACTGTCTGGAATCGGTCAGTAAGGTATGAATTAAACCAGGTGAGGGCTGTGCCAGTAACACCGAACGTTTTTTGAAGACGGGAGAGAAGAATTGAGTGGTCTATAGTGTCGAAGGCTGCAGATAAGTCGAGTAGAGTGAGAAGGGGGATTTTCACCCAGTCAGAAGCAAGTAGAAGCGTGTTTAAGGTGTGGACTAGGGTGGTTTCAGTGCTGTGGTTGACGCGATAGGCAGACTGAAACTCAGGAAGAAGATTGTTGGAGAGAAGGTGATTATTGAGCTGTTTGAGAACTACTTTTTCAAGGACTTTAGAAATAAAAGGTAGGTTGGAAACAAGTCTATAATTCTTCAGAATTTTAAGGCCAAGGTCATGCTTTTTGAGTAAAGGTGTGACTATAACAGTTTTGAGAGCTGATGGAACAAGAGATAAGTTCACTATTTTCGTGATAGTGGGTATAAGTTGTGGTAGGCACTGTGTGAAAAGAGAAGCAAGTATGGGGTCAGATCACATGATTTTAGAGTCATTTCTTTCAGAATTGTCATGATTTCTTTCTCACTTGTCGGATGAAAGAAAAGAGGAGTACCAGAGAATTGGGGATCAGGAAGTGCAGGCTGGAAAGGAGTCTGATCCAGTTTGGAGCGAATGTTATGGACTTTTCAGAAAAGAATGCAGAAAATATAGAAAGAAGTTCAGAGTGGTTGTGGATGGAAAGCAGAGGGCTTGCCTTCACAGATCCAAGAAGAGTTGATGTGAGGGAAAAGAGAAATTTCATTGACATGGCATCAAGAACTTGAGAAGAGTAATACTTTGTTTTTTCTGAAAGAATTAAAGATTTGACTTTGTTTACTTGTTTTCGAAAAAGATGCTTATTAATTTCCGTTTTTGATTTTCGCCACTGCCGCTCTAGTTGCCTGCGTTTGCACTTTGCGACCAGGATGTCATGGGTTTACCATGGTGCACATGACCTATCAGGCAGGAGACGGTCAGTGGGAGGTGCATGCTCATCAAGCAGTTGGCTGAGCACATCATTGTAGTGTTTAGAGGGGTTATTGTTGTCAGAGGCTTGTGATAGGCATTCAGCAGCTTGTGAAGAGATAGTTTGAATATCTATGGCCTTGAAGCTGCGATGGGTGACATACCTTTTCTTTCTGATAGGCTTTGCAATGTTTAGAGAGAAAAGAACAGCGGAATGATCAGAAAGTAGTTCATCAGTGATAGATACAGATGTGATCAGATCTTGGGAAACATCAGTAATTAGCCAGTCTAAAATATGTCCTGATCTGTGCGTTGCTTCGTTTACCAGCTGAGAAAGAGAGTGGTTTGACAAATAAAGAGAAAGACGTTTGACATCCGAAGAAGACTCATTATCAAAGTGGAAGTTAAAGTCACCAAAAATGATACACTTTCTGGGAGAGAGGTTGTAGTGATCCAGGAGTGAATGAAACTCTTGATGGAAGATGGAAGATATCAGATTATTCTTAAGGCTTTGAGGTGGACGGTAAAGACAGCAGAAAGTAATAGAGTGGTCAGGTGTGTTGAAGTTGCGTTTACAGACTTCGAAAGATTCAGGTGAGAAAGGAAGAGAGTGACAGAAAGAAAGAGCAGGTTCGAATGTATCTTTATATACGATGGCAATGCCACCTCCACGGGAAGGTTGGGGAAGAGAAAGAGTTTTATAACCAGGTGGTGTCACTTGTTTTATTTTTGGTTCATGACCGTGTGGTTTTAACCAGGTTTCTGTAAGAAATGTTAGATTAATATTCTGTTCAGAAATAAAATCAGAAATGAAATCAGCTTTACCTTCTAGGCAGACAGATTGCACGTTGAACAAGCACATGTTAAGCAGGTTTGAAGGAGGCAGACAGGTTGATGTAACTGTGGTGAATTAGGATAACTGTCAGAGGAAGAGGATGAAGGCGATGATAGAGGTGTAGAGAGTGGGAGAGCAGACAAAAGTTTAGATTGAGAGTCAGGTGTAGAAGCTGGTGAAAGAACTGGACAAGTTTGGGAATTTCATACACACCATGATACACATAAATATTAGAACACTCTTTTTAAAAATCAAAGTCATTAACACAGGAAGAAGCAGGTTGATCAGAGGGAAGCAAAGCAGTGCTGTCCTTGGTTATGGTGGTAGTGGTAATGACGTCAGAAGTGAGGAGGGTGAGGAATGTAGGGGGCCACAGGCGATGATGTCTGCCTGCAGGGTACCTGTACCTTGTCTTGCAGCAGTTGATTCCTAAGGTTGAAATGTGTTGTTTAACTCACTGAGGTTGTGCCGAAGCTTAAGCTTAAGCTTCGGCACTCCTCTCCTTCACTGTGACGTTGTGAAGCTTAAGCTTCGGCAGAATTACGAATTTGTAAAAATACACTAAGTGATGCTCAACTCAAGGGAAAGTACTCTGGCCCGTAGAGGAATCATTTTTTCTAAACACAGTTGCTTTCCTTGACCATAAGCTTGCCTAGTTTGTGTTTTTTGCCTAATTTTGTTTGACATGTTGACAAGTGATATTTTTGGGACTTCAGGCTCTCCAGTGTTATGATTCTTTTAAAAAAAGATCTGTTGTACAAAAAGTGACATCAGATGGATTCAGCCAGCTTTAGGGAACTTTATTTTGGTGAAAAATCATCACATTGCTTCAAGGGGACTAGTTGATGAACAGTTCAAGGCATGTAATATACACAGCCCTAATTTTCAAAACTTTTTATTTTTCAGTATTCAGTGACATATTTTGAAAATGTGTAAAAAATAAATACAGTCATCTATTGAAAAACTATGAAACAATCTCAAAAGAAGACATTATAAACTTTTCAATGATGCATGATGTGTATGTCATTATTATGTTGGTTAAGTCTGCTGAATTTTTCAAATATAGCCAAAATCATGCATCACCACAAAATGGCGGATCCATTTCACTGTGACTCCAATGAGTTAAGTCTGTACGATATGTTGTAAAATCCATGTGAAGAAATGCTCTCATGTCTTCAGAAGTTAGTGTCATATTGGTGGAAGGAGGAACACTGGGTAGTTGTGGTGGGTGGGATCTGAGTTCATGTTTTATGTGTAATTTCTCACAGGGCAGCAGAGTTACACTAAAATGGGTCACAAGGACCAGCAATGTCAGTTGAACACAAATCATAAAGTCAGTTGAATCTTCAAAAATTCATCAGAAAATGAAAATTACAATTTAAAGTAATTCAAAATGTAAATGATATTAAGAAAAAACTAATCTGACCAGTCAATGCACGGTGGAATCACACAAATACGTAGATATCAATTTTGTTTTGATGAATGGAGGAAAAATGCACAGAAACAACACACAAACACAGAGAGACACACCTTGCTGCCATCCCACACAAAGGCCAATCACTCACAGCAGATGAGATGAGATGAGATTCTGGTGAGCAGTGCTGCTCTCCTTTGGTTTTTGGCAAACGAGGGGAGGAATAACTTCAGATGAAACAAGGGGAGGAATAACTTCAGATGAAACAAGGGGAGGAATAACTTCAGATGAAAAAAGGGGAGGAATAACTTCAGATGAAACAAGGAGGAATAACTTCAGATGAACAAGGGGAGGAATAACTTCAGATGAAAGCACATTCTAAAACCATTACCAAGAGGTTTTTGAATGGTTTCATTTCATAACAAAACTTTAAAGCCATCATCTAAAGTTTAAAAAAAATAGTTTAATTTGCTAAGAAAACTTTAAAAAATTATTACAAAAGGGCTTTAGATAATTTTGTTTCTTAACAAACCCCCAACCTCATTATCTGGAGGTCTTTGAATGGTTTCATTCCATTGAATAAATAAAAATAAGGAAAAGATTGACAATTTCATTTCAAAAACAAAACTTTAAAAAAGACATTATCTATAGGTCTTTAAGTAGTTTAATTTCATGACACAATTTTTAAAACGGCGTTATCTAGAAGTCTTTAAAACGTTTCATTTCATAACATAACTTAATAAAATATCTAGAGGTCTTTCAAAAAGTTCATAATAAAATGTAAAAAAAAGCGCAATATCTAGAAGTTTCTATACAGTTTGATTTTATATGACAACTTTGGAAATGAACATTATCAAAAGGGAATCTGATCATGGCTCAGATACAGAGCGGACGTGTTCCTGCTTCGCTCTGACTGTCCACTGAAAAACGGCTGCCTACTTTTCCTGGTCCAGCGGCAGCCATGGCAAGGAAGCAGGAACCCCAGGCAGGCTGGCCAT
>CM054164.1:8001291-8081291 GCA_028751875.1 Rapana venosa
GCCCTACAGTGAGAAACGATCTGATCGCTGATGGCCAGGCGGGGGAAGTAACACCCCCATGCTGGGGTCGCCCAGGTGATTGCTGCCTCCGCCAGCGTGGTGCGATCAAGGCCCTCATCACCAGCACTGTCATCACGTTGCCAAAAGTTCCCGACAGCAGGAGCAGGGGTGGAACCACCCTCAGCAGAGCGTCACTGATGACATACTGCACAAAGAGCTGCTCTGGAACATCGCCAATGCTTGTAGTAGTAGCGTTCTGCAGGGAAGTCTGCTCTGACCACTGCACTGCTGGCGAGGAGGTCATGTTTTCTGTGTTCCCTTTCATTGTGTTCAGGAGAGCTGCGCTGTTCTGTGATTCACAAACAACAGTCATACAAATTCCAGCTTCACAACTTGATGACTTTCTTTTTCTCACCAGTATCTTGGGAGAGTTTGGCCAACCTGTTTGGTTGAAAAAGTATGCTATTACTTTGGACTGGCAATGACAAAATGCAGAGAATTACATTCCCTTAACTTCTAGAATATTCTATACAGTCAATGAGAAATTAGCTGAAGAGGCCTGATGGCTATGTCTGTAGTTTATGTTCAGTGCTATGAGACACATACCAGGTGACATAAAAGCTAGATTGTTCAAAGGTAGATGGCAAAGATCTCAAGTGTAGCACAGAGAGTCTGTACATTGAGTCCAAATATAAATCATGGAAGACACTGCTTCAGTACAACACGAATATTCTTGGTACTGTTTTAAAAGAAACAACCATCAATGCACTTCACTTCTCATGGATTTTTGTAAGTTTTGTTATAAACTGAAACTGTCTAAAAACCTGTATATAATGCTTTTTTTTAAAGTGTGTTATGAAATGCCATTATTTTAAGTACCTCTAGATAATGTTTTTTCTTAAGTTTTATTAACTGAAACTTTTTAAGACCTCTAGATGATTTGTTTTTAAGTTTTGCTATGCTTTTCAAACTATTAAACACCTCTAGATAATTTGTTGTTTATGTTTTGTTATGAATTGAAACTATATGAAGACCTATAAATTATTTATTTTTAAGTTTTGTTTTAAAATGAAACTATCTGAAGGCATCTAGATTTTTTAAAAGCTTTTGAAAAAACTTTTGTTATGAAATGAAACTATTTAAAGGCCTCCAGATATCTTTTTAAAGTTTTGATATGACATGAAACTATTGCAAGACCTTGAGATAATGTTTTTAAAGTTTCATGATGAATGATTTTATTTAAAGGCCTTCAGATAATTTTTTAGCTTTGTTATAAATAAACTATTTAAAGACCTTTAGATAATTCTATCTTCAAAATGTTATTATGAAATGAAACTTTTTATAAGGACTTTTATATAATGCTTTTTAAAGTTGTGTAATTAAATTAAATTTAAAGACCCCCAGATAATTGTGGGATTTTTTTTTCAAATTTTCTTATGAAATGAAACTATTCAAAGATCAATAGATAGTTTTCTTTAATATTTTTTATGGAATAAAAAATTTTAAAGGCCTCCAGATAATGAGTTTGGGTTTTTTTCAGTTTTGCTATAAAATGTAACTATTTAAAACCTTTATTTTTTCCACGTTTTGTCAGGAAATGAAACTATTTAAGGAAATCTAGATACTGTAAGTTTAAAAATTTTGTTAGGAAATTATTCAAAGACCTTAGACAGTGTTTTTAAAAATGTTATGTTATTAAATGAAACTGTAAAAGACCTCCAGATAATGCTCTTTTACAGTTTTTTGTGTGTTTTTTTTAATTTTAATCTGTGGATTATTTTTATAATTTTGTCATGAAATGAAACTATTTAAAGACCCTAAATACTATTGTTTTTTTAATGAAATGAAACTACTTAAAGACCTTAGATAGTATTTTTAAAGCTATGTTATTAAATGAAGCTTTTTCAGGACCTCTAGATAATGATCTTTTAAAGTTTTATGGTGAAAAATAAACTTGTTACAAATCTGTAGAAATCTTGGAAAGTTTTGTTTTGAAATGAAACTATTCAAAGACTCTTAAATAATGTGGGGGGGGGGGGGGTTGGAATGAAATTAAACTATTTATAGACCTCCAGATAATGGGTTGGGGTTGTTGGTGTTTTTTTGTTATAGTTTTGTTAGGAAATGAAACAATTTCAAGACCTTTTAAAAAAAATGGTTTATACAAAACATATCTTACCGTTGTCATCATACAGAAAACCCCATCTCACTGTCTATCATTAATACGAATAACCCCTAACACGTCATTATTACGAAAAAAAACCTTTTAACTCTGTCTTTACACAAAAAAAATACCCACCCCCAACTTGCATTGTTTTGTTATACTTTTCAAAAAATTTTTTTTGTAGTTTCAGAGTCGTTACCATTGACCCCTTTTTTTGTAGTTTCACAAACACCATCCCCCCCCCCCCCCCTCCCCCCCCACCCCAATACAACAAAAGGGTATACTACTTTCACCCTGTTTAAAACACCACCGTATCATATGGAGCCAAGGTAATAAACTGTTTTTACCAGATGTTGATCTTATGTTTACTTATTTAACACACCACCCACAATTTCATCTGTACCAACCTGTTGAAATAATGTTTCATGAAAGCAACTATTTAAAGGGCATACTTACCATTATAACATGACATTGAAGACCTTGAGGATAAATATGTTTAAGTTTCATGATGAAGGATTTATTTAAAGTCCTTCAGTAATTTTTTAGCTTTTATAATAAACTTTAAGACCTTTAGATAATTCTATCTTCAAAATGTTATATAATGAATTCTTCAAGACTTTTTATATGCTTTTTAAAGTTTTGAATAAATTAATTTAAAGCCACAGATAATTGGCGAATTTTTTTCAATTTCTTATGAATGAAACTATTCAAAGATCAATAGCATAGTCTTCTTTGAATATTTTTGTGAAAAAAATCTTTAGCCTGCCAAAATTTGGTTTTTTTTTCATTTTGCATAAAAATGTAACTATTAAACCTTTTTTTTTCCACGTTTTGTCAGGAAAGTATATTAAGGAATCTAGATACTGTAAGTTTAAAACCATTTGTATGAATATTCAAGACTTAGACAGTGTTTTGTAAAATGTTGTGTTATTAAATGAAACTGAAAAGACCTCCGATATGCTCTTTTACAGTTTTATTTTTTTTAAATAATTTTAATTCTGTGTGATTTTTTATAATTTTGTCATGATGAAACTATTTACAAGTCCCATAAATTACATGTTTTTTATGAATATGAAACTACTTAAAGACTTAGTTGAATTTTAAAGTATTTATTAAATACTTTTCAGGACCTCTAGATAAGATCTTTAAGTTTTATGTGAAAATATAAACTGTTACAATCTGTAAAATCTTAGGAAAGTTGTTTTGAAATAAACATTTCAAGACTCTTAAATAAGTGGAGGGGGGGGTTGAATGAATATTAAACTATTTATGACCTCCAGTAATGGGTTGGGTAGTTGTGTTTTTTGTTTATATTTTGTTGGAAATGAAACAATTTCAGAACCTTTTTATAATAATGGTTGAACATAAACATATCTCACATTGTCATAATACAGAAAAAACATTATGTCTATCATTAATACAGAATAACCTCTAACATCTGTCATTATTACTGAAAAATACTTTTATATCTGTCATTACTACAGAAAAAAATATGCCAACCAACTTGCATTGCTTGTTATGACATGTTCTAAACAATGCTTTGTATTTAGAGTACGTTCCATTGACACCTTTTGTAGCTCTCACGAAACACTATCCCCCCACCCCACTGACCCCCCCAAACCACATATACAACATGTTTACATTCATTCACCCTATGATTAACACCACGATGCATATGGAATACTGATAAATAGAGCTTTTTACATGATGTTGTATTTTGTTTACTTATCATTTTACATACACCACATATTCATCTGTACCAACCCACCTGTAAATTCATAATTTTCATACGCACAGTTTACACAGCAAATCTATCTTACCATCAAATCAAACATGCACTTGTATAGTAGCCAGTCCTGAAGGAAAATATGGTAGTTCATAGATGTAGAAGCAATATAAAGTTCCGTTTCATAGCATGTTTTAAATATTTCTTAAACGTGGTGAAGGAGCTCTGTAAATGAAAAACTTTGCATATAATACAATTCTGTCAAATGTTTCATCTGTTTTGACATAGTTATCTTGTTCAAAGGCACAATCTTTTCATTATTGTTGGGCTATAGCTTCCATGTTTGAATTTGCGTGCTTGTCGAAACTCCGCAAAATGTTGCCTTAATGGCAGCCAGAACAAATGACTGATACCACTCTTTCACTTTGCAGAAAGTATATATAGTGATTTCTAACACCATTTTATGTAATCAATGTTATTGTAAGCACTCTGTGAGGTTAATCTTGACTGGAACCATTTTAGTTTTATTTCTAATCTGTTTTATTTCCTGTTTTTTCACAATGGACTTTCAGGACTTTTTGTCCAATTTGTCTACAGCATCTTGATTCAAAGATTCTTAACTTAATATTCATTAAATAAACTTCAGTCTTACAATGAGAATACTTTATTTCTTAATGTTTTATCAAAGGTGCTTTATTTCTATTTGTACATAGCCTATTTTCTTGATTAAAGTCTGCTTTTATACTGTTGTACATTTCAAGTTCATGTAATAAAATTTGTTATGTTATCTGTATCTGTTTGTCAAACAGTGAAAAAACAGATATCAGGCCTTGTCATTCACAAGGACCTTCTGAAACACTCTTTTATGGTCAAGTTTGAAATGGGTGTTGTTTGGTCCCTTGTATTAGTGATTGCAGGACAATACTAGGTTCATGAATTCATTGGATTCAGCTTTGTTTTCTCCAATCTGTCGTAGCGCAGACAAGACATCTTTCCAAAACTATTAAGAGGTGTTGATCGAATCCAGTTCCACTCTACTTGTCCAATCAACGACCGTCTTTCGGATCCATGATAGATTACTTTTTCACATATATGACTGCTTTTTTTTAGGTCTTACCGAAGTCGGTATTTAGAGGCAACAACTAGGCCATAGCCATGGAAACAGACCACCGTTTTAAATCAGTTTACGGCAGATTTTTTCAATCTGCATTGATGATCAAAATACAATGAAGATACTTCGATAATTATGCTTGTCTGGGATGTTACAGCAGCATATAGGTTATGAGATTGTTAAGAAAGGAGATTGTTAGAACTCGCTACTACTCATAAAGGTGTTATCGCTATCTTTAACCGGGCATGAGATAAGTTCTTATTCCATGCATTTTGTTCAGTAATTTGAAGACACCTCATAATACTAGTGAACATTGCCAAGATTAATGATGGTGATTAACTCGAGTGAGGCATATACTTTACCATGTCTTACTGACCACAGCACTAAGCTGTTTTTTCATTTTGTAAAACCGGCCGGAGATTCCGAAAAATTCCTATGATTTATGAATGTACCCGCACTTCATCCGTAAGCCGCAATGGAACAATGCGTTCATGGCGCTGGTAGAAATCTTTATTTCTGTTTCGGCTATTTTAATTAATTTGATCTGTTTATTTTCTTTGATCATGATGCTAAGAATTTCAACACAGAGAATGAACAATTATAGTGATATTGGATCCCCTTGTCTACATCCATGGTTGATATTAAACCAAGGAGATAGCTTTCCATTTACTGCTACTTCTTATTTTTTACCGTTATAAAAGGTGGCGAACCATCTCTGAATTCCACAGCCAAATCCAAAGGCGTCAAGAACTTTGAGCATGAACTTCCAGTCTACCGAGTCGAAAGCTTTTTCAAAGTTAAGGCAAGGAAGAAAGCCAGGAATATAATGACATTTTGTGTAATCGATAAGGTCAAAAATGAGCCGTAGATTATCACCAATAAAGCGACTGGACATAAAGCCAGTTTGGTCCTCCCTGATCACAGAAGAGAGGGTACCTTTGATTCTATTTGCAATACATGTAGATCCTATTTTGTATACAGTATTGAGAAAGGAAATAGGTCTCAAGTTTTTTAATGAAATGTTTTGGTTTGTTTTCTTTAGGTAGACATATGATTATGCCTTCTTTTTGTGTTGATAATTCCCTTTTTCTAAACCCTCCGTTTAGTGATCTAATGACCAAGGGACCCAGCTTTAGCCAGAAAACCTTGAAAAACTCTGCCGAAAATCCATCTGTTCCTGGAGTCTTGATATTTTTCATTCTTTTTAAAGCATTACTTCCTTCCTCCAATAAAATAAGTCCTTCAAGGGATTTCATTTCCTTGGCAGATAACTTTGGTATATTATCTGTATTTACTAAATTGGTTACCTCCTGCTCATCCAATTTTCTCTGCATATATAGCTTTTCGTACAAGATTTTTACATTTTCTATTATTTTGTTTGTTTTATATGTCTCTTTTCCATTGTCTAGAATTAATTTAATAATTTGTTTACTGGTATAATTTCTCTTTTCAAGATTGCAAAGTATCTCGTAACTTTTCCCCATCTGCAACCCATCTGGCTTTTGATCGGAGCAATACGCCCCTCATATGTTCTCTCATAGCAATCAGCGCCTGCTTATCACTCTCCACATGCTAAATCTCGTGCTCTGTTAAGGTCACTTTATTTTCCAAGATCTCAATGCTTTGTTCTAAACGTGTTTGTTG
Source organism: Rapana venosa (assembly GCA_028751875.1). Classification (NCBI taxonomy): domain Eukaryota; kingdom Metazoa; phylum Mollusca; class Gastropoda; order Neogastropoda; family Muricidae; genus Rapana; species Rapana venosa. Next base: position 8,007,937 of record CM054164.1, read on the forward strand.
TTCTTCCTCTTCTTTTTTCTTCTGTTTAGCATAAGCTATTGTTTTTGTTCTTACCTCCATTAGCACGAGATCTAGCAGCAGTTGGTCAGAAATAGTGAAATGAATGTCGGATTTAGGCATAGCAGCTATGTTGTTTTTATCATACCCTGATGCTGCATATTCAACTATAATTTTGTCAATGAGGTCGTTAATTATGCTTAGAAATTGTTATCCTTTAGCAGTGAGGAATTCAATGTCCAAAATAAATTCCTCTTTTCCTCTACACCGAACTGCAAGTGTAAGGTAATCATGGAATGGTCTGTTCTGTACCCAGGCTTGATGTCAGCTTCCCTGACAGAAGTCGAGAGCAGATCTGATATGAGGAAGAAATCCAATCCGCTTTGCTGATATGGAGTATTTCTACGCCAGGTGTAACGCCTCGTTTCTGGGTTAAGTTCACGCCAAATGTCTACTAAGTTAAGAGTGTCTATTAAATTTTCAACTTGTTCTTTTGCCTTGATATTATTGGAATGTTTGTAATTATTATAGTCTCTATTAAAATCCAATACCAAATTCCAATCTCCACCTATAAGGATGTGATCATAATCATAACTTTTAATCTGATCTTGTAGTTCTTCATAAAATTCAGGATGATCCCGGTTAGGACCGTACAGACTAACAATAAGAAAGTTTTTATCAAACATCTCCATGGAGACAAAAATGTAGTTGCCATTCAGATCTTTGAACACTTTCTTAACTTCAAATTCAAAACTGTTATTTAACAGAACTGCAACTCCTCTGGCATTTGAATTAAAGGATGCAAAAAACGACTTAAATGCCCATTCCGCGTGAATACAATTCTCAATTTTGGAGTCAAAGTGTGTATCTTGCAGTAAGTATATAGGGTGTGCGTTTTTCCTTAAGAAATGAAGAACGTCTCTTCTCTTTTGAAAGTTGCCCAATCCTTGACAATTCAAATGTAATTTTCAGGATAGTTGTTCATTCTATATGTTCTTTAACAAGTGAACCACATGTTGTGTGATGACCAAATGCAAAAATCAGTCTTGTTAAAAACGTGTCCTTACCTTCTCTCTTGCCCTTTGGTGAAAGGGCATGCATCACAATGCACACAACAGACGAGGCTAAGTTTCACCATAACCCAGGAAATACATTCAACTGCCTTACAAACCGATGGATCGGATGGAGTCTTTGAGGTAACGGCCTTCTAAGAAAGGGAAAAGTCCGTCGTGTCTTCTCCTTTGGGAATTTTGCCCATCCATTGACCAATTGTCTGGACGCTAGTTTTCGGATAGACTTGTTCATCTGTGTTACTTTAACAAGTGAACCCCCAAACAGTTGACTGGCAAAATTCTTAAAAAAAGCCACCTGTAACATAAGTTGAGAAAAGAAAAAAAGGTGGCCTGCTTCTTGTCATCGCCTCTCGGGGAGGCAGAGCAAGTGCACGAATTTCATGCGAGGAAATTTCATCCTTAAAGTGGTATAAAATAAATAAATAAATAAAATAAAACTTGACATGCATCATACACATCAAAGAAAACAGCATAAACTTATTCCCTTTAGACTGATCCTAACAGGCAAGCCAACCGACAATGCGGCGCAAATCCACTAGTGCCTGCCTTCGGATTCCTGACCATGTAATTCAGAATCCACACTATATGTATATACCAGACCTCTCTACCTTCTTCGGTTTTCAAAACCATCATATGATGGCCCAACATGAGGAGAGACATACATTATCATCAGCATGCCTAAAACCGACAGAATCACCAGTTGGTGTTTTTTGAAAAGGCTGAAGCTGTTTCTGGACTCAACCTTTGCAGTGCCACCATTCATTCGCTGCCTGACCAGATAGCTTTTCCAGCTGTCTCTAACTATGTCTGCCTGCCTGACACCTGCTCGCTTGTCCGCCCCCCACCCCCACCCCTCCTTTTTCTTTCAAATAAGTAAGAAACAACTATACAAGACTTTAAAAATAGAAACCAAAAACAACAAACAAACAAAAACTCAGGGCATAAACTGCTGCATATGAAAAAAACTGCACAGTCCCTTTAGAATATTATATCTACAAATTACTCATTGATACAAAATACTTACTATTATTGATGCTATTATGACAGTTTCTATATCTAGAAAAAAAACCTACATTCACAATGGCCAACAATACTACATCTATACATGCACACCCACACACACACACCCACACCCACACATGTACTTTGGGCCTCAGTATCTACACATAGAGGGGGGGGGGGGGGCGCATGCCCCTGCACAGGTAGGTAGGCATGGGTGTAGACGTATGTGCGCATGCGCGCGCGTCATGTGTGAAAGTTTGGGGTACACGTAGCCAAGAATGGCAGATTCCTAGCCACCGTTTGTATAGTTTAAACAAGATCGACTTGATGCCTGTCAATATCATCAGAAGGGCATGTGGCTGACAGTGGTTCCAGTGGATTACCCCTCTGTACCCCCAATAAACTGACGATAAAGTTATGGCACTTTGTGACTGTTATCTATCGTGATCGACAGTCACTGTGAAATACTGGACAGCATACAAAGAAGCAGCATCATGTCAAAACAAAAATCGTCAACAAAACTTCCAGAGCAAAAACAGGCCACCGCAGCTGTGGACATGTAGAGCTATGAGCAGTGCTGCATACCTACTTAATACAGGACCAGGGGCAATCTGGATCTGTCATTGTTTGCCTTGAAACGAAAATATTGAAGCATAGTTCCAAAGGAAAAATGAATGCACAAAAACACACTTCTTAAACAATCAAGTTCTATATAACTCAGTGATCCATGTTTGTCCCCAGAGACGATATCAATAAAACACAAAGGCGATAATCGCAACCAAAGTGATAGTGTCCTTAGCAGCAGCAACAATTAACAACCAAAGTGATAGTGTCGAGAAGCTGAAGGACCCAGAGGTATTAGAAATTTTTCAAGCAAGGATAGGTGGAAAGTTTGCAGCACTCACTGTGATAGACTCAGACATAGATACACTGACGAATAGTTTCAATACAGCGGTGACTGAAACAGCAAACGAGCTTCTTGGCAAACGCCGACCAGTCAAAAAACCATGGGTCACACCTAACATCCTACAACTATGCGACAAGCATAGAGAGCTGAAGAAAAAGAAAAATGAAACAAAAGAAAGAGCAGAACAATATAGGGCAGTCAACAAAAGAATCAGGAAGTCCATGACGGAGGCAAAAGGGGAATTGGATCGGTGAACAGTGCCAAGACATTGAAGAGAACATCAAGAAAAACAATAGCAAGAAAGCATATCAGCTGGTGAAAGACCTGACTAGCACGAAACAGAGAAAAGGTTTAACAATCCAAGACAAAAATGGGAAGTGTCTCACTGACGACCAGGATATTCTGAACAGATGGACAGAATACTGCTCCGACCTGTATAACTATAGAACCGCAGGAGATCCAGAAGTCCTTAATGTACCCGAAAGCAAAGACACAGACAGTCACCCATATCCTCCGAGAAGAAGTGGAAACAGCAGTCAGATCGCTGAAAAAGGGGAAGTCAGCAGGGGCTGACAACATTCCAGCTGAGTTGGTCCAAGCTGGAGGGGAAAGCCATGATCAGCGCCCTACTAAGAATCTGCAACAAGATCTGGCAGACAGGAAAATGGCCAACACCATGGACGCAGTCACTCATCATCACCCTCCCCAAGAAAGGAAATCTACAACAATGCCATAATTACCGCACAATCAGCCTCATATGTCACCCCAAGCAAGGTCATGCTGCAGATAATATTGAATAGACTGAAGCCACAAGCAGAGACCATCATTGCTGAGGAACAAGCAGGTTTCAGAGCAGGGCGCAGCACAACAGAACAGATATTCAACCTCAGAATACTATGTGAGCGGTACCTTCAACATCAACAAGACCTTTACCACGTATTTATCGATTTTAAGAAGCATTTGACAGGGTGTGGCATGCAGCTTTGTGGGCAACCATGAATTTGTACAGCATCAATGCAAACCTGATCAGAGTCATCAAACAGCTGTACAGCGAGGCCACCAGTGCAGTGTACTACAACAACAACATTGGAGAATGGTTTCGAACAACAGTTGGAGTAAGGCAGGGCTGTCTACTCTCACCCACTCTTTTCAACATCTTCCTTGAGAGAATCATGGCTGATGCACTGGAACATCATGAAGGATCAGTCAGCATTGGTGGCAGAACGATCACAAACCTCCGCTTCGCAGATGACATTGATGGAATAGCAGGATCAGAAAAAGAGCTTGCCAGCCTAACAGAACACTTGGATAAGGCCTCCAAAACATACGGCATGGAAATCAGTGCAGAGAAGACCAAACTGATGACTAATAACACCAACGGCATTAGCACTGATATCAGGGTTAATGACCAGAAGCTGGAAACAGTTCAAAGCTTCAAGTACCTGGGAGCCATTGTATCCGACCAGGGATCCAAGCCAGAAGTAGTATGCAGGACTGCACAGCACTAAACAGCTTTGTCAAAACTAAACACCATCTGGAGAGACAAGAATATCTCACTTATCTCCAAGATCAGACTAATGCGCTCCCTTGTCATATCCATATTTCTGTATGCCTGTGAATCATGGACCCTGACTGCAGATTTGGAGAGAAGAGTACAGGCAGTGGAGATGAGATGCTTTCGGAGACTCCTTGGCATCTCCTACAAAGACCACATAAGCAACGAAAGCGTGCATAACAGAATCCAGCAAACCATTGGACCCTATGAGAACCTTCTAACGATCGTGAAAAAGCGTAAACTTAAGTGGTATGGGCATGTCACAAGATCCCAAGGAATTACAAAGACAGTTTTGCAAGGCACTGTCCAAGGAGGAAGAAGAAGAGGCAGACCAAGGAAGAGCTGGGAGGATAACATCAGTGAATGGACAGGCCTAGAACTCAACAAAACCCTGAGAAAGGCAGAACAGAGAGAGGAATGGAGGGAACTGGTTGCTGAGTCTATGAGGGTGCCCCCACGGTCGTCAGACTACGGGACAGATAGATAGATAGATAGATAGCCCCAAGAATGACTGAAACTTCCCACAATTCAAAACACGACTGAAGTGTCACAAAATTTCAAAAGGGCCTGAAATGTTTCAAAACTTCAAAAGGGACTTGAGTCTTTCAAAACGACAAACAGGAATGAGGTGTCACACAACTACCAAAATGACTGGGATGTCATCGTAAACTATCACACCACATACCCTCCCCAGAAAAAAGACCGCAAACATCACCCCTTTTTTTAATAAGCGGTGTACATTATAGCTAATACACCAAATTTATAACACCTACAATGATACCTATTGAAGAGAGAAAAAAATACATATATCTGGATAGTACCTTCTCCATTAGATTAAATATTGCCTTGTGTTTACAAGGTTTGTGTTTTAAAGGACTAGCCATTTTAATTAACGAGTTTTGAGCAGGAAACAGGAATCACAAAGCCCATAAAAAAAACAAGCCAACAATCAGACAAACAAAAATGAACATCAATTTTAAAGTAGGAGAAATGCCACTTACGCAGTATTCTGTCAGGCCATTGCTTTGGACAAGACTTCTTGGAGATTACTGTTAATGCCAAGCTGCAGTGTTTTGCCGTTTGTAAAAGCTGGGTAAAAATATTGCCATTGGAAGACCACGTTGCCAGTGTAGCAGAGTGTTTGCTAGCTCTTGTCAGCAGCCAATAGTTTGTTTTGGTGGGATCTTCGCTGATAGAGATCCCCGAGTTTTTTTTAAACTGTCTTCTCTCTGCCAACACCTGCCCCTTCACCCTCCTAGAAAAGAAGCGGACAAGGATGGGTGGCAGTCTGGCACCGCCAGGCCTGCCTGTTCTGTGGGCCACCTCCACGTCCTCTTCCCTCACCGGCACACCAACCCCGCTCACTGAAGACCTTGACGCTTTTCCGTAGGCAGGCCTCTGCTGTCTCCTCTCCTCCTGGACACCGTACACTCGCACGTTCCAAGAACGCCCGTGCTGCTCTTGACCGTTCTGTGCCATCCGCAGCCCGTTCACTTTTTTCTTCCTTTGCTCCATCTGACCGCGAAGCCAGACATTTTCTTCTTTCAGCTTCTTAAGTTCTGAATTTGTTTTGTCTCGCTCCTCCTCCGTTTCAAATACTTTGCTTTCCAGCATGTCCAGTCTTTTCATTCAATGTTCATTTATTTTTCTGAACTCCCCGGTGACAGTTTGGATGTCTTCCTTAGTGGACAGCTTCCCCACCTCTGCCCGGAATTCCTCCAGCGTGACTGGCAGCGTGTCCCCGTCTTCCGAGTCCATGTGTTTCTGTTTTGTCGTTTCCTGTTTCTGTTTGATGTTGAAGTCAGGACTGTCGCCGGGGTCACTTGTAGAGGAACGCGACGGTTGTTTGCGTTTTGCACCACCAGTAGATTTTGTCCGAGTTGTAGTACTGGAACTTGGAGAGTTTATTGGCACTACTGCTCATTCTTTTTCACTGGCGTTGGATTTTCTTGTGCGCATATAATTATTAGTAATTTGTAAAGTAACAAGCTATCTTGCATTGTTTCCTTTTTTGCTCTGGAAAAGTTGGCTTTTCAAGATGTCCAATCCATAGCAGGGCTGATTGAAAGTCCTGCCCATCTGCCACCCTGCATGGCCAGCCTGCCTGGGGTTCCTGCTTTCTTGCCATGGCTGCCGCTGGACCAGGAAAAGTAGGCAGCCGTTTTTCAGTGGACAGTCAGAGCGAAGCAGGAACACGTCCGCTCTGTATCTGAGCCATGATCAGATCCCTTTTGATAATGTTCATTTCCAAAGTTGTCATATAAAATCAAACTGTATAGAAACTTCTAGATATTGCGCTTTTTTTTACATTTTATTATGAACTTTTTGAAAGACCTCTAGATATTTTATTAAGTTATGTTATGAAATGAAACGTTTTAAAGACTTCTAGATAACGCCTTTTTAAAAATTGTGTCATGAAATTAAACTACTTAAAGACCTATAGATAATGTCTTTTTTAAAGTTTTGTTTTTGAAATGAAATTGTCAATCTTTTCCTTATTTTTATTTATTCAATGGAATGAAACCATTCAAAGACCTCCAGATAATGAGGTTGGGGGTTTGTTAAGAAACAAAATTATCTAAAGCCCTTTTGTAATAATTTTTTAAAGTTTTCTTAGCAAATTAAACTATTTTTTTTAAACTTTAGGATGATGGCTTTAATATGTTTGGTTGAATGAAACATTATCAAAACCTCTTGTATAATTTTTTAGAATGTGCTTTCATCTAAGTTTTTTACCTTGTTTCATTAAAGTTATTCCTCCCTTGTTCATCGAAACTATTCCCCTCTTGTTTTTCATTGAATTTCCTCCCTTGTTTCATCTGAAGTTATTCCTCCCCTTGTTTCATCTGAAGTTATTCCTCCCCTTGTTTGCCAAAAACCAAAGGAAAGCAGCACTGCTCACCAGAATCTCATCTCATCTCATCTGCTGTGAGTGATTGGCCTTTGTGTGGGATGGCAGCAAGGTGTGTCTCTCTGTGTTTGTGTGTTGTTTCTGTGCATTTTTCCTCCATTCATCAAAACAAAATTGATATCTACGTATTTGTGATTCCACCGTGCATTGACTGGTCAGATTAGTTTTTTCTTAATATCATTTACATTTTGAATTACTTTAAATTGTAATTTTCATTTTCTGATGAATTTTTGAAGATTCAACTGACTTTATGATTTGTGTTCAACTGACATTGCTGGTCCTTGTGACCCATTTTAGTGTAACTCTGCTGCCCTGTGGAGAAATTACACATAAAACATGAACTCAGATCCCACCCACCACAACTACCCAGTGTTTCCTCCTTCCACCAATATGACACTAACTTCTGAAGACATGAGAGCATTTCTTCACATGGATTTTACAACATATCGTACAGACTAACTCATTGGAGTCACAGTGAAATGGATCCGCCATTTTGTGGTGATGCATGATTTTGGCTATATTTGAAAAATTCAGCAGACTTAACCAACATAATAATGACATACACATCATGCATCATTGAAAAGTTTATAATGTCTTCTTTTGAGATTGTTTCATAGTTTTTCATAGATGACTGTATTTATTTTTTACACATTTTCAAATATGTCACTGAATACTGAAAAATAAAAAGTTTTTGAAAATTAGGGCTGTGTATATTACATGCCTTGAACTGTTCATCAACTAGTCCCCTTGAAGCAATGTATGATTTTTCACCAAAATAAAGTTCCCTAAAGCTGGCTGATCCATCTGATGTCACTTTTTGTACAACAGATCTTTTTTAAAAGATTCATAACACTGGAGAGCCTGAAGTCCCAAAATATCACTTGTCAACATGTCAAACAAAATTAGGCAAAAAACACAAACTAGGCAAGCTTATGGTCAAGGAAAGCAACTGTGTTTAGAAAAAATGATTCCTCTACGGGCCAGAGTACTTTCCCTTGAGTTGAACATCACTTAGTGTATTTTTAAAAATTCGTAATTCTGCCGAAGCTTAAGCTTCACAACGTCACAGTGAAGGAGAGGAGTGCCGAAGCTTAAGCTTAAGCTTCGGCACAACCTCAATGATTTAACAACACATTTCAACCTTAGGAATCAACTGCTGCAAGAAAAGGGGTACAGGTACCCTGCAGGCAGACATCATCGCCTGTGGCCCCCTACATTCCTCACCCTCCTCACTTCTGACGTCATTACCACTCCCAAACCAAAACCCCATGGACGCACTGCTTTGCTTCCCTCTGATAAACCCTGCTTTTTCCCTGTGTTAATGACTTTGTTTTTTAAAAAAGAGTGTTCTAATTTTTATGTGTATCATGGTGTGTATGAATTCCAAACTTGTCAGTTCTTTCCCCAGCTTCTACACCTGACTCTCAATCTAACTTTTGTCTGCTCTCCCACTCTCTACACCTCTATCATCCCCTTCATCCTCTTCCTCTGACAGTTATCCTAATTCCCCCACAGTTACATAAACCTGTCTGCCTCCTTCAAACCTGCTTAAACATGTGTTTGTTCAACGTGCAATCTGTCTGCCAGAAGGTAAAGCTGATTCTTTTCTGATTTTATTTCCTGAACGAATTTTAAATCTAACATTTCTTACAAAAACCCGGGTTTTAAAACCCACACGGTAATGAACCAAAAATAAAACAAGTGACACCACCTGGTTATAAAACTCTTTCTTTTTCCAACCTTCCCGTGGATGGTGGCATTGCCATCGTATATAAAGATACACTCAAACCTGCTCTTTCTTTCTGTCACTCTCTTCCTTTCTCACCTGAATCTTTCGAAGTCTGTAAACGCAACTTCAACACACCTGACCACCTATTACTTTCTGCTGTCTTTACCGTCCACCTCAAAGCCTTAAGAATAATCTGATATCTTCCATCTTCCATCAAGAATTTCATTCACTCCTGGGTCACTACAACCTCTCTCCCAGAAAGTGTATCATTCTTGGTGACTTTATCTTCCCCTTTGATAATGAGTCTTCTTCGGATGTCAAAAGTCTTTCTCTTTTTTTGTCAAACCACTCTCTTTCTCAGCTGGTAAACGAAGCAACGCACAGATCAGGACATATTTTAGACTGGCTAATTACTGATGTTCCCAAAATCTGATCACATCTGTATTATCACTGATGAACTACTTTCTGATCATTCCGCTGTTCTTTTTTCTCTAAACATTGCAAAGCCTATCAGAAAGAAAAGGTAGTCACCCCTCGCAGCTTCAAGGCCATAGATATTTCAAACTATCTCTTCACAAGCTGCTGAATGCCTATCACAAGCCTCTGACAACAATAACCCTCTAACACTACAATGATGTGCTCAGCCAACGGCTTGATGAGCATGCACCCCCCACTGACCGTCTCCTCCCTGATAGGTCATGTGCACCATGGTAAACCATGACATCCTGGTCGCAAAGTGCAACGCAGGCAACTAGAGCGGCAGTGGCGAAAATCAAAACGGAAATTAAAAAGCATCTTTTTCGAAAACAAGTAAACAAAGTCAAATCTTTAATTCTTTCAGAAAAAACAAAGTATTACTCTTCTCAAGTTCTTGATGCCATGTCAATGAAATTTCTTTTTCCCTCACATCAACTCTTCTTGGATCTGTGAAGGCAAGCCCTCTGCTTTCCATCCACAACCACTCTGAACTTCTTTCTATTTTTTCTGCATTTTTTTCTGAAAAAGTCCATAACATTCGCTCCAACTGGACAGACTCCTTTCCAGCCTGCACTTCCTGATCCCCAATTCTCTGGTACTCCTCTTTTTTTCTTTCCGACAAGTGAGAAAGAAATCATGACAATTCTGAAAGAAAATGACTCTAAAATCATGTGATCTGACCCCATACTTGCTTCTCTTTTCAACAGTGCCTACCACAACTTATACCCACTATCACGAAATAGTGAACTTATCTCTTGTTCCATCAGCTCTAAAAAACGTTATAGTAACACCTTTACTCAAAAAGCATGGACCTTGGCCTTAAAATTCTGAAGAATTAGACTTGTTTCCAACCTACCTTTTATTTCTAAGTCCTTGAAAGTAGTTCTCAAACAGCTCAATAATCACCTTCTCTCCAACAATCTTTTTCCCTGAGTTTCGGGTCTGCCTTTTCGCGTCAACCACAGCACTAAAACCCCCCTAGTCCACACCTTAAACACGCTTCTACTTGCTTCTGACGGGTGAAATCCCCCTTCCACTCTACTCGACTTATCTGCACCCTTCGACCTATAGACCACTCAATTCTTCTCTCCCGTCTTCAAAAAACGTTCGGTGTTACTGGCACAGCCCTCACCTGGTTTAATTCATACCTTACTGACCGATTCCAGACAGTTGCAGTAAACAAGATTCAATCAATATCTGCCAAATTGGAATGGGAGAAACCACAGGGATCAGTTCTAGCCCTGTTCTTTCACTCGTTTACACTGCCCACTGTCACAAATAAAAAAAACTGTCATCAAATCAAACATCTTTTACGCAGATAATCTCAGATTCAAAGCAGTGTTACTCCTAAAAAATCTGTTTTCTCTCCTGACAAATATGGCCCACTGCTTTTAAGATATTAAAAAACTGGATGACACGAACAATTACGCTAAATGCGATAAAACTGAAGCCATCTGTAGGGACCAAACACAAACTCTCTTCCATTACAACAACTTCAATAGAACTCGGCAATACATCAGTCCCTCTATCCACTGCTGTGAGGTCTCTAGGTATTGTTTTCAAAACACAACTCTCTATGCAAAAATTCATACCCAGACCTGCCAGTCATGTACTATCAATTACGGTGTATTAGTGCAATTCGAAAGTACCTGTCCCCCGAAGCAACATCCAACTTGTCACTTCTCTCTTTCTTTCACGTCTGGACTATCGCATTTCTTTTTTTGTCTGGTCTGCCAGCATCATCTATCCACTCCCTTTAACGTATACAAAACTCGCAGCTCGACTAGTTCTCAGGGAAAGAAAAAATCTGAGACCCTTAAACCCCTTTTTGCGATCTCTCTACTGGCTGCCTGTGCCACAGAGAGTATATTTTAAGATCAGTACCTCTGTTACAAATCTTTCCACAAAACCGCACCCTCTACCTCTGTGAATGTTTAACCTGAACACTCCCTTCCCTGTTCCCTTCACTCTGCTGCAGATACCTTGCGCCTACGAATACCTAGATTCAACCAATCCCCGTCGGCCACCACTCTTTCTCTATTTCGGGTCCATCGACCTGGAATGAGCTCCTCTCTCTCTTAGCCAGAAGCCTAGCTATGACACTTTTAAATCCCGCCTCAAGACATATTTATTTCAAAACCCAAGATTTCCCCCCTCCTGTTTCATATCAGAACTATCCCAGCTTCACTAACCCATGTCCTATCAACCTGCTAAAGTATATGACCTGTGTGAGTGTGTGTGTGTGCTTTTGAAAAAACATTTGACTATTGCAATTTTATTTCATAGATTTGGTATGCAGCGTACTATGTTTGTAATATGTTTGTTTAAACTATTGATTATTTGTCATTGGTTGCATGACTGTGTAAGATTAGGTTGAATGCATGCGCTTTGATTTGTCTTTGCAAGATATAGCGCTATATAAGTTCCATTTATTATGATTATTATTATTATTATTGTTATTATTATTATTATCATTATTATATTAATATTATTATTATTATTATTATCCCCTCCAGGGTCATAGGGGCACTGCAGTGACAAACGTTGCACCAGTTGGGGTTTCCCTTTGTGGGAGTTGTGGGCAGTGCCTGGGTTGTGGAAGAAGCTCTTCCTGGTCCATTCAGTGGTGTTGTCTCCCCATTTCTTCTTCAGCCTGCCTCTCCCTCATTCCCTGCACTGTTCTTGCAGTAATGTCTTGGAGAGCCAACTGATCTTGTCACATGCCCATACCATCTGAGCTTCCTTTTCTTGACTGTGGTCACAGGTCTTCATACTGTTTTCCTTGTTGGGTGAGGGTTTGTTGGATTCTTCGTTGGCAATGTGGCCCGTTTTATGAAATACCAAGGCTTCTTCTGAGGCATCTCATCTCCAAAGCCTGGATCTTCTTTTTTAGATCTGCATTATATGCCCAGGATTCACAAGCATACAGGTATGTGGAGATGACTAATGCATGCAGTAGCTTGACCTTGGTCGTGAGAGAGATGTTTCAGTCTTTCCAGATGGTCTTGAGCTTCGCCATTGCTGCTACTATTAGTGCAGCTCTTGCAAGGATTTCAGTCTTTGAACCTTCTTCAGTAATGATCAGTTCTTTTCCACTGACTGTGATCTTGGTAGTGATTGGCTGGGCACTGTTTGTCATGAGTTTTGTCTTCTCGGCACTGATCTTTATGCCGTATCTGGAGGATGTTTTGTCCAGGTGTTACATTAGGTTGGCTAGTTCTGTTCGTTTCCTGCCAGCCCATTGATGTCATCAGCAAATCTGAGATTAGTGATTGTTCACCTCCAATACTGACGTGCCACTGTGATCTTCTAAGACATCAGTCATTATGTGCTCAAGGAAGACATTGAACAGTGTCGGCGATAGGAGACAGCCTTGAAGGACTCCCACTGAGGTATGGAACCATTCTCCAAGCATGCCTTTGACAAGCACTGCCTTGTTGGCTTTTGTGCATAGCTGTTTGATAGTCTGAATGATCTTTTGTCCCATGTTGTACTTCTTCATTGTGGCCCATAATGCGTCATGCCATACATGGTCGAACGCCTTTTTCAAGTCTATGAAGACGTGGTACAGTTTCTGTTGGTGCTGGCTGTATTTCTCACACAGAACTCGCAGGTTGAATATTTGTTCTGTGGTACTTCTGTTTGGGTGGAAGGATGCCTTTTCTTCAGCGATGATCTCTTCTACCCATGGCTTAAGTCTGTTCAAGATTACTTTTAACATCACTTTACTGGCATGGCGTATGAGGCTGATTGTTCAATAGTTCTGGCATTACTGTAGATTGCCTTTCTTGGGGAGTATAATCATGAGTGATTGGGTCCAAGGTGTTGGCCACTCTCCGGTCTGCCAGATGTTGTTGCAAATTCTTGTGAGGATATCTATCACTGTTGTCCCCCTGTGTTTGATCAGCTCTGCTGGGATGTTGTCAATGCCTGCAGCTTTCCCATTTTTCAGCGATTTGATTGCTGCCTCAACTTCTTCACGAAGGATAGGGAAGTCATCATCCTCTGACGAGTCTTGACTTGGAAGTACGCTGGGGTCACCTTGTGTCTAATGGTTGTACAGCTCTGAACAGTATTCTGTCCATCTGTTAATTATATCCGTTTCTTCTGTGAGGCAGTTCCCGTCTTTGTCTTTGATGTTGTTGACTCTTGCCTGCTTCTGCTGTGTGAGCTCTTTTACAATTTGATAGGCTATTCTGCTGTTGTTCTTAGCCAATTTTTTTTCGATATGTGAGCATTGTTTCTCAATCCATTTTTCTTTGGCCTTTGTCATGTCTTTATTGATCTTTTTGTTGATCTCTCTGTATTCCCCTGCTCCTGTTGTGTACTTGACACTCTTCAGTTTACTTAGTTTATCACACATATCCAGGATTTTATCTGTGATCCACGGTTGTTTTTTCTGATGGTGTTTGCCAAGTAGTTCGTTTGCTGTTTCTGTCATCGCTGCACTGAAGCTGTTGGTTATTGTCTCTGCATCCTTATTGAGCGCAAGCAGTGCAGCAAATTTTCCACCAATTTTTGCTTGGAAGGATTCTGTGATTGTAGGGTCATTCAATCTTTCTAGGTTGAAATTTAGCCCAATGTTCTTTGGATTGCTGATCTTTTTCAGCCGGATTCTGAAGTTCAGGAGCACCAGGTCGTGGTCACTGCCCACGTCTGCACCTGGAAAAGTCCTTGTCTTGACTCTGTTGATGCCAGATCTGAACCAGTTTTGTACCAGTATGTAGTCCATCTGGTTGTGACGGGTTCCATTGGGTGCATGCCACATCGTGATGCCTTGTGCTCCCCAAAGGTGTTTGCACATGTCATTGTAGCTGGCAAATTCCAGTAGTCGGTGTCCTCTCTCATTGATATTTACATTACATGAGGGTCCACAAAATTTGCTCCTGTCTTTCAGTGTATCAGCAGCCACCTTAGCATTCCAGTCTCCCTGAATGATCAGGATGTCTTTCTTGCTAACTTTGTCAATGATGCCCTGGAGTTGCATGTAAAATTTCTCTACTACTTCATCATCATGATCTGTTGTTGACACGTAAGCTTGTACCACCATGATGTTGAAAGGGGCTGCTGTGCGGCGGATGGTTATAAGTTCACCAGTTACTGGGCAGCACCTGAGCACCGAGTTATTGATGTTCTTATTGACAAGGAAGCCTACACCATTGGTGTGCTTGTCGAATTTACCAACATCATCTCACCACCATCCTCGGTGAGATGTTCACCAAAATTCTTCCATTTGACTTCACAAAGACCCACTATGTGCCAGACGTACTTCAGTTCGTGGGTAAGTTCTTGTAGTTTCCCTGTTTGGGTAAGTGTTCTGATGTTCCATGTTGCCGAGGTAACGTATTTTCTTCCCCGGATTTGAGTTCCACCAGTAGCATACTTCTCACCTGTGCCCTGATGGGAGACAGTAGGTGCGGTCCTTGTTGACCCGGCGATGACTGATCCTTTATGGTCATTGGTGTTTTGCTCATCACATTCAATGTATCTGGGGTGAATACAGCCAGGTGGCTGTTTCTTTGGGTCGGGGTTGACACTCCCACCTGGAACAGGTAGTACTGGTTTACATGGCTACCAGCAGCAGGAGAAACTCCCTTGCTGCTTTACCTTCCCTGACCCTAAAGAGGGCAGGTACCCATTTACAGTGAACTGGGGAAACTGTACTGAAGCCAAAGCGCGCAAACAGTCACCCATCCAAGTGGTAACCTCGCTCGACACTGCTTAACATGGGCTGTGGGAAAGCCAGCTCTCTGACCACTGAGCTATCCCGTCCCCAAAGATCTGTAAATTGTTTCAATATTTTTTCATGACGTAAAACTATATAAAGACCTCATTGGGTTTTTTTTATGTTTTGTTTGAAGTCAAGCTAGGTAAATACCTCTAGATAATGTTTTTCTTAAAAATTAAAACTAAACTATTTAAAGCCCTCATGGAATTGTGTTTAAAGCTCTGTTATTAAATGAAACTATCTAAAGACGACTAGATACTGTTAATTTTAAGTATTTTTTTTAATGAAATGAAGCTATTTAAAGACCTCGTGGGTATATTTTTAGTTTCTTTTATGGAATGAAACTATATTTTTAAAAATCTCTAGGTGGTGGTTTTACGGTTGTTGTTTTTTTTTAAACTGAACGAAACTTTTCAAGGATCTCTAGATAATTGTTTTAGGAGTTTTCTTTTAAACAAAACTATTTAAAGACATCTAGATAAATTTGTTTTGAAGTTTTTCTAGGAATGAAACCTAAAGATCGCTAAATGATTATTGTAACGTTTTATTATGTAATGAAATTGATTTATTCAAAGACCTCTAGATAGTGGTGGTGTTTTGTGTTTTGTTTTGTTTTTTAAAAGTTTTGTTATAAAAAGAAACTGTTTCAAGACCTCTAGCTATTTGTTTTATAGTTGTTGGGTTGTTGTTGTTGTTGTTTTTTTAATTAAGCTTTTAAAGGCCCATGGACAATGGGTTTTTTATGTTTTGTCATGAAATGAAACGTTTTTAAAGACATCTAGATGTTTTTACAGTTTTTAAGGGAATGAAACTTTTTAGATTTCAATTATTTGGGGGTGGGGGTCTAGATAATGTTTTGTCTTTTTTTTTTTAAATACTAAACTTTTTAAAGAACTGTGAATAAGGTATTTGTAAGTTTTGTTAAAGAGATGAAACTCATTGAAGACCTCTAAGTTATGGGGGGATTTAAAGTTTTGTAATTAAACTAGTCAAAGACCTCAAGGTAGTGTTTTTAAGTTTTGTAATCAAATGAAACTATTTAAAGACCTCTAGGTAACGGTTTCGAAAGGGTTTTAAAATGAAATGAAACTATTTAAAGACCTCTAGATGGTGTTCTTTTTAAGATCTCTTATAAAATAAAGCCACTTTAAAAACCTTTCCAAGAAAAACCACTTCTGATAAGATACTCAGGGAGGGTCTTCCTTCATTGTTGATCCCGAAGTCGGAATATGGCTTCCTTGGTGGGCAAAAAGGCCACATATGCAAAATAACTTTTTGGTGAACCCGAGAGCTCTACCAAGGCAATTTCAAGAGGTGGGGGGGGGCACACCATTCTAGTTTATTTCAAGAAAACTAAAGGAGTGTGTAAAGCATGTTTTAAGTGGGTGTTGTTGTTTTTCCAAATTCAAGCCTGAAAATTGTTCACGATATTGATAAAATCTACATGCCAGAGAAATATTTAAAAAATACACACACACACACACACACACACACACACACACACACACACACACAGGAATATCACAAATAAACCACATTGTGAAGATGGCATCAGAGCATTGAAATATAAGCTAGAAGCAAGCGCAAGAACTGGAGTTACTTGTCTTAGAAATACGCCTTAACATTTGAATATTACAGTTTCCTTTACAAAAGCAAAACAAACAAAAAAACAACCACAACAAAAAGAACAACGCCTAAAGCAAGCAAACAAAGCGATATAATCACTGATTTGGGGCTCAAAATAGTAATAGAATTTTTGTTCAGGGTTTTATCTTTTTTGAGGGGCATTTTTTCACACTCTTACACCCAAATAAAATCTCCAAGTTCACCAAGTGAGATTAGCGCATTGGAATTCTATTTGAACACGCAAAAAAGTGGCAGTTACTGTTTCGAATGCCGTTTACATTATAAAATTTCAGTAAAAAGCTAAAACCAAAAATAAATCCCACAACAACTAATCCAAAGCAAAAAACACGCATACAGCACTCCTTTCTGAAAAAATAGGTAACTTGTGGATAGATTGTCATTGTGTTGTGTTGTTTTCTTTTTGGGTGGGTGTTTTTTTGTGTGTTCCGTAATCTCTAAGTTCACAAGGGGTTGGAATTTGTGTGTGTGTTTTTGTTTGCGATGAGGTTGCCTTGTTTGTGTGAGTTGTGCTTTAATTTGGTATAGGTTTTTCCTCTTGATATGTCGCGTCTTTGTGCCAATTAAGATTGTTCCCCTCCCCCCCCAAAAAAATGTATTGTGGATGTGTTGTGTGTGTGTTGTGTGTGTTTGTGTGTGTTGTTTGTGTGTGTGTTTGTTTGTGTGTGTTGTGTGTGTTTGTTTGTGTGTGTGTTTATATGTTGTGTGTTTGTGTGTGTTTGTGTGTGTGTTTTGTGTGTGTTTGTGTGTGTTTGTTTGTGTGTGTGTTGTGATGTGTTGTTGTGTGTGTTTTTTGTGTGTGTGTTTTGTGTTTGTTGTGTGGGGTTTGTGTGTGTTGTTGTGTGTGTTGTTTGTGTGTGTGGTTTGTTGTGTGTGTTTGTGTTGTGTGTGTTTTGTTTGTGTTGTGTTGTGTGTGTTTGTGTGTGTTGTGTGTGTGTGTTTGTGTGTGTTGTGTGTGTGTGTTTTGTGTGTGTGTTTTTTGTGTGTGTGTGTTTGTGTGTGTTTGTGTGTGTTTGTGTTTTGTGTTGTGTGTATTGTGTGGGTGAGTGTGTGGGGTGTGTGTGCGTAATGATGCAGCTATACATACATGCATGAATATATTATATATATATATATAGAGAGAGAGAGATAGATCGATAGATAGATAGATGGATAGATGGATAGATAGATAGATAGATAGATAGATAGATAGATAGATAGATAGATAGATAGATAGATAGATAAATTAAGTTTTCGCACGTGTGGGTGTGTGTCTGTGGATGTCTGCGCATAAATGTGTTTGTATGTGCATGAATGTTTTGTGTGCGTGCGCCTAAATGTTTGTGCATAATTGTATGTATATATGATAGTGTGTGAGTGCGCGCGTACGTGTGAGTGCGCGCGTACGTGTGTGTGCGCGCGCGTGCGCAAGCGTGTATGTATGTGTGTGTGTGTGTGTTGTCAGGGCTGCATTGATGTATCTTTGTTTCTTCATGTGTGTATACACATGCATGTACAGTCAAGCGCGCACACACACACATACACACACATACACACACGCGAGCGCACACGCACACACACACACACACACACACACACACACACACACACACACTTGCACACGCGCGCATGTGAGGAGTGGATGTTAAAAATAAAAAGTACATGAGCGCTTATTCATTATCCTCAAAATAAAAGAAAACACAGGAATTTGCCCTGCCAATCGATCCTGCCATGCGTACACTCACTTGCCCACACGTGAATGCATTTTTGCGTGCACACATACACGCACGTGTGTATCGACATGTCCATGCTTGTGCTCGCATGTGCACGCGCGCGCGCACACACACGCACAGGGAGGGAAGGAGGGACGGAGAGAGGGAGAAAGACAGAGACAGAGAGACAGAAACAGACAGAGACAGAGAGAGACAGAGAGAGACAGAGAGAGAGACAAAGAGATAGAGAAAGAGATAGAGACAGACAGAGAGACAGAGAGAGACAAGAGGGAGAGACAGAGAAGAGAGAGAGAGAGAGGACAAGAGAGATAGAGAAAGAGAAGAGACACACAGAGAGACACAGAGAGAGAGACAGAGGGAGACAGAGACAGAGAGAGACAGAGAGAGCATGCAGACAGGCAAATGTACATCGACAATATACACACTGAAGCGAATTGAACAAAAACAGTGTTGTGAGAATTAAGAGACAGGGAGGGAAGAGGCAAGGAAAGGGGGAAGGGGGATGTAGAGAAGTTCTGTAGGAAAGACAAACATCTAACAAGGTAAATAAAAAGCGACAGACAGACAGACAGACAGACAGACGTTGACGTTTCATAGGAAGTTTAAAACTAATCAATAATCATATCATCTCCACCCTCACGCCACACACGTGCATAAACTAATTATTGTTAAATTGCAAACGAGCGAGTCCCCCCCCCCCCCCACCCTACCATACTCCACCCCACCCCCCACCCCTAAGGAATAAAAAAAAACACCATACAGAATGAAAAAAATATCAAAAAATTAAACGATTTTTTTTTTAATACAACAGAATAACACAGAAGTGAAAGGGTTTTTTTATTTTTTTTTTTTTTAAAAGAGAGAAAAATCAAAAAGAAAAAGAAAAAAAATCATAAAAGTAAAACTGAGCATTGAGAAAACAACTGATATAAAATCTTCTTCCGTGTCGTCCAACGCTCAAATAGTTACTATTGGTGTCTGTCCTATGAGCAAAAATGCGTTGTACTGCCGCTAAGCTCCTGACAAGTCAGGCCCAGCGCAACCGATTTCAGCGTGGGAGAGAAATGTTATCTCTTAAGTCTTTCTAGAAATGAGATTTTTAAAAGTCTGTTAAGAAAAAAAAAGGCGGGAGAATGGACCAAAGAGGCAGAAAATAGACAAGATGGAGGTAACAGGAAGAAAAGGAACAAGGCAGAAACAAAGAGAGGGATAGAAAAGAGGGAATTCCTAGCACAGAATTTCCAAGAGGTGGGGATGCTATCTATACTGACAAGCCCCCGGTATTCCCACAAGGAGAAAATGGTAGAAAAAGAAACAGAATAAAGAAAAGAAAATAAATGATAAAGAATAATTTTTAAAATACAACACAGAAGATTTTTTAATGATAGTTATAAAACCAAATGAAACAAAACAAGTAAAACATCAAAACCTCACGCACAAAGAGTCATCCAACGTTCTTCTTCACCTATCCCGTAGTCCCGTGGACCGTGGGGCACCAATAAAGATTTCGCAACCAGCTTCCTCCACTCTGCGGTCCTCTGCTTTCCGTAGCAATTCATTCCACTCAAGGCCAGTCCACTCTCTGATGTTGTCTTCCCATTGTTTTTTCTGTCTGCCTCTTCGTCTCCCTCCTTGTACTGTTCCCTGTAGGACAGTCTTGGCCAGTCCAGTTGTTCGTGTGACGTGCATCTACCACCTAAGTGTGGGGTTTGTCACTGAAGTAAGGAGATCTTCGTATGGTCAGATGGCGTTATTAACTCTGGTTTTAATAAATACTAATAATAATACATGGAACTTATATAGCGCTATATCTTGAAAAGACAAACCAAAGCGCATGCATTCAACCTAATCTTACACAGTCATGCAATCAATGATAAATGATAAATATTTTTAAACAAACAGATATTTACAAACATAGTGCGCTGCAGACAAAATCTATGAAATAAAATTTCAATAGTCAAATTTGTACAAAAGCACACACACACAACACACACACACACACACCACACACACACACACGCGCACACTCACTTAGGTCCTATACTTTTAGCAGGGTGATAGGACATGGGTTAGTGAGGGTGGGATAGCTCTGATATGAAACAGGAGGGGGAAAATCTTGGGTTTTTGAAATAAATATGTTTTGAGGCTGGATTTAAAATGTTATAACTAGGTTTCTGGCGAAGGAGAGAGAGGGAGCTCTTTCCAGGTCGATGGCCCCGAAATAGAGAAAGAGCGGCGGCCAACAGTGGTTTGGGTTGAATCTAGGTATTCGTAGGCACAAGGTATCTGCAGTAGAGCGGGGGAACGTGAAGGAGTGTTCAGGTTTAAGACATTCACAGAGGTAGGAGGGTGCAGTTTTTTTGGAGACTTTTAACAGAGGGTACTGATCTTATAATTATCTCTTTGGCACAGGCAGCCAGTGGAAGATCGCAAGAGAGGGGTAATGTGCTCAGATTTTTTCTTTCTGAGAACTAGTCGATCGAGCTGCGGAGTTTTGTATACGTTGAAGGGAGTGGATAGATGATGCTGGCAGACCAGACAAAAGAGAATTTCAATAGTCCAGACGTGAAAGAATGAGAGAAGTGACAAGTTTGGCTGTTGCATCAGTGGACAGGTACTTTCGAATTGCACTAATACGCCGTAATGATAGTAGCACGACTGACAGGTCTGAGTGATGATTTTTTATAGAGAGTGTGTGTCGTTAACAACACCTAGAACTTCACCGCAGTGGATTAGAGGGGACTGATGTATTGCCAAGTTCTATTGAAGCTGTGTAATGGAAAAGAGTTTTTTGTTTGGTCCTACGAGCATGGCTTCGGTTTTATCTGCATTTTAGCGGGGAAATTTTTTCTGTGTCATCCAGTTTTGAATATCTTCAAAGCAGCGGGCAATTTTTTCAGGGGAGAAGCAGATTTTCAGGAGTAACACTGTTTGAATTGGGGATTTATCTGCGTAAAAATGAGGTTGTTTGATGACGGTTTATTATATGTGACAGTGGGGCAGTGTAAAGAGTGAAATGAACAGGGCCAAAAACGATCCTGTGGGGCTCCGCATTCAGTTTGAAGGGTATGATTGAATCTTTTTTTTATGCAACTGTTTGGAATCGGTCAGTTAAGGTATGAATTAACCAGGTGAGGGCTTGCCAGTAAACCGAACGAAAATTTTTGAAGACGGGAGAGAAGAATTGAGTGGTTATAGTTCAAGGCTGCTGATAAGTCGAGTAGAGGGAGAAGGGAGATTTTCCCTGAGTCAGGAAGGCGTGTAGAAACGTGTTTAAAGTTGTACAGGGTGGTTTCAAGTGCTTGTGGTTGCGCGATAGGCAGACTGAACTCAGGAAAAAGATTGTTGGAGAGAAGGTGGTTTTGGCTGTTTGAGAAACTACTTTTCAAGGATTAGAAATAAAGGTGATTGGAAACAGGTTTCCCTTTTTCTTCAGATGTTTGGGTCAGGTCATGCTTTTTTAGTAGAGGTTTTTGACTATAAGCAGTTTGGAGTGAGTGAACATTTCCTGAAACAAGGATGAGTTTACTATTTTCGTGATAGCGGGTATGAGTTGTGGTAGGCACTGTGTGAAAAGAGAAGCAGGTATGGGATCAAGATCACATGATTTTATAGTCATTTCTTTCAGAATTGTCATGATTTCTGTCTCGCTTGTCGGATGAAAGAAAAGGAGAGGAGTGCCAGAGAATTGGGGATCAGGAAGTGTAGGCTGGAAAGGAGTCTGGTCCAGTTTGGAGCGAATGTTATAGTCTTTTTCAGAAAAGAATGCTGAAAATATAGTTTGGAAGTTCAGAGTGGTGTGGATGGAAGGCAGGGGCTTGCCTTCAAAAGACCCAAGAAGAGTAGATGTGAGGGAAAAGAGAGATTTCATAGACGTGGCGTCAAGAAACTTGAGAAGATTAATACTTTGTTTTTTCTGAAAAATTTAAAAGATTTGACTTTGTTTACTTGTTTTCGAAAGAGCTGCTTATTAATTTCCGTTTTGATTTTCGCCACTGCCGCTCTAGTTTGCCTGCGTTTGCACTTTGCGACCAGGATGTCATGGGTGGTACCATGGCGCACATGGCCATTCAGGCAGGAGATGGTCAGTGGGAGGTGCATGGGTCATCAAGCAGTTGGCTGAGAACATCATTGTAGTGTTTTAGATGGGTTATTGTTGTCAGGGGTTGTGATAGGCGTTCAGCAAGTTGTGAAGAGAAAGTTTGAATATCTATTGGGCCTTAAGGTTGCGACGGGTGACATACTTTTTCTTTTGATAGGCTTTGCAATATTTAGAGAGAAAAGAACAGCGGATGATCAGAAAGTGATCATTAGTGATGTGATCTCTGTATGAGATATCAAGGAGTTTGCGAAAGTTTCCTCATCTCCATGCCTGTATCCCTCTTTCAATGTCTGCTTTTATGGACCACGTTTCATATACGTACAAAAATATGGGCATGATCAGGGGAACACATCAGTCTGACTTTTAAGCTGATGTTCTTGTCATTCCAGAGGACTTCCCGTTTTGGGCATTGCAGCTGTTGTCGCGGTTATCCTGAAGACAATTTCAGATTTTGATCCTTCGTCCGATACTATAAAAGTGTTTAGTCCTAAAAGCACTCTGGGCTGGTTAAACAGAAACATGGGAGAGTCTTTTTCCTGCAGACTGTACATAGACCACCTCTTGCCTAGGGCTGTGCACTGAACACACAGACTGGTGATAGCTCACCTTGGAGAGAAACTAAGCAATGTTACACACTGTCATTCTCTTTTGCTGGTTTGCCAGTATCCTCCATCTAATTCCCTTCAAGGTATACAAAACACTGCGGCTGGACCAGTCGTAAGAAAGAAATAAGAACTGAACTCATCACTCCTCTCTCGCCAGCTCTTCACTGGCTGCCTGCTTCACAAAGAGTGACGTATAAGACTGGTTCTCTCTCTTACAAATGTCTCCATAAAGTAACTATCTGCACCTGTTCACTCCATCTCACTTCCTCTGTTCTGCTGAGGATACCTTATGCTTACAAACACCCATATTCGAACAATCCACTGTTGGCTGTCGCTCTTTCTATAGTCTTGGTCCATCCATCTGCAATGACCTCCCTCTCTCACTTAGACAAAACACCTGCATTAATTTGATTCTTTCAAATTTAGCTTTACGAACACATTTATTACCAACCTACTTATTATCCTACTTTTAAAAGACATCTCCATCTCCAACACCCTGCCTAAATGTGTGTGGGGGTGTCTAAATTTAAAATCTATTGATCTTTTGTGAAGGTCACATGCCTGTGAATGATTCAAATGCACCTGCTTTGATTGTTTGCTTTACAAGATTCAGCACTATACAATATTCCATATATAATCATTATTAGGCAACTGACAGACTCAGCATAGATCGTGTTCTATTTGGATTGGTTGAAACGGCCGGCTCGTAGCCTCTAGCCAATCAGAGCACAGTTTACAGTCACAGGTTACTTCGTGCTTGCAAGCATGTGTGCTATGTGAATACTTTTGAAGGCTAGGGGCACACAGCCACCTCTTTTTCTTCTTTTTTTTATTACCTTGTACACCTTTCAGGTAAGGTCAGTCAGTCAGAGAAGTTCTCTGTTACTGCTACTGGTATCCATGAAACCCCAGTACAACCTGTCGCATGTGGGGGGAAACCCCAGTAGAAAAGAAGAAAGAAAACAAAATGGAGACTTGGAGAGGAGATTGGCGCCACCAAGGCATATCCTAAGCCCACAGAAAAGACATGGAAGACAAACGCGAAGCCAATATGATACCGGATCGGTCGAGGCCCGGGTTACCAACGACAGCGCTTTCCATTGATCAACACCAAGGTGGAAGTGAAAAGGGTCAGCTACTGGAGTTAAAACATTACTTAAGCTCCCTAGAGAACAGATCACCATTGGTACATGGAACGTCCGTACACTCTATCAGTGCGGAAAAATCAAACTGGAGTATGAGCTTAGCCGCTATAAATGGGACATTATTGGACTAGGAGAAGTGAGATGGATGGATTTGGTGAGACAATGACTGAAGTAGGCAACAAGATTGGTACAGTGGTCAAGAGAAACATCACCAACATGAAGTGGCATTTATTGTCAGAAAGGAAGTAGTGGGGTGCATTATCAGCTGTACACCGGCTTCCAGCAGGATTATCAGCATCCGGGTGTCGGCCAAGCCCAAGAACATCACCATCATACAAATCTATGCACCATCATCTGACCATGCAAATGAAGAAGTAGAAGAATTTTACGAAGATCTTGAAGAGACCATTATGAAAGATACCCAAGAAAGATATCATAATCATTTCAAGGGGATTTTTAATGCCAAAGTAGGCCCTGACTCTACAACCAATGGGCCGGAACAGTGGTCAGTTTGGAACTGGAGAGACCAACGATAGAGGACTTACGTCTGCTGGAGTTTGCCTGCACCCACAGACTTACCATTGCCAATACCCTCTTTTCCCCACAAGCAGTCAAGGAGGAAAACCTGGCATGCGCCAAACGGCAAGATCCATAACCAAATAGATTTTATCTTAACACCACGGCGTTTTCAAATCCAGCATCAACAGAGCCAGAACAAGACCTACCCTGGAGCTGACATAGGCAGCGACCACGACCTTGTGCTGCTGGCATTCAAAATGAAACTGAAGAAAAACGAACAGCTTGCAAACCCACTTATCAAATTTGACGTGGACAAACTGAAAGATCCAGATGTCGAGAAGATCTTCCAAGCTAAGCTTGGCGGACGTTTTGCGGCATTAACCATCCTGGACAATGACATCAATGACCTCACCAACAACTTTAATGAGGCAGTCCGAGAAACAGCAGAGGAGGTACTCGGTCGTCAGAGGAATAAACACCAGCCATGGACTACCAATGACATCTTGGACCTCTGCAATAACAAGAAGAGCACTGAAACCAACCAGGTCTTCCAACCCTAAAGAGTACCGGGAGGCCAACAATCTTGTGAAGAAGTCAATGTTAAAGGCCAGAGAGAAGTGGATCAGTGTTCAATGTGATGAGATCGAAAAAAGCATGAAAGTGGGCAACAGTAAAAAGGCATATGACACCCTGAAGAAACTCGCAAAACCACTTCAAACCAAATCATCAGTCATTGAAGACAGCTCCGGAAACCTTCCCCACAGAAAGCTCAGCTGCATTGAACAGGTGGTCTGAGTATTGTCAAGAACTATACAACTACCAATCCAACCTGACAAGAGCATAACAAGACGAAGCGCAACATCAAGAGCCCTTCGCCATTACCTATACTGAGGGAAGAAGTGGAAGAAGCCATCTGCAGTTTACCAGTAGGAAAGTCCCCAGGAGCAGACAACATACTAGCAGAGCTGCTCAAGCATGGTGGCGAAAACAGTCATCACACATGTTACAGCTATCTGTCAGAAGATTTAGGAGACAAAACAGTGGCCAACAGAATGGACACAATCACTCATCATACCCCTGCCCAAGGAGGGGAATTTACGCCAATGCCAAAACTATAGAACAATCAGCCTCATCAGCCACGCCAGCAAGATCATGCTCAAAGTTATTTTGAATCGACTCAAGAAGGAGGCAGAAGAACACCTTGCAGAGGAACAAGCTGGGTTCAGGGCAGGCAGGAGCACAATCGAACAGATTTTTAACTGCCACATCCTGATGGAAAAAGCATCTTCAACATCAGAGAGACCTGATCCACAACTTCATCGACTTCAAGAAGGCTTTCGACAGAGTATGGCACGAAGGCCTGTGGCAGGTCCTCAGAATGTTTGGCATTGAAGAAGGACTAGTGCAAACCATTCAAGCACTATACAACACAGCAAGCAGTGCAGTCTTTCTGAACAATCAGGTCGGAGACTACTTCAAAACCACAGTTGGGGTCCGACAAGGATGCCTGTTATCTCCAGTCCTGTTCAATCTGTTCTTGGAAAACATGAGAGAGACCCTCCATGACTTCTACTGTACCATCTCCATTGGCAGCAGACCCCTCAACAACTTGCGGTTTGCCGATAACATTGACCTCATGGGCGGAAGTAACACAGAGCTGCAAGATCTTACGACCAGACTTGAGAACAGAGCTGGAGCATATAGGATGGAGGTGAGCTCGGAGAAAAGTCAAGTACTTGTGAACAGCACGAGCAACGCCACTGCTAAAATTTACATGAACGGCCAGCAACTGGAGGAGGTAGACGTTTTTTAAATACCTTGGCGCAAACACTCACAAAGGACGGGCGATCGACGACAGAAATCAAAGTCAGACTAGCCATGGCAACATCTTCCATGACAAAACTCACCACCATATGGAAAAGTAAAGAGATCAGTTTCCCAATCAAACTAAAGCTCTACAAAGCCCTAATTCAGACTATCCTGCTGTACGGAAGTGAAACCTGGACATTGACTGCTGAAACAGCAAAGCGAATCCAGTCATTTGAAACAAAATGCCATAGAAAACTGCTGGCCATATCCTGGAGAGAACGAAAGACCAATGAATTTGTCAAGAGTCAAATAACACGGCTGGCAGGTCCACAGGAACCCCTTCTCACCATCGTCAAGAAGAAAAAGCTGACATGGTTCGGCCACGTCACCCGCCACAACTCTGCCAAAAACAGTACTGCAGGGAACACTCGAAGGTGGCAGAAAGAGGGGAAGACAGAACAAGTCATGGATGGACAACATCAGAGAATGGACCAGGATGAATGACTCGGCACTACTGCGCAGAGCCGAGGACCGAGATGGATGGAGGAGGCTTACCACGGCATCGTCTTTCGTGTCTCCTCCACGACCGCCAAGGTCACGGGACTGATGATGATGATGACACCTTTCAAATGCTTTAAATAGTAGTTCCTCCTTTCGGCACTGACAGGTTGGAACGAACACGTTTCGAACTGTCTGTCTGAAGGGCATGGTTGAAAAGAATACTTTTTCGCCTCTTTGCTGTTTCTCTGTTTGCTGTTGTTGTTTTGCTGTTGGTGGTGGTTTTGGGTTTGTTTGTGGTTGTTTTTTGTCGTTGTTGGTTGTTGTTTTTTTTGTTTGTTTTTTTTTGGGAGGGTAAGAAAATGATAGGGACCTCATTGGGGGCGTAATAGCTTCCTGGTTAGCACGTCGCACTGTGTGATCTGACGACAGTGCAGGTTGCAGGTTCGAGTCTAGTTAGTTGTTGGAGGGTTTTTTCTTCCTTTGGCACCGACACTGTTTCCATGAAGGCTTGAGGCGAGTTGGGGAGTTTTTTTTTATGTTGTTAACATTGCGTGGTGTGGGGGGGAGGGAGAGGGTTGAGAAAATTTGGTAGTGGGTGGAGGGGGGGGTGCTTCTTTTGCTTTTTACCCAGAAATGTCTATAAAAAAAAAATGGGGGGGGGAGGAAAGCATCGAGGTAGGTATGCGCGAGGAAGAAACAGGGCGTAGCACTTCATTAGTTTGTGACCCGAGGGGCAGTGCTGACAGCAGGGAGTAGGATTCGGTGAAACACGGTGAAAACAAGAGGCACACCTGGCTGCTGAGTTCGGCACAGTTGAAGGCTCTCTGCCAGTGGCGGGCCAAACTGCCAGAGACTTTCACATGACTGTGTGATGATGATTTATGACTGCCGAGGGAATGGACCACTGTCCCTGTGTAACCTGAAGTGTGCCTGTGCAGCCTGAAGTGTGCCTGTGTAACCTGAAGTGTGCCTGTGTAACCTGAAGTGTGCCTGGGTAACCTGAAGTGTGCCTGTGTAACCTGAAGTGTGCCTGTGCAGCCTGAAGTGTGCCTGTGTAACCTGAAGTGTGCCTGTGTAACCTGAAATGTCCCTATGTTTATAACCTGAATTGTGCCTGTGTAACCTGAAGTGTGCCTGTGTAACCTGAAATGTCCCTATAATTATATAACCTGAAGTGTGCCTGTGTAACCTGAAATGTCCCTATAATTATATTATAACCTGAAATGTCCCTATAATTATATTATAACCTAAAGTGTGCCTGTGTAACCTGAAATGTCCCCATAATTATAACCTGAAATGTCCCTATAATTATATTATAACCTGAAGTGTGCCTGTGTAACCTGAAAGTCCCTATAATTATTTTTATAACCTGAAGTGTGCCTGTGTAACCTGAAATGTCCCTATAAATTATATTATAACCTTAAGTGTCCCTATATTATAACCTGAAGTGTGCCTGTGTAACCTGAAATGTCCCCATAATTATATTATAACCTGAAATGTCCCTATAATTTATATTATAACCTGAAGTGTGCCTGTGTAACCTGAAATGTCCCTATAATTATATTATAACCTGAAGTGTGCCTGTGTAACCTGAAATGTCCCTATAATTATATTATAACCTGAAGTGTCCCTATAACCTGAAGTGTCCTTGTGTAACCTGAAGTGTCCCTGTGTAGTGTCCTCATGTAACCTGAAAAGTCCCTGTGTAACCTGAAGTGTCCCTATGTAACCTGAAGTGCTTCTACATAAGCTGAACTGTCCCTATGTAACCTGAACTGTACCTGTGTAACGTGAAGTGTCCCTGTTAAAGTTGAAGTGTCCTTATGTAACCTGAAAGTATCCCTATTAAAGCTGAAATGTCCCTATGTTACGTGAAGTGTCCCAATGTATCCTGAAGTGTCCCTGTGTAACCTGGTGTCCCTATGCAACGTGAAGTATCCCTATGTAACCCGAATGTGTCCCTGTGTAACCTGAAGTGTCCCTGGCTGTTTAACCTGAAGTGTCCCTGTTTAACCTGAAATGTCCCTGTGTGACATGAAGTGTTCCTGTGTGTTTGTTTGATTGTATCAGAGTCCCAAAGGAGTTGTCGATTGAGGGACTGTACCATCAACCAACCATCAACGCCGTTTTAAAAAGAATAAGCAAATTCTAGAACTCACCCTAAAGGCGAAGTGTGTTGTTTCCTGGTTTACTCTGAACTGAAGTACTTAACAATATGTAACATCATACTGGCTGCTAGACATTTCTCCTGGAAGTATTTATGCATGGTGTTTCACTGAGAGAAAATCATTCTGCTGCTTAATCTTACGGAAGAGACAAACTGCATCTACAAAGGCAGACAGCTACTTTTGGAAAATGACGTCTAAAATCTAGTCTTACGTCACAACAATGTATGACATAACATGCGGGCAGTGTTACTGCCTCAACTGCTGCGCCAAGTCTTTGTGGAATTTATTTTGTATTCCACTTTCTACATCCTGTTCTTGAACGTCCCAGGTCTTATGTTTATTTTATACAGAAAATATTTCCTATGTGATTCAAATTCCATACATTATATTATTATTATTATATTATTATTATTATTATTATCAAATTGCTCTAAAGTATAATTTCTTCATGATTGTCATCAAAACTTGGACATTTTACATCTATTTCTGTTCTATCGAAAAATGTTTTGTGAGTCCAGAGAGCAGCAGCAGCAGCAGTAGCAGCAGCAGTAGCAGCAGCAGCAGTAGCAGCAGCAGTAGCAGCAGCAGTAGCAGCAGCAGCAGCAGTAGCAGCAGTAGCAGCAGCAGCAGTAGCAGCAGAAGCAGCAGCAGCAGCAGTAGTGGTGGTAGTAATAGTAGAAGTAGTAGTGGTAGTTGTTGTTGTTGCAGCAGTAGTTATAATAATAATTATTATTATAATAATAATAATGTATGGAATTTATATAGCGCTGAATCTTGTAAAGCAACAAATCAAAGCGCTCAGATTTGAATTCGGGCTGCTCTCCCCGGGGAGAGCGGGAGAACGCGTCGCCACTTAGCGCTGCGCCACCTTCACCCTTTTTTTTTTTTTTTCTGCAGCTGTATTTGTTTCCCTATCAGAGTGGCTTTTTTCTAAGATTTTGCCAGGGACAACATCTTGTTGCCGTGGTTTTTACGTGCGCTAAATAATTACGTGTAACACACGACATCGGTTATCGTCTAATCCGAAAGGACTAGCGCAAGACACAGTAATTGGTCTAATGGAGAGGGGGAAAAATTCGGTCAAACGGGGTACGAACCGACGTAACAATTCTAGCCGGACTTTTCGCTTCTAGACAGGCGCGTTACCTCTAGACACCGAATCATGAGTAGTGTAAGTAGTAAGTATATAGTAATTGTAATAGTAGGCAGTAGTTATAAGGAGGAGGAGGAGCAGCAGTGTAGAAGCGTAGTTGTTGTAGCAGTGGTAGCAGCAGCAGCTACAGGTAATAGCAGCTCCAGTAGGCAGTAATAGTAGCGTAGCAGCTACAAAGAGAGTAAGTAAAGTGTAGTAGAAGTAGTAGGAATAGGATCTTCTGTCTAGGACAAAAAACAAATTTTGATTAATACAGACAAGAAGCTATCTAAAGGCTCTCGACACGACGATGATGAAGAAGAAGGAGGAGGAGAAAAGAAGTAAGAATTGCGTTAGAAGAAGAGAGGAGAAGAAGAGGAGGAGGGGAGAAGAACGTAAAGAATTGCGTAGATTAGGAGAGGTAGAGGAGCAGGCGACAAAGAAGAAGGAGGAAAGGTAGTGTGAAGAAGGAGGGAAAGAAAGGAGGAGGAGGGGTGGGAGAAAAGAAGAAGAAGAAGAAACCTCCACAA
The DNA here is from genome assembly GCA_028751875.1 of Rapana venosa. Lineage (NCBI taxonomy): Eukaryota > Metazoa > Mollusca > Gastropoda > Neogastropoda > Muricidae > Rapana > Rapana venosa. Next base: position 8,039,183 of record CM054164.1, read on the forward strand.
TCGGCCAAGTAATCATTCTGAAAGGGAGCTTCCTTATCCGATGCCAGCATGAAACAAAGCCTGATGGAAACTTGTGATGATTCTTCTCCTGTGTGCAGCTATGAGAAGGGGGGGGGGGGGGGAAGAACTATAGAGCAGAAGCAGCATGGTACGGTCACGTCTTGGTCGACCATTTCAAGTCAAGTCAAGTCAAGTCAAACACAGTCACACTTTAATCGCCACGAAGGCAGTTGCAATAACTGACAAGCACACACTATACGATGCATAATCTCAAAAAGACAAAAGAGCTTACATTCATACTGTTTTAAACATTCCACGATTATTTCAGATAAATACTGTCAACAACCACACAACACAACTCTTCACACACAATACACTCACAAGACACACACACACACACATCAACAAACCAACCAGCACCACCACACCAGACCACACACAACACAATAACACAAATCACACACACACACCACCTACACAACACACACACCATATGATGTGTTGATATCAAAAAAAATAGCAAATGCATGCTTAAGTTATTCAATAAAACTTGACTTTGACTTTGTAACCATGTATGTGGTCAAATTATTTGAGAAGCTCAACACTATAACTTTGCTCAGAAAGATTTTACCCAAAGAAGCCCGACCATAATCTCTTTAATGGACAATCAGTACTAGCACATCAGATCTTTCGACGCGTCTGAATGTTTCTATCTTGATGTGACTCATAAACGTCTTTCAGTTGTCCTGTTTGGGAAAATGAAGCAAGCACAACTTTTAGTAGATTATATCAACATGAACAAAAATGATAGAATCCAAATATCATGGCAGTTAATGTTCATTCAAATATAGAACATAATTACTCTCATTGTCTTAAAATTTATACAGATGGCTCCACTTTTAGACAATCATCAAGCAGGTTCAGCTTTCGTCAAAAGTAGAAAAGTTAAAAGTAGAAAAGTCGTATTATACGTTGGTAAAATCGATCTATTTGTACAGCTGAACCGATCGCTATTCTCATGGCTTTGACTTTCCTTTTAGATCATCATACTGTTTCTTTTCTATTTATTACTTTGTGTGGATTCAAAATCAGTAATATATGCCTTAAAGTCTATAACTTATAAGCAATCTACTAAACTTATACTAAATATCAAATACTCCATAATCTGCGTTTAAGAGGAATTCATGTTTCCTTTTCCTGGATTCTTTCACATATAGGATTGTTTTCTAATGAGTGGGCTGATCGGGCTGCGAAGAAAGGTGCACGTAATGAAAAGGGGTCTATAGCAGAGGGTTGCCGGTTTTTAGAAGAAGCTTCCTTAAACAAGTTCATAGAAAAGGATCTGCAAATCAAGCGGCTTTCACATTCAACTCTGAGTGGGAAGAGTGTAATTGCATTGATCACTTAGAGTTTCATACAAATTCTGTCAAAGAAAGACAACTTAAGGCATTATTTTTCAGATAAGATGAAGTGCATTCACGACAAAATTCAGCAAGGATGTGAAATGCTTATTGTGGTGAATATATTTCAAATACCCATATCATACTTGCATGTGAGATTTCAAAACCTCATCTCCCTGCCTTTTCTGAGAATACCATTGACGAAGTATTGAACAATGTAAAGCTAACGTTTGACATTGCTAAAGGTTTATTGTTAAAGTCCTATAGGGAACTTATTGTAGTTGTAGCTCTCTTTGAATTTCTTTTTTTTTAAATGTTGTTCTTGATCTGTTTATGATAGAATACTATTTGTGTATTTCCTTGTTATTACCTTTTATTCACACACACACGCATACACACGGGGAGTGGATGCAAAAGCACATAAGTGCTTATTCCATTATCCTTGATATAATCATCATCATCATCAGTCCCGTGACCTTGGCGGTCGTGGAGGAGACACGAAAGACGATGCGTGGTAAGCCTCCTCCATCCATCTCGGTCCTCGGCTCTGCGCAGTAGTGCCGAGTCATTCATCCTGGTCCATTCTCTGATGTTGTCCATCCATGACTTGTTCTGTCTTCCCCTCTTTCGCCACCTTCGAGTGTTCCCTGCAGTACTGTTTTTGGCAGAGTGTTGTGGCGGGTGACGTGGCCGAACCATGTCAGCTTTTTTCTTCTTGACGATGGTGAGAAGGGGTTCCTGTGGACCTGCCAGCGTGTTCTTTGGCTCTGACAAATTCATTGGTCTTTCGTTCTCTCCAGGATATGGGCAGCAGTTTTTCTATGGCATTTTGTTTCAAAATGTCATGGATTCGCTTTGCTGTTTCAGCAGTCAATGTCCAGGTTTCATTTCCGTACAGCAGGATAGTCTGAATTAGGGCTTTGTAGAGTTTTTAGTTTGATTGGGAAACTGATCTCTTTACTTTTCCATATGGTGGTGAGTTTTACATGGAAGATGTTGCCATGGCTAGTCTGACTTTGATTTCTGTCGTCGATCGCCCGTCCTTGTGAGTGTTGCGCCAAGATTTTAAAAGCGTCTACCTCTCCAGTTGCTGGCCGTTATGTAAATTTTAGCAGTGGCGTTGCTCGTGCTGTTCACAAGTACTTGACTTTTCTCCGAGCTCACCTCCATCCTATATGCTCCAGCTCTGTTCTCAAGTCTGTCGTAAGATCTTGCAGCTTGTGTTACTTCCGCCCATGAGGTCAATGTCATCGGCAAACCGCAAGTTGTTGAGGGGTCTGCTGCCAATGGAGATGGTACAGTAGAAGTTCATGGAGGGTCTCTCTCATAATGATTTCCAAGAACAGATTAAACAGGACTGGAGAAAACAGGCATCCTTGTCGGACCCAACTGTGGTTTTAAAGTAGTCTCCGACCTGATTTTTTAGAAGGACTGCACTGCTTGCTGTGTTGTATAGTGCTTGAAGTTTTGCACAGTCCTTCTTCAATGCCAAAACATTCTGAGGACCTGCCACAGGCCTTCGTGCCATACTCTGTCGAAAGCCTTCTTGAAGTCGATGAAGTTGTGGAACAGGTCTCTCTGATGTTGAAGATGTTTTTCCATGAGGATGTGGCAGTTAAAAAATCTGTTCAAATTGTTTTCCCTGCTGCCCTGAACTCGCAAGGTGTTCTTCTGCCTCCTTTTTGGGAGTCGATTCAAAAAACTTTGAGCATGATCTTGCTGGCGTGGTGATGAGGCTGATTGTTCTATAGTTTTGGCATTGGCGTAAATTCCCCTTCTTGGGCAGAGGTATGATGACTGATTGTGTCCATTCTGTTGGCCACTGTTTTGTCTCCTAAATCTTCTGACAGATAGCTGTAACATGTGTGATAACTGTTTCGCCACCATGCTTGAGCAGCTCTGCTAGTATGTTGTCTGCTCCTGGGGACTTTCCTACTGGTAAACTGCAGATGGCTTCTTCCACTTCTTCCCTCAGTATAGGTAATGGCGAGGGTACTCTTGATGTTGCTGCTTCGTCTTCTATTATGTCTTGTCAGGTTGGTTGGGTAGTTGTATACTCAGACCACCTGTTCAATGCAGCTGAGCTTTCTGTGAGGGGGTTTTCCGGAGCTGTTTCAATGACTGATGTTTTGGTTTGAAGTGGTTTTGGAGTTTTTTCAGGGTGTCATATGCCTTTTTACTGTGCCCACTTTCATGCTTTTTTCGATTCATCACATTGATCACTGATCCACTTTCTTGGCCTTTAACATTGACTCTTCACAAGATTGTTGGCCTCCCGGTACTCTTTAGGGGTTTGGGAAAACTGGTTGGTTTCAGTGCTTTTTTTGTATCGCAGAGGTCCAAGATGTCATTGGTAAGTCCATGGCTGGTGTTTATTCCTCTGACGACCGAGTCCCCCTCTGCTGTTTCTCGGACTGCCTCATAAAGTTGTTGGTGAGGTCATTGATGTCATTGTCCAGGAGGGTTATTGCCGCAAAACGTCCGCAAGCTTAACTTGAAGATCTCCTCGACAATTTGGGTTTGTAGTTTGTCCAGGTCAAATTTGATACGTGGGTTTGCAGGCTGTTTATTTTTCTCAGTTTCATTTTGAATACCAGCGCACAAGGTCGTGGTCGCTGCCTATGTCAGCTTTCCCGGGTAGGTCTTGTTCTGGCTCTGTTGATGTGGATTTGAATCGCCGTGGTGTTAAGTGAAATCTATTTGGTTATGGATCTTGCCGTTTGGCATGCCAGGTTGTCCTCCTTTATGCTTGGGGGGGATAGGGGGGTTTTTTGGAATGGTAGTTGGGGGTGCAGGCAAATCCGCGACGTAGTCTTGGTTGGTTTTCCCCATTCCAAAACTGCCCAAAACGTTCCGGCCATTGTTGTAAGAGTCGGGAGCTACTTTGCGTTAAAATCCCCTTTAATGATGAGTGCTTTCTTGGGTTCTTCTTTGGTCTTTCAAATTCTTCGTAAAATTCTTTTACTTTTCTCTGCGTGGTCAGATGATGGGGCATGTTTTTGTTGATGGTGTTTTTTTGGGTTGGCCGACACCCCGGGTATAGCCTCGATATAAAAGGATCAAAATAAATAATAAACATAAAAAACAACACACGCACGCACGCATACACACAAATAGATTTTTCCCCTTCTCTCTCTCTCTCTTCTTCTTCTTCTCTTTCTCCTCTCTCTATTTTTTTTTTTTATATATATATATATATTTTTTTATATATTATATTATATATATATTATAATTTTTTGGGTGGTGTGTGTGTGGTGTGTGTGTGTGTGTGTGGTGTGTTTTGTATTATTCAAACCCCCATGTTAGGGCCCCTTGGGGGTCAGTTAAAGTGGAAAGACGTTAAAATGAAGACGGTCAAATTACACACATACACACACACACATCACACAATACAATATACACGCCACCAAACACACACATACACCACACACATACACACACTACCATACCACACAACATACCAACAACACAATCACACAATAACATTTAAAATCCCACAAACACTTTCACATAACCACAACTCACAAAAACCACACACACAAACATAACACACACCACACAACACACACAAACCCAAAAAACACAACACACAAAAAACACACACACACCACACACCAAACACACATTTAAAGATCATTGCAAGCAAAAGTGAGAGTATACTATTTCATGAGCTTGCTCATGTGTGCACATACGCAACCCCCCCCCCTTCTCCCCTCACACACACACAAAACCCCACACACACACACACAACACACAAAAAACAAAACACACACCACATAAAACCACAAATACAAAACAAAAACATACACACCACTACACACACACACACCATACACCACACTACAACACACACACACCCCACAACACACATCCCACACACACAACACACAAAAAACACACACACACACACACACAAAACACAACACCCCCACACACTTCTCTGATGGGAGGTGCCCCAAAACCAAATTCACAATAGTTCCCATGGTTTATTCACATTGTTCACCAGGTTTATTCACAATAGTTCAACCATGTTTATTTACAACAGTTCACCATGTTTATTCACAATAGTTCACCATGGTTTGTTCACAATAGTTTGTCATGGTTTATTCACAATAGTTCACCTTGGTTTATTCACAATTTGTTTACCATGGTTTATTCACAACAGTTCACCATGGTTTATTCACTAGTTCGTCATGGTTTATCCATAACAGTTCGTCATGGTTTATTCACAATAGTTCACCATGGTTTATGCACAATAGTTCGCCATGGTTTATTCACAAATAGTTCACCTTTGGTTTATTCACAACAGTTCGCCATGGTTTATTCACAATAGTCACCATGGTTTATTCACAATAGTTCCCATGGTTTATCACAATAGTTCACCATGGTTTATTCACAACAGTTCGCCATGGTTTATTCCACAATAATTTACCATGGTTTATTCACAATAGTTCACCATGGTTTATTCACAATAGTAGCCATGGTTTATTCACAACAGTTCGTCATGGCTTATCCACAACAGTTTCGCCATGGTTTATTCACAATTGTTCGCCATGGTTTATTTACAATAGTTCGCCATAATTTATTCACAATAGTTTCACCATGAATGTGATAAAGCATGGTTTATTCACAATAGTTTACCATGTTTTATTCACAATAGTTCACCATGGTTTATTCACAATAGTTCACCATGGTTTATTCACAATAGTTCACCATGAATGTGAATAAAGCATGGTTTATTCACAATAGTTTACCATGTTTTATTCACAATAGTTCACCATGGGTTATTCACAATAGTTCACCATGGTTTATTCACAATAGTTCACCATGGTTTATTCACAATAGTTAGCCATGGTTTATTCACAACAGTTCGTCATGGTTTATCCACAACAGTTCGCCATGGTTTATTCACAATAGTTCGCCATGATTCATTCACAATAGTTCACCATGAATGTGAATAAAGCATGGTTTATTCACAATTGTTCACAATGTTTTATTCACAATAGTTTGTCATGGTTTATTCACAATAGTTCACCATGGTTTATTCACAATAGTTGGCCATGGTTTATTCACAATAGTTCACCATGGTTTATTCATAATAGTTCACCTTGGTTTATTCACAATAGTTGGCCATGGTTTATTCACAATAGTTCGCCATGGTTTATTCACAATAGTTCACCATGGTTTATTCACAATAGTTGGCCATGGTTTATTCACAATAGTTTGCCATGGTTTATTCACAATAGTTCACCTTGGTTTATTCACAATAGTTCGCCATGGTCTATTCCCGCTAGCTCTCTTGAGCTAACAAGAGAAACAAAAGGCAAACACATCACCAAACGAACGAAGTCGAACTCGAAAATTTTAATAGGGTAAATGGATAAGCAGAGGCTTCTTACACCAGGCCTCGTGGGGAAACACAAACACGAATAAATCAATGAATTAATAAACAAGATAATTTCGAATAGCATGAAAGTACCAAGAAGAAAAGCAGCACCAGTACACAAAGGACATTAGCAATGATGAGGGAAATGAGACAGGTTATACTCGGTAGGTCGATGCACTCTATAGGTAAAAAGTAAAGGAGTCCCATAACAATAAGGTCGTAAGGGAGCGAGGCGTCAGAGACCTCAACTCTCTAGGGCCAGCATAATTGAGGGCGGTGCCCATCTCCCTCCCTCGCTGCTTTACCTTCCCTGACCCTAAAAGAGAGGCAGGTACCATTTACAGCTAGGGTGAACTGGGGAAACTGTACTTGAAGCAAGGCGCGCAAACGTCACCCATCCAAGTGGTAACCACGCTCGACGCTGCTTAACTTGGCTGGGGAAAGCAAGTGCTCCGACCACTGAGCTATCCCGTCCCCTGATGCACTCTATATGCATGGCAAATGGCTGACGGTACTTCCAGAAAGTGTGCACGTATTTGAAGTGATAAGGGAGCGAGAACAACAGCGTAAGCTACGTAAAAAGATATTCTAATCTAATCTCTTTTTCTTTCTTTTTATAATGTATTCTATTCTTTTATATCGAGTATAATGGAATAAGCACTTATACTGCTTTTTTACATCCAGCCCCCGTGTGATTGCGGTTTTGTAAATTCTATCATCTGTCCCCACTGGCACACAATGGCCTACTCTTACGAAAAGCGGAACAGGATTTAACGTGTGCGTAAGATGTTCTGCGTGCGATTGCACACGGGGCCTCGGTTTATAGTCTCATCCGAAGGACTTTTGGGGAGAGTGGAGTCTGCACAGATGTTAACTCCAGGGGAAAATATCCCCTTGAACGGGAATCGAACCCGGGTCGTCAGATTGCCAGCGCAATGTTCCAGCGCAATGTTCTAACCACTAGGCTATCCCGTGTGTGTGTGGGGTGTGTGTGTGTGTGTGTGTGTGTGTGTGTTGTGTGTGTGTGTGTGTTGTAGTGTGTGTGTGTGTGATGTAGTTGTGAGTGTGTGTGTGTGTGTGGTGTGTAGTGTGAATGTGTGTGTGTGTGTGTGTGTGTGTGTGTGTGTGTGTGTGTGTGTGTGTGTGTGGGTTTTGGTGTGTGTTGCGCGCGCGCTTTTCGGGTAAGCCATGACTGAAGCATACTTCATGAGTATTTTTGCCCGGGAGCGACAGCCAAGTGGCGGCAATTATTTACCAAACGGCTGCAAATGTCTTTAAACACAGGAAAACGACTTGTTCCACTATATATAAAGCAGGTAGGAGTACTCTTTTTTTTAATGGTAAGATGTATTGGCAGTGTTGCAGGTGTAATGGTTCGGCTATAGATGTCAGCACAGCTATCACCCCAGACCAACGCCTGGATCTCAGACCCCAGACCAAAAGGTTGTTGGTGGGGTTTTTTATGCATGCACACTGGTGTCGTGTTTAGACCCATCCCCCAAGACAACATGGGGCTACCTGAGTGGTGAGCAAAAAAGGTCGCATATGTACAATTTATGGGGACGGGATAGCTCAGTGGTCGGAGCACTCGCTTTCCCCCAGCCAAGTTAAGCAGTGTCGAGCGTGGTTACCCACTTGGATGGATGACCGTTTGCGCGCCTTGGCTTCAGTACAGTTCCCCCAGTTCACCCAGCTGTCAATGGGTACCTGCCCTCTTTAGGGTCAGGGAAGGTAAAGCAGCGAGGGAGAGGAGATGGGCGCCGCCCTCAATATGCTGGCCCCTAGAGAAGTTGAGGTCTCTGACGCCTCGCTCCCCTACGACCACATAGGTTATGGGACATCTCTACCTTGACCCTCTGGAAAAATAATCTCACCAGTGATGAACTTTGGAACTCTAGTCGAGAAACAACAAAAACAATTGTAATACAGATACCTTCACAAATATGATAATATATGTAATGTAATATAATAACAACATATCAGGGGACTTACTGGACTTTTTTATTTTAAAAAAAGAGGTGGGGGGGGGGGGCTTGCTGAGATCCAGGCGTTGGTACGCAACCGCCACAAACGTAAGAGCTGGTAATCACTAGGTTCATACTTGTCAAGTGACAGCACTGTTCATTAACACAGCCGCGGGTGTGGGGGCATACCAAATGACTTTGTGCTTGAAGTGGTCACCCAATGTATCCCCAAAATTTGCCCACAATGGTTCACGTAGAAGGCACCCAGCCTTTCTGTCTGTCTGTCAGTCTGTCTGTCAGTCAGTCTGTCAGTCTGTCTGTCTGTCTGTCCACTACACAGTCCATGACTGGTTGCCATGGTACCCAGCCTTTCTGTCTGTCTGTCTGTCTGTCTGTCTGTCTGTCAGTCTGTCTGTCTGTCCACTACACAGCCCATGACTGGTTGCCATGGTACCCAGCCTTTCTGTCTGTCTGTCTGTCTGTCTGTCTGTCAGTCTGTCTGTCAGTCTGTCTGTCTGTCTGTCTGTCCACTACACAGTCCATGACTCGCTGCCATGGTACCCAGCCTTTCTGTCTGTCTGTCTGTCTGTCTGTCTGTCTGTCTGTCTGTCCACTACACAGTCCATGACTGGTTGCCATGGTACCCAGCCTTTCTGTCTGTCTGTCTGTCTGTCTGTCTGTCTGTCTGTCTGTCTGTCCACTACACAGTCCATGACTCGCTGCCATATAGGAGGGTGATGACAACACACGCTCTGTAGGCAGTGGCCTTGGACTTGAAGGTCAAAGGCCATGTTCCAGACACCCCCTCCCCTCTCCTCCCACATTTTAAGAGCCTGGCAACAACAGTATTTCTTCACGGCCAGCTGTCAGCTGGTTTTGCAAAACATCGCCTCTTGAAAGTCGGGAAGAAGATAGAGTGGTCAATAGTGTCAGAAGGCTGCAGATAAGTCAAGTAGAGAGAAAAAGGGAGATTTTTCCTTATCTGAGCAAGTAGAAGCGTTTTAAGGGGACTAGGGGGTTTCAGTGCTGTGGTTGACACGAAGGCAGACTGAAACGCAGGAAAAGTCGGTTGGAGAGAAGGTGGTTGTTGAGCTATTTAAGAACTACTTATTCAGGACTTTAGAGATAAAGGGTAGGTTGAGAACAGGACTGTAATTCGTAGAATGTTAGGTCCAGGTCATTGCATTTTGAGTAGAGGGTGTGACATAGCAGTTTTTGAGAGCTAAAGGAACATTTCCATAAACAAGAGATAAGTTAAACTATTTTTCCGTGATAGTGGGTATAAGCTGTGGCAGCACTGTCGAAAAACAAGCAGGTATTGGGTCAATTGCATGATTTATAGTCATTCCTTTTCAGACTTGTCAAGATTTCTTTCTTGCTTGCTGGAGGAAAGAAGAGGAAGATGCCAGAAAATTGAGGATCAGAAATGCAGGCTGAAAGGATCTGAATCCACTAATGCGAAGGTTGCCGGATTTTGTCAGAAAAGAAAGCAGAAAAATAAATAGAAGGAAGTTCTGAGGTCTGTGGATATAAGGCAGAAGGGCTACCCTTCCAGAATCCATGAAGAATGGATTGTGAGGAAAAGAGAATTCCATTTGACGTGGCTTCAAGAACTTGGGAAGAGTAATACTTTGTTTTGCTGATTGTATTAAGTTATTTTTACTTTGTTGATTTGTTTTAAGGGAAAACTGTTTATTATTAATGTTTGTATTTCGCCATTGCTTGCCTCTAGTGTGGCGTTTTTTGCGTTTTTGCACCAGATGTCATGGTTGTACCATGGTGCACAGGGCCTGTCTCATCCTTTGGATGATACTATAAACCGAGCCCGTTGCGAACGCAATGCAGACCAATTCTTGTGTACACGAAATCCTGTTCCACTTTTCGAAAGAGTAGGACCATTGTGTGCGGAGGCGTAACATATACAAAAGTTACGAAACCGCCATAACACACGGGACTGATTAAAAAAAAGCACATGAGTGCTTATTCCAATAATCTTCGGATATAAAAGAATAAAAGAAAAAAGAAAGAAAAAGAAAGGCAGGAGATGGCCAGTGTAGGCATTGCTCATCAAGGAGTTGGCTGAAGATCTGCATTGTATGCTTAGAAGGGTCAGTATGGTCAGGGTTTTGATAGGCGTTCACAGCTTTGGGAAAGGAAAGTTTTTAATATCAATGGCCCTTGAGATTGCAACGGTTATGCACTTTCTTATTTCTGATAGACGTTGCAAATGTTTAGGGAGATAAGAATAATAGAATGATCAAGAGCAGTTCGTCCAATGACAGATACAGACCCTCGAGATGTGACCTAGACCTGGAAACATCAGTAGTAAGGCGAGTCTAAATATGACCAGATCTTGTGTGGTTCCTTTTACCAGCTGGGAGAGAGAGTGGTTAGACAAAGAAAGAGAAAGAACGCTTAACATCAGAGAAAGAATGTTGTCGAAGTGTAAGTAAAGTCACCAAAAATGATAATTTTCTTGGGAGAGAGGCAAAATAGTCCAAGGAGTAACTGAAACTCTTGGTGAAAACTGAGACACTCAATTGTTTGTAAGGTTGGGAGGTGGACGTAAAGCAACAAAAGTAACAAGAGTCCGGGATGAGGTGAGGTTTAGTCACAGACTTCGAAAGATTCGGTGAAAAGGAGGGCGGTGACAGATAGACAGAGATGGATGCAGAGTGTCTTTGTAATGATGGCAATGCCACCAATCCACAGAGAGAGAAGTCCGGGGGGAAAGTAAAGGCTTTGTAGCCAGGTGGCGTCAGTTGTTTTATCTTTGTTCCAGAACCCAGTGGTCTTAGCCAAGTTTCTGTAAGAAAAGGTAGATCTATTTGTACTCAGAAATGAATCAGAATGAAGTCGGCATTACCATCAGGATCTGACAGGTTTGGGCGTTAAGAAGACACATGTGAGAAGGTTGAGGGAGGCAAGAGGTTTGAAGGAGACAGTAGTGATTGACTATGACTATCAGAGGAAGAGGCAGAGGAGAGGGTAGGGATGTAATCCCCGGGGAGCCGCTAGGGCCTGTACTGTCAGTAGCAATTGCACATCCCACCTCCTAGTTTCCCTCCTGGAGTTAACATCTGTATTTGACCCACTCCCCCACAAGTGTACCTCAGAATCAGAACATTCAAAACAAAAATGTCGAATCCAAGCAAACAGGACATTGGTCAGTGCACAGTAACGCTGACTGTATTCCATCCTGAAAACACTTGCATGCATGTGTATTCCTGTGTTTGCTGCTTCCGTTTACTGTGACGTCCTGTCTGCTGTTCCCACTCCGCTCATTCCAATCCTCTCACCTCACCATACCCAATTCGTATTGGTCGCGTCCGGAGCTTAACCCAAAGAGCATCAGCAAGTGGGCACCAGCCAGAAGGGGCCACACTGCTGCTGGGTCACTTTGGTGGTGTTATGAGTTGCGCCACTGTTCTGAGTCATAAGCAGACAAACCACCTACTAAGCCCCCTACTAACGACAAGAGGTAATTAGGCCAGTCGCGCAGCCAACGAGTAAGACACCTAACCTGAGGTGCAACCACCGCAACGTCCCTCCTAAACACCTTCTCCTGTCTACCATCAACTCCAAACCTTTGACCAAACTCACCGACAGGCACGACATGAAGGTAAAACCAATCTGAAAGGTCACCATGAGACCCCAGCAAACTGGGGCCACGAATCAGAAGACAAATTTTTTTCAGTATTGGCATGATGACAATAATAACGAAAATGATATCAAGATGCTGCTGTGGAAGTGAATGTGCTTTGAAACTATTTTAAAGGTCTGTACTCTACGTTTCCTCGTCATAACAATTATATCCTAAGCTTCAACCGGCCATGAGATACAACACCTGCAGTGTTGGTGAAATAATTTGAGCAACACTCTCAAATTTGCATAAGTGTAGTTGTGAATCTCACTGTGAATCCCAGTCTTCCAATGAAGCCACAGCACACTCATTCTGGGTAGTGAGCCCAGCCGAGTTCAAAAAATCTCTATGGTCCGCTTATGGAGTTCGAACCCGAGACGCTTCTCTTCCGTAACCCAGGCCTAACCAAAGCGACTGATGCTTGCATACTTCTCATACTGTTGCATACTTGAATCATAGATGAATCAAAAAAAGGCCCTGAAGAAGTAAAACAAAGCAAAGGTAACTCAGTACGTACTTCTCACAGCAAAAAGTGCTTGTTAGTGAGACTTTGACACCCTCGTTGTACCGGTTGAGGGGTTTCGGTTCTTATGGAGAAAGGTGGCCAGTTGCTTTATCATAGTGGACTATGGTTTGTCCCACCCAGCAAGTAAGGGGAACATGCTCGTCATGTTTTGTCCTGTATGTCAACGAAAGTTAATGTCCTGGGAGAGGGGAGGGGAGGGAGGGAGTGCTTTTGTTAGGTAGTTGGTGGAGTGGAGTGGAGTGGATGGAGTGTGGTATGGTGTGGTGTGGTGTGGTGTGGTGTGCGTCGGATAGCAAAGTGTACTGTAGTGTGGTGTAGTGGTGTTGTGTCCTTAGTTAGTGTATGTGGGAGTGTGGGTGGAGGGAGAAGAAGGGGAGCTAAAGTGGAGTGTGCATTGCTCTGCTGGCTGTGTGTGGTGTAATGTAGTGTATTTATGCATTATTTTATTTATTTTATCTTTTATATCAAGATAAATGGAATAAGCAGTCATATGCTTGTTTTAAACATCCATTCCCCTTGTCATCTGTTCCCCACCAGCTCACAAGGAAAATTTACACTACGAAAACGAACAGGATTTAACTGTGCACAAGTGTTCTAGCGTGGCGTTCGCACACGGCCTCGGTTATATCTCCATCCGAATGACTTTGGGGAGAGTGGAGTGGAGTGGAGTGTGGTGGTGTGTGTGTGTGGTAGGTAGTGGTGGTGAGGTGTGGGTGTCCGGTTGTGTCATGTAGTGTAGGTATGTGGTGCAGCAAGTGTAGTGTAGTGTAATTTAAAGTGTAATGTAGTGTAGTGTAAGTGTAGCAATAGTGTAGTGTAGTGTGGTGTAGCATAGTTGTAGTGGTAGTGTTAGTGGTGTTGGTGTGTGGTAGTGAAGTGGGAGTAGCTGTAGTTAGGTAGTATAGTGTAGTGTAGTGTAGCATAGTATAGTGTAAGTATGTGTAGAATAGTGTAGTGTATGTAGGTGTGGGTGTAGTGTGTGTGTCGTGTAGTATAGTGTAGTGTATGTAGTGTAGCATAGTATAGTGTAGTGTGGTGTAGAATAGTGTATGAAGTGTAGAGTAGTGGTGTAATGTGGTGTGTCTGTAGTATAGTGTAGTGTATGTAGTGTAGTGTAGCATAGTGTAGTGTAGTGTGGGTGGTGGGTGGGTGTAGTGTGGTGTTGGATTGTGGGTCCGTGTATGTATTGTATGTAGTGTAGTGTATTATGTAGTGTAGTGTAGTGTAGTGTAGTGTATGTTTAGTGTAGTGTAGGGTAAGTAGTAGTGTATTGTAGTGTAGTTTTGGTAGCATAGTGTAGTGTAGTGTATGTAGTATAATTAGTGTGGAGTGGTGGGTGTGTCATTTAGTGGATCGTAGTGTAGTGTAGCATAGAGTAGTGTAGTGCTAGTGTAGTGTAGGCATAGTGAAGTGTAGTATAATGTAGTGTGGTGTGGTGTGTGAGTGTAGAGTGGAGTGGAGTGGAAGTGGAGTGGAGTGGAGTTATTGGAGGAGTGAGTGGACGTGGAATGCATGGTCGTGTCGCGTTCGTGTGTGCTGTCGCCATCAGGCAGATCACGATCTTTTTACATCCGCTGAAGCCCTTGTTGCAACGCGAAAAAAAAAACGGTGTTCGCCAGCCATAAATGCAGCCGCACCCGATTCGGATGATGTCTAAACATGGCACCACCTCTGCTTGCCGTTTTGTTCGTTCTTTGTGGTCTTGTCATTCGATTTTACCACCACAAAATCCAACTCTCCGAAAAGCAGAACGGGTTTAACGTAAAACCGCAAGCTGTTGTTCCTGGTACGTTTGCACTCGGGACCATCAGTTTTTAAGTCCCACGCCCGAAAGACTTTCCAGAGAGCGGAGTCAGTACTGACATTAACTCCAGGGGGGAAAATTTACCCATGAATGGCCTCTCACTGGAGTTCATTCGGGTTCAATCTTAAGCTTTCAATCGCGTGGCCACAAAAAGAGGAGATAAGAAAGAGAGGAGAAGAGAAGAAAAGAGAGAGTAGAGAAAGAGGAGAGGAAGAAGAGAAGAGTAGAGGAGATGAGAAGTGGAAGAGAAAGAGAGAGGAGAAGAGAATGGAGGAGAAAAGAAGAGAAGAGAAAGAGAGAAAGATAAAGAGAAGAGAGGAGAAGAGAAGAGAGAGAAAGAAGAGAGGAGAAAGAAGAGAGAAGAGAAGAGAGAGAAGGGTAAGAGGAGAGGAGAGAAGGCAGAAAGAAGAGGAGGATTATAATGGTGTAGAGAAGTGGGAGAATGAAAAAGAGATAGAGAGGAAAGAGAAGGAGGAGAAGAGAAGGGGAGAGAAGAAGAAAGAGGAGAAGAGAAGAAGAGAGAAGTAGGGGAGAGAAGAGAAGAGAGGAGAAGAGAAAGAGGAAAGAGAAAAGAGGGAGAAGAGATGGGAGAGAAGAGAAGAAGAGAAGGGAAGAGAGGAGTGGAAGTTAGAAGAGAAGAATAGTGAGGAGTAGAGAAGGAGAAGAAGAGCAAGAACGAAAGGGAGAAAGAGAAGGAGAGTAAAATAGGGAGAGTATGAAGAGAAGAGAAGGGGAGAGAAAGAGAGGAGAAGAGAAGGGATAAAAGAGAGATGAGAGTGAAAAAGAGAGGAAACAAAGAGAAGAAGAGAAGTGTAGAGAAGAAAGAGAGAGAAAGAAAAGTGGAAAGAGAAGAGAGGAAACTGGAAGAGTAAGTTATGTGGTGATAATGGAGAGAGAAGAGTTGAGATAAGATGAGAAAGTAGAGAAGAGGAATAGAGTAGATGTGATGGATGTAGGTTGTGTGGGTAAATGTAAGATAGAGGAAAGAGAAGAAAAGAGGAAACATAGGAAGGAAAGAGAAGAGAATTGAAGAAGAGAACTCGAACCGAACGCGAACTGGGATTCAGTTGAGCCAAAATGGGGCCCCCCCCCCCCCCCCCCCGTACTGAAGGGGGTACAATAAAACCTATTGTGCAATGCCAAACTGGCCCAGGTGTTTCCAAAACTTAAGCTGTAAACATGTCATTTACTATTTGTTAGATCAACATAATCACGCAATATCCTTTGACAGTAAAAGGTTCAAATCACCTGAAAAGGAAATCTTTGTTGCTTGATTATTTCATATTCAGTTGTCATCTATCTATACAAAACGTTTATACAAGATCACAGATAACAAAATATAAGCATTACACTGGACCCGTTGCTAGATACACAAAACAACGATAATCAAATCCGAGCAATTTTTATCAACTTAGAATACATACATCAGACCTTATACACATATCAATCATATTTTTTCATATGTCCACTCTATGTACTAACCGAGGCATCTGTATTCCAAACATGGTGACGTGCTTTATTACTAAAACAATGAGAATCTTTACCTACAATATCTGGGACAATAGTTACTTCAATTTAATAAATCTCATTTCTTCATACTCAGCATCTTAAAGCTCTAAAATCTAACTGGCAACTGTCTTTCAACTTAAGCAGACTAAATATTAACATCAAAAGGATTTCTAGTAGTAATAAACTCAAGCACATAATATAGCCATTTCCAAACCTCAAATGACCTTTGATAAAATGAACATACTAACATTACTCATTATGTTTGTAATTCCTTTAATGTATAACAAAAGTCCTTCTTGATCACAATTTATCTTCTAGACCTTATATTTTCCGTTTATAAAAAATTGAATAGCGAGCTGGAGAGAGGGAGAGAGAAACACGGAACGTGAACTCTGACTCTGAACTGGTTTAGAAGAGAGAAGAGGAAGAGAAGAAGAAAGAGAAAGAAGAGGAGAGAAGAGAAGAAGAAGTAAGGAAGAGAATAGAAGGAAAGGGGAGAGAAGGAAAGAGGAGATAAGAAAGCAAAAGAAAAAGAAAGAATAGCAATGAGAGAAAGATAGAAGAGAAGAGAAGAGAAAAGAAAAGAAGAGAAAGAGAAGAGAAGAGAGTAAAAGATAGATGAGAAAGAAAAGAAGAAAAGAAGAAGAGAAGAGAAGAGAATGAAAAGAGAGAAAATTAGAGAAGAGATAGATAAAGAAAAAAGAGAAAAAGAGAAAAAGAGAGAGGAGAAAAGAAAAGAATAGAAAGGAGTAAGGAAAGAGACGAGAAGGAGGTGAAAAAAAAAGAGAAGAAGAAAAAGAGAGAGAGAAAGGTGAGAAAAAAGAACAGAAGAAAGGGAAAGAAGAAGAAAAAAAGTAGAAGAGAAGTGATAATAGAGAGAAAGAAGAGAAGAGAATAAAAGAGTGGAGAAAAGAGAGAAGAAATAAGAAAATCTCGATATTTATTGAGAGTAAATGGATACGCACAGGGCTTCTTTACACTTAGCTAACCATGCTCTCACAAAAAGAGGGAACAAAACAGGGAAAAAAACAAGAAAGGAAGCAAAAGTCAAGAAAAACTCAACCCCCCCCCCCCACACACACACACACAACTCAAAGAAGAGAGGAGCCGATGTTTGGACATGATCACCACCTTGTCACGCAACCCAAAAAGTAAGCTGAGAAAAATGGATCTGGGAAACCAGGAAAACAACATTTTGTATGTGGAAAGAGCAGCGCAACACCAAGAGTAAAAAGGGGAAAAAAGTGCTTTCACACCTTCGCTCAAAAACAAGTTCCCAGCACTGGTGATACTGAAAACTACACACCTCCTGACACAACTAATAATAAACACCAAAGTGGAAAACAAGTCAGACACCTACACCAAGCAGCGAAACGTGCTTAGGACAGAGACAAGGAAGAGAAAAAGGTGGATTACAGCAACACCTGGCAGCATTGAGAGACAGGAGGAAAATGACGAAAAAATCTTTAGACAAAGTCAGAGCTGGATAAGAGAGAGGTACAAACAACAGTAACAAGAGAAGCAAACCAAACTTGAAGACAATGACAAGAACAGACAAGCCGTACCTACAGGGATGATATTTAGCAAGACAAGCAAGGAGGCCGCCGCAAAGGGATAGCAAGACAGTGTATAAGATTGCAAAACGTCATGGCAAGTGACCGGAGCAACACCGAAGTCACCAATCCTAGATAAACAAGTCAACATACTTTCCATCAGAAGCAGAACAAGGATGCAAGATGGGGCAGAACATTTCGCGAAGTTTTTCTCAACAGAGCACCACCAACTGAAGAGGCAGATGACAAGATCCTGGATCGATCTCAAGCTGAACAGCTCACCACCAAGAAGGAAGAGATTATAGCACAATCAGCTTCATTCAAGAATGGAAAAGCCCTGGCCAGGACAACCCTCACGCAGAACTTTTCAAGGCAAGATCCAATTTTGCATCGAAAGTGCTACAGCCCACTCCGTTCAGCTATATGGAGGAAATCACTACCAGCAGATTGACAGAATGGTCATCGTGAAGACCCAAAGAATGGAGCCCTGAACAATGGTAACAACTGGAGAGGAATCTACATCTGCTATCTGTTCCCTGCAAGATTTCTGCAATGATCATCATCGGAACGAGATCTCAAAGGCAGGGACTCAACAACTCAGAAAGGAACAGAAGGTTTTCGACCAGATAAGATGCATAGACCAGATCATCACCCTGTGCAACATCATTGAACAGTGCACGGAAGGGCATAGACCAGCAGTATACAACTTCGTAGATTTTGAAAAAGCCTTTGAACAGCATTCATCGGAGAAAGTGCAATGGCGCATACCCGACATATGATTCCACAGGAATTATCCAGAGTCATTAAGAGCTTCCTACAACAACTTCACGTGCAGAGTAGGAAACAGCAAAACCAGTTTCAGTGTACAACCGGGTCAGACAAGCTGCCCCATGTCAGCACTACTCTTCTACCTGACAATTGATTGGGTGAAGAGACAAACAACAGCTGACGCAGTCACGGGCATCAATGACCACCCTGTCTCAACAGCTTGAAGACCTAAGTTTGCCGCCATCATGCACTAGCTTCTCACATACCCACCATCACATCTAGAGAAGACATCCCGTCTCAGCCTTGTGGCACAGCAAGTAGCCTGAAAATTCTATCCCAAAATAAACAGGATGTGATGACACGGAACGTTCAAACCCCTCACCGGTCACAGTGAATGGAGAAGATTTACCAACACTGAAAGTTCACGTACCTCGGGAGCACTGGTAGGCTGACGGTGGAGCAGGCAGCGACACAATCAAAGAACGGATTTACAAAGCAAGAAAGCTTATAGAAATCTGAACAATGTTGGAAATCGTCCCATACAGCACCAGAACCAAACTAAGACTATACCAAGCTGTGTACTTTCCACCCTTTTGTACGGCTCGAGTGCTGAGGATACTGAGAGTGACCTCGCCAAACTAGCCACATTCCACACGAGAATCTCAGAAATATCTTGCGCATCTCTGGCCTGAACCATCCCAACCAAGAACTTTTTGCCCTTGCTACCAAGAAAGGCATGGACATTCAGCATCTTGCATAGGCGATGAGGATGGATAGGGCATATCTTGCCGTCGGAAACAGGAAAACATCGCCCGAACACCTCCACGACACCAGAGGGAAAACGCAAACGAGACGACCAAAACACTTTGGCGTAACGGAACTGGTGAAGCAGAGCTGAAACCTTTCCAACATAACCTGGGGGAACCCATTCAGATGCTGCCCAGGACAGACAGGAGTGGAGAAACTATTGTTGCTGCCCTACGTGCCAATACGGCACAAAGCATTTGATGATGATTCACCTCACACACACACACACAAACACACACACTCACGACACACACACACACTAATCAAATACAGAAGAAACTGAAACTAAACCTAGCAGCAACAAATAGACAAACACACAGCAATGCCAAAAACCCTTCAATAAACAAAGTATGCAAACAGTAAGAATCAGCAGTTTTAGATACATTCCAGGAAGATTCAAATGAGCATCATAATGAAATACTACAACTATTTATTAGAGATGAAAATCAAAGAGACAATGAGAAAAGAGGGAAGGGAGGAGGAGGAGAAGACAACTGTAACAACAGACAGGCAGAGACAGAGAATAGAGACGGATTATAGACAGTACAGACAGACAGACAGATAAACGAGAATATACAAACGCAATTAACACTAGTTTGTAGAAAATAATAAGTACAACGTTCTTTGCACCATGCCTAACTCCACACCACCCATTTTCCTAAAAAATAGTATAGAATAAACCCAACAATCTCATCCAAACCAAAGGACGTGTTAGAGATGCTTGAACACATCACACACAGCACCACACCACACACACTTACACACACATACACAGCACACACACAAACACACACATAATATATATATATACAGCAGCACACACACTCACATAACACACAAACAAACAGAACAAAAAAGCCGTCAATATCAACGAGAACACGAAAAAAAATATGAACGAAAAAGACACACACTCGCAAACACGTTACAAGTAAATATAACACACTCATACACACATTTAGATTCACAAACAACTAAATAACTTTTGTCAATAATAGGCGTAACATAATTTCTAGTCCTAAGCAGAGTAGGAAACATGTGATAGCAGGCATCTTTCATCATTGCCGCTTGGTCCTTCCTTCAGTCTTCCCTAAGAGAAAGGAAGAGAAGAAAGAGAAAAGAAGAAGAAGAGAAGAGTAAAAAGAGAAAGAAAAGAAGAGAAGAGAGAGAAGAGAGAAAAGAAGCAAAGACGATAGAACAGAAAGAGAAGAGAGAAAAGAGAGAAGACGAGAAACAGAAAAAGAAGAGAGGAAAAGAGAGAAGAGAAAAAAGAAGAAAGAAGAAAGAAGAGAAGACAAATGAAGGAAAGAGAAGAAAGAGGAGAGGAAGAAAGAGAAGATAAGAGCAGTGAAGAATGAGAAAAATGGAGAGGAGAGAAAAGAAGAGAAGAGCAGAAGAAGGAAAGAGAAGAGAAGAAGAGAAAAAGAAAGAAAGAGAAGAGAAAGCGAGCATAAGGAAAAGAGAAAGAGAAGAAGAGAGAAAAGAAGAGAAAAGAGAAGAGAAAGCAGATGAAAAAGAAAGATAAGAGGTGAGAGGAGAGAAGAGAAGGAGAGAGAAAAGAGAGGAAGAGAGAAGAGAAGAGACGAAAGAGAAAAGAAGAAAGAGAGAAGAAAGAGAAGGAAAGAAGTAAAGAAAGAGAAGTTTCACCATAGTACATCTACACGTTAGTGAGAGGACTGCTTGGAGTGGAGTGATAGTACAGGAGGGTTGGGGGGTGGAGGACGCGAGGGGAGAGGGGGAGACAGGGGGGGGGGGGAGAAACGGGAGGGGGGACAGAAGTGGACGGGGGTGAGGTTGGTTGTATTGTGAAACTGTGAAGCTACTGCAGTCTCTGTTGCCCATCACTATGTACCACAACCCAAGGCGCACAGAAAAATACTCCTGTAGGCTCTGTGCCCTGGCCGTAACTATGCAGCAAGCTGTTGTTGTTGTTTTGTTGTTGTTGTTGTTGTTCGTTGTCTTGTTGTTGTTGTTGTTTTGTTGTGGTTGTGTGGTGACAGTGCCCGTGCGTGTAGTGTACAGACACACACACACACCGACACACACACACACACACACACACCCACCCACACACACACACACACACACATCAAACACACACACACACACCGACACATATAACATAAAGTGAACAGACGTAAAACATTGAAGACACACACATATAACCGCCTCCTCTTTATGTCATCTCTCTGTCACCACGCACCGCCCCCCCATCTCTCTCTCTGCTCTTCTCCTCTCTCAATCTCTCTCCTCTCTCTCTCTCTCTTCTCTTCCAACTCTCTCTCTCGCCTCTCTCTCTAACCTCGATAGAATAATAGATAGATAAATAGATAATAGATAGATAGAAATAGATAGATAGAAGATAGATGATAGATAGATAGATAGATCAGATAGATAGATAATAGAGAAATAGATAGATAGATAAAACTCGAACTCGAACTCGAATGGTTTTAACGATAGAGAATTAGATAAGCAGGCGTTTCATTACAATACCAGTTCTCAAGAAAACAAAATAATAAAGACAAAAAAAAACAAAAGCAAACAAACATGAAGAAATGCATAGCATATACCACAATGAACTGACAATAAACTTATTCACTAGTATACCTTGCAATCACTACTCACATTAACATTCATTTATATACCAAACCAGCCATCAAACAAATTGACTAATTTCAGTCTAGAACACATAAAAATTCCCTTCACCCAAAAAGTTTACATTCACCACTACCACCACCAACCACATTCCATGACCTAGGCCATTTCAACGAACAAACGATAGCAATCAGCCCATCTTTTTTTTTTTAAAGTCTGAGACGTAAAGAAACGACTCATCTTTCCATCATTTTACGAGCAATGAAAGATAAATGATGTAACAGGTCTCCTCGCTCCACATAGTCCACAGTCATCAGTTTCAACGACACACAACACACACACACACACACACACATACACATACACACTCACGCACGCATCACGCACGACCGCGTACTACGCACACACTCACACACACACACACACACACTCACACAGCACAAACAACTCACACATGCTCATGAATCAAATCAATACCCAATCCAATTAATAAATATAAATCCAAAATGACACTACTCACGAGAATCCAGTTTTGTTCTAAGCTTTATCAGAACAAAACGCAAGTGCAAAGCATAAAACCTCATGCCAATGGCCATAACACAAACAAACATAGTTCAAATAATAAAAATCCACTCTCAGACACCGTCGCACGCACACACAAAGACCATTCCCGTACGCACACACACTACATACAAACAATTAAACTCTGAATGCCCATATGAATAATAAACCCATCAAGTCGACATTCTAAATCACAAAATCCAAATCATATCATAACAGAAAAAGAAAAATGCTCCCATACACCATTTCATTACATAAAGACGCAAAAAAAAAACCATGAAACTCAATCGCCCAATCCCAATAATAGATTTTTCTTAAATCTAGTTTACTTTACTCGCCCGTGCTTGAACTCCCGTCTTGATTCATTTAGACAACACCTATCATTATCAATCTCAAAAGTCATTTTTTTCATCCACTGATGCATCAAAAATAACAAACCACAACTTGATCTGTTGAGACAACGTAATATAACCCGCCCTTACTTTATACCTAACTATCCCACCTCTCTCATCTCAGTCCTCTTTATGATGCGAATGTTTTACTTGTTTCCGCTATTGGTTATTGCAACTGATTTCTAAAATAATTTCCATTATCCAACTTCTTTATGTATCTGTCATAACGTCTAGGATGATTTAAAACATTACAATGGTAAATCAACAGCGATGCTAATGATGTTGATGAGTTGAAAATTGTATCTATATCATATCAGTATCATCTCTCTCTCTCTCTCTAGATCTCTCTCTACTCCTCTCTCTCCTCTTCTCTCTTCGTCTCTCCTCTTCTGCGCTCGCTCGCTCTCTCTCTCTCTCGCGCTCTCCCTCGATCTCTTGCTCTCTCTTCAATCTCTCTCTCACTCTCTCTCATCTCATCCTCTCTCATCACCTCTCCTCTCTCCGTCTTCGTTCTTTCTTCTTCTTCTTTCTTCTTTAATCAGTCATAAATCATTATTTTTTTTGTGCAGTTAGCTTTGCCATTGATATTAATAACCCTGTTCCACCCTGACCAACAAATGATATTGTGGTCAAGGCCAATACATAAATCATTTCAGAGTTCTCAGAGTCTCTCGCTCTCGCTCGATCCGCTTCGCTCGCTCCTCTCTCCTCTCATCTCGCTCATCCCTCTCTCATCTCCTCTCCACACCATCGTCTTCTCCTTATCTCTCTCACTCGTCTCTCTTCTCTCTCTCTCTCTCTCTCTCTCCACTCTCCCGCACGCGTCGCGTCGCTCGCATCGCTCGCTCACGGATGTCCTTTGGATGAGAACTATAAACCGGCGCCCCGTGTGCGAACGCATGCAGAAACATCTTGCGCACAAGTTTAACTTCCTGTTCCGCTTTCGAAGATAGGCCATTGAGTGCCGGCGGCCAAGATACAAAATTTACAAACTGCCATACACACAGGGACTGGATGTTAAATAAGCACATGATGCTTATTCCATTATCACTCGATTATAAAAAAAATCAAACTTCTCTCGCTCTCTCAAACATTCAATCTTCTCACTCCAAGGTCGTCTCTCTCGCTCCTACCACTCTCTCGCTCAAATCATCCTCTCTCTCTCTCTCGACCCTCTCTCAGTCTCCTGCATGTTATATAGATATATATATAAGTAGATATGGTGTGTGTGTATCCGATTTACGTTTTGCCTATAGATTTAATTGCGTGTTAACATTTATAAATAATAATAAAATAAAAATGTATCGAATTTATATAGCGTGAATCTTGAAAACAACAAATCAAAGCGCTCCAGTATGACAATTTTTTTTAAATAATATCGAGGATAATGAATAAGCACTCATGTGCTTTTTTTTATTAATACTTCCAGTCCTCCTGTGTATGCGGTTTTGAAAATTTTGTCATCTTTCCCACCGGCACACAATGGCATACTCTTTCGAAACGGAAACAGATATCGTGTGCCCAAGATGTCTGCATGCGTTCGCACCGGGGCCGTCTGGTTTATAGTCCCATCTCATCTTATGTCAGATTTATTAGTCCAATTTAATTGCGTAGGTTGACTGGTATTTGAGATTTAGTGAATGTTTTATCAATATCTTAGTTTTGGAGTGTATCAATTGTGTATAGCTTAACTTCAATGTGTAGATGTCCCTTGTTCTATGAATTATATATGTTATTCATATTTATTTTGGCATTGATGCATAGTGTGCGTGCGTATGTGCGTGCGTGTTGTGCGCGCGCGAGCATTTGTGTAGGTGTGTTTGGAGTGTGTAACATTACGTGTGCAAATGGTGGTAAAATAGACTTTTTGCGTAGTCACTAAGCTGGTTTATATAACATTTGTTTTTTGTGGTAGGGTTACTATTGGCTGTGCTTTCCCGATATATTTTTAAGTCCATTGAATTTGTTGATGTTATCTTTTCGTTGGCCAAAATTAACTATTTACATGGTTTGTTCACCATAATATTCGGGAGGGTTTTTCTTGGGGGGGGATAATTGGTTGTCCTCTCCCCTTGTTGTTGCCGCTTTCAGGGGGGGGGGGGGGGGGGGGGTTGCTTTGGTGCAAATTTTTGTTTTTTCTGCTTTATTTTATTATTTGTTTGTTGCTTTTCTCTCCTCTCTTTTTTCTGTGGTTTTTGTAGTTTTTTTGATGTGTGTGGGTATTTTTCCCTTTTACGTTGCGCGTGTATGGGTATTGGGTTTATTTTATTGTATTACCCTATAATGTATCCCTAAGGGCGGGGACTGGATATAAAAAGGACATGTGTGCTTATTCATTATCCTCAAATAAAAGAATTTGTCATTGTCATTGTCATTCTCCCTCTGGATAAAAGTAGTCTTGTGAGTGACAGATATTCTATTATCACCCACATCCACCAAAAAGACGGTCGCGTATTGCGCTGAAGATCGTGTTGTAGCGGGTCCAGTTCCATCCCTCTATAGCCTGCATAGCTGGGTTATTTTTCCGTCACCATCCACCAACCCACCATAGAGACAAATGGTCTATCCTGGAACGCCAAACTCGTAGTCAGGAGGGCGTGAAGTTTTTGAATGAGTTTGATATTATGGGGATATTTCCTGGGAAGTAAACAGTCGTGGGGGACGGATAGCTCAGTGTCACAAAAGCACTGCTACACAATATATTATCGCTTTTCCCCCATCTATAGTTAAGCAGCGTCGAGCGTGTTACCAACTTGCATGGTACCGTATTGCGCGCCTGGCTGCAGGACATCCCCCAGGTCACCCAGCTGTCAATGGGTAACCTGCCTCTTAAAGGTCAGGAAGGTAATAGCAGCGAGGGAGAGAGAAGGGCGGCCGTCCAGAATATGCTGCCTCCGTGGCGAAGTTGAGGTCTCTGATGCCCGCTCCCCTACGACCACAGGGGTTATGGACACCTTTTACCTTTAATTTATAACATTCGCCCTCCTACCCCACTGATAAATCCTTCAGAATCCCGTATTTTTATTATTTAACGAAACATCTGCCGTATCAGTGGTTTCAAAAACCACGTCACCTTTGTCCATGAAATCGGCTGGTTTAAATCCAGATAACGTATTTCTTGAAAGTCGGGAAGAAGATAGAGTGGTCAATAGTGTCAGAAGGCTGCAGATAAGTCAAGTAGAGAGAAAAAGGGAGATTTTTCCTTATCTGAGCAAGTAGAAGCGTTTTAAGGGGACTAGGGGGTTTCAGTGCTGTGGTTGACACGAAGGCAGACTGAAACGCAGGAAAAGTCGGTTGGAGAGAAGGTGGTTGTTGAGCTATTTAAGAACTACTTATTCAGGACTTTAGAGATAAAGGGTAGGTTGAGAACAGGACTGTAATTCGTAGAATGTTAGGTCCAGGTCATTGCATTTTGAGTAGAGGGTGTGACATAGCAGTTTTTGAGAGCTAAAGGAACATTTCCATAAACAAGAGATAAGTTAAACTATTTTTCCGTGATAGTGGGTATAAGCTGTGGCAGCACTGTCGAAAAACAAGCAGGTATTGGGTCAATTGCATGATTTATAGTCATTCCTTTTCAGACTTGTCAAGATTTCTTTCTTGCTTGCTGGAGGAAAGAAGAGGAAGATGCCAGAAAATTGAGGATCAGAAATGCAGGCTGAAAGGATCTGAATCCACTAATGCGAAGGTTGCCGGATTTTGTCAGAAAAGAAAGCAGAAAAATAAATAGAAGGAAGTTCTGAGGTCTGTGGATATAAGGCAGAAGGGCTACCCTTCCAGAATCCATGAAGAATGGATTGTGAGGAAAAGAGAATTCCATTTGACGTGGCTTCAAGAACTTGGGAAGAGTAATACTTTGTTTTGCTGATTGTATTAAGTTATTTTTACTTTGTTGATTTGTTTTAAGGGAAAACTGTTTATTATTAATGTTTGTATTTCGCCATTGCTTGCCTCTAGTGTGGCGTTTTTTGCGTTTTTGCACCAGATGTCATGGTTGTACCATGGTGCACAGGGCCTGTCTCATCCTTTGGATGATACTATAAACCG
Source organism: Rapana venosa (assembly GCA_028751875.1). Lineage (NCBI taxonomy): Eukaryota > Metazoa > Mollusca > Gastropoda > Neogastropoda > Muricidae > Rapana > Rapana venosa. The sequence goes on from CM054164.1 coordinate 8,066,135, forward strand.
AGCCCGTTGCGAACGCAATGCAGACCAATTCTTGTGTACACGAAATCCTGTTCCACTTTTCGAAAGAGTAGGACCATTGTGTGCGGAGGCGTAACATATACAAAAGTTACGAAACCGCCATAACACACGGGACTGATTAAAAAAAAGCACATGAGTGCTTATTCCAATAATCTTCGGATATAAAAGAATAAAAGAAAAAAGAAAGAAAAAGAAAGGCAGGAGATGGCCAGTGTAGGCATTGCTCATCAAGGAGTTGGCTGAAGATCTGCATTGTATGCTTAGAAGGGTCAGTATGGTCAGGGTTTTGATAGGCGTTCACAGCTTTGGGAAAGGAAAGTTTTTAATATCAATGGCCCTTGAGATTGCAACGGTTATGCACTTTCTTATTTCTGATAGACGTTGCAAATGTTTAGGGAGATAAGAATAATAGAATGATCAAGAGCAGTTCGTCCAATGACAGATACAGACCCTCGAGATGTGACCTAGACCTGGAAACATCAGTAGTAAGGCGAGTCTAAATATGACCAGATCTTGTGTGGTTCCTTTTACCAGCTGGGAGAGAGAGTGGTTAGACAAAGAAAGAGAAAGAACGCTTAACATCAGAGAAAGAATGTTGTCGAAGTGTAAGTAAAGTCACCAAAAATGATAATTTTCTTGGGAGAGAGGCAAAATAGTCCAAGGAGTAACTGAAACTCTTGGTGAAAACTGAGACACTCAATTGTTTGTAAGGTTGGGAGGTGGACGTAAAGCAACAAAAGTAACAAGAGTCCGGGATGAGGTGAGGTTTAGTCACAGACTTCGAAAGATTCGGTGAAAAGGAGGGCGGTGACAGATAGACAGAGATGGATGCAGAGTGTCTTTGTAATGATGGCAATGCCACCAATCCACAGAGAGAGAAGTCCGGGGGGAAAGTAAAGGCTTTGTAGCCAGGTGGCGTCAGTTGTTTTATCTTTGTTCCAGAACCCAGTGGTCTTAGCCAAGTTTCTGTAAGAAAAGGTAGATCTATTTGTACTCAGAAATGAATCAGAATGAAGTCGGCATTACCATCAGGATCTGACAGGTTTGGGCGTTAAGAAGACACATGTGAGAAGGTTGAGGGAGGCAAGAGGTTTGAAGGAGACAGTAGTGATTGACTATGACTATCAGAGGAAGAGGCAGAGGAGAGGGTAGGGATGTAATCCCCGGGGAGCCGCTAGGGCCTGTACTGTCAGTAGCAATTGCACATCCCACCTCCTAGTTTCCCTCCTGGAGTTAACATCTGTATTTGACCCACTCCCCCACAAGTGTACCTCAGAATCAGAACATTCAAAACAAAAATGTCGAATCCAAGCAAACAGGACATTGGTCAGTGCACAGTAACGCTGACTGTATTCCATCCTGAAAACACTTGCATGCATGTGTATTCCTGTGTTTGCTGCTTCCGTTTACTGTGACGTCCTGTCTGCTGTTCCCACTCCGCTCATTCCAATCCTCTCACCTCACCATACCCAATTCGTATTGGTCGCGTCCGGAGCTTAACCCAAAGAGCATCAGCAAGTGGGCACCAGCCAGAAGGGGCCACACTGCTGCTGGGTCACTTTGGTGGTGTTATGAGTTGCGCCACTGTTCTGAGTCATAAGCAGACAAACCACCTACTAAGCCCCCTACTAACGACAAGAGGTAATTAGGCCAGTCGCGCAGCCAACGAGTAAGACACCTAACCTGAGGTGCAACCACCGCAACGTCCCTCCTAAACACCTTCTCCTGTCTACCATCAACTCCAAACCTTTGACCAAACTCACCGACAGGCACGACATGAAGGTAAAACCAATCTGAAAGGTCACCATGAGACCCCAGCAAACTGGGGCCACGAATCAGAAGACAAATTTTTTTCAGTATTGGCATGATGACAATAATAACGAAAATGATATCAAGATGCTGCTGTGGAAGTGAATGTGCTTTGAAACTATTTTAAAGGTCTGTACTCTACGTTTCCTCGTCATAACAATTATATCCTAAGCTTCAACCGGCCATGAGATACAACACCTGCAGTGTTGGTGAAATAATTTGAGCAACACTCTCAAATTTGCATAAGTGTAGTTGTGAATCTCACTGTGAATCCCAGTCTTCCAATGAAGCCACAGCACACTCATTCTGGGTAGTGAGCCCAGCCGAGTTCAAAAAATCTCTATGGTCCGCTTATGGAGTTCGAACCCGAGACGCTTCTCTTCCGTAACCCAGGCCTAACCAAAGCGACTGATGCTTGCATACTTCTCATACTGTTGCATACTTGAATCATAGATGAATCAAAAAAAGGCCCTGAAGAAGTAAAACAAAGCAAAGGTAACTCAGTACGTACTTCTCACAGCAAAAAGTGCTTGTTAGTGAGACTTTGACACCCTCGTTGTACCGGTTGAGGGGTTTCGGTTCTTATGGAGAAAGGTGGCCAGTTGCTTTATCATAGTGGACTATGGTTTGTCCCACCCAGCAAGTAAGGGGAACATGCTCGTCATGTTTTGTCCTGTATGTCAACGAAAGTTAATGTCCTGGGAGAGGGGAGGGGAGGGAGGGAGTGCTTTTGTTAGGTAGTTGGTGGAGTGGAGTGGAGTGGATGGAGTGTGGTATGGTGTGGTGTGGTGTGGTGTGGTGTGCGTCGGATAGCAAAGTGTACTGTAGTGTGGTGTAGTGGTGTTGTGTCCTTAGTTAGTGTATGTGGGAGTGTGGGTGGAGGGAGAAGAAGGGGAGCTAAAGTGGAGTGTGCATTGCTCTGCTGGCTGTGTGTGGTGTAATGTAGTGTATTTATGCATTATTTTATTTATTTTATCTTTTATATCAAGATAAATGGAATAAGCAGTCATATGCTTGTTTTAAACATCCATTCCCCTTGTCATCTGTTCCCCACCAGCTCACAAGGAAAATTTACACTACGAAAACGAACAGGATTTAACTGTGCACAAGTGTTCTAGCGTGGCGTTCGCACACGGCCTCGGTTATATCTCCATCCGAATGACTTTGGGGAGAGTGGAGTGGAGTGGAGTGTGGTGGTGTGTGTGTGTGGTAGGTAGTGGTGGTGAGGTGTGGGTGTCCGGTTGTGTCATGTAGTGTAGGTATGTGGTGCAGCAAGTGTAGTGTAGTGTAATTTAAAGTGTAATGTAGTGTAGTGTAAGTGTAGCAATAGTGTAGTGTAGTGTGGTGTAGCATAGTTGTAGTGGTAGTGTTAGTGGTGTTGGTGTGTGGTAGTGAAGTGGGAGTAGCTGTAGTTAGGTAGTATAGTGTAGTGTAGTGTAGCATAGTATAGTGTAAGTATGTGTAGAATAGTGTAGTGTATGTAGGTGTGGGTGTAGTGTGTGTGTCGTGTAGTATAGTGTAGTGTATGTAGTGTAGCATAGTATAGTGTAGTGTGGTGTAGAATAGTGTATGAAGTGTAGAGTAGTGGTGTAATGTGGTGTGTCTGTAGTATAGTGTAGTGTATGTAGTGTAGTGTAGCATAGTGTAGTGTAGTGTGGGTGGTGGGTGGGTGTAGTGTGGTGTTGGATTGTGGGTCCGTGTATGTATTGTATGTAGTGTAGTGTATTATGTAGTGTAGTGTAGTGTAGTGTAGTGTATGTTTAGTGTAGTGTAGGGTAAGTAGTAGTGTATTGTAGTGTAGTTTTGGTAGCATAGTGTAGTGTAGTGTATGTAGTATAATTAGTGTGGAGTGGTGGGTGTGTCATTTAGTGGATCGTAGTGTAGTGTAGCATAGAGTAGTGTAGTGCTAGTGTAGTGTAGGCATAGTGAAGTGTAGTATAATGTAGTGTGGTGTGGTGTGTGAGTGTAGAGTGGAGTGGAGTGGAAGTGGAGTGGAGTGGAGTTATTGGAGGAGTGAGTGGACGTGGAATGCATGGTCGTGTCGCGTTCGTGTGTGCTGTCGCCATCAGGCAGATCACGATCTTTTTACATCCGCTGAAGCCCTTGTTGCAACGCGAAAAAAAAAACGGTGTTCGCCAGCCATAAATGCAGCCGCACCCGATTCGGATGATGTCTAAACATGGCACCACCTCTGCTTGCCGTTTTGTTCGTTCTTTGTGGTCTTGTCATTCGATTTTACCACCACAAAATCCAACTCTCCGAAAAGCAGAACGGGTTTAACGTAAAACCGCAAGCTGTTGTTCCTGGTACGTTTGCACTCGGGACCATCAGTTTTTAAGTCCCACGCCCGAAAGACTTTCCAGAGAGCGGAGTCAGTACTGACATTAACTCCAGGGGGGAAAATTTACCCATGAATGGCCTCTCACTGGAGTTCATTCGGGTTCAATCTTAAGCTTTCAATCGCGTGGCCACAAAAAGAGGAGATAAGAAAGAGAGGAGAAGAGAAGAAAAGAGAGAGTAGAGAAAGAGGAGAGGAAGAAGAGAAGAGTAGAGGAGATGAGAAGTGGAAGAGAAAGAGAGAGGAGAAGAGAATGGAGGAGAAAAGAAGAGAAGAGAAAGAGAGAAAGATAAAGAGAAGAGAGGAGAAGAGAAGAGAGAGAAAGAAGAGAGGAGAAAGAAGAGAGAAGAGAAGAGAGAGAAGGGTAAGAGGAGAGGAGAGAAGGCAGAAAGAAGAGGAGGATTATAATGGTGTAGAGAAGTGGGAGAATGAAAAAGAGATAGAGAGGAAAGAGAAGGAGGAGAAGAGAAGGGGAGAGAAGAAGAAAGAGGAGAAGAGAAGAAGAGAGAAGTAGGGGAGAGAAGAGAAGAGAGGAGAAGAGAAAGAGGAAAGAGAAAAGAGGGAGAAGAGATGGGAGAGAAGAGAAGAAGAGAAGGGAAGAGAGGAGTGGAAGTTAGAAGAGAAGAATAGTGAGGAGTAGAGAAGGAGAAGAAGAGCAAGAACGAAAGGGAGAAAGAGAAGGAGAGTAAAATAGGGAGAGTATGAAGAGAAGAGAAGGGGAGAGAAAGAGAGGAGAAGAGAAGGGATAAAAGAGAGATGAGAGTGAAAAAGAGAGGAAACAAAGAGAAGAAGAGAAGTGTAGAGAAGAAAGAGAGAGAAAGAAAAGTGGAAAGAGAAGAGAGGAAACTGGAAGAGTAAGTTATGTGGTGATAATGGAGAGAGAAGAGTTGAGATAAGATGAGAAAGTAGAGAAGAGGAATAGAGTAGATGTGATGGATGTAGGTTGTGTGGGTAAATGTAAGATAGAGGAAAGAGAAGAAAAGAGGAAACATAGGAAGGAAAGAGAAGAGAATTGAAGAAGAGAACTCGAACCGAACGCGAACTGGGATTCAGTTGAGCCAAAATGGGGCCCCCCCCCCCCCCCCCCCGTACTGAAGGGGGTACAATAAAACCTATTGTGCAATGCCAAACTGGCCCAGGTGTTTCCAAAACTTAAGCTGTAAACATGTCATTTACTATTTGTTAGATCAACATAATCACGCAATATCCTTTGACAGTAAAAGGTTCAAATCACCTGAAAAGGAAATCTTTGTTGCTTGATTATTTCATATTCAGTTGTCATCTATCTATACAAAACGTTTATACAAGATCACAGATAACAAAATATAAGCATTACACTGGACCCGTTGCTAGATACACAAAACAACGATAATCAAATCCGAGCAATTTTTATCAACTTAGAATACATACATCAGACCTTATACACATATCAATCATATTTTTTCATATGTCCACTCTATGTACTAACCGAGGCATCTGTATTCCAAACATGGTGACGTGCTTTATTACTAAAACAATGAGAATCTTTACCTACAATATCTGGGACAATAGTTACTTCAATTTAATAAATCTCATTTCTTCATACTCAGCATCTTAAAGCTCTAAAATCTAACTGGCAACTGTCTTTCAACTTAAGCAGACTAAATATTAACATCAAAAGGATTTCTAGTAGTAATAAACTCAAGCACATAATATAGCCATTTCCAAACCTCAAATGACCTTTGATAAAATGAACATACTAACATTACTCATTATGTTTGTAATTCCTTTAATGTATAACAAAAGTCCTTCTTGATCACAATTTATCTTCTAGACCTTATATTTTCCGTTTATAAAAAATTGAATAGCGAGCTGGAGAGAGGGAGAGAGAAACACGGAACGTGAACTCTGACTCTGAACTGGTTTAGAAGAGAGAAGAGGAAGAGAAGAAGAAAGAGAAAGAAGAGGAGAGAAGAGAAGAAGAAGTAAGGAAGAGAATAGAAGGAAAGGGGAGAGAAGGAAAGAGGAGATAAGAAAGCAAAAGAAAAAGAAAGAATAGCAATGAGAGAAAGATAGAAGAGAAGAGAAGAGAAAAGAAAAGAAGAGAAAGAGAAGAGAAGAGAGTAAAAGATAGATGAGAAAGAAAAGAAGAAAAGAAGAAGAGAAGAGAAGAGAATGAAAAGAGAGAAAATTAGAGAAGAGATAGATAAAGAAAAAAGAGAAAAAGAGAAAAAGAGAGAGGAGAAAAGAAAAGAATAGAAAGGAGTAAGGAAAGAGACGAGAAGGAGGTGAAAAAAAAAGAGAAGAAGAAAAAGAGAGAGAGAAAGGTGAGAAAAAAGAACAGAAGAAAGGGAAAGAAGAAGAAAAAAAGTAGAAGAGAAGTGATAATAGAGAGAAAGAAGAGAAGAGAATAAAAGAGTGGAGAAAAGAGAGAAGAAATAAGAAAATCTCGATATTTATTGAGAGTAAATGGATACGCACAGGGCTTCTTTACACTTAGCTAACCATGCTCTCACAAAAAGAGGGAACAAAACAGGGAAAAAAACAAGAAAGGAAGCAAAAGTCAAGAAAAACTCAACCCCCCCCCCCCACACACACACACACAACTCAAAGAAGAGAGGAGCCGATGTTTGGACATGATCACCACCTTGTCACGCAACCCAAAAAGTAAGCTGAGAAAAATGGATCTGGGAAACCAGGAAAACAACATTTTGTATGTGGAAAGAGCAGCGCAACACCAAGAGTAAAAAGGGGAAAAAAGTGCTTTCACACCTTCGCTCAAAAACAAGTTCCCAGCACTGGTGATACTGAAAACTACACACCTCCTGACACAACTAATAATAAACACCAAAGTGGAAAACAAGTCAGACACCTACACCAAGCAGCGAAACGTGCTTAGGACAGAGACAAGGAAGAGAAAAAGGTGGATTACAGCAACACCTGGCAGCATTGAGAGACAGGAGGAAAATGACGAAAAAATCTTTAGACAAAGTCAGAGCTGGATAAGAGAGAGGTACAAACAACAGTAACAAGAGAAGCAAACCAAACTTGAAGACAATGACAAGAACAGACAAGCCGTACCTACAGGGATGATATTTAGCAAGACAAGCAAGGAGGCCGCCGCAAAGGGATAGCAAGACAGTGTATAAGATTGCAAAACGTCATGGCAAGTGACCGGAGCAACACCGAAGTCACCAATCCTAGATAAACAAGTCAACATACTTTCCATCAGAAGCAGAACAAGGATGCAAGATGGGGCAGAACATTTCGCGAAGTTTTTCTCAACAGAGCACCACCAACTGAAGAGGCAGATGACAAGATCCTGGATCGATCTCAAGCTGAACAGCTCACCACCAAGAAGGAAGAGATTATAGCACAATCAGCTTCATTCAAGAATGGAAAAGCCCTGGCCAGGACAACCCTCACGCAGAACTTTTCAAGGCAAGATCCAATTTTGCATCGAAAGTGCTACAGCCCACTCCGTTCAGCTATATGGAGGAAATCACTACCAGCAGATTGACAGAATGGTCATCGTGAAGACCCAAAGAATGGAGCCCTGAACAATGGTAACAACTGGAGAGGAATCTACATCTGCTATCTGTTCCCTGCAAGATTTCTGCAATGATCATCATCGGAACGAGATCTCAAAGGCAGGGACTCAACAACTCAGAAAGGAACAGAAGGTTTTCGACCAGATAAGATGCATAGACCAGATCATCACCCTGTGCAACATCATTGAACAGTGCACGGAAGGGCATAGACCAGCAGTATACAACTTCGTAGATTTTGAAAAAGCCTTTGAACAGCATTCATCGGAGAAAGTGCAATGGCGCATACCCGACATATGATTCCACAGGAATTATCCAGAGTCATTAAGAGCTTCCTACAACAACTTCACGTGCAGAGTAGGAAACAGCAAAACCAGTTTCAGTGTACAACCGGGTCAGACAAGCTGCCCCATGTCAGCACTACTCTTCTACCTGACAATTGATTGGGTGAAGAGACAAACAACAGCTGACGCAGTCACGGGCATCAATGACCACCCTGTCTCAACAGCTTGAAGACCTAAGTTTGCCGCCATCATGCACTAGCTTCTCACATACCCACCATCACATCTAGAGAAGACATCCCGTCTCAGCCTTGTGGCACAGCAAGTAGCCTGAAAATTCTATCCCAAAATAAACAGGATGTGATGACACGGAACGTTCAAACCCCTCACCGGTCACAGTGAATGGAGAAGATTTACCAACACTGAAAGTTCACGTACCTCGGGAGCACTGGTAGGCTGACGGTGGAGCAGGCAGCGACACAATCAAAGAACGGATTTACAAAGCAAGAAAGCTTATAGAAATCTGAACAATGTTGGAAATCGTCCCATACAGCACCAGAACCAAACTAAGACTATACCAAGCTGTGTACTTTCCACCCTTTTGTACGGCTCGAGTGCTGAGGATACTGAGAGTGACCTCGCCAAACTAGCCACATTCCACACGAGAATCTCAGAAATATCTTGCGCATCTCTGGCCTGAACCATCCCAACCAAGAACTTTTTGCCCTTGCTACCAAGAAAGGCATGGACATTCAGCATCTTGCATAGGCGATGAGGATGGATAGGGCATATCTTGCCGTCGGAAACAGGAAAACATCGCCCGAACACCTCCACGACACCAGAGGGAAAACGCAAACGAGACGACCAAAACACTTTGGCGTAACGGAACTGGTGAAGCAGAGCTGAAACCTTTCCAACATAACCTGGGGGAACCCATTCAGATGCTGCCCAGGACAGACAGGAGTGGAGAAACTATTGTTGCTGCCCTACGTGCCAATACGGCACAAAGCATTTGATGATGATTCACCTCACACACACACACACAAACACACACACTCACGACACACACACACACTAATCAAATACAGAAGAAACTGAAACTAAACCTAGCAGCAACAAATAGACAAACACACAGCAATGCCAAAAACCCTTCAATAAACAAAGTATGCAAACAGTAAGAATCAGCAGTTTTAGATACATTCCAGGAAGATTCAAATGAGCATCATAATGAAATACTACAACTATTTATTAGAGATGAAAATCAAAGAGACAATGAGAAAAGAGGGAAGGGAGGAGGAGGAGAAGACAACTGTAACAACAGACAGGCAGAGACAGAGAATAGAGACGGATTATAGACAGTACAGACAGACAGACAGATAAACGAGAATATACAAACGCAATTAACACTAGTTTGTAGAAAATAATAAGTACAACGTTCTTTGCACCATGCCTAACTCCACACCACCCATTTTCCTAAAAAATAGTATAGAATAAACCCAACAATCTCATCCAAACCAAAGGACGTGTTAGAGATGCTTGAACACATCACACACAGCACCACACCACACACACTTACACACACATACACAGCACACACACAAACACACACATAATATATATATATACAGCAGCACACACACTCACATAACACACAAACAAACAGAACAAAAAAGCCGTCAATATCAACGAGAACACGAAAAAAAATATGAACGAAAAAGACACACACTCGCAAACACGTTACAAGTAAATATAACACACTCATACACACATTTAGATTCACAAACAACTAAATAACTTTTGTCAATAATAGGCGTAACATAATTTCTAGTCCTAAGCAGAGTAGGAAACATGTGATAGCAGGCATCTTTCATCATTGCCGCTTGGTCCTTCCTTCAGTCTTCCCTAAGAGAAAGGAAGAGAAGAAAGAGAAAAGAAGAAGAAGAGAAGAGTAAAAAGAGAAAGAAAAGAAGAGAAGAGAGAGAAGAGAGAAAAGAAGCAAAGACGATAGAACAGAAAGAGAAGAGAGAAAAGAGAGAAGACGAGAAACAGAAAAAGAAGAGAGGAAAAGAGAGAAGAGAAAAAAGAAGAAAGAAGAAAGAAGAGAAGACAAATGAAGGAAAGAGAAGAAAGAGGAGAGGAAGAAAGAGAAGATAAGAGCAGTGAAGAATGAGAAAAATGGAGAGGAGAGAAAAGAAGAGAAGAGCAGAAGAAGGAAAGAGAAGAGAAGAAGAGAAAAAGAAAGAAAGAGAAGAGAAAGCGAGCATAAGGAAAAGAGAAAGAGAAGAAGAGAGAAAAGAAGAGAAAAGAGAAGAGAAAGCAGATGAAAAAGAAAGATAAGAGGTGAGAGGAGAGAAGAGAAGGAGAGAGAAAAGAGAGGAAGAGAGAAGAGAAGAGACGAAAGAGAAAAGAAGAAAGAGAGAAGAAAGAGAAGGAAAGAAGTAAAGAAAGAGAAGTTTCACCATAGTACATCTACACGTTAGTGAGAGGACTGCTTGGAGTGGAGTGATAGTACAGGAGGGTTGGGGGGTGGAGGACGCGAGGGGAGAGGGGGAGACAGGGGGGGGGGGGAGAAACGGGAGGGGGGACAGAAGTGGACGGGGGTGAGGTTGGTTGTATTGTGAAACTGTGAAGCTACTGCAGTCTCTGTTGCCCATCACTATGTACCACAACCCAAGGCGCACAGAAAAATACTCCTGTAGGCTCTGTGCCCTGGCCGTAACTATGCAGCAAGCTGTTGTTGTTGTTTTGTTGTTGTTGTTGTTGTTCGTTGTCTTGTTGTTGTTGTTGTTTTGTTGTGGTTGTGTGGTGACAGTGCCCGTGCGTGTAGTGTACAGACACACACACACACCGACACACACACACACACACACACACCCACCCACACACACACACACACACACATCAAACACACACACACACACCGACACATATAACATAAAGTGAACAGACGTAAAACATTGAAGACACACACATATAACCGCCTCCTCTTTATGTCATCTCTCTGTCACCACGCACCGCCCCCCCATCTCTCTCTCTGCTCTTCTCCTCTCTCAATCTCTCTCCTCTCTCTCTCTCTCTTCTCTTCCAACTCTCTCTCTCGCCTCTCTCTCTAACCTCGATAGAATAATAGATAGATAAATAGATAATAGATAGATAGAAATAGATAGATAGAAGATAGATGATAGATAGATAGATAGATCAGATAGATAGATAATAGAGAAATAGATAGATAGATAAAACTCGAACTCGAACTCGAATGGTTTTAACGATAGAGAATTAGATAAGCAGGCGTTTCATTACAATACCAGTTCTCAAGAAAACAAAATAATAAAGACAAAAAAAAACAAAAGCAAACAAACATGAAGAAATGCATAGCATATACCACAATGAACTGACAATAAACTTATTCACTAGTATACCTTGCAATCACTACTCACATTAACATTCATTTATATACCAAACCAGCCATCAAACAAATTGACTAATTTCAGTCTAGAACACATAAAAATTCCCTTCACCCAAAAAGTTTACATTCACCACTACCACCACCAACCACATTCCATGACCTAGGCCATTTCAACGAACAAACGATAGCAATCAGCCCATCTTTTTTTTTTTAAAGTCTGAGACGTAAAGAAACGACTCATCTTTCCATCATTTTACGAGCAATGAAAGATAAATGATGTAACAGGTCTCCTCGCTCCACATAGTCCACAGTCATCAGTTTCAACGACACACAACACACACACACACACACACACATACACATACACACTCACGCACGCATCACGCACGACCGCGTACTACGCACACACTCACACACACACACACACACACTCACACAGCACAAACAACTCACACATGCTCATGAATCAAATCAATACCCAATCCAATTAATAAATATAAATCCAAAATGACACTACTCACGAGAATCCAGTTTTGTTCTAAGCTTTATCAGAACAAAACGCAAGTGCAAAGCATAAAACCTCATGCCAATGGCCATAACACAAACAAACATAGTTCAAATAATAAAAATCCACTCTCAGACACCGTCGCACGCACACACAAAGACCATTCCCGTACGCACACACACTACATACAAACAATTAAACTCTGAATGCCCATATGAATAATAAACCCATCAAGTCGACATTCTAAATCACAAAATCCAAATCATATCATAACAGAAAAAGAAAAATGCTCCCATACACCATTTCATTACATAAAGACGCAAAAAAAAAACCATGAAACTCAATCGCCCAATCCCAATAATAGATTTTTCTTAAATCTAGTTTACTTTACTCGCCCGTGCTTGAACTCCCGTCTTGATTCATTTAGACAACACCTATCATTATCAATCTCAAAAGTCATTTTTTTCATCCACTGATGCATCAAAAATAACAAACCACAACTTGATCTGTTGAGACAACGTAATATAACCCGCCCTTACTTTATACCTAACTATCCCACCTCTCTCATCTCAGTCCTCTTTATGATGCGAATGTTTTACTTGTTTCCGCTATTGGTTATTGCAACTGATTTCTAAAATAATTTCCATTATCCAACTTCTTTATGTATCTGTCATAACGTCTAGGATGATTTAAAACATTACAATGGTAAATCAACAGCGATGCTAATGATGTTGATGAGTTGAAAATTGTATCTATATCATATCAGTATCATCTCTCTCTCTCTCTCTAGATCTCTCTCTACTCCTCTCTCTCCTCTTCTCTCTTCGTCTCTCCTCTTCTGCGCTCGCTCGCTCTCTCTCTCTCTCGCGCTCTCCCTCGATCTCTTGCTCTCTCTTCAATCTCTCTCTCACTCTCTCTCATCTCATCCTCTCTCATCACCTCTCCTCTCTCCGTCTTCGTTCTTTCTTCTTCTTCTTTCTTCTTTAATCAGTCATAAATCATTATTTTTTTTGTGCAGTTAGCTTTGCCATTGATATTAATAACCCTGTTCCACCCTGACCAACAAATGATATTGTGGTCAAGGCCAATACATAAATCATTTCAGAGTTCTCAGAGTCTCTCGCTCTCGCTCGATCCGCTTCGCTCGCTCCTCTCTCCTCTCATCTCGCTCATCCCTCTCTCATCTCCTCTCCACACCATCGTCTTCTCCTTATCTCTCTCACTCGTCTCTCTTCTCTCTCTCTCTCTCTCTCTCTCCACTCTCCCGCACGCGTCGCGTCGCTCGCATCGCTCGCTCACGGATGTCCTTTGGATGAGAACTATAAACCGGCGCCCCGTGTGCGAACGCATGCAGAAACATCTTGCGCACAAGTTTAACTTCCTGTTCCGCTTTCGAAGATAGGCCATTGAGTGCCGGCGGCCAAGATACAAAATTTACAAACTGCCATACACACAGGGACTGGATGTTAAATAAGCACATGATGCTTATTCCATTATCACTCGATTATAAAAAAAATCAAACTTCTCTCGCTCTCTCAAACATTCAATCTTCTCACTCCAAGGTCGTCTCTCTCGCTCCTACCACTCTCTCGCTCAAATCATCCTCTCTCTCTCTCTCGACCCTCTCTCAGTCTCCTGCATGTTATATAGATATATATATAAGTAGATATGGTGTGTGTGTATCCGATTTACGTTTTGCCTATAGATTTAATTGCGTGTTAACATTTATAAATAATAATAAAATAAAAATGTATCGAATTTATATAGCGTGAATCTTGAAAACAACAAATCAAAGCGCTCCAGTATGACAATTTTTTTTAAATAATATCGAGGATAATGAATAAGCACTCATGTGCTTTTTTTTATTAATACTTCCAGTCCTCCTGTGTATGCGGTTTTGAAAATTTTGTCATCTTTCCCACCGGCACACAATGGCATACTCTTTCGAAACGGAAACAGATATCGTGTGCCCAAGATGTCTGCATGCGTTCGCACCGGGGCCGTCTGGTTTATAGTCCCATCTCATCTTATGTCAGATTTATTAGTCCAATTTAATTGCGTAGGTTGACTGGTATTTGAGATTTAGTGAATGTTTTATCAATATCTTAGTTTTGGAGTGTATCAATTGTGTATAGCTTAACTTCAATGTGTAGATGTCCCTTGTTCTATGAATTATATATGTTATTCATATTTATTTTGGCATTGATGCATAGTGTGCGTGCGTATGTGCGTGCGTGTTGTGCGCGCGCGAGCATTTGTGTAGGTGTGTTTGGAGTGTGTAACATTACGTGTGCAAATGGTGGTAAAATAGACTTTTTGCGTAGTCACTAAGCTGGTTTATATAACATTTGTTTTTTGTGGTAGGGTTACTATTGGCTGTGCTTTCCCGATATATTTTTAAGTCCATTGAATTTGTTGATGTTATCTTTTCGTTGGCCAAAATTAACTATTTACATGGTTTGTTCACCATAATATTCGGGAGGGTTTTTCTTGGGGGGGGATAATTGGTTGTCCTCTCCCCTTGTTGTTGCCGCTTTCAGGGGGGGGGGGGGGGGGGGGGTTGCTTTGGTGCAAATTTTTGTTTTTTCTGCTTTATTTTATTATTTGTTTGTTGCTTTTCTCTCCTCTCTTTTTTCTGTGGTTTTTGTAGTTTTTTTGATGTGTGTGGGTATTTTTCCCTTTTACGTTGCGCGTGTATGGGTATTGGGTTTATTTTATTGTATTACCCTATAATGTATCCCTAAGGGCGGGGACTGGATATAAAAAGGACATGTGTGCTTATTCATTCCTCAAATAAAAGAATTTGTCATTGTCATTGTCATTCTCCCTCTGGATAAAAGTAGTCTTGTGAGTGACAGATATTCTATTATCACCCACATCCACCAAAAAGACGGTCGCGTATTGCGCTGAAGATCGTGTTGTAGCGGGTCCAGTTCCATCCCTCTATAGCCTGCATAGCTGGGTTATTTTTCCGTCACCATCCACCAACCCACCATAGAGACAAATGGTCTATCCTGGAACGCCAAACTCGTAGTCAGGAGGGCGTGAAGTTTTTGAATGAGTTTGATATTATGGGGATATTTCCTGGGAAGTAAACAGTCGTGGGGGACGGATAGCTCAGTGTCACAAAAGCACTGCTACACAATATATTATCGCTTTTCCCCCATCTATAGTTAAGCAGCGTCGAGCGTGTTACCAACTTGCATGGTACCGTATTGCGCGCCTGGCTGCAGGACATCCCCCAGGTCACCCAGCTGTCAATGGGTAACCTGC
>CM054164.1:8088791-8106291 GCA_028751875.1 Rapana venosa
GTGTGGGGGGTTTTTTGTGTTTTTGGTGTGTGTGTGTGTTGTGTGTGTGTGTGTGTGTGTGTGGGGTTTTGTGTGTGTGTTTTGTGTGGGGGGTTTTGGGGTTGGGGTTTGTGTGGTTTGTATGTGTGTTTTTGTTTTTTGTGTTTTGTGTTGCGTTGGGGTTGTGGGTTTTGTGTTTTATGGGGTGTGTGTATGTGTTTGTGTGGAAATTTTTGTGGTGTGTGGGGTGTGTGTGTGTGTTTTGTGTGTTTGTGTGGTGGGTGTGTGTGTGTGTGTGTTTTTGGGGTGTGTGTGGGGTTTGGGGTTTTTTTTTTGGGGCCCGGAAGTGGTTATATAATCAGAGACCCAAGAGCAAGGGTCCCCGAAAAAAAAAGGACCTGGCTTTCCCTTCCCCACCTCCCTGCCTCCCGGGGTACATAACCCGGGTGGCGGTGGTGGGGGGGGAGTTTTTTGGGGGGGGGGAATGGGGGGGTGAGGGATGATAATGAGGTAAATGTTTGTGATGGAGAAAAAAACGACGACAAGCATGAAGAAAAAAAAGAAAAATGAAAAAACGAGAAAAAGATGTTGATGTCCAAAAACAAAAAAAAATAGGAAATTTGAGGAGGATGGGAGGAGGAGGATAAATGATGATGATGTTTTGATGAGGGTTGGGGGGTTGGGGGGTGGTGGGTGGTGGTGGTGGGTGGTGGTAATAAAATTGGTGATGATGACGACGACGAGGGAGGGACTCAAAAAAATTTGGGCCCAATATAGGGGAATAAAGTATTTGGGTGTGATGTATAGGGATGTGACGGGACGCGATGTGACGTGACTAGGGTTAAGGGAGGAGGGCCGATGTGACGTGACGCGACGGATGTGACGTAAACTTTAACGCGATGTGACCCGACGGGGCCCCGCGACGGGGACGTGCGGACGTGGACTTTGGACGCCCATGTTTGGATTTGGTCCTGAAACCCAAAGCCCCCCTGTCGGGCGCCAACCCCACGTACGGGGGGGCCCAAAGAATTCTTTTGCCTTTCAGGGAAAGCTATCGGGGATCCACAACCACCTCCCTCCCGGGTCCCCGTGCCCCCAACCACACGCACGTCCCCGGGTTTATGGACAAGGGTGGGGCCCAAGGCAGAAGGCCCACTTCTGTCGTCTGTCTGTCTGCTTCTGTCTTTCCTTTCCGTCGTCTGTCTGGAAATTGCCAATCCAACCCTGTTGTTTATGCCCCCCGCCCCCCACAGGCCAAAATGGGGCTGCCCACCCCCGCCCTTTTTTTTTAAATCTGGGAAATAAAAAACTGTGCAGCTATGACAGGTAAACCACAGGGTTTTTAAACCCAACTCTGCGGGTCTTTCCCTTGTAGAAGCCCGGCCAACCGAAAGGGCACCCGGAAAAGGGACGCGTTGTGGGAGGGGAAAAAAACCGCTTAACCACACAGAAAGGGGTAAAACCCAAACCATTTTTTTTCCCTTTTTTTTTTTTTTTGGAAACAACCCTTTGCTCTTATTGACCAATGGGGACATTTTCCCACTCTTAATTTATAAAGAGGGGGAAAAGCCCGTTTCTTTGGAAGTTAAAATGATTTCGGGGACCCACCCAAGAAAAAAAAGGATTTTTAAAAGCTTAAAATGTTTGTACCTAATATCCTGGACATTTGGGACATCCAAAGCAGATGCTTGATGTGCCCTTCCCGGGGAATTTTTCCAAAAAAAAATGTCCCCCAGATTGAAAATGTGAAACAAAAAAAACAAAAAACATGCTCGGATCAAAAGTTTCATGTCCCCTACCCCCTTTGTCTCGTAACCGTTTGGGAATCCTGAATTTTTTTTGCACCCAGCTTCCTCCCCAACCGTGGCCCTTTAGTTTTCCGTGGCAAATGGGACACGAAAAGGCCAGCCCTTCTCCTCTGATGTTGTTTTCCCCAAATCTTTTTCTCGTCCCTCTTCTCCTCCCTCCTGTACTGTTGTTCCCTGTAGTGGGCACCCTTGGCCGTCCCGATGTTTGTGTGACGGCCCGTACCATTTTAGTTTCCCTGGGTTTTTTCCACTGAAGACAGGACTTTTCATATGGTTCGGGGGCGTTTTAAATTTGGGGTTTTTTAAATTCCCTTTCGTTAGTAAGGTGATCTCTGTATGGATCCCAAAGGGAAAGTTTGCAAAAGGGCCATCTCATCTCCATTGCCTGTATCCTTTTTTTTCAATGTCTGCTGTTAGGGCCCATTTTTTCATGCGTACGAAAATAGGGAAAAGTTTCGGGGAAAACCCCATCAGTCTGATCTTGAAGTATGGCGAGGGTTCTTAAATTTTCCCAGAGGACTTTCAGTTTGGTCATTGCAGCGGGGGTCGGGGCATCCTGGTGAAATTTTGGTTTTGATCCTTCATCCGTTACTAAAGCTCCCAGAAACTTCAAGCTAGGGAACGACCCCAAAAATTTTCTTGCCGTTTTTAAATTATGCCCATACTGATGCCTTTGGGCCCTTTTATTTACACCGGTAAAGGTAAAAGGCCCTTCCCATAACCTATGCGGCCCTTTTGGGGAGCGAGGTTGGGGAAAACCCCAAATTCTCCAGGGGGCCAGTATCAAAAGGGGGCGCCCCCAAACCCCTCTCCCTCGCGGGTTTACCATTTTTTTTCCCCCCAAAGAGGGCAGATACCCATTGTACAGTTTGCGTGAACTGGGGTACTGTACTAAACCCAAAGGGCCCGCACGAAGGGGCACTAACCCAAAGGGGGAAAACCACGCTAAAACGCTTTTTAAACCCTTTAAAGCTTGGGGGAACGACTATGAAAAATGAAGACAATGATAATGATGACAATGATAAGATGACGAAAACTCATAATGATAAAAATGATAGTGAGGAAAATGATAATGAAAAACAATGTTTAATTGATGACAATGATAATGATAAAGGACACTCATAATGTAACAATGATAGGGGAAACAATGATAAGAAGAAAAATGAAAATGAGGGACAATGTTTAAATTTATGTGACGAAAACTCTTAAGGGAAAAAAAGGGATAGTGATGACAATGAAAATGAAGACAAAAAATTAATGAAAAACCCAATTAAAGTGAAAACCCAACGAAAATTGATGACAATGATAATGATGACGACACCCAAAAATGATAACAATGAAAACGAGAAAATTAAAAAACGATGACAATAAATAATGAGGACGCACTCAAAAAGGATAACAATGAAAAGTGATAAAAAAATAAATAATGAAAAAAGCCAGGGGATAAAAAACGATAAAAAAGCAATGTTAATAAAGAGGGGCCCACCCATAATGAAAAACAATGAAACAAGAAATAAATTACAATAAAAACCGGGGGACAATGATAATGATGAAAATGATAATGATGACGCACTCATAATGTAAAAAATGATGGGGAAGAAAATTTTAAAATTTAAAGCCCAATGATAATAAATAAATGAAAATGGTGAAAATGAAAAAATGTTTGCGCCCATTTAATTTTAAAAAAAATGAAAATTGATAAAAATGATAATGAAGCCCAATTATATGAAGACTTTGGAAAATTTAAAGAAAATTGATAGTGTTTTAACAACGAAAATGAGACAATGATAAGATGAGGGCCCAACCCATAATGATAACAATGAAAAAATGTTTGGAACAATGATAATGATGAAAAATTTAAAATGATGCCGACACTAAATAATGATAAAAATTTATATGACAATGAAATTGAAGACGATGATAATAATGACGACACTCAAAATTGATAAAAATTGATAGTATGACAATGATAATGAAAAACAAGGATAATGATCCCGTGATAATAGGGAGGGACAAAAAAAATGAAAAACAATGATAGGATGAAAAAGGAAAAAAGAAGAAAAGATAAAAAGAAAATTTTTTTAATAAAAGACAAGGTTAGTGAAAACAAGATATGATGCCAATGAAAATTTAGGACGACACTAAATTAATGTTAACAATGTTTGTGATGAAAATTTATAATGAAGACAATGAAAATTGAAGACAACGATAATGAAGAAAAATGAAAATTGGGAAATGATGTATAACAACGATAATGAGTCAATAATAATATGACAAAACCCCCAAAAAATGTAAAAAGATAACGATGAAAATGATAAAAAGACAATAAATAAGATGACTTTTAATATTACAATAAATTATGACAAGGAAAAGGGAGGGACAAGATAATGAGATAGAAGGGCAATGATAATGATGACAATGATAATGATAAACGACACTGATAAGGAAGACAATGATAAAAAGGGAACGGATAATGAAAAAAATTTAAATAATTTTTGCCCTTGATAAGAGGGACCTGAAAAAGGAACGTGAAAAAGAGACATTTGGAAAATTATGACAATGATAATAAAGGACATGAAAACGATGACACTAAAAACGATGACAAGGAAAATTTTTACATGAAAACGAAACACTAAAAACTTAATGCCAAATAAAACCAAAGTCTTGCTCATAGGGACCCAACAAAAATTTTTCCCTTCTTTCGCAAAAAAATAATTTGTTTTGGGCAAAACGTCATTTTTCCTTTGTCCAACTTGTGAAGTATTTGGGAAAGAATTTTTGACAACACACTCTTTAAGGGAAAAAATTCATACCCAGACCTGCCTTCTTGTACTATAAATTGGGGCCATAAGCGCGTTTCGAAAAGTTTTGGGCCCCATGATAAAAATTCCCCAAGTTTTGGTCCACTCTCATTCTTTAAAACTTTTTAAAAACTATGAAATTTCTTTTTTGGCTGGCCTACCGCATCATCTATACCCCTCTTCCCATAAAAAAACTATCGGCTGTGCGGCCAAAAGAAAGAAAAAATCTGAACCCCATCACTTCTCTTTTTTGCGATCTTTTCCCGGTTGCCTGCCCTCAAAAAGACGGGATTTATAAAATCAATAACCTCTGTTTAAAATTGTTTTCCACAAATCTGCACCATTTTTCTCTTTTAACGGGTCTTCACTGACACTAATCCCTTTCCCCTTTCGTTCCCGCTTTCTTTGTGCTTTCGAAAAACCCAGTTTTCAAACAAAACCCTGTTGGGGGGTTTGCTCCTTCTCTTTTTCCCCTGGTCCATCCCCTAAAAAATGACCCCCCCTTTTTCCCTTTTCGCCAAAAGCCTTCACTTGAAACCTTCAAATCCACCCTCAAAACCACACTTATTTCCTACCTGAGTTTTTCCCCCCCACATACTGCCCCCAAAAATTTTAAAACGAAAATCTTTCACCTTCAAAGTGTTTTTTTCCGTGTGTGTGGGGTTTGTGTGTGTGGGGTGTGTTTGTGTTTTTGTGTGGGGGTGAGTGTGTGTGTGTGTGGGGTGGTGTGTGTGTGGTGGGTTGGGGGGGGGGAGGGGGCGGGGGGCTTTACTTTGCGCGCGCATGGATTTGAAATCTGTTTTTTCTTTTTTTAAAGGGAGAGTTCATGCCGTAAATGTTTTGAGAAAAAGGCAAATTCGTTTTTGTTTTTTTTTTTCAAGATTCAGCGCTTTTAAAAAATTTCCATTTTTTAATTATTATTTATAAAACGATGAAAAATGAAAATAAAAACGTTGCAATGAAAATAAAGAAAAATTGAAAACGTTTAAAAATTAAATAATGATGAACAAAAAAACGATGACAATGATAATGAGGGACACTGATAACGATACACTGAAAATTTTGAAGCCCAACTGATAATAAATGACACTGATAACGTTTGACACTGATAAAAAAGACCATGAAAACGATGCCCACTGTAATAAAAGACCACGAAAGGGTGACCCCTAAAACCCGTTGACAATATAATGGGGCGACACTAAATAATAAGCCCAAAGAAAATAAAAGACAGGGGAAAAAACGATGACACTGATAATGAGGGTGCACTGATCCCCGGGGGACACTGAAAATTTAAAGGGGACACTGAAAATTGATGACCTGAAAACGAGGGACACGATAATAAGCCAAATGAAACGATGCACTGTTTAAAAAGACATGAAAATGATGACACTGATAAGGGTGACAATGAAATTTGTTTGGCGACATGATAACGGGCCCAATGTTAAGGATGGGGGACACTGATAAGAAGACCCCTGATAATAAATACACTGAAAACGGTGACACGTAATAAAGGGAACACTAAAAATTTTTGTTTGACACTGATAAGGGAGGGCACGATAATGAAGCCCCATGAAAAAGGGATGAAAACGAAAATGAAGACACTGATAATGTTGACACTGAAAACGTGAAAATGTTTAATGATGGCGCCTGAAAAGGGTTTACAATGAAAATTAATGGGGGACATTTGAAATAAAGGGAACAATTTTTTAATGTAAACAGTGAAACATGACACGATAATAAAGGTGACATTATAAGGGGGCCCAACGATAAGAAGACACGATAATGATGACACTGATAAGGGATGACATTGATAATGGGGGACCATTTTAACGATGACCCTGTAATGAAACACTGATAATGTTGAACGGGATAATGGGGGACCCTGATAATGATGACACTGAAAATGAAAAACTAAAAGGATGACCCCCAACGATAAAGGGTTTAAAACTGAAAAGATGACACTGATAACGGTGACAATGAAAATTTAATGCCCAACTGAAAATTTGTTTAAAAACTGAAAATGATGCCCACTGAAAATGATAAACCTGAAAACGGTACAATGATAATGATGGCAAACATTAAAAACGGTGACAATGATAATAAAGGGTTTGACACTGATAATGAAGACACTGAAAATGATTTCACTGATAAGGTGACACTGAAAATAAAGGCGACGCTGAAAAACGATGACAATATAAAGATGATAGTGATGACAAGGGATAATGTGACAATGATACGATGAAAAGAAAAAGAAGACACTGATAATGAGGCCTGATAAGGGTTTACAAGAAAAATAAAGGGACAAGAAAATGACGACACGAAAACGGTGACACTGTAATGGGGGGGGGGCCCACTGATAATGATGACATTGATAACGGGGGCACGGGTAATAAAACCAGGGTTAACGTTTAAACAGGGGAAGCTTTTCATAAAAGAGGGTTTCCCTTTCAAAAAACCGGGACCGTCACTGCAGCATTCCTCCCCCATTCCTTTACCCCCCCGGCCTCCTGCCATCCTCACCCCCAACCCGCCCAGGTAGGTCTCCCCTGGGGGGGGCGGGGGCTGGGGGGCTGGCTGGCTGGCTGTCAGCCCCTGTCTGGCTTGGCTGGCTTTTCGCCCGGCTGTCGGTTTGTCTGTCTGGCTGTCTGGCTGCCTGTCTGGCTGTCGGCGTCCGGGCCTGGCTGCTGGCTGGCTGTCTGGCTTTTCGGGCTGCTTTTCTGGCGGGTTGGCTGTCGGTTGGCCTGGCTGTCTGGGTCGTCGGGTTCTGGCTGTTTGGGCTGTCTGTTCTGTCGTGTCGGGCCTGGCTGTCTGTCGGGCTGTCGGGCTGTCTGGGCTGTGGCTGTCACCCTGTCGGCTGTCTGGCTGTCTGTCTGGCTGCCCTGGCTGTCTGGCTGTCTGTCTGGCTGTCGGGCTGTTTTGGCCCTGGCTGTTTGGCTGTCTGTTTTGTCGTCTGTCTGGCTGGAGGGATGGAGGGCTGGTGGCTGGTGGCGGGCTGTTTTGGGGTCATAAATCCAACAATCAACTTTACGTGTGCTTTTGTCTGCCCTTTTCTTCTTTTCGGCGAAATCATTTCAACAGTCTGTTCGGGACTTGTTTACTTCTGTCGGTCGGGCCTCCTGCGGTCTCTCTTTTGGGTCGGCCATTTTTGGGCGGTCTGCGGCCCCTCTTTGTATGGAACAAAACCCACAATTTTTCAATCTTTCCTCGGTTTAAACACATCGCCCGGTCGGGCCCCGGGGGCTCACCACCACCACCACCCCCTTCCACCAACCCACCACCTTCACCCATCATCCATCATAATCTTCACCATCCCCATCATCACAACCACCACCTCCCCCTTCATCACTATATCCTCCTATGATCATCACCCACTCCACCACCCCTTTCTTAAACCATCATCGCCCTCCCCTTTTTCCTCCCCCCCTTCCCTTCCTCCTTTTTCTCCCCCCTTTTCCTCCTCCTCCTTTCCTCCCCCTTTCCTCCTCTCCCTCCCCCTCCTCTCCCTCCCTCCTCCTCCCCCTTTCCCTCCCCCCCTCCCTCCCCTTCCTCCTCCTTTCCCTCCCCCTTCCTCCCCCTCCCCCTTTCTTCTCCTTTTCCCCTCCTCCCCCTTCCTCCCCTTTTCCCTCCCCCTCCCCCACCTTCCTCCTCTTCCTCCCCTTTCCTCCTTTTCTCCTCCCCCCTCCTTTCTTTTCCTCCCCCTCCTCCCCCTTCCTCCCCCTCCTCCTCTTCCCCCCTCTTCCTTTTTTTTCCCCCTCCTCCCCCCTCCCCCTTTCCCTCTCCCCCCTTTTCCTCCTCCTCCTTCCCTCCTCCTCCCCTTCCTCCTCCCTCCCTCCCTTCCTTCTTTTCCTCCTCTCTTCCTCCTCCTTCCCTCCTCCTCTTCCCCCTCCCCCTCCCTCCCTCCTCCTCCCTCCCCCTTTCCTTCCCCCTCCTCTCCCTCCTCCTCCTCCTCTTCCTTTTCCCCTCCCGTCCTGTTTTCATCGGGAAAAAATAGGCATGCATGAAAACGACTAAACTGTCTTCCCCCTTTGGCAAAAACCCCCGAACATCCAGCAAAAGTTTTGGGGGCCCCAAAAACTCCTGCTACCCTGATCTGTTCTGCCCGTGGAACCCCCCCCCAGACTCTGAAAAGCCAGTCTCTTAAGGTACAGCCCTGGGGAGGCTACACCCCGGTTTTAAAAAAAATTTGGCATTTTTCCTTTTCCTTTTTTCTCTTTTATGACTCTTATTATTCTACCGCAGGGTCAAAGGCCCATCCCCCCAAAAAAAAAAATTTTAACCTTTTTTTTTTGGGGAAAGGAACTAGCCTCTGACTCAAAACTAGTGTGTTTTTGGGTTTTTTGGGGGCAAAAAATTTGGAATTTTGGTTTTTTTTTTTAAATTTTCAGCAAACACTGTCCCCCCCTCAAGTTTTTTTGTGTCTGCAAAGTTTCCCTTTTCCCCAAAAATGCGGGGGGTCAACGCTTTTGGAAACCCCAAGCAACCTCGTTTGGTTAAATTTTTTTAAAATTTTTCCCCGTGCCCTCCCGGGGTTTTGCCTGTGCCCCTAAAACCCCAAAACAAAAAAACAAGTACACGTGCTTTTGTTTGCTTTAAAATATCTGTAAAAATTCCCCCCCAAAAAAACTTCCGACTCTTACTCGGGAAAAAAAAAATTTTTAAAAAACCCAAATACAAATTTGGCCCGCGGTTTAATTACTGAAGAGAAACCGAACGGGGAAAAGCCCCCCCATTTTCTATGGCGCCCACTGCCCTTTTAACACACAATACTCCCGAAAAATTACTGTGACAACCCAAAGGAAAAAATCTTTTTCAGCAATTTCTCCATTTAAAGGGAACGTGCCGCCCTATTTAAAATATTTTTATTTTTCCCAAGCTTTTGGAGGAAACAACATTGGGGAAAGCTCTGGGGGGGACCCACTGCACGGGCTTTCTCCCACAAAGGTTAAGCAGGTCGGCGGGGTTTACCACTTGGAAGGGGTAAACGTTTTGCGCGCCTTGATTTTCTTTTCAGCCCCCCCATTTCACCAAGCGGAAAAGGGGTTTTTTTCCCCTTTTTTTAAGGGTGAAGGAAGGAAAAGCACCCGGGGGGAGAGGAGAGGGGCGCCCCCCTCAATTTTGCTGGCCCCTTTAGAATTTTGAGGTCTCTGATGCCTCACCCCCCTTTCGACCACTTAGATTTTTGGGATTTTTCCCCTTTTAAACCTTTTTTACCCTACAACAAATAAATAATCTTTTTAGCAATATTACCCTTCACACTAAAAAATTTAACCTCGTATAGCAATATTCCCCCTTTCATCCAAATGAAATAACCTCGTAAAAAAAACCCCCCATTATTAAAACCCCCTTCACACAAATAAAAAACCCTGTTAAATTTTTTTGGGTTTCTTTTTCAAAAATAAAAAATTTAAGAACACTTTACTTTAAAAAAAACTGCTGGAAGCAAAGACTATCCTGTAAAATTAAAAAAAAAAAGGGAAAAATCTGTTAAATTTTGGGCTTTTGGGAAGATAGGCTTTGAAAGATAAAGAAAAAAAAAAAGAAGAAAAAAAAAGAAAGAAAAGAAGAAGAAGAAAAAGAAAAGAAGAAGAAGAAGAAGAAGAAGAAAAGAAAGGGAAAGGAAAGGAGAAGAAGAAGAAAAAAGAAGAAAAAAAAGAAGAAAAAGGGAAAAAGAAGGAAAAAAAAGAAGAAGAAGAAGAAGAAAAAAGAAACAAAAAAAAAAAAAAAAAAAAAAACAACAAAAACCCAAAAACAAAAAAACCGAACAAAAAAACAAAAAAAGAACAAAAAGAAGAACAAGAAAAAAAAAGAAAAATAAATAATGTATCAAACGCAAACGCAAAGCAATTTTTTTTCCCGAGGGTAAAGTTTAAGTAAAAAAGGAC
This sequence comes from Rapana venosa, assembly GCA_028751875.1. NCBI lineage: Eukaryota > Metazoa > Mollusca > Gastropoda > Neogastropoda > Muricidae > Rapana > Rapana venosa. The sequence goes on from CM054164.1 coordinate 8,099,262, forward strand.
TTTTTTTCACCCCACCCCTCAAAATGAAAAGAAAAAAAAAAAGTCAAAAAAAAGAAAAAAGCATAATTTGTACATTGAAAGTACACACACTTTGGGATATAAACAAATACACGAGGGGAGAAAAAGGAGAGAGAAGGGGAAAAAAATGAGAAGGGGAAGAAAAAAAAAAACAAAACAGACCAGTTCAGCCCAGACAAACAGAAGGCAGGAAAGGCAGACAGAAGATAGATAGACAGACAACAGAACAAGGGACAGTAGCCCAGTCTGAAAAAGGGCAGAGATAGGGGAAAACAAAGGAGGGGGAACAAAAAGTATGGAAAGGGGGAAATAAGTTTTTGTTTAATCCATTTTGGGGAAAGGGGGATATTTGAATCACATTTTTTCATCAAAAAATTCTTGATACATTGTTTTAAATTTTTTCAATTTTTTTTTTTTTTTTTTTTTTTTTAGTTTCATTTTTTAGTTGGGGGGAAAAAGCCTATTCCCCATCCAGCCCCCAGAATATCCCTAGACTTGTTTTTAAAATAGTGTTATCTTGGGTAGAGGTAGTTTAAATCAAATGAGAGTGTTAAAATCTTTTAAACCTGTGAAGATGCTTTTAATAAAGTTTGGGGCTTTTCCCAAAGCAAGATTTTAAAGCAAAAAAACCCCTTTTTTTGAAAAAAAAGCTTGGACTTAAGGGGAAGAATTTAATTTCTGAATGGTCGAAAACGGGTTAAAGATAATGATTTTTTAGGTTTAAGTTTGGGGCCCGTTTTATGCACCCCACTTTTAATTTAATTTAAATTTATTGCCCCCCATATCCCCGGGTAGATGCTAAAACTAGCTTTTTGGGAATTTTAAAAGAATAAAAAAATTTTTTTCTGGCATGCAAGTTAGGAAGTTTTTTATTTTTCGGATTTGGGAAATATTTTTGAGGCAATGTTTTTTGCCCCGGTTTTTGGATGTGGCCAGACCATAATGGTTTTTTAAATTAGTTATTCCAAAATTTTGTGTTTGGGGACATTTCAAATTTTTTCATTCCCCAATGTAGAGAAAGGGGTAGATTGCCAATTAAAGGTTCTTTCGTTTTGTCTTGGGGAAAAAGGCCAAAAATTTTTATTTTTTTTTTTTTTGGATGAAGGGCCATTTGGTTTAAGTGAGTCCATTCCGAAGTACTTTTTAATTTTTTCTTAAAATTGCGAAAGCTTAAACAAAATTTTAACATGGTTAATTCAATATTTGGTTTGGTCATCTGCAAAAAATCCAGGAAGCTTTGGTAAAAAAGGGGAAAAGGAAAATTAAAAGAAAAAAAGAAAAATAAGGGGGGCCCCAGAATAGAACCCTTTTGGGACACCAAATGAATTGGGTAGAAAAGTCGAAAATTTAATTTTATTGACATAAACTTTTTTGTTGTCTGTTAGAAAGGGGTTTATAAAGATTTAAGGTATCAGGGATGTTTTAAAATACAATTTTCCTTATTAGCAGATTGGGTCGATAAAAAAAAAACCCCTTTTGAAAAATCTATGAAAAGAACTCCAGTAAATTTTTTTTTAATTCATATTAACTAACCATTGTTATAAATTTTCCCAAGGGCAGGGGGGCCCCCAAGGGTTTGGATTTGCTCTGAACCCAGACTGATTGGGGGTTAATAACCCCGTTTTCTTTTAAATGGTAAGTAGGCATTTATTAAGGGTTTTTTCCTCAAATTGGTTTTAAAAGGGAAAGGGTTAAAATTGAGAGGGGTTTATTTATTAAGGGGCCCTGTTCGATCTTATTTTAAAAAGGAATAATTTTACTCTCCCTTAAAAAAATATTTGGAAATGTTTTTTTCCCTTTAAATACAAAAAATTATAATGTATGGGGTGTCAAGCTTTTAACGGTCAGCTAATTTCGGGAATTTTACCTTTTCAAGCCATCGGCCAAAGTTGCGTTTGTTTCCCTATTTTTTTAAAAGCAGTAAATACTTCATGCACACTCATACAGGGAAATTTTTATTTCAAAAATTAAATATTTTTTTTGCAGCAAAATGCTTTCTGACATTAAAGGAAATTTAAATTTTTTGAGTTTCATTGTTTATTATTCCATCTGGGGTATTTTCCCAAAGTGGTGGTTTAATTTCATCGGGCAAAATTTTTTAAACAAAAACTTTTTTCTGTTTTTTTTACAATTCTTTTTGGAAAGGGTTTGAAGTTTTCCCTTACGGGTTTGCTGCCCTTTCTTTTTTTTGATTAGACCCTTCAAATTTTTTTTTTTTTTTCAGCGCGTAGTAGGTAGGTTTTCTTAATTTCTTTGCTTTTATATTCTTAAATTCCTTCCCTTTTTTAAAAATTTTTTTTAATTTTTTTTGAAAATATTTTTTGTATTTTCTTTTTTTTGAATGGGGTTTGGGTTTTTTTCGTTAAAAATTTTTTAGTTTTGGGGAAGTTGGGAAGCAGCTTATTTTTTTAAAAGGGGGTTTAAAGAAAAAAATTTCCTTTATTTCAAAAATTTTGGGGTTCCTTAATGATAAATTTTGGCATTTTTTGGGAAAAAATTTTTATTTTTTACAAAAAAAAAAATTTCCCTTTAAAAATTTTTGGGAAAATTTATTTTATATTAATTTTTTTTACAATAACCCAAAAAAAATTTATTCCCCTAGGAAATTTTTTTTAAGTTTTTGGTTTTTAAAATTTTAATTTTTTAAATTTAAAGTTTAAATTTTTGTCCCCCTTGGTTATTTTTTTAATATTTTTAAGAAAAACCAAAGGTCTTTTCCACCTTTTAAAGAAATTTAATACAAAAAAAATTTTAAAGAAAAATCAAAGGGGTTTAAAATAAAACACAACACACCAATAACCACCAAAAATTTTTAAAAAATTTTCCCGGGTTGCGGGGTTTTGAAACACCAACAACCACACACTAAACCCTTTTTAAAATCATATGCCAGAAAAATCTTTTTGGGGATTTTTTGGGCAGAATAAAAACCCAAAAAAACTTTTTAATTTTAAAAATTTTTAAAGATTTTTTTTGTATCGACGAAAACTACAAAAATTGAATAACCCAGGGGAAAATATTCTTTCCCAAAAAAAGGTTTCACCATGTCGGGAAAGAACCAAAGTAACTCTTGATGTTCATCATTTGAGTTATGCAGTTCAAGAAAGCTTGAGGACATTTTTTAAAACATTTTGGATCTCCAAAAAAAGAGGTTTGGGAAAACTAAAATTTTTTTTTAAAAAAAAAACAGGACCCAAAAATTTTTTAAAAAAAAAAAACCCAAAAAAACCCCTTTTTCCCCCTGAAAAAAAGGGGGGGAAAAAAATTTCAAAAAAAAATTTGGGGAAAAAAAAAGATTTTCAAAAAAAATTTTTTTGGGAAAAAAAAATTTTTTAAAAAAAAAAACAAAAAAAAAAAACTTAAAAAAAAAAATTTTTTCCCGGGGTTCCTTTTTTTCAAAATTTAAAAAAAATTTTTTTAAAAAAAATTAAAAAAGAAAAAAGGTTTGGGGGAAAAAAAAGGGTTTTTTCTTTTGGGGTTTTTTTTTTTTTTTTTTTTTTTAAAAAAAAAAAATTTTTAAAAAAAAACCCAAACCCAAAACCCCCAAACCCCACCCCCCAAAAAAAACCCCCCAACCCAAAAAAAAAAGGGGGGGGGAAAGGGTTTAAAATTTTTTTTGGGAAAGGGGGGGAAAAAAATTTTTTTTGGGGGGGGGGGTTAAATTTGTTTTGGGGGGGGGGGGGTTTTTTTGGAAAATTTTAAAAAGGGGGGTTTATTTTTTTCCCCAAAAGGGGGAAAAAACCCCCGGGGGGGGGGGAAGGAAAAAAAACCCCGGGGGGGGGGGGGGGGGGGGAAAATTTAAATGGGGAAATTTTTAAACCTTTTTAAAGGGCCAAAAAAGGGGGAAAAAAAGGGGGGGGGCCCCCCCGGGGGGGGGGGGTTTTTTTTTAAAAAAAAAGGCCCCGGGAAAAAAAAAATTAAAAAAACCCAAAAAATTACAGAATTTAAAAAATTTTTTAAAATTAAAAGGGGTTTTTTTTTGGGGGGGGGGGGGGGGGAACCAAAAAAACCAAAAAAAAAGGGGGGGGGGTTTTTTTTTAAAAAAAAAATTTTTTGGGAAAAACCAATTCCCCCCCTTTTTTTTTTTCTTTTTTTTTTTTTTTTCCCCCCAAATTTTTTTTCCCCGGTTTTTTTTCCCTTTTTTTTTTTTTTTTTTTTTTTTGTTTTTACTTTTTTTTTTTTTTCCCTGCTTTTTCCCCGTTGGTTTTCTGTTTTTTGTTTTTTTTTGGTTTTTTTTTTTTTTTTTTTTTTGGGGGGGGGTTTTTTTTTTTTTTTTGGGGGGGCTGTTTTTGTTTTTGGTGGTGGGGTTTTTTTTGGGGGGGGGGGGCCCCTTTTCCCCGGGGCCGGGGGTTTTTGGGGGGTTTTTTTTTGGGGGTTTTTTTTGGGGGGTTTTTTTTTAAAAAAAAATTTTTTGGGGAAATTTTTTTAAAAAACCGGGGAAAAGGTTTTAACCCCCCGGGGGGGGCCCCCCGGGGCCCCCAAAAAATTTTTTTTTCCCCCCCCCAAAAAAAAAAGGGGGGGAAAAAACCCCAAAAAAAAAAATTTCCCCAAAAAAAAGGGGAAAAACCCCCCAAGGGGGGGGGCCCCCCCCCCCCCCCCCCCAAATTAACCTTTTTTTTAAAAAAAAAAAAAAAGGGAAAGGTTTTCCCCCAAAAAAATTTTTTTGGGCCCCCCCCCGGGGGGTTTTTCCCCGGGGGGGAAAAAGGGGGGGGGGGGGGGCCCCCTTTTTTTGGAAAAGGGGTTTAAACCCCCCCCTCCCCCCCAAAAAAAAACCCCGGGCCCTTTTTTTCCCCGGGGGGGAGACCCCCACCCCCAAATTTTCCCCGGGGGGGTTTTTGGGGGCCCGCTTCCCCCCCTTTTAAAAAGGTTTAAAAACCAAAAATTTTTTTTAAAACCTTTGGTTTGATTTTTTTAAAAAAAAAGGGAAAAAAAACCCCCAAAAAAAAAAAAGGGGTTTCCCCCCCCCAAAAAAAGGGGGTTTTCCCAATTTTAAAAATTTTTTGGGGGGGTTTTTTTTTCCCCCCCCCTTTTTTTTTCCCTTTTTTTTTTTGGTTTTAAAAATTTTAAAGTTTTCCCCAAAAAAAAATTTTTTGGGGGGGGGGTTTTTATTTTCCTTTTCCCCCCTTCCTTTTTTTTTTTTAAAAAAGGGGGAAACCGGGGGGGGGAAAAAAAAAAAACCGGGGGTTTTTTCCCCCCCAAAAAACCCCCCAAAAAAAAATTTTCCCAAAAAAGGAAAAGGGAAAAAGGCCTTTCCCCCCGGGAAAATTTTTAAAAAAAAAACCAAAACCCGGGCCCCCCCAAAAAAAAGGGGAAAAAAAGGGAAAACCCCCCTTTTTAAAAAAAACCCCCCCCTTTTTTTTAAAAAAACCCCCCCGGAAAAAAAAAACCCCCCCCCCTTTTTGGGGGGAAAAAAAAAAGGGGGGGGGGAAATTTAAAAAAACCCCCCCCCTTTTTTAACCCCCCTTTTTCAAAAAACCCCAAAAAAAGGGGGGGAAAAAAAAAAAGGGGGGGAAAAAAAAAGGGAAAAAAAAAGGGGGGGTTAAAAATTTTAAAAAAACAAAAAAGGGAAAAAAAATTTAAAAAAAAAAAAAGGGGGGAAAAAAAAAAACCCAAAAAGGGGAAGGGGAAAAAGGGGCCGGAACCCAAAAAAAAAAAGGGAAAAAATTTTTTTAAAAATTAAAAAAAAAAACCCCCCCCAAAAAAACATAAAAAAAAACCCCAAAAAACCCCCCCCCAAAACCCTTCGGGAAAAAAGGGGGAAAATTTTTTAAAAAACCCCAAAAAAAAAAACCCCCCCCCCCCGAGGGAAAAAAAAAAACCCCCCTTTTTTTTGGGGGGGGGGGGGAAAAACCTCCCCCAAAGGGGGGAAAAACCCCCAAACCCCCAAAAGGGAAATTCCCAAAAAAAAACCCCAAACCCCCGCCAACCCCCAAAATTTTTTAAAAAAAACCCCCCCGGGGGGGAAAAACCCTTAAAACCCCCCCGGGGGGGGGGGGGAAAAAAAAAAAAACCCCCCCCAAAAAAACAAAAAAAAATTTTTTTAAAAACCCAAAAAAAGGCCCCCCAAAAAAAGGGGGGGGGGGGGCCCCCAAAAATTTTTTTTGGGGGGAAAAAATTCCCCCCCCAAAAAAAAATTTTAAAAAAAAAAATTTAAAAAAAAAAAAAATTTAAAAAAAAATTTTTTAAAAAAAAAAGGGGAAAATTTTTTTTAAGGGTTTTTTTAAAAAAAATTTCCCCCCCTTTTTTTTTTTAAAAAAAAAATTTTTAAAATAATTAAAAAAATTTAAAAAAATTTTTGGGGGTTTTAAAAAAAAAACCTTTAAAAAAAAAACCAAAATTTTTTTAAAAAAAAAAAAAAAAGGGGGGGGAAATTTGGGGAAAAAATTTTTCCCCCCCCAAAAAAAAAAGGGGGGAAAGGGGGGGGTTTTTGGGGGGGGGAAAAAAAAGGGGGGGAAAAATTTTTTTTTGGGGGGTTTTTTTAACAAAAAATTTTTTGGGAAAAAAGGGGGGGGGTGGGGTTAAGGGGGGACCCGAGAAAAGGGGGGGCCCAAAAATTTTTTTTTTTTTTGGGGGGGGGAAAAAAAATTTTTTGAAAAGGGGGGGGGAGTTTAAAAAAAAAAAAAACCCTTTTTTTTTTTTTTTTTTTTTTAAAATTTTATTTGGGGGGGGGAAAAAAAAAAGGGGGGGAAAAGGGTTTTTTTCCGGGGCCCCAAAAATTTTAAAAAAGGGGGGGGGGGGGAAAACCCAAAAAGGGGTTTTTTTTAAATTTAAAAAGAGAGGTTTTTTAAAAAAAAAATTACAGGTTTTTAAAGGTTTTTTGGGGTTTTTAAAAAATTTGGGGGGGTTTTTTTTTTTAAAAGGGTTTTGGGTTTTTTTTAAAAAAAATTTTTTTTCTTTTAAAAAAAAAAAGGGGGTTTTTAAAAAAAAATTTTTTGGGGGGAAATTTAAATTTTCCCCGGAAATTTTTTTTTTGGGATTTTAAAAAAAAAGGGGGGTTTTTTTTAAAAAAGGGGGA
>CM054164.1:8113791-8121458 GCA_028751875.1 Rapana venosa
AAAAATTTTTTGGGGTTTTTTTTTCCCAAATTTAAAAAAAATTTTTTTTGGGGGGTTTTTGGGGGAAAGGGAAATTAAAATTTTAAAAAAAAATTTTTTTTTTTTTAAAAAAATTTTTTTTTCCCCCCCCAAAATTTTTCCCTTTTCTTAACCCCGGGGAAACCCTTGGATCTCCAAAAAAAGAGGTTTGGGAAAACTAAAATTTTTTTTTAAAAAAAAAACAGGACCCAAAAATTTTTTAAAAAAAAAAAACCCAAAAAAACCCCTTTTTCCCCCTGAAAAAAAGGGGGGGAAAAAAATTTCAAAAAAAAATTTGGGGAAAAAAAAAGATTTTCAAAAAAAATTTTTTTGGGAAAAAAAAATTTTTTAAAAAAAAAAACAAAAAAAAAAAACTTAAAAAAAAAAATTTTTTCCCGGGGTTCCTTTTTTTCAAAATTTAAAAAAAATTTTTTTAAAAAAAATTAAAAAAGAAAAAAGGTTTGGGGGAAAAAAAAGGGTTTTTTCTTTTGGGGTTTTTTTTTTTTTTTTTTTTTTTAAAAAAAAAAAATTTTTAAAAAAAAACCCAAACCCAAAACCCCCAAACCCCACCCCCCAAAAAAAACCCCCCAACCCAAAAAAAAAAGGGGGGGGGAAAGGGTTTAAAATTTTTTTTGGGAAAGGGGGGGAAAAAAATTTTTTTTGGGGGGGGGGGTTAAATTTGTTTTGGGGGGGGGGGGGTTTTTTTGGAAAATTTTAAAAAGGGGGGTTTATTTTTTTCCCCAAAAGGGGGAAAAAACCCCCGGGGGGGGGGGAAGGAAAAAAAACCCCGGGGGGGGGGGGGGGGGGGGAAAATTTAAATGGGGAAATTTTTAAACCTTTTTAAAGGGCCAAAAAAGGGGGAAAAAAAGGGGGGGGGCCCCCCCGGGGGGGGGGGGTTTTTTTTTAAAAAAAAAGGCCCCGGGAAAAAAAAAATTAAAAAAACCCAAAAAATTACAGAATTTAAAAAATTTTTTAAAATTAAAAGGGGTTTTTTTTTGGGGGGGGGGGGGGGGGAACCAAAAAAACCAAAAAAAAAGGGGGGGGGGTTTTTTTTTAAAAAAAAAATTTTTTGGGAAAAACCAATTCCCCCCCTTTTTTTTTTTCTTTTTTTTTTTTTTTTCCCCCCAAATTTTTTTTCCCCGGTTTTTTTTCCCTTTTTTTTTTTTTTTTTTTTTTTTGTTTTTACTTTTTTTTTTTTTTCCCTGCTTTTTCCCCGTTGGTTTTCTGTTTTTTGTTTTTTTTTGGTTTTTTTTTTTTTTTTTTTTTTGGGGGGGGGTTTTTTTTTTTTTTTTGGGGGGGCTGTTTTTGTTTTTGGTGGTGGGGTTTTTTTTGGGGGGGGGGGGCCCCTTTTCCCCGGGGCCGGGGGTTTTTGGGGGGTTTTTTTTTGGGGGTTTTTTTTGGGGGGTTTTTTTTTAAAAAAAAATTTTTTGGGGAAATTTTTTTAAAAAACCGGGGAAAAGGTTTTAACCCCCCGGGGGGGGCCCCCCGGGGCCCCCAAAAAATTTTTTTTTCCCCCCCCCAAAAAAAAAAGGGGGGGAAAAAACCCCAAAAAAAAAAATTTCCCCAAAAAAAAGGGGAAAAACCCCCCAAGGGGGGGGGCCCCCCCCCCCCCCCCCCCAAATTAACCTTTTTTTTAAAAAAAAAAAAAAAGGGAAAGGTTTTCCCCCAAAAAAATTTTTTTGGGCCCCCCCCCGGGGGGTTTTTCCCCGGGGGGGAAAAAGGGGGGGGGGGGGGGCCCCCTTTTTTTGGAAAAGGGGTTTAAACCCCCCCCTCCCCCCCAAAAAAAAACCCCGGGCCCTTTTTTTCCCCGGGGGGGAGACCCCCACCCCCAAATTTTCCCCGGGGGGGTTTTTGGGGGCCCGCTTCCCCCCCTTTTAAAAAGGTTTAAAAACCAAAAATTTTTTTTAAAACCTTTGGTTTGATTTTTTTAAAAAAAAAGGGAAAAAAAACCCCCAAAAAAAAAAAAGGGGTTTCCCCCCCCCAAAAAAAGGGGGTTTTCCCAATTTTAAAAATTTTTTGGGGGGGTTTTTTTTTCCCCCCCCCTTTTTTTTTCCCTTTTTTTTTTTGGTTTTAAAAATTTTAAAGTTTTCCCCAAAAAAAAATTTTTTGGGGGGGGGGTTTTTATTTTCCTTTTCCCCCCTTCCTTTTTTTTTTTTAAAAAAGGGGGAAACCGGGGGGGGGAAAAAAAAAAAACCGGGGGTTTTTTCCCCCCCAAAAAACCCCCCAAAAAAAAATTTTCCCAAAAAAGGAAAAGGGAAAAAGGCCTTTCCCCCCGGGAAAATTTTTAAAAAAAAAACCAAAACCCGGGCCCCCCCAAAAAAAAGGGGAAAAAAAGGGAAAACCCCCCTTTTTAAAAAAAACCCCCCCCTTTTTTTTAAAAAAACCCCCCCGGAAAAAAAAAACCCCCCCCCCTTTTTGGGGGGAAAAAAAAAAGGGGGGGGGGAAATTTAAAAAAACCCCCCCCCTTTTTTAACCCCCCTTTTTCAAAAAACCCCAAAAAAAGGGGGGGAAAAAAAAAAAGGGGGGGAAAAAAAAAGGGAAAAAAAAAGGGGGGGTTAAAAATTTTAAAAAAACAAAAAAGGGAAAAAAAATTTAAAAAAAAAAAAAGGGGGGAAAAAAAAAAACCCAAAAAGGGGAAGGGGAAAAAGGGGCCGGAACCCAAAAAAAAAAAGGGAAAAAATTTTTTTAAAAATTAAAAAAAAAAACCCCCCCCAAAAAAACATAAAAAAAAACCCCAAAAAACCCCCCCCCAAAACCCTTCGGGAAAAAAGGGGGAAAATTTTTTAAAAAACCCCAAAAAAAAAAACCCCCCCCCCCCGAGGGAAAAAAAAAAACCCCCCTTTTTTTTGGGGGGGGGGGGGAAAAACCTCCCCCAAAGGGGGGAAAAACCCCCAAACCCCCAAAAGGGAAATTCCCAAAAAAAAACCCCAAACCCCCGCCAACCCCCAAAATTTTTTAAAAAAAACCCCCCCGGGGGGGAAAAACCCTTAAAACCCCCCCGGGGGGGGGGGGGAAAAAAAAAAAAACCCCCCCCAAAAAAACAAAAAAAAATTTTTTTAAAAACCCAAAAAAAGGCCCCCCAAAAAAAGGGGGGGGGGGGGCCCCCAAAAATTTTTTTTGGGGGGAAAAAATTCCCCCCCCAAAAAAAAATTTTAAAAAAAAAAATTTAAAAAAAAAAAAAATTTAAAAAAAAATTTTTTAAAAAAAAAAGGGGAAAATTTTTTTTAAGGGTTTTTTTAAAAAAAATTTCCCCCCCTTTTTTTTTTTAAAAAAAAAATTTTTAAAATAATTAAAAAAATTTAAAAAAATTTTTGGGGGTTTTAAAAAAAAAACCTTTAAAAAAAAAACCAAAATTTTTTTAAAAAAAAAAAAAAAAGGGGGGGGAAATTTGGGGAAAAAATTTTTCCCCCCCCAAAAAAAAAAGGGGGGAAAGGGGGGGGTTTTTGGGGGGGGGAAAAAAAAGGGGGGGAAAAATTTTTTTTTGGGGGGTTTTTTTAACAAAAAATTTTTTGGGAAAAAAGGGGGGGGGTGGGGTTAAGGGGGGACCCGAGAAAAGGGGGGGCCCAAAAATTTTTTTTTTTTTTGGGGGGGGGAAAAAAAATTTTTTGAAAAGGGGGGGGGAGTTTAAAAAAAAAAAAAACCCTTTTTTTTTTTTTTTTTTTTTTAAAATTTTATTTGGGGGGGGGAAAAAAAAAAGGGGGGGAAAAGGGTTTTTTTCCGGGGCCCCAAAAATTTTAAAAAAGGGGGGGGGGGGGAAAACCCAAAAAGGGGTTTTTTTTAAATTTAAAAAGAGAGGTTTTTTAAAAAAAAAATTACAGGTTTTTAAAGGTTTTTTGGGGTTTTTAAAAAATTTGGGGGGGTTTTTTTTTTTAAAAGGGTTTTGGGTTTTTTTTAAAAAAAATTTTTTTTCTTTTAAAAAAAAAAAGGGGGTTTTTAAAAAAAAATTTTTTGGGGGGAAATTTAAATTTTCCCCGGAAATTTTTTTTTTGGGATTTTAAAAAAAAAGGGGGGTTTTTTTTAAAAAAGGGGGAAAGGGGTTTTGGGGGGGCCCCGGTTTTCCCCCTCCCCAAATTTTTGGGGTTTTTTTTTTTTTTTTTAATCAATATGCTGGCCCTTGAGAATTTGAGGTCTTGATGCCTGCTCCCCTACACCCGACAGTTAGGGGAAACACCTGAACCTTTTTCTAAGAAACTAGGTGGAAGACCCCCCTCTCCAACACGCTCCCCAGCCCTGATGTCCGCCCCTGCGAGACGACCATTTCACATTTGTTCACAACTGACCCTTAAAAATGGACGTGAAGAATGCATAAAGTCTTTCGCTCTCGATCTTGGTCACCAAAAACAAAACGAAAAAAAAAAAACCCTAGAGAAAAGCATAATGGGTTCACTCTAATCATTTTCACCATTGCGTATGCGTGGGTCTGACTACTCATTGTCTAAAAATCAAAAGGGTTTTGGGGTTTGGGTTTTTTGTTTGTTTTCTTCTTTTCTTCTTCTTCTTCCTTTTTTTGGGTGTTGTTTTGGTTTTTACAACAAGGGGGCCGGGAACAGTTGGTCATTTTTGGGAACTGGAAGACCAAACGACAGGGACAGTCTGCTGGATTTTCCCCTGCACCCCAGACTTACCTTTTCCAAACCCCCTCAAACCCCACAAGCAGCAAAGAGGAAAACCTGGCATCCCAACGGCAAGATCCATAACCAAATAGTTTTAAAAATCTTAACACCACCGCTTCAAATCCAGCATAAAAACAGAGCCAAACAAAACCCCTACCCTTTAGCACATGCACCACGACCTTGGTGCTTAATTCAAAAAAAAACTAAAAAAACAAACATAAACCCACTAAAAATTTTGACTACAAACTGAAAGATCCAAGTCGAGGAATTTTCCCAAGCAAATTTGGGCGGACCTTTGGGGCAAAAACCCCCCCCACAATGAATAAATGCCTCCCCAACATCTTTAATGAGGCAGTCCGAAAACAGCAGAGAGGTATCGGCTAGAAAAAAACCACCTGGACTCCCAATGAATTTTTGACCTCTCATCAAAAAGAGCACTGAAACCAACCAGGTTTTCCAACCCAAAGAATACCGGGAGGCCAAAACTGGAGAAGTCAAAAAAAGGCCCAGGAGAAGGGGACAGGATCAAGGTGAAACGAAAAAAGCATGAAGTGGGAAACATAAAAAGGCTACGACACCCTGAAGAAATCACAAAACCACTTAAAAACCAAAATCATCATATTGAAGACAGCCCGGAAAACCACAGAAAGTCAGCTGCATTGAACGGGGTGGTCTGAGTTTGTCAAGAACTGTCAACTCCCCAATCAACCGACAGAGCATATAGAGGAAAAAGCAGAAACATAAAGAGCACCCCACCATTCCTTATGGGGGAAGAAGTGAAGAACCCATCCGCAGCTTACCATGGGAAAGCCCCCAGGGGCAGAAAAAATACCACAGAGCTGCTAAAGCAGGGGCGAAACTTTCATCACAAGTTAAGCACTGTCAAAGATTTGGGAGACAAAACGTGGCCAACAAAGGGGACACAATCACTCATCAACCCCTGCCCAAAAAGGGAAATTCGCCAATGCCAAAACTATAGAACAACAGCCTCATCACCCACCCAGCAAGATCGTTTAAATTTTTTTTAAATTTTGACTCAAGAGGCAAAGAAACCTTGCAGAGGAAAAAGGGGGTTCCCAAGGGAGGCGGAGAAAAACGAACAGATTTTTAAACTGCCACACCTGGGGGAAAAAAAATTTTCAACATCAGAAACCTGTTCCACAACTTCTGGATTTCAAAAAGGTTTTAAAACAGAGTAGGGCACGAAGGCCTGGGGCGGGTCCCAGAATTTTTGGGCATTGAAAAAGGGACTAGTGAAAACCTTCAAGCACTAACAATAATAAAATTTAAAAAAATTAAAATAAAAATTTTAAAATAAAATAATAATAATAAAAATTTTTTTGGAACTTATATAGCGTAAATTTGTAAAAAAAAAAATCGAAGGCTTGCCTAATCTTTTACAGGCAGAACTTCCTTAACAAAATAACAACAGATTTCAAAAACCATGTGCGCGCACCATGCCGCGACCACAACTTTTACACACCACACACACACTGGGAACAACATTTTAAAAGGGTGAAAGATCTTAAAAATTAGGGACAGATTGGGGGGGGAAAAGTCTCAGGTGGAAAAAGTGTTTTTTGGGGCGGGATTTAAGGTATAAAGTAAAGGGTTTTTTGGCAAAGTAAAAGAGGGAGGTCATTCCGGGTTTGAGGGCCCAGAAACGGGAAAGGAGGGGGCCAACAGTTGTTTTTTTTGAACTGGGTTTCGAAGCACAAAGTATCTGCACTGAACGAAGGGAACGGGGTGGGTTTTACGATGAAAACGTTCGAGATAAAGGGGGGGGCGATTTTGGGACATTTTAAACAGAGGGGATTGATTTTTTAAAATCCCCGTCTTTGTGAGCACCCGCCAGTGAAGAGATCACGAAGAGGAGTGTGTTTTCAGATTTTTTCTTTCTTTGGGCAGTTGACCCAAATTTTTGATGGTTGAAGAGATGGGGAGATGATGCTGGAGCCCGCCAAAAGAGAAATTTCAGTAGTCTAAACGTGAAAGAAGGGGAGATGTGACAAGCTTGGGGTTTCCTGGACAGATACTTGCGAATCGCGCTTATGCGCGTAATTTATAGTAGCAAGACTGGCAGGTCTGGGGGATAATTTTTTTAAGAGAGTGTTGTCAAGAACTATCCTAAAACTTCAAAGTTGGCAAAGGAACTGATATTGCCGAAACTATTTAAGTTTTTTGGGTGAGGAAATTTATGTTGGGTCCCCCTAAGCATGGCTTCGGTTTTTTTTCAGCATTAAGTTGTAAATTGTTTTAGCATCCCGTTTTGAATGTCTTGAAAGGGGAAGACAATTTGTCAGGAGGGAAAGGGAATTTTTAAAGTTTCCCCGCACTGAAACGAGTATCTCGGGATAGAAATGATATCAAAATGGGGGTTTTTTTATAATGGGAAATGAGCAGTGTAGAGGTAAAAAGAAAGGGCCCCGGGGCTGATCCCTCGGGGCCCACATTCTATTTTGAAACAGGTTTTATTGAATTTTTGTTTACAATAACTTTCGGGAAACCCGGGCTTGAGGTATGAAGTAAACCGGGGAGGGCTGTGCCCTTAAACCAAAAGATTTTTTGGGGCGAGAAAGAAAAATTGAGTGATCATGGTATCAAAGGCTGCAATAAGTCAAGAAAAGTGAGGAGGGAAAACCGAAAAGCAAGTAAAGTGGGACAAAGTGGGATAGGTGGTTTTTGGGGTGGGGGGGATAGGGAAGAAAAGGGGAAGGAAAAATAGGAAAGAAGGGAGTTGAGGTTTGGGGAAGATTTTTAGATTTAAGAAAAGGGAAGTTTGAAAGGTGTAATTCTTCAAAGGTAAAGGGTTCTTTTTCAGTAAGGTGTGTTTTGTTTTTTTAAGGATTGAAAATTTTAACAAGAAATGAGTTTCTTTTTTGGAAATAGTACTTTTTGGGAAGGGATTTGAAAAACGGAACAGGATTTTGGGATCAAGGTCGCATGATTTTAAATCTTTTTCAAATTTTGCCCGGGTTTTTTCATTGTGGGATAAGGAAAAGGAGGAGTGAGAAAAAGGGGTAGGAGGCAGGGGTG
>CM054164.1:8121958-8176350 GCA_028751875.1 Rapana venosa
AGAACCTTTTCCCCCCCATATCTGTCCCAAAATTTTTAACAGGGAACTTTTTCCTTCTAAAATGTTTTCCCGGGGTGTGTGTGTGTGTGTGTGGTTTTTTGTGTGTGTGGTGTTTTTGTGTTGGGGTGGGTTTTTTTGGGTGTTTTGTGTGTGTTGTGTTTTTTGGTGGTGGGTGGTGTGCGTGCGTTCGTCGCGTTTTCGCCAAGGGTTTTAAAAATGTGTTATTATGTTTAAGGGTTTCATGCCCGTAAAAGGGTTGAGTGCAAAACGATTTGTTTTTTTTTTTTTTACAAAATTCACCCCTATAAAAATTCCCTTTTTTATTTTTTATTTTTAAAACGATGATAATTTTTGACAAAAGAAAACCCATGCCCAAAAAATGAAGAAAATTTAAAACCCATGACAATGATAATGGGTGACACGAAACCCAGGGCAATGATAAGATGACATGATAACGATCCAAGATAAAAGACACTGATAATGTTTACACTGGGTAACGAAGGCCCCATAAAGGGGAAAACCATTAAAACGAAGACCTGAAAGAAACCACATAATGTTTACATGAAAAAAAGTTTTTTTAACCCCCAAAGATTGATGGCGACACTGATAATGAAGGGCAATGATAAAGATACAGTTTATAACGATACACCCGATAATGGGTGGGGACATGGGTAAAGGTTTCCCCTGATAATTAAGACCCCAGATAATTTTGGGGCACTGAAACATGGGCAGATAAATGAAAACCATGATAACGAAGACCCTTAAAGAAAGGGCAAGATAATGATGAACTTTAAAAACCCGGGGACAATTTATAATTTATTCGACACTGATAACGGGGACCAAAATTTAAAGTGGGACCCCTGATAAAGGAAACACTGATAAAAGTGACACTGAAACGGTGGGAAAATGATAAAGAAGACAGTAATGTGACACTGTAAAGATGACACGAAATGAAGACCCTGATAACCCTTTACCCTGATAAAGAAGGGCACTGAATTAAGACAATGAAACGGGACAAAAATATGGGGACAGGGTAAAAAGGGGACAAGAAAATTAAAGGTGACCCCTGATAATGAAGAAAAATATAATGATGGGCATGAAACGATGACACTGAAAAGATTGGGGACCCCTTTATTTTAAGGTGCACGATAATGAAAAACACGATAAGATGACACTGAAACGATGACCCTTTAAAAATGAAGACCATGATAAACCCAGACACTAATGAAACCCTGATAATAAACTGATAAAGGTACACTGTAAATTTGAACTGATAAATTTAACCCCTGGGGAATGATACGACACTATAACGAAAGACCTGATAAGATGGCACTGTAAAAAGGGACAATATAAAAGATGACATGAAAAAGGGTGGGCACTGATAATATGGAAAACTGTTTAAAGGGGACCTGAAACCCGGGGACAATTTTTAATGATGGCGACACTGAAAACGGGGACAATGATAATGATGGTACACTGATAAAGAAGACCTGATAAAATTTTCCCCGATAATGAACACGAAATATGGGGGAAAGTGATAACCCATGACAATTTTAAAAATGATTTTGACAATGGGTAATATACAAAGATCCGTGCACTAAATGAAACCTGAAATATCAAGATAACGGGGACACTGATAAAGAAGACCCCTGTAATAGACACTGATAAAAAGGTTTTCACTGAAAAAAAAAACATTTTTAATGATTTACATGATAACGGGAAAACCCCGATAAAGAAACCCTGAAAACGAAAGACAGGGGGGCAAAATTTTAACAGACGGTTTCCCTTTTAAAAAACCCCCACCGGGCACTGCAACATTTCCTGCCAAAAGCCCTTTTCCCCCCCCCTCCTGCCCTCCCCCCTCCATGAACCCCCTCCTTGGTCTCTCTGGTGGTTTGGGTGGTGGCTGGCTGGGGGCGGGCAGTCTTTGGGGCTGGCTGGTGGCTGTCAGTCTGTCTGGCTGTCTTCTGGCGGGCTGCTTCTGTCTGGGTGTTGGGGTCTGGCCTCGGGGGCTGCTGGGGTTGGCTTTTCTTGGGGTGGCTTTTCTGGGTGTCTGGGTGTCGTCTGCCTGGCTTTTTGGGTGGTTCGTCTGTCTGGCCTGTTTGGCTGTCTGGTTGTCTGTCTGGTTTTGTCTGGCTTGTCTTCTGTCTGCTGTCTGTCTGGCTGTCTGGCTGTCGTCCGGGCTGTCCCGGCTGTCTTCTGGGCTGTCTGGCTCTGTCGGGCTGTTTTGTCCGGCTTCTGGCTGTCTGGGCTGGAGTTTTTGGGTGTCTGTCCTTTTCTGGGCTGGTTTATGGATGGATGGGTGGGTGGGGGTGGCCCGGCGGGGTTTTCCCGCTTTATTTATTCCAAAAATCTTTCTTTACGTGTTTTTGCTGGCTTCCCACGGGGATACCCTTTCAACAGTCCGGGGGCCCAAAAAAAGGGATACCCGCCCGTCTGGCCCCGTTTCCCTTCGGCCGGGCTCGGCTGTCTCGGCCCAGGGTGGCCCGGGCCCCACCCCTCTGGTTTCTATGGGCATTAAACCCAAAATTACACACAACGGCCCAAAAGCATCGGGTCCCGGCATCACCAAACCCCCACCCCCCAAACTCCCCCGCACCCCCAACCTCACATCACACACAACCCCTCTCACTCCATCCAAACTCCCAAACCCCTACTACCTCCACCTCACACACCCTCACAATCTTCAAAACCCTCATAACAACCCCCGCCCCCCCCTTTCCCCCCCCCCCCCCCCCCCCCCCCCCGGGCCCCCGGGGGGCCCCCCCCCTCCCCCCCCC
Organism: Rapana venosa; assembly: GCA_028751875.1. Lineage (NCBI taxonomy): Eukaryota > Metazoa > Mollusca > Gastropoda > Neogastropoda > Muricidae > Rapana > Rapana venosa. The sequence goes on from CM054164.1 coordinate 8,124,739, forward strand.
CCCCCTCCCCCCCCCGCCCCCCCCCCCGCCCCCCTCCCTTTTCCCCCCTCCTCCCCCACCCCCCCCTCCCCCCCCCTCCCACCCCCTCCCCCTCCCCTTTCCCCCTACCCGCCTCCCCCCCCCCGCCTCCCTTTTTCCCCCTCCCCCCTTTTTCCGCCTCCCCCCCTTCCCTCCTTTCCCCCCCTCTTCCTCCCTTTTTCTCCCCCTCTCCTCCTACTCCCCTCTCCCTCCCTCCCCCTCTTCCTCCTTCCCTCCTTCCCCCCTCCTCCTTTCCCCTCTTCCTTCTTCCTCCTCTCTTCCTCCCTTCTCCTTCCCCCCTTTCCTTTCCCCCCTCCTCTCCCTCCTCCTCCTCCCCCCTCCTTTCCCCCTCCTCTCCCTCCTCCTCCTCCCCTTCCTCTTCCTCCTCGTCACTGTCATCATCAGGGAAAAATAGGCTTTCATGTAAAGACTCAACGTCCTTCCACCTTCAGATTCCCCAACAAACCAGCGGTTCCCTTTAAGGGGCCAAAAATCCGCTACCCCATTTTTGACGTGGAACCCCCCCAGCTCTGAAAACCAGTCCTTTAACAGAAGTACAAACCTTGGAGGCTACACTCCGGGGTTTTTAAAAAAAATTTGGACTTTTTCCTTGGTTTTTCCCTATATACTCTTATTTTCAACCGCAGACTAAGGGGATCCACAAAAAAAAAAATTTTTTCCTGTTTTTTTTGAAAAAAAAAACCTCTGACCAAAACTATGTGATTTTGGGTTTTTTGGGCAAAATTTTGGGGAATTTGGATTTTTTTTTTAAATTTTCACAAACACTGTACCCCCCCAATTCTTTGTGTTCTAGCTTCCTAACCCCCAAAATGCGGGGGTTAAAAGCGTAGGAACACAAGCAATCCTCGTTTTTTAAATTTTCAACTTTTCCCTGCTTTCCCGGTAAAAAGCCCGGGTCCTCAATCCCAAAACATAAAAAAAGTCACAGTGCATTTTTTCCGTTTTTCAATATCTGTAAAACACCCCCAAAAAAAATTCCGGGCTCTTACTCCCGTAAAAAAAAAAAATTTTTTAAAAAAAATACTAAAATGGGCCCCAACTAATAATGGAAAAGAACCTAAAAGGGAAAAAACCACCATCTGCTATGGGGTGTCACTGACTCTTAAAACACGGAAAAACTTTTCCCCCCCGCAAATTTTCTGTTCAAGCAAAGGACAAATGTTTCAAATTTCTCCAGTAAAGACTGTGCCCGGGCCCTATTTCAAAGGCCTTTTCTTTTTCGCCTTTTTGGGAAACAACAAAAATTGGGGGCAGCTCTTGGGCGGAAACAACCCGCACTGGCTTTCTCCCCCTAAATTTAAACAGTCAGCGTGGTTACCATTTTTATGGGGGACTTTTGGCGCCCCTTTACTTTAGTTTCAGTTCCCCCAGCACAAGCTGTAAATGGGCCCCCCCCCCACCCCCCTTTTGGGGGGAAAGGGAAGGGAAAAAACGCGAGGGAGAGGAATTTGGGGGCCCCCCTCAAAAATGCTGGCCCCCTTTAAATTTTAGGGTTTGATTTCCTCCCCTCCCCTTTCCCCCACATAAATTATGGGATCCCCCTTTAACCCTTTTTTCCCTTTTTTCCCCACAACTTAAAATAATCTCTTAATTTCAATTTTACCCCCTTTACCCTATGAAAAACCCCCGTAAGCAAATTTTTAATTTTAAACCCTTTCAATTTTTTATGAAAATAAACCCCGTTTTAGCAAATTACCCTTCACACTAGAAAAAACCTTTTTGGGAATATGAACATTTCAAGTTCAAAATTAAAAACCTTTACTTTAAAAAAACTGCTGGAAGCTAAAGATATCCTGTAAAAAAATTAAAAATAAGAAAAATCTGTGTGAAAATTTCTGTGTGGAAATTCCCTTTTTAACCCAAAAAAATAAAAGAAAGAAAAAAAAAGAAGAAAAAAGAAAGAAAGAAGAAGAAGAAGAAGAAGAAGAAGAAGAAGGGGAAGAAAAAAAAGGGGAAGAAGAAAAAAAGAAGGGAAAAAAAGAAGAAGGAAAAAGAAAAGAAGAAGAAAAAAGAAGAAGAAGAAACAAAAAAAAAAAAAAAAAAAAAACGGAAAACAACAACAACAACAACACCAAAACAAGGGCCAAAAAAAAGAACAAGAAGAGAAAAAAAAAGAAAAAAGAACAAGAAGAAATAATTAAGCAAACCAAAAACCCAAAGAATTTTTTTTTCACGAGGGTTTAAAAAGTTTAATAACAAACTTTTTTTTATCCGCCCTCCCAAAAGGGAAAAAAAAAGAAAAAGCTGCAAGAAAAGCAAAAAAACATAAAATTTTGATACATATGAAAGTACAACACATTGATATCAAAAAATACCCAAGGAGAGAGAGAGAAGGGGAAGAGAAAGCCAAAAACCAGATTGGGCAAGGGGAAATCAAAAAAAAAACAGAAGAAGGAAAGGGCAGCACAGACCCGAAGATTAAAACATAAAAGGGGGAACAAACCCAGGGGACAGATAAACAAAAACCCTGAGATAGAGACAAGATAGCGAGACAGAGAGAGGGAAAAAGAATATGGAAAAGCGGAAATAAGTTGGGAAAAAAATACATCTTTGGGGAAAGGGGATATGTTTATCACATTTTTCATCAAAAGAATTTTTTATAAAATTGTTTTAAAATTTTTTAGATTGTTTCATTTTTTATTGGGAAGGGGCCTTTTTCCACCCAGCCCCCCAAAAATGCTAGATTGATTTGAATGTTTAAACTTAGGTAAGGGAGATTAATTTTAATGAAATTTTTCTAAAATCATTTTTCTTTTGAAAATGCTTTTAATAAAGAAGGGGGGGTTTTTTTGCCAAGACTTATGCATAAAAACTCCTTTTTTTAAAAGAACTTACTTAAGGGGGGGAAAAATTAAAATCTGAATGGCAGCAACTTTAAAGATAAGGGTTTATTTAGGGTAAGCTTTAGGGCGTGTTTATGACCCTCCATTAAAATTTTAAAAAAATTAAATTGCGGCCCTTTTCCCACATTTTAGATGCATAATTATTGCGTTTTTAATAAAAAATAAAAAAATATTTTTTTGGGGAAAGCAAATTAGGAATTTTTTATCTTACGGGGTTGGGAATTTTTTGAAAAAAATGTTTTTTTTGAAAAGGGTTTTGGGGTGTGGCCAACCATTTAAAAGGTTTTTGTCAATAATATTCCTAAAATTTTGTGGTTTGAGACTTCTTTCCCAATTTTTTTATTGCCAAAGAAGAAATGGTAGGGTTGCTATTAAGGTTCGGGCGTTTTTGCTTGTGGAAAGGCATAAAATTTTTGGTTTTTTTTTAAAAAGGGCCAATGGGTTCCCAAATGAGTCCATTCCAGGGAAATCCCTTTTTTCTTTCTTGCAAATTTCCAAAAAACTTTAAACGATTAACATGGTTAATATCCCTTTGTGGGGGTCCTTGCAAAAAAAATCACGGGAAACTTTAGTAAAAAAAGGGGAAAAACATTTAAAGAAATAGAAAAAAAAAGGGGCCGAATAAACCTGTGGGGGACCCCAAATTTTTGGGTAGAAAAATCGAAAAGTATTTATTGAAAAACGTTTGTTTTCTGTTAGAAAGGAAAGGGAAAATATCCAAATTTTAAAGGGATCCCGAGGGTAGTTTGTAATATACAAGTTTCCTTATTACAGTTTTTGGGGGCGGGAAAAAAAAAAACCTTTTCAAAATCTAAAGAAAAAACTCCCCCAAATTTCCCTTTTTTTTCATATTAACTAAAACCCTCTGTCTATAAGTTTTACAAAGGGGATGTGGGCCTGAGTGATTTCTCTGAACCCCAAATGATTTGGGGTTTTTAAAAGGGGTTTTCCTTTAAAAGGGAAGTAGGCCCTTATTAATTTTTTCCTAATGGTTTTGAAAAAGGGCAAAGGGAAATTGAGATGGGGATTTTTAGAGGGGGCCGTTTTGATCTCCCGATTTATACAAAGGAAAAAAATTTTACTCTGCTTAAAAAATTTTTTTGGAAATGTATTTTTTCCTTATACAAAGATTATAGATGATTGGTGTCTCAATAAGGTGCAAAAAAATTCCGGGTTTTACCATTAACCATCTAGGGCCCCAATTGCTGTTTGCTTCATACTTTTTAAAGCGTAAATACTCATCAAACTTTATAACCCGGGGAATCTTAGTTCAGAATTAATATTTTTTTGCAGCAGAATGCTTCTAAGGGCATTTAAGGTTTAAATTTTGTTTTTTTGGGTATTTATTGTTTATTATTCCCTTGAATTTGTTTGGGAAATGGGGGTTTAAAAACCCTAACGAGATTTTTACTAAAAACCCTTTTTTTTTATTCCAAATTTTTTTGGGGAGAATTTACAGCTTTCCATACAGACTTGGCTTTTTCTTTTGGTTGGGGAAAAATCCTTTTAAGTATTTTTTTTTTTTCAAAGCGTGTAGTAGGTAGGGTTTTTTTTATTTTTTTTGCTTTTTTTTTTCTTTATTCCTTCCTTTTTTCAAAAAATTAAAACCCTTTGGGTAAATAGTTTTTGTTTTCTTTTGGGCAGCCCTTGGGGGTTTGGGGTTTGTAGTGAAATCTTTTAGTTTGAAGTTGGGGCAAACTTATTTTTAAATTTTGTAAAAAAAAAATTGCCCCTATTCTAAAGGGCTGATTTGGGTCGTACATGATATACCTGGGTTTAAAAAGGGGGTTTAATAGATCTAAAGAAAATTATTATTATAAAAATTTGAAAAATTCCTTAATATAATTTTGTGTTCATTTTTGGGAAATTTTTAAAACCTTTTTTTCACCAAAAAACACAGATGGGGGGAAAAATCACTATACACAAACCAAAAAATTGGGAAAATTTATTTCTTTGATTGAATTTTGGTTTTTTAAAATATATATGGGGGAATTAAAGTCTTAGAATTTTTATTTTCAAGAGTTGTTGGGTTTTATTTAATTTCTTTAAAATTGGGAAAAATCATATGTCTGTGTCCACTGTTTTTAAAGCAATTTATAACGCTAATTTTGTAAAGCAAAAAATCAAAGCGCTTATATTCACATCAACTACAGGGCATAAATCCTATAAAGAATAATATCAAATGGACGTTGCCGCGTTGCACACACCAAAACCACACACACACACACAAAAATTTTGAATAATTGAACAACTTTTGGGAAAAACAACAAAACACACACACTGACTTTAAAATCATATGCCAGTAATATCGTTTTGGATTTTTTTGACAGAATCAAAACCCAAAAACTCTTATATTAGAATACTATACGATTATTTGTATCAGACGAATACATACGATAATTGAATCAACACAGTGAAAAATATTCTTTACACAAAGGGATTCCCAACCATGTCTGGAAGAACCAAAGTAACTCTTGATGTTCATCAGTTGAGTTATGCGTTCAAAGAAAGCTTTGAGGACATTATAAAACATTTTGGATCTACCAGAAGAAAGAGTTTGCAAAACTAAAATTTTACGATTTTGCTACCAAAAAATACAGACTGGAACCCTACTTAATAATGTATACAAACAAACCTCATAAGAAGACGCATTGTAAATTTCGCACAAGCTGTCATAATCTAATGATAGAGAAAGGGGGGCATCAAAATATATCTAGAGAGGACAGAAAATGGAGATATTGTAACAAGATAGAAGATGAATTTCATTTACTCGATGTATGTGTCTCATATGATGAACTCAGAAACAATTTGTTATTAAAAATTAAAACCAAAGACTAAAATCTGTATAGATAAATTGAGTGGCATAATCACAGTTGAAGTCTTTCAAGTAGATATCATCAAATATGTGTATGAATGTATTAAGAAAAGAGAAAAGGAGAAGGAGAATGCAACATGCTTTTAGTGTACATCACTTTGTGCCAAAGAGATGATTATAACTGATGTTTGTTTTGTTTTGTTGTTGTATCAAATACGTCTACTTGACTTAAATGGCAATAAAATATTCTGAATCTGAATCACATCACACACACACACACACACACACACACACACACACACACACACACACACACACACATGCGCGCGCCCAAGCGCAGTGCATTAAAATTTTAGTTAGGTGATGGTGGATGTTGAAGTGTATGGATAGATTATGAGGGGTAGATGTTGGGTAGGAAATAGATAATTATGTTTTGAGGCTGGATTTGAAAGTATCAAATGTAGGTTTGGGGCGAAGGACAGAGGGAGGTCATTCCAGGTTGCTGGACCACAAATAGAGAAAGAGGATGGCCAACAGTGGATTGGTTGAATCTCAATGATCGGAAGCACAGAGTATCCGCAGCTGAAAGAAGGGAACGGGTGGGTGTACAGGGAAGACAGTTGCGAGATAAAAAGGGGTGAGAATTTTTTGGAGACATTTGAACCCGAGGGTACAAAATTTGTACTCATCTTTTTGGGAAAGGCAGCCAATGAAGAATCGCAAAAAAGAGGGGGGGATGTGGTCTGACTTTTTTTTTCCCGCTTGGGCTGTGAGCTAGAGTTTTTAAGCAAGTGGATGGCGATGCTGTTAGTCCAGCTAAAAAGAATCGTAGTCCAGACGTGAAAGATATTTTGAACACGGGGGCAGAAACTTGGTTTAAATGTAACTTTTTTTTTAAAAAAAAAATTAAAAAAAAATTTTAAAAAGGGGGCCAAATTTTAAAAAAAAAAAAAAAAAAAAAAATTTTTTAAAAAAAAATTTTTTTGAAACCCCAAAACCCAAAAAAAAAATTTTTTAAAAAAAAAAAAAAATTTTTAAAAAAAAAAAAAAAAATTTTTGGGGAAAAAAAATTTTTTTAAAGGGGGGGGGGGGGTTTAAAAAAAAAAAAAAATTTTTTAAAAAAAAAGGGGGGGGGTTTTTTTTTTTTTTTTTAATTTAGGGTTTTTTAAAAAGGGGGAATTTTTTTTTTGGGGGGGGGGGGGTTTTTTTTTTTAAATTTTTTTTTTAAAAAAATTTTTTTTTTTAAAAAAAAAAAAAAAAAAAAAAATAATTTTAAAAAAAAAAAAATGTTTTTGGGGGGTTTTTAAAAAATTTTTTGGGGGGGGGAAAAAATTTTTTTTAAAAAAATTTTTTTTTTTAAAAAAATTTTTTTAAAATTTTAAAAAAAAAAAAATTTTTTTTTAAAAATTTTTAATTAAAAAGGGGGGAATTTTAAAAATTTTTTTTGGTGAAAAAATTTTTTAAAAAAAAATTAAAAAAAAAAAAAAAATTTTTTTAAAATTTTTAAAGGGGGTTTTTAAAAAAGGGGGTTTTTTTTTGGGGGGGAAATTTTAATTTTTTTTTAAAAAAAAAAAACCCCCCCCCCCCCGGGGCCCCGGGGGGGGGGGGGAAAAAAAAATTTTTTTCCGGGGCCCCCCCCTTTTTTTTTTTTTTTTTAAGGGGGGGGTTTAAAATTTTTTGGGGGGGGGGGGGGAAAAAAAAATTTTTTGGGGGGAAAAATTTCCCGGAATTTTGGGGGGGGAAAAAAAAAGGGGGGCCCAAAAAGGGGGGGGGGGGGAAAGGGTTTATGGATAATTATGGGGGGTTAGATGTTGGGTAGGAAATAGATAATTATGTTTTGAGGCTGGATTTGAAAGTATCAAATGTAGGTTTGGGGCGAAGGACAGAGGGAGGTCATTCCAGGTTGCTGGACCACAAATAGAGAAAGAGGATGGCCAACAGTGGATTGGTTGAATCTCAATGATCGGAAGCACAGAGTATCCGCAGCTGAACGAAGGGAACGGGATGGAGTGTACAGGTGAGGACAGTTGCAGAGATAAGAGGGTGCAGATTTGTGGAGACATTTGAACCAGAGGGTACATATCTGGTACTTCACTCTTTGTGGGACAGGCAGCCAATGAAGAGATCGCAAGAGAGGGGTGATGTGGTCTGACTTTTTTTTCCTGCTTACGACTAGTCGAGCTTTAGAGTTTTGAAGCAAGTGGATGGACGATGCTGTTAGTCCAGCTAAAAGAGAATTACAGTAGTCCAGACGTGAAAGAATATTTCTGAACACGTGACAGAATCTTGGTATAAACCTGTCAACTGTTGTAGCCACCACATGGAGGGGTGGGGGGGGGGCTGCAAAGAACAATGAAGGGGGACAACTTAGAAGAGTTGTCTTTTCTTTATGAAAATTGTAGTTTTCCTTTAGTCAACATATTTGTGTGTGAATGTTGATACTACTGTTGCTGCTGCTGTTGTTGCTGTTGTTGTTACTACTGCTGTTGTTGTTTCTACTGCTGCTGCTGCTGTTATTGTTGTTGTTGGTGCTGCTGCTGTTATTGCTGTTGCTGTTGCTGCTGCTGCTGCTGCTGCTGCTGCTGCTGCTGCTGCTGCTGCTGCTGCTGCCTGCTGCTGCTGTTTACTATATACTGTTGTGCTGCTGTTGCCGCTGCTGCTGCTGCTGTTGCCGCTGCTGTTGCTGCTGCTGTTTTGTTGTTGTTGTTGTTGTTGTTGTGTTGCTGTGCTGCTGCTGCTGCTGCTGCTTGCTGCTGTGTTGTGTTGTTTGGTTGTTTTTTGTTGTTGTTGTTGTTGCGCATTTCGTCAGTTAAAACCCTGAGGGTCGCGCAGAATGTGCACTCTGAATCACTCAGCGGAACAGGTTTTAACGTGCGCGCAAGATGTTCTGCGTGAGTTCGCACACGGGACCTCGGTTTACAGTTTCATCCGAAGGACACTTTCGGAAGAGTGGAGTCGGGTCTGATGTTAACTCCTGAGGAAAAATCCTCTTGAACGAGATTCGAACCCGGGTCAGCAGACCACGACGCATTACTCTAACCACTAGACTATCTCGCCCACCCTGGCTTTCAGACACTGACCTTGGTTCAAATCCTCACAAGAAGAAGAAGGGACAATGGATTCAAACCACAACGTTTACTCTTAGGGAGATCATCCCCTTTACTTAGGATAGCTCGTGGTGGGGCATCGTTTCCCCCCAGAAAAGGTTAAGCACATCGAGCTGGTTCCCTTGGGGGGGTGACCGTTTGCGACCAGGGTTCAGTACAGTTCCCCCTCACCCCCGTAAAGGGGTTCCCCTCCCCTTTTTGGGGTCGGGGAAAGGGTAAACAGCGAGGGAGAGGAAGGGGCGCACCCCTAATATGCTGGCCTCTTGAAAGTTGAGGTCCTTCCCTCCTCCCCTTCGACCCACGGTTAGGGGAACCACCAAACCTTTTCCTAATAACCACTAGGTGGACGACCCCTCCCCTCCCCCAACAGGGGCCAACCTATGCCCGGACCCGAGAAAGGGACCGGGGCTTTCACACTCTGTTACAACGACCCTTCAAAGTGGACGTAAAAATGCTCAAGTCTTTCAGTTTTGATCTTGGTCAGCAAAAAAAAAACAAAAAAAAAAACACCTGAGAAAACATAAGGGGGTTTACTCTAAACATTTTCACCTTGTTTTGTCTGGGGTTGAAAAATCATTGTCTCAAAAATCCAAGGTTTTGGGGGGTTTGGGTTGTTGTTGTTTTTTTTCTTTTCTTTTCTTCTTCTTTTCTTTTTTGGGGGTTGTTTTTGGGGTTTTCAACAAAGGGGCCAACTTGGTCTTTGGGAAATGGAGAGACCAAGACAGGGGAAAACCTCTGTGGAGTTTGCCCGCACCCCCGACTTACCCTTGCCAATACCCTCATACAACAGTCAAAAAAAACCTCTGCGCCAAAAGGGAAGATCCATAACCAAAAAGTTTTTTCTTTAAAACCCCCGGCGCTTCAAATCCAGATCAAAAGACCGAACAAGAACCCCCCCTGGACGAAAAGGGAGCGACCCCGACCTTTTCTGTGGATTCAATTTAACGAAGAAAAACAAACAGCCCCAAAACCCCCTATCAAATTTGCTAAAACTGAAGATCCGATGTCCCCAGGGGTTTTCCAAGTAAGTTGGCGGACGCTTCGGGGTTAACCCCCTGGACAATACCAAGACCCCACCAACATTTTAAAGAGGCAGTCCAAAAAAAGAGAGGGGTACTCGGGCGTCAGAGGGAAAAAACAGCATGATACCAATGAATCTTGGGCCTTGCATACAAAAAGGCATGAAAACAACCAGGGTTTCCCCCTAAAGAATCCGGGAGGCCCAAAAATCTTGTGAAGAAGCAAAATTTAAAGGCCCAAAAGAATGGATCAGTGATCAATGTGATGAAAAAAAAAAAAAAAAAAGCTGAAAGTGGGAACGTAAAAAAAATACCCCCTGAAGAAACTCACCCAAAACCCCTTCAAACAAAAATCAGTATTGAAACAGTCCGGGAAAACCCCTCACAGAAACACTGCATTGAACAGGGGGTTGAGTATTTTCAAAAACTGTACAACTACCAATAAAACCTGACAAGAGATATAAAAAAGCCAACATCAAGGCCCTCACCCTTACTATACTGAGGGGGAAGGGAAAAAGCCACCCGTTTCCTTGGAAAGTCCCCCAAACAACAAAAATACCAGCAACTCAAGCAGGGGGCGAAACATCTCCCCTGTTACAGCTACTGTCAGAAAAATTTGGGGACAAAACAGGGCAACAGAAATGGACCAATCATCATCATACCCTGCCCAAAAAGGGAAATTTCGCCAATGCCAAAAAATAAAAATCGCCTCATCAGCCCCCCAGCAAATCTTCAAAATTATTTTTAATTGATCAAAGAGGCAAAAAACCCTTGAGAAACAAACTGGGGTTTAGGGGAACAGGGCACAATCGAACAGATTTTTAACTGCCACATCCTGATGGAAAAACATCTTCAACATCAGAGAGACCTGTTCCACAACTTCATGGATTTCAAGAAGGGTTTCAACAGAGTATGGCACGAAGGCCTGTGGCAGGTCCTCAGAATGTTTGGCATTGAAGAAGGACTAGTGCAAACCATTCAAGCACTATACAATAATAATAATAATAATAATAATAATAATAATAATAATAATATATGGAACTTATATAGCGTTGAATCTTGTAAAAAAAAAATCGAAGCGCTTGCACTCAATCATTTACAGGCATGCAACTTTCCTTTAACATAATGAACAACAGATTTCAAAACCATGTGCGCGCACGCATGCACGCGCACACACACACATACACACACACACACACACTCGGAACAACACTTAGAAGGTGAAAGATGCTGTTGAAAATTAGGGACAGATATGTGGGGGGAAAGTCTCAGGTAGGAAATAAGTGTGTTTTGAGGCTGGATTTGAAGGTATCAAGTGAAGGCTTTTGTCGAAGTGAAAGAGGGAGGTCATTCCAGGTGGATGGACCAGAAACAGAGAAGGAGCGACGGCCAACAGTTGTTTGTTTGAATCTGGGTGTTCGAAAGCACAAAGTATCTGCAGCTGAACGAAGGGAACGGGATGGAGTGTACAGATGAAGACAGTTACAGAGATAAGGGGGTGCAGATTTGTGGAGACATTTGAAACAGAGGGTATTGATTTTATACTCCAGTCTTTGTGAGACAGGCAGCCAGTGAAGAGATCACAGAAGAGGAGTGATGTGTTCAGATTTTTTCTTTCTTAGGACAGTTGAGCTGCAGAGTTTTGTATGTGTTGAAGAGAGTGGATAGATGATGCTGGTAGGCCAGCCAAAAGAGAATTACAGTAGTCTAAACGTGAAAGAATGAGAGATGTGACAAGCTTGGAAGTTGCATCAGTGGACAGATACTTGCGAATCGCGCTTATGCGCCGTAATTGATAGTAGCAAGACTGGCAGGTCTGGGTGATTAATTTTTTCATAGAGAGTGTGTTGTCAAGAACTACTCCTAAATACTTCACAAAGTTGGACAAAGGAACTGACGTATTGCCGAATTCTATTGAAGGTTTTGGATAGAGGAAAGTTTATGTTGGGTCCCTATAAGCATGGCTTCGGTTTTATCAGCATTAAGTTGTAACTTGTTCTGAGTCATCCAGTTTTGAATGTCTTGAAGGCAGAAGGACATATTTGTCAGGAGGGAAGGCAAGTTTTCAACAGTTTCCCTGCACTGAAGCTGAGTATCATCGGCATAGAAATGATGATCAATATGGTGGTTGTTTATTATATGTGAGAGTGGAGCAGTGTAGAGAGTAAAGAGAACAGGGCCCAGGACTGATCCCTGCGGGACTCCACATTCTATTTTGACAGGTTTTGATTGAATTTTGTTTACAATAACTTTCTGGAACCGGTCTGTGAGGTATGAAGTAAACCAGGTGAGGGCTGTGCCGTTAATACCAAACGTATTTTGGAGGCGAGAAAGAAGAATTGAGTGATCTATGGTATCAAAGGCTGCAGATAAGTCAAGAAGAGTGAGGAGGGAGATTTTTCCTGCATCAGAAGCAAGTAGAAGTGTATCTAAAGTGTGGACTAGGGTGGTTTTGGTGCTGTGGTTGGGGCGATAGGCAGATTGAAAAGTGGGAAGGAGATCATTGGAATGAAGGTGACTGTTGAGCTGTTTGAGAATGACTTTTTCTAGTACTTTAGAGACAAAGGGTAAGTTTGAGACAGGCCTGTAATTCTTCAGAATGTTGGGATCGAGGTCATGCTTTTTCAGTAGAGGTGTGACTATTGCTGTTTTAAGAGCTGATGGAAAATTTCCTGACACAAGAGATGAGTTTACTATTTTAGTGATAATAGGTACAAGTTGTGGAAGGCATTGTGAGAAAACAGGAGCAGGTATGGGATCAAGGTCGCATGATTTTATAGTCATTTCCTTCAGAATTGTCATGATTCTTTTTCACTTGTGGGATGGAAGGAAAAGAGAGGAGTGCCAGTAAACTGGGGATCAGGAGGCGCAGGCTGGAATTGAGTTTGATCCAGTCTGGAGCGTATGTTTCGAACTTTGTCTGAGAAGAAGGCAGAAAATATGGATGGAAGTTCAGACAGGCTGTGGGTGTTAGGCAGAGGAGTTGTTTTTGCAGATCCAAGGAGATTTGAGGTGAGGGAAAAAAGAGATTTTATGGATGTAGCACAGAGAACTTGGGAAGAGTAGTAGTCTGTCTTTGCTGAATGGATTAAGAATTTGACTTTGTTTATTTGTTTTCGGAAAAGCTGTTTGTTGATTTCGGTTTTTGACTTCCGCCACTGCCATTCTAGTTTCCGGCGTTTGCGCTTCGCTATCAAGATGTCTTGGGTATACCATGGCGCACAGGGTCTGTCAGGGAGGAGATGGTCAGTAGGAGGTGCATGCTCATCAAGCAGTTGGCGGAGAATAGTGTTATTGTGATCAGAGAGGTCAGTGTGGTCAGAGGTTTGTGAAAAACGTTCGGAAGCTTGTGAAGAGAAGGTATGAATGTCTAAGGCCTTAAGATTGCAACGAGTAACATATTTCTTCTTTCTGACAGGTTTTGTGATGTTAAGATGGAAAAGAATGGCGGAATGATCAGAATGCAGTTCGTCAGTGACAGAAACAGATTGACAAGATTAAATGAAGCATTAGTAATCAGCCAGTCTAAAATATGACCAGATCTTTGCGTTGCTTCGTTTACCAGTTGAGAGAGAGAATGGTTGGACAGAGAAAGAGAAAGACGTTTGACATCTGGAGAAGACTGGTTGTCGAAATGGAAGATAAAGTCACCAAGAATTATAAGTTTAGTGGGAGAGAGGCTGTAGTGGTCGAGGAGTGACTGGAATTCTTGGTGAAAAAGAGAAGATGTTAGGTTGTTTTTACGGCTGGGAGGTGGACGGTAAAGGCAGCAGATAGTAATAGAGTGGCCAGGTAGGTTGAGATTGATTTCGCAAACTTCAAAAGATTCATGTGAGAATTGAAGGTTGTGACTGAAAGAAAGAGACGTTCCAATGTGTCTTTGAGAATGATGGCAATCCCACCTCCTCGAGAGAGTCGGGGGAAAGAAATAGTTTTATATCCAGGAGGAGTCAGCTGTTTTATTTTTGGTTCATGGCCATGTGGTTTAAGCCAAGTTTCCGTGAGGAAGGTTAAGTCAATGTTTTTTTCAGAGACAAAATCAGAAATGTAGTCGGCTTTTCCATTTGGACAGACAGATTGCACATTGAACAAACAAACTTGAAGGATATCTGAAGGAGGTAGAGAGGTTGAAGATGAAAGTGGTGAGTTTGGACAAGCATCAGAGGAAGAGGACGAAGGCGATGGTGGAGATGCGGCTAGCGGAAGAACAGACAAGAGTTTGGATGGTGAATCAGGAGTAGAAGATGGTGAAAGAACTGTGCTAATCAGGAAATTCTGTGTTTAAAACACATCATGATATACATCATCATCATCAGAACAAAAAACATTATCAGAGTCACAAACAACAGAACAGTGAACAGCTGAAGGGGCGGGTGGATGGCAGCATGGGGAAGAAGCGTTGTCAGGGGTAACAGAAGTGACGTCAGAGGTGAGAGGGAAGCCCACCACTGGCGATGACCTTGGCCTGCCCGTGTTCCTGTCTGGTTTTTGGGCGATGAATGCCTAAGTGTGTTATACCCTGCTTAATGTCAGGAGCAAGCATATACTGTTTTTGACAAATCTCAGGTGCGAGCATAGCTCTAATGTCTGCGGCTCTCACTGCCATGGTAGCAGAACAACACACACTAGACTTGATTGATGAGGGTGGTGTCAGTTCGTGAATCACGTGCAATTTGTTGAACGGCAGTAGGGTCAGATTAAAATGGGTCACAAAGACCAGCACAGTCAGGTAAACACAATTCATAAGTCGAATCGAAATTTTGAACATTTCAAACAAAGGTGAAAATTATAAATCGAAATATCTCAAAAAGTAGATAATAACAAAGAAAAATGCAAGCAGTGCAGTCCTTCTGAACAATCAAGTCGGAGACTACTTCAAAACCACAGTTGGGGTCCAACAAGGATGCCTGTTATCTCCAGTCCTGTTTAATCTGTTCTTGGAAAACATTATGAGAGAGACCCTCCATGACTTCTACTGTACCATCTCCATTGGCGGCAGACCCCTCAACAACTTGCGGTTTGCCGATGACATTGACCTCATGGGCGGAAGTAACACAGAGCTGCAAGATCTTACAAACAGACTTGAGAACAGAGCTGGAGCATATGGGATAGAGGTGAGGTCGGAGAAAAGTCAAGTACTTGTGAACAGCACGAGCAATGCCACTGCTAAAATTTACATGAAGGGCCAACAACTGGAGGAGGTAGACGCTTTTAAATACCTTGGCGCTACACTCACAAAGGACTGGCGATCGACAGAAATCAAGGAGAGATAGGGTAAATGCTGAGTCAAGCTCAACCACTTACTGTTTATCCAAAACCAGGCAACTTTTGGTCTGATTCGGCTTCTCTCATCAGACCAAAAGTTGCCTGGTTTGATGGATAAACAGTAAGCACTTTACCTTGACTCGGGCTTTTAACCCTAATCTCTTGTAATAAATAAAAAAATGTTTACAATCTTGATTTGATGGGTACAACTATAAAATAATGGGTAAACAAAAAAAAGTGCAAAAACCATCTCCTCTGCCCAGGATCGGCCATTAAATGCTAGTGCACTTTATCCGATGCTTTAATGAAGCATGGCAGAGGAATGATTTCGGCATTCAACAACCTTTGGAATGCCGACACACCATTCCGCTACTAACACTTATAAATTCATAATGAGACAGTGTCAGCACAATGTATAATATAACATTAATAGAAACAGCAGTGTGTGTGTGTGTGGCAATTCACATACAGCAAATCTCAACCGCCATTACATTGTCTACTTATCGAAACAAAATATAAATAGAAAAAATATGGGACAACCACAGGACTCAACTCGAACCAACAACACAAAACCACCAATATGTCCTTGGCCAAGACGACAAACTGCTAGCAAATTGCCACCCTGAAGGGCGAAGATTGTCTAAAAATTACTATATAGCTTTCTGCTTAGTGTGGTGCATATAACCACCGGCTTTCCTGATTGGCTGAATTGACTCGCTCGCCGCAGGGCTCGGCCAAGTGCATCACCCAACCACACAGCCAGAAAGATCATACATGTAGTATGCTGCTCTGTGTTGTAAAGGCCTGCACTGTTAAAAAAAACCATAAATAAGCTATTGGGTTTTACACTACACAGTTTTAGTCGGCTGGTCTGGTTTGAGTAATAAGTTTACTTGCTTTGGAGCTTCTCAGTTTTAGTTTTATTCTTTTCTCTTTTCTTGTCCGTCGTAATAAACTCGTATTCCTCTACCCAAGGCAATTATTAAACCCAATTCTCTGTCTTTCCCATGTGAAAAATTACAACGAACTTTGATTTTCACGGTAATCTTTTTTTAATATCAAACCTATCAACACTAATAACAAATAGGGGGGGTGGGGGGTCGGGGGGGGGGGGGGGGGGAGGTAGGGGGGGGGGGGGGGGGGGGGGGGTAATTTTTGTGTCACAACCAAACAGATATCTTGCAGTCTCCCACTGAAAGCAAGCTTAGATAAACTATTTCTTTTTTTAACAATGTCAACGCTCTGCTGAGCACTTGTCTATTAAGAAAAAGGGTCTGCTTATTTTCAACCAGCCTGTAAGTATTCCTAAACACTCCACTCACTTATCTGTCCCGAGGGGGGGGGGGATTAACATAATTATATTCTCATCTGTCCCCCCAAATAAATTTTCTCTCTCGTTATGTTTTAATTGTTGTGTAGTGTTGGACAGAATAATAACAAACAATGGACTCCGAAAATTGATTTTGTTGTACACGGTTTTGTAAATAAATCTAAAACATATACAGTCTTGCCACAGCTAGGCTCGTGCCCGCATATTAGAGAGCAATGTGCTTCTTTTGGTAGAAAACTAGAAACTGGTCCATTATAAAACAACTTCTTTTAGTCTGTTTCCTTCAATGTTGAGCCTGTGCATCCATCACTACAATAATATATTTTTTATGGGCTCAACATTTTCTTGCTCTTTCCTTATTTGTATAGTTATTCCTTCTGAGCCTTTTCAAGCCTCTTCCTGAACCATGCAGCTTAACATCATACGTTGATCTTAAGTCAACCCCACAATCAATCTTAGATGTAGGTTATTCATGAACCTAACATCATGCAGATGTAAAGAATTGGCTTGGAACACCATAGTGGGGTATCATTGTGTTTGACCAAAACCAAAGTATTTCTTACCTCATCAAAGTGTTGATATGGTAAATAACCTGCGGAGACTTGATTTTGGGCTGTCCCTCTATATACAGTGATAAATGTTTTACAATACAGGGATTAACTAAGCTCACACTTGATCTGGAAAAGGGTGGCTGGGTTTCTTCAAACATCATTAATAGTCCTTTTAACGGATCTTGCCAGAGTGTTCAGATTTATGTTCCACACAGTATCAGCTTTACTCTTCATTACTGTGCTATGGTTGACACTTTTTCATAATAGATAGCAAGCCTTGACATGATATTCTGTGCTATCAAGCGTGCAAGCTTGGGTGATTGACAACATCATACTCTAAAGATAATACCAGTTATTTTGTAATTTGCATCAGCATCACTGGATGTAATAACACTAGCACTGTCATTAAAGGTCGCTCATACGCCAGTCTGTCTCTGAGGGCGCCCTGATAGTAAGGCATGTGAGAAGCTGAGCATTTCAAAGTCAAAGGAATACAAAACCAGGGTTTACCCATACTTTTGCTATTGCTGCAGTCTTTTTTCCCTGTTCCCTTATCAGCAGAACCTACTCTGTGTTTAAGGACCCTCATCATCCTGTATGCTTGATAAATAAGATCATCCTCTTATTTTCTTTGTCCATCCATAAATCAGTATAGATCAAGAATATGTCGGCGTTGTTTAGTGATAGCACTTCTCTGCTGTCCTTCTACTTTGACACTAATCTTTTACAATAGCCCTACCTAAGTTTTCTACCCAGCTTCTGTGTTTGGATCACCTTCAGACTCTAGTTCAATCTGAAAAGCCAATCCCTAGTTGTGCCAGGAACAATGACATCATCTTTTCCCTAAATTAGGAAACCTAACAGTCAGAATCTGATTTTCATCATAGCGGATGGGTTGTTTGAATAACGATTTGTCTGTCTGTTTCCCTTTAATGCCTAAGGATCTTTTAAAACGTCTGTATGGATCAAGGTTTGCTCCAAATTTTGTTGCGCCATCTTTTTTCTATAAAGTAGCCAAAAATTAAAATAACAATAATAGAATAATGGAAGACTATGAAATAGATATGGATGATGTGTTGACGCCAGCAGATGATATGGGTGAAGAGGCAAGCATTCTGTAGCACACCATGCATTCAGTCAGAAAGAGAATTAATTAGAAAGTAGGGTACATATTTCCCACAAAAATTGGGACAAACCGACACCCAAGTACTAACCCAAATTGACTAAAGATATGGACAACAAAGACAATCTGTGATGCCTTGTAACTGACACAGGACAAAAGGTATTAATAACAAAAGAAAAATAACTACCCCCATCAGGTATTTTTTTATATAGCAAAAAATACACACAAGCAGAGACTAAGTTTGCTATGCTAGAAAACTTGTAGTACGATGCAACTAACTACTACTAACAGACCCTACGGCAAGCTGTTGCACAAACCTCAAATGCTGAACAAAACATACCAACAAACATTGAAAGTCTACCACTATGAAGACCTAGCCAACAGATCCCGGCAAACACAACAACTGAAACTAATCTAGAGTTGGAAACAAGCTTTACACAAGCAGACCGAAGACACCAAACTGAAAACAATAAATGATGACCACCCTACCCATGCGAGAAAAAGGGCTCAACACGCACTACAGAGTATTAGAGTGAACTGATTAAATAATTTAGCAAAGCTAGGTGATTTATACACACACATTGAACTAGAAAAGAAGAAGCTAGCAGCCCGCAGGACATTGAACGGGAATAAAAGAAAGAATCACACAGCGTCCAAAAAAATATCTTTCCCCATAGGGGGCCCAAGATGAACGCCAAGCAAGATTAGATGGCCTTAAACAATTACGACAACAACTACAATCTCAGGTTAGCAGAATAAAAGGAAACAATCCACCGCATTCCCCTTTATGAAAAACACAACACTAACAGAAAGAACCTACACTGTTTCGCGAGCAAGGCATAACACTTGTCAGTATAATTACAGCATTGGGTTCGCTATAAGCTCACATGTGTACTGTGCTGACAGGAAGCACAACCACCACCACCAACACCACCAACCTTCCGCACCCACAGGTAGAAACAGGGTATTAAGAAACACTCCGCCACTTAGCTGACCTATTAAAAAAATTAGCTCCAAAGTTGGCAGCGCACTCCTGGTATAATGGCTCCGTGAATAGCTGCTGCTATCACCTGCAGAAAAAGTTGTGGGATTTATTGCTGAACATGTTTATGGTGTTACTGGTTTTAGTTGTGTTTTCTTCTTTCTAAAATAAAGATAAGCAAAAGCAGATTAAAACAAGTATACATTGGTTTAAAGGCAGTTATTTCATCATAGTGAATGTCTCTTACAAGGGAATAATTATTGTTTTACTTTTGCTTTGAGGTGGGTGGTAGTAGTTTTTTCCCTTGTTAGTTGCTTCCTGTCCGGCGATGTTACTACACTTTTGCTTCTGATGCACTGAATACTACTGCTTGCTGCTGGTGTATTGGTCTACACTCATATTTTTCCAAGCTGCACATCATCTCCAGCTATAATAAATATAGTTGTGGAGTTTTTGAAATTGTTTACCCTGTTCCTATTTGTAACTGCATGTTAGAAAGGCTGCATATATAAAACCATGTCCTATAGCAAAGCTACCTTAGAACCGTGAATAGTGAAGAACATCATGATAATGCTTGATGCTTGAATGTAGGTCATTGGCCCGAAGTTAATACGTCTTCAAGATTTGCTAGAAACTGCTTCTGTGTCATCAAACCCAGTGCGCACCAATAATACTTGAGCTGTCTGTGCCTGTGCACAAGCAAGCACCACACATAGGTCTAACAGAGTCATTAATCCTCCAATAAAAAATAGATAAAAAAAAAAAAAATAATCTAAAAAATATAAAAAAAATAAAAAATAAAAAAATCTAATAAATATAAAAATATAAAAAAAAAATAAAAAAATAAAAAAAATTCTAAAAAAAAAAAAAATAACAAACTAATCTCTAAAATAAAAAAAAAAACAATAAATAAAAAACCTAATAAAAATCAAAAAATAATCTAACTAATCTAAATAAATCTAAAAATAAAAAAAATAAAAAATAAAAAAAATAAAAATAAAAAAATAAAAAAAAAACTAATAAAAAATAAAAAAAAATAAAATAAACCTAAAAAAAAAAAAAATAACAAAAAAAAAAAAATCCTAAAAACAAAAAATAAAAAAAAAAATAAAAAAATAAAACGATCAAATTAAAAAAAAAATAAATAAAAAAAAATAATCTAAAAAAAACTAACCTAAAAAAAAAATAATCTCTCTAATAAATTAAAAATTAAAATTCCCTGGGTCTTGTTAACCCTTCACTCTTATCAAGAATAAAAGTATCCATGCATACATTCATTTGCTCTATTGAACCAAGAACAAATCTCTTGCAACCACGTGAGAAAGAATGTATTTGGAGGCCACCCATCCATAGTTATACCTCCTGTGCACACCCAACAAATACAGAGTCCCCATGCCATGATTTTTGTCCTGTGTTGGTCTGAATGCAGTCTTAGAATCAAAAATTAAACTTATTGCACAGCCTCTCATATGCCTTCAATGTTAATCTACTATTAAAAGGGATTTGAATTATATCAGTTGACAATGTGAACCTGCACTCAGATAACACATGATCTAAACTGATAGTACACATGAAACCATGTACACAGACTATACTAATTGATGGATGGTTCATGTGGTCAGCATATGAACACACCACAGCTGAAGTCACAGTGATAGCAAAGTTTTAAGTGTTTAGGTAAAACTGTATAGGAATTAACAACCATGCTTTCGCATTGGCATCATCCTTAAGTGGTTGGGTTTAAGTATGATTTCAGTGGTTGGGAACTTTTACTTCGAAGATCAATGTCTCTGACACAGCAACATCTAGCTTATTCAGGTAATAGTCATTGGGTTATATGAGATCCACCTCATATTTTGCATCTTTATTATTATTATAACATTATTATTCTCTAGTAATAAAATGGTTTATAAACACTAACAAAGATCCAGTCAGGTGTACCGGTTGAAACCACCATTCCTATTGAACAACCGCTGTCAACTAAAACGTTGCCTTTGCACAGGTCTTCTACAAGTATCAAGGACAAACATTGACAGCAGCAACAACTTGGATTCAACAATACGATCGTACAACTAGATCGTTTAATACATTTACTGTGCAAGAAGGTTATTATGATTTCTGCACACTAGAAAAGGAGCTCCTTTGCCCAGCTGGCTTCA
This sequence comes from Rapana venosa, assembly GCA_028751875.1. Lineage (NCBI taxonomy): Eukaryota > Metazoa > Mollusca > Gastropoda > Neogastropoda > Muricidae > Rapana > Rapana venosa. The sequence goes on from CM054164.1 coordinate 8,145,972, forward strand.
CAGCAAAACTCAACCAAGCTAGTCTAAGAGTAACTCTACAGACTTCTTTACATATAAGGATGCCACAACGTCTTGCAGAAATGCTTGGTTTCAGGAACCAACTTAGAAGAATGGGTTCTAATGGTTGGGAAGTAGCCTTTGGTGCTGGTAATATTAATCGCAAGGAAATAACCTATGTCGGTGAAAGACCCATTAACATGGCAGTAAACTCTTTGCTTTTTGTACACCTGTCTCAGTCAGTTAAACACAACACAAAACCAAGTGGGTGAACGAAGGGCTCCTTCGATCATCAGTTCCCTTCTGAACTACTGTAGAATCCTTCCACCCAGCAGAGCAATGAACTATGAAACGCAGCCAATAGCTTTACTACACCATCAATTCAAGAGCTAGAAAAGGCTTCCATGAAAAACACGGTATAACAATCAAAGACGCAGCACAAAGAACCAGTTGACTGTAAAAAATTTATATATTAACATTTAGAAAAAAATAATATAAATACTATAAATACCTACATAACCATGTCACGTGGTCCCCGCAATAAAGAGCACACTGAAACATCCCAACTAATGACTTAAGATCTTGAGGATGTACAAGAGTTTGAGAAGATGGGGAGATTGGTGAAGTTTATGCTTTTGAGTACACAAATGATGGATACTACAAGCGCAAAGCAAGAGAAGAAGCTAAGAAACCTCGGTTCCTAAACTTGAACAGTTGCGTAATGTTGAAGCTAAAGCATTAGCAGATGATTTTACTTACAAAGTAACATATAAAGCTAATAAATGGCACATCAAACCAAGCATCGTTTTATGTGGTGTGTGCTGGCTAAACTGTTTCATGTGGCAAAGAATGCAGAGAGAGTTTCAAACTATCATGAACATCCTGACAAGCTTGACTTTACCAGCATTGATTTTCCTGTGGCTGTTAGGAGTATTGACAAGTTTGAGGAACTAAACCCACCCATCAGTGTGAATGTGTACACCGGGAAGATGCGCCGCCCCCTAGCAGGACCCACGGGTTACGACCACTTAGGATCTCAAAAAGGTCTACCACAATAGGTATCCTGATAAGAACCATGTAGACCTCTGCTAGTGAGTAATGAAACCATTATCTTATACACTCATAGAACAATGATAGACTTATTGCACAGACAAACAAAACATCACTCAAACAAAGAACTTTTGCATACGATGCTTTGGTTCCTTTGCCATCTTTACAGGCAGGCAGACAAACACAGAAAACTGTAAAGTGAGACCAAGCAATCACTGAACTTGAACACCAAGTCACGAACAGCAAGTTTTACTTCAAGAATATAAAAAAGCAACAAAGAGTCCCTATGTATGTATGCTGACTTGAGTCTATCATGTGCCCATATGAAGGACCCCACCGGAACAAGTTCCTAAAATCATTCTTTACTCCAGTAATCATCAAGTCCGTTCATTGCTTATGTTGTTTGTTAGATCAATGTGCACACATCAGAGCCAATCATGTAAGAGAGACCAGAACGCACTAAGCATTATTCCTTGAACACTGAAACGAAATCATAACTCACTACGCTCAACAGCTAAACCTACAAGAGATCATTAGTCTGATGAAGGCCAGGACAGTATGCTTCTTGGCCACACATTGCTGGATTTGTGTAATTTATTAACACTGCAGGTGGCAGACAAATCACACAGTCCAAGATCATGACCACATCAGTGTAAGTTTCGTGAGCATACATATCTAAGTGTAATCTACAACTAAAAGTAGAACCCAAAACAAGGAAGCTACCAGTCTTTTTCCACAATCTAAGAGGTTTATCAACTCACAACCTATCATGCAGGCAGTGACTGATGAGTATAATGCATACTGCAATTGCTCATCCCAACAGAGAAGTACCTGACTTTTTAACACTAAATAGCTTATCCTTCTTTGATTCTGGGGGGGGGGGTCTGCACCACATCTGATGGGATCTCTAGAACCTTGTCTTCATCACTGAGTACTTGCTCAATTACTGAAAAATACTTCGACACAAAGCATTGCAAGAAAAGGCGTAATCCTTTATGAGTACATGGACTCATGGAAAGCTTTTGAAGAAGAAGAGCTGCCTCCAAAAGAAGCAATCTTCAGTCAGACAGACGGGTAAATGAATCAGTGATGAATGACTATCAGCATGCTCAGTGGGCATGGCAAAAGATGCAGTTTCGGATGATGGGCGATTACCATGATCAGTATCTACGTGCTGATGCATGTTTTAGCTTTGCTGATGTCTTTTGAGAACTACAGAAAGACTGGCATGAAACATTATGGACTAGAACCCATCAACACTATATTACATCACCGGAATTCTTGGGATGGCTTTCTTCATTGAATTTAACTGGTGTGGCAGATTGATTGTTGTCTGATTTGTTGCCCATGCTATACAAATGATTGAGGATGGTCTGGCTGGTGGCATCATAGTATGGCATCGCACATTTACTGTAAGGCCAAAAACAACAAATATTTAGAAGACTAAATTCCTAGCAAAGCTCTACTAACTACATCATGTACTTGGACCAAACAATCTGTATAGATGGCGATGTGTCAGTCACTACCACTAAGAACTTTCAGTTGTTTAATGTCCTTTTGCTGTTGATGGAGACTCTAAAAATGCTAGCACAAATGTCTTCTGATCAAGCAATGGGCTGATCATAGAAGTAGATTTAGTCCTATCCCCATGAACTACATGGTGCGCACAATGACTACCCAAGGCTGCAGAAAGCTCAAAACATCTCCAAAGAACCACCAAAGAGTGTACCAAACTTAAATGACAAGAGCACGTAAGTTTTGTCACTACAAACTGCTAACAGTTTCTACCTAAGGCATGGTAATTCTTACTGCTGTTTTTACGTATCAATTGTTTTGACCAAGAGCAATTTCATGAAACCCTAACATCATAAAGAACACTGATCTGAGACGAAGCAACTGATGCATCAGAAAAAGGATACTTCAAGCTCATGAACAACAGCTGCTTTGGTAAAACAATGGAGAAACCCACCACAACAGAAAGAATGTTAGATTATTCCACAAAAGAAACGAAGCCAAAAGCTAAACATCAAAGCCAACTATCAAGACCTACAGGCACTTCCATGACAGACTGTAGGCTCATGATGAAGAAGTTTGCAGGTAAACTAGACAAACCATATTCATTGGGTTAGTGTGCTGGAGCAGTCAAAGCTGTGTGAAGCTGGATTCTTGAATGATTACTTCAAGGGTAAATATCCTGCTGTAAGGGTCTTGTACACAGACACAGACTCTTTCATCCTAGACATACCCACAGAAGATATATACAAAGACCTTGTAGAGGACGTAGCGCTGGGATATCCAAAAGACAGTCCTTTGCATTCATCAGTAAACAAAAAAGTTATTGGTAAGATGAAGGATGAGATGAACGGCACTATTATCAAAGAATATATTGGGCTGAGGGCCAAGATGTATAGCGTTGCAAGCCAGACAGGTGTTATAAAAAAGGCAAAAGGTGTTGGAAAACAGGTGGTCAAAACAAGCATCAGTCATGATAACTACAAAGAGGCTCTCTTTGAAGGTAGAGTATTTCATCATGACAACCCAAACCTCTGCTCAACCCTGCACCAAATCAACACAACTGTGGTTAGAAAAAAGACATTGATTGTGCAGGATACAAAACGAGTATATTCTTCACCAGAGCACTCATAGCACTTGGACACTGGAGAACAAACAGTAATTAATTTTTTTTTTTTTTTTTTTTGCATTTATATACAAGTTAAAAATTTTGATTGAGACTCACAATGGATTGTTTACTCTTTATCAAATACTATGGTAATGTACAATACGCTCACTCTGCTATTTACAGTGCTGACATTCTAGAAGAAAACTTTGGCCAGCAAGTAGAAATAAAAACTTGATTATGGCGACAAAAGAAGAGGTGCTAAATAATATTCTATCTAGGAGTTGTATAGTATGAAGAGGGTGTGTCCAACCCACTTCAGTATTAACCAAGCATGTTCTCCAGAAATTGTAGTAACAAAAAACATATAGAAGAAACAAAGCTGTCACTACTTCTGATGAAAAAGTGACCTACTCTTGTACTAAAGCGGGACAGTATCAGTGGCACTAGCGTTGCAGATCCTCTCTAACAAAAGCCGCATGTGAGTGCAGGTAATGCAAATAATAAATAGGAGGACCCTTCTCCACAACTTTTTTTATTTCATAAGATGTCCCTATGCTCCCAATGGGATCTGTTGCTCGTTTGTGAACTGCGCGGCTTCAGCTCTCCAGGAGCAATACTTATATCTCAGTTTTTTCTTCCCAAGGTGGTAATAGTGCGCAGGTTTTAACCCTGTGGTTTAGTTACCTCAGAGTTCATCACTCTTAAAACTGCAGTAGTCTTCTTACTACCCACACCTGCGTTTCATGTGCCTGGGATCATGAATTTCTTTGTGGTACGATATGCAAACAGTCCTTTCATGCTAACAGCTTGTTAACGCTTATGCAACAGTGCTTGAGATATGTGGTTGCCTTGTATACCACTATTTTATTTATTGCTACTCCATGCTTTATTAACATCTGATTACATGCTCCTTTTAAACTCTTTACCATCATCGCACTGAATAGTCTGGGTATTTTAATTAATGGGTCCGAACTAGAATATCTTGCAAAGCAACTGCAGTTGCAGTGGCCACTCATTTCAGTAAGGGGCTCTGCATCTTTAAAACCTAAAGCTACGTCCACACAGTAAGAGCATACTTATACCTCTTTCTTCTGATTGAGTCATGGGGTAAGTTTAAAAGGTCTATTGGGGAGTATCATTTTGGCTTCATTTGATGAGGAGGGTCTATTAATGAGTCTTGGTTTGAAGGTAAATAGATCTGCCATATGCTTTTTAGACAGCCCACTTCTTTGCTACTTCGGAACTTTACACCTGTGCAATGGCTCAGTTTTAGTAATAGCTGCCTGTCCTTTCCATTACCCTTTTGGTGTGTAGTAAATCTTAGAGAGTTTGGCATCCATTGTTCTAATATAATAAAAAAATAAAATTGCCTGTTGTAACCCACCTTCTGTGCTAAGAAATATACTATTGTCATTCCCACCACATAAAAAGGCAATCTCCCTGTCTTCTGGGTTTCAGTGGTTGATAATACTCACGAAGCTGTGCTTAGTAATAGGAGATATTTGTTTGCCTTTCATATTTATACTCTTTATTGCCGCATCAACATCAGAAATGTTTTGCAGCAGTCCTTTTTCACGAAGTTTTTCGTTAATAAGTCTAACTGAGCAATCTTTGTCCGTTTGTATTCTGCCTGCTTTGTTTCATTTGTTCTATTGCTTTATCAGCCTTCTTCCTTTCTTCGTCTGTATGAAGTTTAGAAAAACAAGTAGTTGCTACCTGTAAAAGCAAGTGCTTAACTACAGCACCACCCAACCATCCATCACTAAAGAAAGCCATTTTCTTTTATTATGGACTAATATTTATGGAATAATTCTCCCTGCTAACCAGTAAGTCTTTGTGTAGCAATGGATGCTGTTACAACCCCCAACAACTTGGCGCTGTCTTCAAAGTCTAGTTTTCCTACATCAGCATCTTCAGTTTCAAAGGCTTCTTTCCCTAACAAGTATACTGACACTAAGACGGCCAATAACGCAGCGTGGTAGACCAGATTGACTGCAGTCTTTTCTGTACTCATATTTCTACTATATGTATAAATTAAATATTATATCATTAATACATCTTGAATTGGATGTTTCCAGGCTGTTTGTATGGCATTGGTTGCGGTTGTGGTTGTGGTTTTGGCTTTGTTCATGTTTGTTCTTGTTTTGCTTGGTTTTCCTTGTTTGCTCCATACTATATAGGTTTGTATAACCAATTCCATAGCCTGTTATACCATATATTAGTAAGAGTGAATTTTTGTTTTTGGTGGTGCTGTGTCTTTTTTCTAGTGTTTCTCAGACATCTGTTTATTCTAATGTTTCTCCAGATAAATCTTTTGCTTTGCTTGGTTGCCTAAGTTTTTTTCTTCGATTCCATTCTAACCTCTTGCCATTTCACTCGCCAAGGTTTCCTTGGTGCTAGTTGGTCACTTTGTGAAAGGGAAGGTTGCTCTCTGGTTTCTGGCATTCTCCTGTGCCTTCCTGTTGGCTCTGGCTGTGTCTGTTCTTCCATCTTCTCTATATGGTTAACTATATATATGTTTTAAGTGTTATCATACTAGCAGCTACTGGTGCTAAACATAGAGCCAAAACGGATAATACATATCACAGCCAAGTGTCTCCCAAGCGTTCGAGATAAAATAGGATCTTGTGCTAAATCAAAGCTAAGTCAGCTTCTGAGTCCACATAAAAGACCCTACTTGTTGCTTTAGCCATATAGACCAATAACAGTATGCCCTAGGGCTTTATCGCATTTTTCCCAAGAAGGGATTCATACCTATTAAAATACTTATTAATGTCTTGTGTGATAACTGTTGCAGCCTGTTCAACTGTTAGTTGTGTTCCTAATAATGCTTTGTTTTACCACAAACAGCAAGAGAGTAAACTTCTCCTTCTTATCCAGTAGACTCTTCTCAATCAGTTATTTCTTCTTGTCTAGAGCCAGTAATGTCCATCACCAAATGTTCGTCTGCAATTCATGTTGTCTATCATTATCAATATATTTTGTGTAATCAATAAATATTGTGTTCTTGACAAGATTGTTTATAAGTTGTTAACAATATTGTTTTGTTGGGGAACTTTGTCTTATTTCTTGACAATTTCTTAATATAGTTCTTGTTCTAGTTCTTGGCAGTTCTTGCAGGTTTCTTGTAAGATCTTGTATTAGTTGTTAATAAGTTCATGGCAAGTTCTTGATAAGATGTTGATAATTTTAATAAGTTCTTGACAAAATATTTTATTAGTTCTAAATAAGTTGTTGAAAAAGTTCTTGACAAGTTCTTGATAAATATTGTTTAGAGCATAAATTTCCCATACATTTTATAGTTTTACCCTTACAAATAATAGTATTAAACTTTCAGTATTTAGTAGAGGATAGGGATAAAGCAGTCAAGGTAAACTGCTTTACTGTTAATCCAAAACCAGGCAACTTTTCGTCTGATGAGGCGAAGCCGAATTGACAAAAGTTGCCTGGTTTTGGATAAACAGTAAGTGGTTGAGCTTGACTCGGCTTTATCCCTATCTCTCAAGGTCAGAATAGCCAATGGCAACATCTTCCATGACAAAACTCACCACCATATGGAAAAGTAAAGACATCAGTTTCCCAATCAAACTAAAGCTCTACAAAGCCCTAATTAAGACTATCCTGCTGTATGGAAGTGAAACCTGGACATTGACTGCTGAACTGCAAAATCGAATCCAGTCATTTTGTAAACAAAATGCCCATAGAAAAACTACTGGGCATATCCCTGGAGATAATAAAAACCAATGAATTTGTCAAGAGTCAAATACACGCCTGGCAGGATCCACGGAAACCCTCTCAACCATCGTCAAGAAGAAACAAGCTGACATGGATCGCCACGTCCACCCTCGCCACAACACTCTGCTGCCAAAAACTACTGACAGGGAACACTCGAAGGTGGCAGAAAAAGGGAAGAACAAACAAGTCATGGATGGACACATTCAGAGAATGGACCAGGATGAATGACGGCACTACTGCGCATAGCCGAAGGACCGAGATGGATGAGGAGGCTTACCACGGCATGTCATTTCGTGTCTCCCCCACGATCGCCAAGGTCACGGGTCTGATGAATGAGATATATAGGATGAAGTTTGTTTTTTGTTGTTTGGGTGCTGTTGTTTTTTTTTTGGGGAGGTCAGAGTGATTGTGACATTTTCCCCAATGGGATGCTTGGGTCCTGTCAGTATAATTACATCCCCACCTTCCTGGAATACTGTGCTGGGATTATTCCCTCTTTTCCATCCCTCTCTTTGTTACTGCTTGTTCCTTTTCTTCCTGACCTTTCCTTCCTTGTGTGTATTCTGCCTTCTTGGTCAATTCCCCGGCCTTTTTTTTTCCCCCCAAAAGATCTTCCTTTTTTTTTTAATAAAATTCTCTCCCACATAGGATCGTGGGGCCTGACTGTCAAGCGCTTACGGAGAGTAAACGCATTTTTTTGCTCATTATAACAGACGCAACAGTTTGCCTGTCCTGGTTGAATGACTTTTTGCTTAGAGATGTGTTGTACAATAAATGAGCCCCCTAGCTACTCACAGCATGGATAAAGGGACTGATGTATTGCCAAGTTGTATTGAAGCTGTTTAATGGAAAGAGAGTTTGTGCTTGGTCCCTACAACAGGTTTCCGTTTTATCTGCATTTTGCTGTAATTGTTCTGTAATCATCCAATTTTGGATAAATTGAAAGCATGGGCCATATAAGTAAAGAGAGAAGCAGATATTCAGGAGTGTCCTGCTTAGAATCTGTGAGTCATCTGCATAAAAATAATGGTTGATCAGAATAGCGGTTAATTAATATGTGACAGTGGACAGTGTAAGGTGAAAAGAAAAGGGCCAGAACAGATCCCTGTGGAACTCCACATTTCAGTCTGGCAGGTACTGACACAGAATCTTGTTTACTGTGACTGTCTGGAATCGGTTGATAAAGGTATGAACTAAACCAGTAAGGGTTTACCAGTACACCAAATGATTTTTGAGAGACGTAGAAGAAGAAAAGAGGGTCAATAGTTCAAAGGCTGCAGAAAAAGTCGAGTAGAGTAAGAAGAGAGATTTTCCCCGAGTCAGAAGCGCAGTAGAAGAGTGGTGTTTTAAGGTGTGGACAAGGGGTTATCAGTGCTGTGTTGACGCGATAATCAGACTGAAACGTAGGAAGTAGACAGTTGGAGAGAAGGTGGAGATGAGCTGTTTAGAACGACTCTTTCAAGGACTTCAGAGATAATAGGTAGTTTGGAAACAGGCCTATAGTTCTTCAGAATGTTTGGGTCAAGGTCATGCGTTTTTGAGTGGAGGTGTGACTAATAGAGTTTTTAGAGCTGAAGAACATTTCCAGAGACCAGAGATAAGATATATATTTCCGTAAAGTGGGAATAAAGTTGTGGCAGGCTACTTGTTGAAAAGAGAACTGGAATGGTCAAGATCACTTATTCATAGCTTCCTTTCAGAATTAACACGATTTCTTTCCTCGCTTCTGGATAAAGGAAAGGAGAAGAGTGCCATAGATAGGGGGATCAAAGTAGCAGCTGAAAGGATCCTGAGATCCAAACTGGAGCGAATGTTTGCGGCCTTTTTATCAGAGAAGAATGCAAAAATGATAGAAGGAAGTCAGAATGTCGTGAATTGGAAGGCATGAGGACTACCTTCTCAGATCCAAGAAACGTGGATGTGAGGAAAAGAGAGATTTTCATAAACATGGCATCAAGAACTTGAGAAAGTAATACTTTGTTTCTTTCTGAATGAATTAAGGTTTTAACTTTGTTGAATTTTGTTTACGAAGAAGCTGTTGTTTATTACAGTTTGTTTTTCGCCCATTGCCGTTCTAGTTTGTCACGTTTGCATTTTGTGACCAGATGTCACGGTTGTAACCATGGGTGTCACAAGCTATCAGCTTGAAGATTGTCAGTAGAGGTGCATGCCATCACGGATTTGGCTGATGACGGTATTGTAGTGCTTTAGAAGGGTCGGAATGAGGGGTTTGTTGATAGGCGATTAACAGCTTGGAAAGGAAAGTTTGAATATCTACGGCCTTGAGTTGCGACAGGTAATTGCACTTCTATGTTTCTGAAGGCTTTTGCAATGTTGAGAATAAAAGAATGGCAGAATGATCGGAAGCAGATCGTCAGTGACAGATACAGACTGAGATGTGACTAGACCTTGTGAAGCATCAGTAATAAGCCAGTCTAAAATATGGCCTGATCTGTGTGTTGGTTCATTTACCAGCTGGGAAATAATAATAATAATAATAATAATAATAATAATAATAAATGGAATTTATATAGCGCTGAATCTTGCACAGACAAATCAAAGCGCTTGCACTCAACTCATTCTTACACAGTCATGCAACCAATAGCGAGTAATAGTTCTAACAAGTCCAAAATGCGCGCGCGCGCGCACACACACACACACACACACACACACACACACGTTATACACTTTGCAGGTGATGAATTTTGGCTGTTGAAAAGCAGGGATAGCTATGAAATGAAACAGGAGAGTGATTTGACAAAGAAAGAGAAAGACGCTTGACATCAGGAGATGACTGGTTGTCGAAGTGGTAGTTAAAGTCTCCAAGAATGATAAGGTTTTGGGAGAGAGGCTGTAATGGTCAAGGAGTTACTGAAACTCTTGGTGGAAAAGTGAAGATGTCAAATTGTTTCTACGGTTGGGAGGTGGATGGTAAAGGCAACAGAAAGTAACAGAGTGGCCAGGTAAGGTGAGGTCGAGTTCACCGACTTCGAAAGATTCGGGTGAAAGAGGAAGGGAATGGCAGATAGACAGAGCTGGATGCAGAGTGTCCTTGCAGATGATGGCAATGCCACCTCCACGGGAGAGTGGGGGAAAGAAAGAGTTTTGTAGCCAGATGGAATCAGCTGTTTTATCTTTGGTTCGTGGCCTAGTGGTTTTAGCCAAGTTTCGAAAGAAAAGTTAGATCTATGCTGTGTTCAGAAATAAAATGGGAAATGGAGTCAGCTTTGCCATCAGGGCAAACAGATTAGGCGTTAAGAAGACACATATGGAGAAGGTTTGAGGGAGGTAGAGAAGTTGAAGAAGACAGTGGTGAGTGACTATGACTATCTGAGGAACAGGATGAGGGTGATGGTAGAGATGTGTACAGTGGAAGAGCAGACAGTTTGGATGGTGAGTCAGGTGTGGAAGAGGGTGAAAGAACTGGAGCAGTCGAGGATTTAGAGTCTCGTGCAGATCATGACACACATTAGGGATAGAACCCATGTAGTCAGAGTCACACACAAATTTTGAAACAGGTGGAGGACCAGAAAGCGAGGCAGTGTTCTGGCTGGTAACAGTTGTTTTTACAGTGTATGCCTTAGCCTGTCCTTTTCATAGTGTTTACCTGGGCCTGTTCTTTTTACAGTGCATGCCTTAGCCTGACCTTTTCATAGTGTTTACCTGGGCCTGTTCTTTTTACAGTGTATGCCTTAGCCTGTTCTTTTTACAGTATGTCCCTTAGCCTGTCCTTTTTACAGTGTATCCCCTTTTCCCCGGGGTTTTTTTTTAAGTTCCTTAGTTTTTTTTTTTTTTAAAAATTTATCCCCTAGTTTTTCTTTTTTTAAGTTTTTCCATTAGGTGTTCTTTTTTCTTTTCAGTGTTCCTAGGGGTTTTTTTTTTTCCAGTGTATCCTTATTGGTTTTTTTACTTTTTAACCTTAGTGTTCTTTTTAAATGTATGCCTTGGGCTTCTTTTTCCCAGTGTACCCTTTATCCTGTTCTTTTTAAAAACTTCAGAAATGTATCTTATGGTTCTTTTTACTTTAATTACCTTGTGTGTTTTTTAACTTTCAATTTGTACCCTTTTTTAGTGTTTTTTACTTTTTCCAATGAAAATGCCTTAGTGATTTTTTAACTTTTCAAGGTATGCCTTATTGTTTTTTTTTACAGTGATCCTTGCCCGGGGTTTTTTTTTTAAGGTTCTTGGTTTTTTCTTTTTCCAATTTCCCTGTGTTCTTTTTTTCAGTGTAGCCTTATTTGGTTCTTTTTTTTAAGTGTATCCTATGTTCTTTTTTACAATTTGCCTTAGTGTGTTTTTTTTTACAGTGATGCCTTAGTCTTTTCTTTTTTTCAGTGATGCCTTAGGGTTTTTTAGTTATGCCTTAGTGTGTTTTTTTTTATTTTTAGTTTGTAGGCCTTATTTTCTTTTTTTTTTAAGTATGCCTTAGTGTGTTTTTTTATTTTCAGATGTACCTTATGGTTTTTTTTACTTTCAATTTGCCTTAGTGTTTCTTTTTACTTTGATGATGCCTTAGTCGTTCTTTTTTTTAGTGTATCCTTGTGTGTTTTTTTTACTTTCAATGTATGCCTTTGTGTTTTTACTTTCAATGTATCCCGGGGTGTTTTTTTTACTTTCAATGAGGGCTTATTCTTTTTTTTTTTTTTTAAAGAGATGCCTTGTTGTTTTTTTTTTAAATGTAACCTTTAGTTGTTCTTTTTTTTTAATGACCCTTATTGTTTTTTTTTTTAAGTGTATCCCTTTTGGTTTCTTTTTTCAGTTATCCCTTATCTGTTCTTTTTTTTACTTTCAGATTATGCCTTATTTGTTCTTTTTTTTAAGAGTATCCCTTATTGTTCTTTTTTTCAGTGTACCCTTTATTTTCTTTTTTAAAGTATCCCTTAGTGTTTTTTTTTTTCAGGATCCTTATTGTTCTTTTTACAGTTAGCCTTAGTCTTTTCTTTAGTTTAATCCCTTAGTTGTTCTTTTTTTTTTAGTTTACCTTGGTTGTTCTTTTTTTTTAAGTATCCCTACTTTTTCTTTTTTTTTTAGATGTATCCTTAGTTTTCTTTTTACTTTCAGAGTAGCCTTAGTCGTTCTTTTTTTTTTAAAGATGTATGCTTTCTAAAGGAATATGGGGGATACTGCACCACTAAGCCTTTAAGTAATATAGGGCAGGGAGGGCAACTCTAAAACATTTTCTGCAAAAATAGACTTATAAATTCCTTATTCTTATTTTTATTCTTCTTACATTATTATTATTATGGGGGGGGGGATAGCCAGGGTTTGGAGCACTTGCCTCCCCCATCCCAAAAAGCATTTTAGGTGAGCGTGTTACCAGTTGGGGGGTGACCGTTTGCCCCCTTGGGCTCAGTACAGTTCCCCCAGTTCACCCACTGAAATGGGTACCTCCCCTCTTTAGGGTCGGGGAAAGTAAAGCACGGGGGAGAGGAATGGGCGCCCCCCTCAATATCTGGCCCTAAAAATGGGGTCCGACCCGCTCCCCTATGCCCTTTAAAGGGTTAGGGGACCCTTTACCTTTACCTAATTATCTTTATTATCTTTATTATTAATTTATTATTTTTTTATCATCTTTATATTCAGCTACCTCCACCCCCCACCCCACCTCACCCTCCCCCCCCAAAACCCCCACTCCCAGCCACTGGCTTGGGGAAGGGCAGGCATTGCCACGAAGTGGGCGGAGCTACAACAAGCCAGCCAATGAGAGGGCCCAGCAATCAGGGGGGGGGGGCGTGGGGGGGGAGGGGGGGGGCCGGGCGGGCGAGCAGCCAATAAAATCGGACAAGGCCCGGGCTGCCCAATCGAATCAGCCCTTACAGGAAAACAAAAAAAAGAATAAATAAAATAAAATACAACGCGGAATTTTAAAAAAAATCTCTAAGCGCTTTTTCCCCGCTGAGGGGGGGGGGGCAAGTTTAGTTTTTACAGCAAAACAAATACTAAAAATTGGAAAAGATTACCCAAAACTTTTTGTTTTTATTGTATTTTGTATTTTGTCGGGGGTTGAGGAAAAAGCAAGGGCCTGTTTTGCAATTAGGGAAAATTTTTTAAGTGGAGGGTCCTTCCCCCCATCCCCACTCTTGGCCAATGGCAGAAGGACAGTCGGTTGGGGGATGGCTCCAAAAGGCAACCACCCCCAGGGGGGCAGCACATAAGGACTGTAAAAAGTCAAGCCTCTAGTCAGAGAGTCAATCATCACTAAAGAAAGCTCTAAAGGGAATTCCAGGGGAAGGGAAAGCCCTGGGCATACAGCCCTCCTTTGCTGTTGCCCCCCCGGCAAAGTTTAATCAAGAACTGGATAAACCCCGGGACTGACGCTCATACATTTAGACAAAAGTGAATTATGGCATGGGCCCTTTCTATTTTTTTTTTAGAACTTCGCCATGTCACCCAAATATGCCGTTAACCATTCGTTTTAAAAATCTTCTTGCCATTCAGAAAAAAGTATCACTTTCTTTAGAACGTGAAAAAGGCATAAGTCCATAAAAAAATAAAAAAAATGCAAATGATATTTAGGGTAATGTCGCAACAATGTGTGTGTGTTTTTTTGTATTTATTTTTTTATATTATTCCATTTATTCTTCGAGGATAAAGGAAAAAGCCTCAAGTGCTTTTCTTACAGCCATTCCCATGTGTATCATTTTTTCAATTTTGTCATTTTTCCTACCGGTACACAATGGGCCCACTGTTCAAAAAGCGGGAAAACTTTATCGTGTGGCGTAAGTTTCTGCCAGCGCTGGCACACGGACTCAGTTTATAGTTTCATCCAAAGGATGTGTGTGGTTTTGGTCGTGCTGCGTGCGGGGGTGTGTGCAAACGGGCTGCGGGCGTGGTGGTGGGTGTGTGTGTGTTGGTGTATTTTTTTTATTTTTTCTTTTTTTTCGAGAATAATGGATAAGCACTCATTGCGTTTACAAAATAGTCCCCGTGGTATGCGTTTTTTAAATTTTTTCATCCATTCCCCCCCGCACACACCAAAAACCCGCTCTGGTGTGTGTGTGTGTGGTGTGGTGTGGTGTGTGTGTGTTTGGGGTTTATGTGGTTTTGGCGCCCCGGGGCGCGCCGCGTGCGTGCTGCTGTGATGTGCTGTGCTGCTGTGTTGGGTTTTTATATCGTGCACACGACACACAAATACACACACACACATGACACATGCGCGGGCGGCCGCCCCCACCACACACACCACAATGTATATAAAAATATATAAAACTTTTATATGGGAAAAAAAAAAAAAAATATAATATATAATAAAAAAAGGTCAAAGTCAAAGTCAAACTTTTTTTTTCAGATGGGAAAAATTTAAAAGCAGTCATTTTTTCTTTTTTCATCAAGCCATCTATCTAAAAAAAAAAAGCGAGAAAAAAAAAGAAAAGTTATGCAGAAATAAATAAAAAAAACCTAATCAGGGAAACTAACAAATCAAAAACAAGAAAAAAAATAACATATGCATATGTGGGAAATTAAAAACAAAAAAAAAAAAGAGAAAAATATAGACCATACAATTTAAAAATTCAAAAAAACTTAAAAAATACCGTCATAACACAAACAAACAAACACCAAAGAAAAACCAAACCAAAAAAAAAAGGAAAAAAAACAATAAAAATTTAAAAAACCCACACCAAATGCTTCCCCCCCCCCCCCCCCCCCCCCCCCCAACACCCCATACACACACAAACCTTCAAACCCTACAAACAACGAAAAAACAACAAAAGAAAATCAACAAGAACAACCCCAAAAAGGGAAAAAAACAACCCAAACAAAAACAAACATACAACACAAAAACAACAGCAACAATAACAACATAGGACAAGAATAACAGCCCAAACAAATGAGGAACAATATAAACTAACAAAAGAAAAAAAGGTCCAAAAATCCCCTCCCCCCCCCAAAAAACCACCCTAAACCCCCAAAAAAACAAAAAAACAAAATAAACCAGAAAACCCCCCCCCCCACCACTACCAAAATAACAAAAACAACAAAACCCAAAGGATATAAACGAGGAAACGGTGTGTTGTTGTTGTGGTGTGTTTGGGGTTTTGTGGTGTGTGTGTTGTGGGCATTTTTGGGACGTACTACGTACTACGTATGCATAAACTTTTTTTTAAAAAACATCCATAATAAAAAAAAAAAATTAAAAAAATACATATTTTCCTTTTTTTTTAAAATTTTTTTTTTTGGAGATAATGGTTTAAACACTCATGTTTTTTTTTTTACAACCAAACCCGTGGTATCCAGTTTTTTTGGCAATTTTTTGTCACCCTTTTCCCCCCGGACATTTGCCATTCTTTCCCAAAAAGCGAACGGGGTTTAACGTTGCCAAAGTGGTTCTGTTCTCTTATTGCCGGTGCTCTATTTACCCAAGACTTTCGGGGGGGGGGGCGGGGAGGGAGGGGTGGAGTCGGGGATTGATTTTAACTCCAGGGTGGTGGGGGGTACATTTTTTTTGAAGGGATTCCTTGGCACTGAGCTCCCCTAGATCAAACCCAGATCTCAATAGGGGTACATGCAGCGTTCTAACCACAGTACCTGTTCCCCCAAAGGAAAAAGGAAAGGGGTTTTTGGGGGGGTTTGTTTTTTTGGGGGGTGGGGTTTTAAAATTTTAAAAAAATAAACATTATTTTATATATTAAAAAAAAATTTTTAAAAAATTTCAGATTTTTTTAAATTTAATTTAGAAAGGGAAAAGGTTATTTTTTTTCAAAAACCCCGGGAAAGGGCAAAAAAACCCCCCAACCGGTTTTGATTTTAAAACCACGGGAAATTTAAAAAATTTTTTTCTTATAATTTTTATAAAAAATTTTTGAGGGGGAAAGGGAAAGGGGGAAAAATTTATCAGTTGGAAGAAACATATTCTTTCAAAATTTTCACACCCCCCCCCCAAAATCAACAAAAAAAAAATTTCAAAACAAAATGCCTATTGAAAAAAACGCCCCCGGGGCCAATTTTACGAAAAAGGGCAAACCACTTTTAAAAATGGTTTAAAAAAAAAAAAAAAAAAAAAAAAATATTTATAATCTTTATTTTTTTTAAAAAAAAAATATTTATTTAAGAAAAAGAAAATATTTCTAAAGCCCTTCTTTTTAAGCAAACAAACAAAACCGTTCTTTTTAAAAAAACCCAAAAAATTTTTTTTTTTTTTACCCAAAAAACCCAAAAATCCATTTCTTTTATAGCAACAAACCCCAAATCCACCCATAAAAGAAAGCCCATTTTTTCAAAAAAAAGACACATCCCTCATTTAACCCCAAAAAAAAACCCACAACCTCCTATCAAAAATTTTTCTTTATCCCCCAACAAACCCAAATCCATTTATTTTTAGTAACAAGACCCCATCCACTCTTCAAACCCTTTTTTAAAACCCAAAAAAAGCCCAAACAATACCCGGCCCACCCCCTCTTCAAGCCCTATTTAACCCAAGACCCAAAACCATTTATTTAAGTAAACAAACCAAACATTTCCCCTTCTATTTATCAAAAAAAGAAAAAAGTATTCAAAAAGCAACAAGCCCCCTCCCTTTCTTTTATAAAAAAAAACCCCATCCAATTTTCTAAAAAGCCCCCAAAACCCTTTTTACAAAAAACCCCCTTTTTTTAAAGCCAAAAAACCACTTCAAAATTTAACCTAAACAAAAAAAACGTCCAAATTTCTATTTATGAAAAAACCCAAAACCCATTTCTATTTTACAAAACAAACCAAACATCCCTTCTTTTATAGCAAACAGACCAAAAATCCATTTATTAAGTAAAAAAGACCAACACCCCTTTTTTTTTTATGCTAAACAAGACCCAATTCACCTCATCAATATGCCTTTTTTTAAAACAAAAAAAAACCCACACCCATCATTTATAGCAAAACAAGACCAAAACCCAACCATAAATCTTCTTTCTGTTTCATACAAAAGGGAAAAAAAAAAAAGAACAACAATCCTTTCAAACAATCTTTTTTTCTGTTCAAGAAAAAAGGGAAATAAAAAAAAAGAAAAACAATCCATTCACAATCATTCTTTCTTTTCACGCTAAAAGATCAAAAATCCAGTTCTACCAATCTTCTTTCTTTTTATAGCTACAAGACCAACCATTCTATCAAGTTTTCCTTCTATTTTTTGGCTTTAAAACAAGACCCCAAAATCCAGTTCTTTTCATAAAAAAAAACCAACCCCCCAGTTCTATTTATAGCAAAACAAGACCCACAATCCATTCTATCAATCATCCTTCTATTCATACTAAACAAGCCCAAAAATCCTTCACAATCATTCCTTCTTTCATAGCAAAACAAACCAACAATCCTTTTCTATCATCATTCCTTCTTTCTAGCTAAACAAGCCCAACAATCCGTTCTATCAATCTTCCTTCTATTCATAGCTAAAAAGACCAACAACCCAGTTCACCATCTTTCCTTTTTTCATACTAAACAAGCCAAAATCCAGTTATATTTTTTTTTCTGTTTTTGGCTAACTAAACAAACCAACACCCACTTCTCTCCAACGGGGCCGTCCCTCAATACTAAATAGAACCAAAAGTTAATTCTCTAATAAGTTCCTCTATTTAATGAACAGGCAAATGTTCATCTACATACAGCCAGCCATCCCCCCTAAACTAACAAACCCGCAATCAATTCGTCAATCGATCAACCGTTCATACCCAAACGGTCAAGACAACTTTGATATTGTCTATTCTTAAAAAGCCAACAAGAACAAAAAAAAACCCTTTTTTTCAGTCTTTTCTTAAATATTTTAAAGACCCAAAAAAATTTTTTCAGTCTATTTTTCTATAGTTTAACAACACAACACACACAAAAAAAACAATTTTCCGTCTTTCTTATATTATACTTAAACAACAAAAAAAAATTTTTTTCACTATATTCTTATCTATATTCTTATAAGATACTTAACAGACAAAAAAACAACAGAAAAAACCGGGAGCTATTTAAACTTACCCTTTTTCAAATTAAGGTCAAGCGGAAATTTTTATCAATTTAACGGTCAACCTAAAAGTTTTATCAATTTAAGGCAGAGCAAGAAAGCTTTATCAATTAAATGGCAAACAATGAAAGCTTTATCAGTTAAGGTAAAAGCGCAAAAGCTTTATAAATTTAATGGCAGAGCAATAAAGCTTTATAAATTAAGGGTCAGAAAAAATGAAACTTTATCAAGTTAATGTCAAGCGAAAAAAACTTTACAAGTTAAGGGTCTGAACAATGAAAGTTTTTATCAAGTTAATGGTCAGAGCAATGAAAGCTTTATCAATTAAAAGTCAGAGCGCTAAAACTTTAAAAGTTAATGGTCAAACAATGAAACTTTATAAAGAAAAGGGTCAAGTGCTGAAACTTTATCAAGTTAAGGGTCAAGCAATGAAAGCTTTACCCAATTTAACGGTCAAGAGCGAAAGCTTTATAAATTTAACGTCAGGTACTAACACTTTATAAAATTAACGGTCAGAGTACTAACAGTTTATCAATTAACCTCATTTTTCTTCGTCGTTGTCGGGTTGGCCAACGTCAGACCACCGCTATGTTGTCTGTCATACGAGCAAAAAGGCTGTGCGTTCCGTTCAGCCCCTGACAATCGGGCCCTGCCGCTCCGACTTCCGGGACGGGAGAGAATGTTATCATCTAAGTTTTTTTTTTTTTTCGGGAGGGGAGGGTGGGGGATGGTGAGGCGGGAGAAGGGATCAAGAAGGCAGAAAGGAAGACAGGGGGAAATAAAAGGGCAAAAACAAAAAGAGAATAGAAAAGAGGAATTCCTACCAAAATTTTTACGAAGGTGGTGTTTTCAAGTTGACGGGCCCATCCCCGGTATCCCACGATGGGGGTGGTGGTAGTGGGAAAGGCCCCCAGGTCTAAAACAAGATTTATCGCTGTTTTTGTTTACTGTTTTTTGTCATTGTTGCTGCGAAGACGTTTGTCAGGATGGCAATTTCACAGTTTTGGGCTGAAACTCTGAAAAAGCAGAACTGTTTTTCACCTCTGCCATTGACTTCGATGTATCTCTCAAAAACCACCCAAAAACCCAAACCTTTAAACACATTAAATAATACACCACGCACAGCTCAGGGGGTCGAGCACTCGTTTCCCCCCACAAGGAACACATCGACGGGTTACCACTTGCATGGGGCCCCTTTTGCGCGCCTTGGTTCATACAGTTCCCCCAGTTCACCCACTGCAAGGGTCCCTGCGTTTTTAAAGGGTCAGGAAGGAAAGCAGCGGGGGAGGGGAGATTGCGCCGCCCTCAATATCGGGCCCCCTAGAGAAGTTATTCTGACGCCTCGCCCCCCGACGACCACATAGGGGGGGACACCTTTACCTTTTCCCTTTTTTATTACCCATAGACTCACAAAAAAAGGGCATTTTTTGACGACTTTAAAATACTATCCATCCCCCCCCCCCCTCCCCCCTTCCCCCTTTAAAAAAATGAATAAAACACATAAAAACCAACCCCTCTTCCGCCTAAATACAATAAAATTTTAAAATATAATTATATAAAATATAAAAATACCCATGTTTTTTTTATATTTTTTATTATTTTTTTTTTTACACAACCTTAAAAAACCACTCACTCTCCCCCTTTAAAAAAAAAAACACTCCAACATAAGCACCCACAAAACCCATTTCCACCCCCCAACCCCCCCCACCCACCCCCACTCACTTCCACCCACCTACCCCCCCCCCCCCCCCCCCCCCCCCCCCCCCCACAAATCACATTAAAAGCCTTGGGCAACGGGTTGGTAAGAGATTTTTACTGCCCCGCTGCTACTGCTGCTTTTGCTTTTGGAACTTTTATTTATCATTATTTTTATCGGGGATAATGGAATAACACCAGGGCTTTTTACACCCAGTCCCCAGTGTATGCGTTCGTAAATTTTGTCATCCTTTCCCACCGAAAACCAAGGCCACTCAAAGAAAAGCAAAAAGGGATTAACGTGTGCCAAGATTTTGCATGCTTCACACACGGCCTCGTTTATCGTCTCACCGAAGCTATTCATTCATTCGTTTTTTTTTTTTTTTTTTTGTGGGGGGGGGGCCCCAAAAGGGGGAAGAAAGGGCGAGGCTGGAATGGAACCCCAAAACCTCACGGTTTTCTTGTCGGCAGGGGAACGTCTTAACCACCTGCCTTCACCTTCCTTCCCTAACAGCGCAAGCTACCTTTCCTACCTACCTAGCTACCCCCGGGGAACAGTTGTCCCCGCTGGCTCCCAAACAGCGGGTGTTTTACCCCTACCGTGAGGAAACCAGCAGTGTAAAGGGGTTTGTCGGCACAGGTCGCACCCAAACTTGGGCCTTCCACAGAGCCACGTCCAGACACTCCCGTGTTGAATCCGTGCGGTACAGAGCCAGACACTGACCCTCCTCGCAAAGACCTGACTGGAAAAAATCATTTGCTAACCACCCAATGAGACCCTCGCAGGTTTAGGAGGACCTGACAGGACCGGCACTTTTCGGTTGCCCCGAACGAACTCGGCCGCCTCCGAAAACGACCTCTGACCGGCCCCGGGTTTTCGCACACGTAATTCTGCGTTTCCGGGGTGCGACGTCCACGGGAAAAGACGTCCTCACAGGGAAGGGGGTGGGTGGCGGCGGCGGCGTCGCCGCTGCCGTAGCGGGCCCCGCAATCGGGCGTAAGATTGCACCCGCCTTTCCCCTTTTTTCAGAACATGCTCCACTCCATCCACCGCCCTGCTTGGGCCTGGATCTACCTAGCCCAGGGCACACCCCTCCCCGGCCTAAGACCTTTAGCTGAGGGAGGACCCTCTGAAAGACAAAAACAAAGCCCGGGCCTGACCAGGGTTCGGTT
The DNA here is from genome assembly GCA_028751875.1 of Rapana venosa. Classification (NCBI taxonomy): domain Eukaryota; kingdom Metazoa; phylum Mollusca; class Gastropoda; order Neogastropoda; family Muricidae; genus Rapana; species Rapana venosa. The sequence continues at coordinate 8,167,163 of CM054164.1, forward strand.
GGGACAGGAGGTTACCCTCGATTCCCGCTTCATCAACGGGCCCCGCTCTTCCCGGGGGGGTGCGGGCACCCCTGGAACAGCCTAACAGCTGTAGCCGGAAATCTGGCGGAGCGCCTCGCAGCAATCCAAACAACTCCGGGGCGGCTCCCGGGGAAAACACCGGAAAAGATTTCAGAAACCCGGGACAGCTCGATAGAGGAACCGCCCACTCCTGGGGTTGCTGCTGGGGGCACCTGGGATTGCTGGACAACCTGGGGGTTGCTGGGACACCTGGGTTCGGGGCACCTGGGGTTCTGGACACCTGGGGTTGCGGACCCCCGGGATTGCTGGGGCACCTGGGATTTCTGGACACCTGGGGTTGCGGGACACCTGGGGGTTTCGCTGAGACACCTGGGGTTTTTGGGACCCCGGGATTGATGAGACACCTGGGATTTCGAACACCTGGGATTTCTGGGGGCACCTGGGGTTGCTGAACAAAACCCGGGATTGCTGCAGGAACACCTGGGGTTTCTGGGGACCCTGGATTTTTCTGGCACCTGGGGTTGCAGCTGAGACACCGGACACCGGGGTTGCTGCTGGGACCCTGGACAAAACCCGCTGGGACCCTGGGACACCTGGCATTTCTGCTAGACACCTGGAACCCCGGCATTTCTGCTGGACACCCGGGAACCTGGGATTGCTGCTGAAACACCTGGGGCACCGCTGAAAAACCCCCTGGGACACCTGGGATTTCTGCTGAACCCCCTGGACACCTGGATTGCTGCTGGACACCTGGTACTTACAAATGCGGACGTGCCCCACCGTCGCGGAAAAAATGGGGCGCAGTTGTTGGGTCGGCGATGGCGACTCGGCGCGGCAAACGGCGATCCGTTGTTCGTCCCAAAATTGACCGTCCCCTTTCCTCCTGGCCAAAAGAGCCTCATTTCCCCGCCTCCGGGCCCCCCCCACAGCGGCAGAGGGAACAGGGGTATCCCCCCCTCGTTCTTCTTCCTCCTCCTGACCCCCCCCTCCCCTGTTGGGAGGCGGGGGGAGGGGGAGGGGGGGGAGGAGGGGAAAGGGGGGGAGGAGGAGGAGGAGGAGGAGGGGGTGCCCAAAATGGTAGGTCTGCGTGGGGGGAAAACCCTGGGTAACGGGAAACTCAAAGGGGGTGGGGGGGGTTTACTGGAAGGCGAGGGGGGACTAGAAGGGGGGGACTGTCGGAAGCAAGGGGGGACTGAAGTGGGGGTGTCTGGAAGGCAAGGGGGGACTGGGAAAGGGGGGATGCGGAAGGGGAGGGTGACTGGAAAAGGGGGGGACGTCGGAAGGCAAGGGGTGATGGAAGGGGGACGTCTGAAGGCAAGGGTGACTGGAAGGTGGGGACTGTCGGAAGGGAAGGGGGGACTGAAGGGTACTGGGAAGGGGGGGACGTCCCCGGAAAGGGGAGGGGGGACTGGAAGGGGGGACTGTCTGGGAAAGGGGAGGGGGACGGAAGGGGGGACTGTCTGGGAAAGGGGAGGGGGGCTGGAAGGTGGGCGGGGGGGGTGCCGAAAGGGGGGGGAGGGGCCCCGTACAGTTGGCTCGAACCCAGACTCCTGGGCCCCGGGTTTTCCTGAAGGGGGACCGACCCCTCGCACTCTGCTGACGCCAACACCCCATCTTCAATCAAAGCACAGAAAGTCACATCACGGTTTAAAATCAAAGTCCAGGGAAAGTCACAGTCACTCCCGTTTAAAATTCAGTCAAAGTCACAGTTACAGTCACACACCGCCTTAAAGTTTCAGTCAAAGTCACAGTTAAAGTTAAAGTCACGGTAAAGTCACAGTCACGGGGAAATCACAGTCAAAGCCACATCAAAGTCACAGTTAATGTTAATGTCAAATCCATCACATTAAAGTCAAAGTCCATTAAAGCAAAAAATCACAGTTAAAATCAAGTCTAGTCACAGTCTGTCACAGCAAATCAATTTCATAGTCAAAGCACAGTCACATCAAAAATCCCGTTAAAAAACAAAACCAATCAAAGTCAAAACACGTCACGGTTAAGCAAAGCACAACGCAGTCAAAGTCCCAAAATCACAGTCAACGTCACATCAACGTCACTCAAAGGCAAATCAAGTTAATCACAGTCACAGTTAAAGACCAGTCACGGGTTAAAATCACAGTCAAACCCAAAATCAAACACCGTTTAATCAAAGTCACAGTAAGTCACGTCACAGTTAAAGTCAAAGTCACAGTTAAACCAAAGCATGTTAAAGTTAAAGCACATTAAAGTCAAAGTCGTATCACCCAAAGCCAAAGTACAGTCAAAATCAAGTTAAAGTCAAAAACACGTTAAATAAATTTCAAACAAAAACAAACCCCTTTTAACAAACACACAAAACAAACACATAAACCAAAGTAACAAAGGGAAACCCAAAAACCAAAAACAAAAACACCCCCACAAAAACAAAAATAAACAAAGCATACTTGTTTTCATGAACTTGCTCATGTGTGCTATAATATGCAACCCGCCCTCCCCCCTTCCCCTCCCCCCCCCCCCCACAAAACACACGCGAGCGCGCGCGCTTTACACAACACACCAACCCCACACCACAACAACACAAACACAGAACAAACTCTCTCCCCTTTTCCCCGCTTTTTCTCTCCCCTCTCTCTCCTCCACCCCCTCTCTCTCCTCTCCTCTCTCTCCTCCTTTTTTTTTTTGGTTTTTTTTGGGTTTTTTTCCCCCCCCCATCTGTTTGTTTGTTTGTTTCTTGTTTTTTTGTTTTTTGGGTTTGGGTTGGGGAGGGGTTTTTTTTTTTTCTTTTTTTTTCCCTTTTTTTTTTTTTTTTTGGGGGGGGGGGGGGGGGTGGGTTTATTTTTTTTCTTGTTTTTCTGGGGTTTTTTTGTTTCCTTTTTCTCTCTTTTTCTTTTTAAAAGTTTTTCCCCTTTTCTTCTACTGTTTTAAAAATATGAGTACTGAGTTCATTATTTAAAAATGTGACCCTAAAGGGCGGGGGGTGGATGTAAAAACACATGAGTACTTATTCATTAAACCTTGGGGGGGGAAAAAAAAATTTTTTCTCTATTACCTTTCAAAAGTTTAGATTTTTTTTTATAAATTTTTTTTGAGGTTTTTTCCCCCCTTTAAATTTGAAAATGTATGGGTATTGCACTTTTTTTTATTAAACCCGAAAATTCAATTGTATGAGTATAATTAAAAAGTGTTGGTGTTGTTGAAACGTTGCTCTGTGAGTATTTATATTTGTAAATTTTCCCCACACACAAACACACAAACAACACACACACACACACACACCCCACCACTCACTCACCCTTTAATCACTCATTCACAAAACCCCCCACACACCACAACACACAAAACACACACCACACACACACAAAAACACAAACTCCTCACTCACTCACATTCTCTCCCCAAAGACTGTATAAAGGGTTTTGATTCTTCCCTTTTTTTGTTTTTTTTTGTTTTTTTTGGGGGTGTGAATATAAAGTATTGAGTTTTTTTAATTAAAAATGAAAATATAAATTTTAAAAGAGGGATAACAAAAAGAGTGTTGAAGGGGGATCGTGGTTTCTTTTTGGGAAAATAAAATTGGGGTATTATCTTTGAAAAACACACACACAAAAATCTGTCTCTGTCCTTTTGTCTCTCTCTCTCTCTCCCTCTCTCTCCCTATCCCTCTCTATCTCTCTCTTCCCTCCCCCTTTTTTCGTTTTTTCTTATAGTTATGGGTTAAACCTGAAGGATTCCCAAAATTTTTAATTTTTAAAACTTTTTGGCTTTTCCTCGCCTTAAAGCCTTTAACCCAGTGCCCTATTTCAAAATCTTATTTTTATGTGTTAAAAAATTTTATTACCCTTTGATAAATGAAAAAGTTTATCTTTTTTACTTATTAAGTTTGGTTGTTATCTTCTTGGTTTTTTTGGTTTTTGTTGTTGTTTTTTTTTCCCCTTTTTTTCTTTTTGTTGGTTTTGGGTTTTTTTTCTTTTTGTTTGTTTTTTTTTGGTTGTGGTTTTGGTTTTTGTTTTTTTTTGGGGGTGGGGGTTTGGGGGGGGGTTTTGGGGGGGGGGTGATTGGGGGTTTTTTTTTGGGTTTTTTTTTATTTTTTTTGCCTTTTTTGGGGGGGGGGGGGGTTTTTTGGGGGGGGGGGGAAACTGCTTTTTAAAGGTTTTTTTCCCCCCTTTTTCCCGTGAGACTGTATAAAATGTTGGGTTTTTTAAATTTAAAATTATCCCAAAGGGGGGGGACAATTAAAAAAACACATTAGTCTTTATAAAAAACCCCCACCAAAAAAAAACACACAACACACAACACATACACCACACACAACACAAACACCACACCCCACAACACACACACAACACACAAAACACACCAAAACAAAACCACAAACACCAAAACACCAAAAACACAACCACACAACACACACACAAACACACACACACAACACAACACCCCCCAAAAACCCCCAAAACACACACACACAACCCCCACACAACACCACAACACACACAAAACCCCAACACACCAAAACACAAACAACAACCCAAACAACACACACCACAAACACACCACACACACACACAAACCCCCACACAACACACAAACCAAACACAACACACAAAACAACACACACACAAAAAAACACACACACAACACACAAACACAACACAAACAAACACCACACACAACACAACACAACACACACACAAAAACACACCAAAACACACACACAACAAACACACACACCAACACACCAAACCCCAACAACACAAACACACACCAACCACACACACACACCAAAAACACAGGGGACGGGGGCAACCTGGTGGTTAATTGCACTCGTGATCCCGCTGACCCAGGTTCGAATCTCGTTCAAGAGGATTTTTTTTCCCCCTTTAAAATCATCCGTTCCACTCCCCCCAAAAATCCTTTTGAGAAATAACCCAGGCCCCCTGAGCAAACACACCAGAACACTTGCTACACTTTAAACCTGTTTACTTTTTTGGAAATAGGCCATTGTGTGGCGGGTTTGGGAAAGGGTGATAATAATAAAAACTGAATACCACGGGACTAAGTTTAAAAAAACACAAATGGGTTATTCCCTTACCTCGAAATAAAAGAAAAAAATAGGGTTTGTTTTTTTTTTTAAAAACCCACACACACACACACACACACCACACACACACCACACAAACAAAAAAACATCACACACAAACCGAACACACAAACAAAAATCATACACACAAACCAAAAACACACAAAACACACACACACACAACACACACACACCACACTCACAACATACCCCCCACGCAACAACTCCCCACAAAAAAACCAAACCACACAACACACACACAAACACTGGGCACACACTGACACTCTCTCTCATCTCCTCTCTCTCTTCCTCTCTCTCTTTTCTCCTCTCCTCACACACACACACACACACACACACCACACACCACACTCCCTCTCTCTCTCTCTCTCCCTCTCTCTCTCTCCCCCCACTCTCCTCCCTCTCCCCCCTCTCCTCTCTTCCTCTCCACACACACACACACACACCCCTCTCTTCCCCTCTCCTCTCTCTCTCACCTTCTCTCTCAAATCCTCTCTTCCTCTCCTCTCTCCCCTCTCTCACATACACTTTTCTCTCTCTCACACAACAAACTCTCCGCGCCCCGATCGGGATCGCTCTCTCTCTCTCTCTCTCCTCCTCTCTCCTTTTCTCTCCCCTCTCTCTCTTCTCTCCCCCACAACACAAACACACACAAACAAAACACAACACACTCACATAACACGCGCGCCGCGCGTTTTTAGATAATTTTGGACTTAAAGACTTTTTCCTTCTCGGTTTTGATTTTCTTCTTGGTTACGTTACAAATAGTTTTTTTGCTCAAATCGTTAGATTTTTAAAATTGGATTTTTATTATCCCGTACTCAAAATTATTGTATTACATGTTTACAGTTGTGTAAGTTAAGTAAAACATTAATCCCTTTTCCCCACTCCCCAAAAACCTCTCCACCCCCTCCCTCCCCCTTTCCCCCCCACTTTTTTTTCGAATTGCGTCTAATACACATTTGGAAGAGAAGTAAAAGAAACCACACACACAAACCCCACACACACCCACACACACCAACACTAACACACATACACACACAACACACACACACCCAAAAAACCAAAACACTAACACACACACACCACACCAACACCACACAACACACCACAACTCACCCACCACAAAAACACCACACATAAACACACACCACACTAAAACCACAAACACACAATAACCACAAACCGAACACACTGACACTCTCTCTCACTCCTCCTCATACACACACACTCACCACTCCCTCTCCTCTCTCCCCTCTTCCTCTCTCTCCTCTCTCTCACACACAACCCTTTCTCTCTCTCTCTCTCTCTCTCCTCTCTCTCTCTCCAACAACACAAACACACTCTCTCTTCCCACCCATCTTTTCCCCTCTAACATCACTCTCTCTCTCTCACACCCCAAAAACCCCTCCTCTCTCTCTCCTCTCCTCTCTTCTCTCCTCTCGCTCGCTCGATCATCGCCCCTCCACAAACACACACACCACACACACACAACACAACACTAACACACACAAACCCAACACCCAAAACACTAAAACCCCCAACCACTAACACACACACACACACCACACAGCACACCCAAAACCCCACCAAACACTGACACAACAAAACCCCCCTACCTTCCTCCTCCCTCTCTCTCTCTCTCTCTCATCACACACACCACACACCAACTCCCCTCTCTCTCTCCACACTCTCTCTCACATCCCTCTCCTTACACTCTCTTCCTCTATCTCCTCTCTCACACAACACAAAAACCCCTCTCTCTCCCCCCAAAACACAACACACCCCCCTCTCTCTCCCTCTCTCTCTCTCTCTCTCTTTTTACTCTCCCCCCCTTCTCTCTCTTTCCCCCCTCTCTCTCTCTCACAACAAAACACAACACACTCTCTCTCTCTCCTCGCTCGCTCGATCGACGTTCTCTCTCTCTCACACACACACATACACACTACCAACACTAATACCAACACACACACTAACACTAACACACACACACCACTAAAACACAAACACTAAACACACCACCAGACACACCACACTCACACACACACACACAAACCACAAACCCACACACAGACACAAAACCACACACACACACTCACCCACAACACACAAAAACACACACACACACCAAAACTCACACACACACACATACACACACAAACACTGACACACACTGACTCTCCACTCTCTTTTCTCTCTCCCTCTTCTCTCTCCCTTTTCTCATAACCCCACACTCACACACCACCTCTCTCCTCTCTCTCTCTTCCTCTCCCTCTCTCTCCTTCCTCTCTCCCCCTCTTCACTTTCTCTCCTCCCTCCTCTTTCACCCCTCTCTCCCCTCTCCTCTTTCCTCTCCTCTCTCTCTCACCTCCACACCACACAACACCCCCCTCTCTCTCCCTCCCTCTCTCCCTCCTCCTCTCTCTTACACACACACCCTCTCTCTCTCTCTCTCCTCTCTCACACACACACAACACACTCCCTTCCCTCTCGTGTCCGACTTCTCTCTCTCTAAAAACCAAAACACATACACCTCATTAACACTCATAACATAACACACAAAAAACTAAAACTAACACCCACAAAAACTAACAAAAACACACTAACACCAACCAAAACACTAACAACCCCACACAAAAACACCACAAAACACACACACACTCAAACAAACACTAAACACTACCTTTTTCTCCTCACACCCTTCCCCTCCCTTTCTTTCTCTCTTCACTCCTTCCCCTCTCTCTTCTCCCCCCTTCCTTCTTTTTAAACCAACCCTCTCTCTCTCTCTCTCTCTCTCTCTCTTCTCCTCTCTCTCGCCGATGTCGTTCCCCTCTCTACCAACACCACACAACCAACCACTAAACTAACCACACCCACCCCTAAAACATAACACAAAACACACATAACAAAATTCAAAATCACCATAAAACCCCTCACCAACAACAAAACCCACAACAAAAAACAACAAAACAACCACTAACCACACCCACCACCCTAACCACACACCCAACACAAAACACAAACACGACACACTGACCCTTACTCTCTCTCTCCTCTCTCTCCCAACAACACCATTCACAAAAAACCCCCCCCCCTCTCCCTCCCCTCTCTCTCCCCTCCTCTCTCTCTCTCTCACTCTCTGAGTGGCTTCCCTTGCTTGCTAACCAGCAGGAAGGAATTTTGAAAGCAGTGAGTAATCTTGGCGTTATTTGTATCAAAGATTTCAATATGCCAGTGAAAAGGATTGCCTTCGCGCTTAGAGTGTGTTCTGAACACCTTTTGCAGGAAATGAAATCTAACGTCATTCAAGATAGACATAGGCGATCAAACTGTTATTGTGTTGCGACGACAACCAACTGGCCAACCACTTGCACACACCCAACTGACAGGCAGTGTTCGAAGGAAGAGTCCACGCAAGTTGCCCGGGACAAAAGGAGGGCGAGGTGCACAGGACATTGAGGACAGAGGGAAAGGGAATGCAGGCAAGTTTATCTTCACCTCCCTCTGGCCTCTTTCCTCCCTACGCCACCCAGCCTGTACTATAACAACACAGAATGCCACTGCACAGACACTTTCTATGCCACTGACACATACAACACGGGTCCATGTGTGGCGGAATGTCACGGCAGCCCCAGCAGGCCAACCAGTCCCGTGATACGTGCATGAGGCGGAGAATTCCTTGCTAGTGAAAACACAGCGCATGGATGTGCGTGTGAATGATGGTGATGATGGAGAGAAGGGGGATGACTGGAGTGAAAACAGAAGAAATTTTCGAAGAGACACTGGCAATGTCACAAAAACACCGACAGAAACACAGCAGATGAAAGCTATTTGCAGAAGAAAACGAGACTGTGTCAGGGAGAGGTTGTGATGTGGAAAAATACGTCGTCAGTCAGCAAGTCTAAGCAAACCAACCAACTGTCCAGTGACCATTGCAGACAAGCCATTGAGTGTATTGAAAAGATCAAAGGGGCATGCGTAGAATGAACACCAGCTTTAGTTCAAGAGAAGGCAGACTCAGTCCGGCAAAAGGCAACATGGAAACCTTCTACAAACCCCCCGGCAAAAAGCAGACACGTGGCCCCCACCA
>CM054164.1:8176850-8191850 GCA_028751875.1 Rapana venosa
CCCCACGATCGCCAAGGTCACGGGTCTGATGATGATGATGATATGATGATGATGTTTGTTTTTTGTTGTTGGGTTGTTGTTGTTTGTTTTTTTGGGGGGGTCAGAGTGATGTGACATTTTCCCCCATGGGGATGCTTGGGACCTGTCAGTATAATTAGCATCCCCACCTTCTGGAAATACTGTGCTGGGAGTTCCCTCTTTTCTATCCCTCTCTTTGTTACTGCCTTGTTCCTTTTCTTCCTGACATTTCCTTCTTGTGTGTTTTCTGCCTTCTTGGTCCATTCCCCGGCCTTTTTTTCCCCCCCAGAAAGATTTTCTTTTTTTTTTAATAAGAATTCTCTCCCACATGATGATCTTGGGCCTGACTTGTCAAGCGTTTAACGGGAGAGTAACGCATTTTTGCTCATTATAACAGACGGCAACAGTTGCTGTCTGGGTGATGACTTTTTGCATAGAGAGTGTGTTGTCAATAATGACCCCTAGATACTTCACAGCAGTGGATAAAGGGACTGATGTATTGCCAAGTTGTATTGAAGCTGTTGTAATGGAAGAGGGTTTGTGCTTGGTCCCTACAAGCATGGTTTCCGTTTTATCTGCATTTAGCTGTAATTTGTTCTGTATCATCCAATTTTGGATATATTGAAAGCAGTGGGCCATATATGTAAAGAGAGAAGGCAGATTTTCAGGAGTGTCGCTGCTTAGAATCTGTGAGTCATCTGCATAAAAAATAATGGTTGATCTGAAAGCGGTTAATTATATGTGACAGTGGAGCAGTGTAGAGGGTGAAAAGAAAAGGGTGCAGAACAGATCCCTGTGGAACTCCACATTTCAGTCTGGCAGGTACTGACTGAATCTTGTTTACTGTGACTGTCTGGAATCGGTTGATAAGGTATGAACTAAACCAGGTAAGGGTTGTACCAGTAACACCAAATGTTTTTTGAAGACGGGAGAGAAGAATAGAGTGGTCAATAGTGTCAAAGGCTGCAGATAAGTCGAGTAGAGTAAGAAGAGAGATTTTCCCTGAGTCAGAAGCGAGTAGAAGAGTGGTGTTTAAGGTGTGGACAAGGGTAGTTTCAGTGCTGTGTTTGACGCGATAATCAGACTGAAACGCAGGAAGGAGACTGTTGGAGAGAAGGTGGTGGTTGAGCTGTTTTAGAACTACTCTTTCAAGGACTTCAGAGATAAAAGGTAGGTTGGAAACAGGCCTATAGTTCTTCAGAATGTTGGGGTCAAGGTCATGCTTTTTGAGTAGAGGTGTGACTATAGCAGTTTTTAGAGCTGAAGGAACATGTCCAGAGACAAGAGATAAGTTTAATATTTCCGTAATAGTGGGAATAAGTTGTGGCAGGCACTGGGGGAAAAGAGAAGCTGGTATGGGGTCAAGATCACATTATTTCATAGTCATTCCTTTCAGAATTATCTCGATTTCTTTCTCGCTTGCTGGATGAAAGGAAAGGAGAGGAGTGCCAGAGGTATGGGGATCAGAAGTAGCAGGCTGGAAAGGAGTCTGATCCAAACTGGAGCGAATGTTGCGGACTTTTTCAGAGAAGAATGCAGAAAATATAGAAGGAAGTTCAGAATGGTCGTGAATAGAAGGCAGAGGACTAGCCTTCTCAGATCCAAGAAACGTGGATGTGAGGGAAAAGAGAGATTTCATAGACGTGGCATCAAGAACTTGAGAAGAGTAATACTTTGTTTTTTCTGAATGAATTAAGGTTTTAACTTTGTTGATTTGTTTACGAAGAAGCTGTTTGTTTATTTCAGTTTTTGTTTTTTGCCATTGCCGTTCTAGTTGTCAGCGTTTGCATTTTGTGACCAGGATGTCACGGTTGTACCATGGTGCACAAGGCCTATCAGGCTTGAGATGGTCAGTAGGAGGTGCATGCTCATCAAGGAGTTGGCTGAGGACGGTATTGTAGTGCTTAGAAGGGTCGGAATGGTCAGGGGTTTGTGATAGGCGTTTAACAGCTTGGGAAAGGAAAGTTTGAATATCTATGGCCTTGAGGTTGCGACAGGTAATGCACTTCTTGTTTCTGATAGGCTTTGCAATGTTGAGAAAGAAAAGAATGGCAGAATGATCGGAGAGCAGATCGTCAGTGACAGATACAGACTGAGATGTGACTAGACCTTGTGAAGCATCAGTAATAAGCCAGTCTAAAATATGGCCTGATCTGTGTGTTGGTTCATTTACCAGCTGGGAAATAATAATAATAATAATAATAATAATAATAATAATAAATGGAATTTATATAGCGCTGAATCTTGCACAGACAAATCAAAGCGCTTGCACTCAACTCATTCTTACACAGTCATGCAACCAATAGCGAGTAATAGTTCTAACAAGTCCAAATGCGCGCGCGCGCGCACACACACACACACACACACACACACACACACGTTATACACTTTGGCAGGGTGATGGAATTTTGGCTGTTGAAAAGCAGGGATAGCTATGAAATGAAACAGGAGAGTGATTTGACAAAGAAAGAGAAAGACGCTTGACATCAGGAGATGACTGGTTGTCGAAGTGGTAGTTAAAGTCTCCAAGAATGATAAGGTTTTTGGGAGAGAGGCTGTAATGGTCAAGGAGTTACTGAAACTCTTGGTGGAAAAGTGAAGATGTCAAATTGTTTCTACGGTTGGGAGGTGGAGATGGTAAAGGCAAAACAGAAAGTAACAGAGTGGCCAGGTAAGGTGAGGTCGAGTTCACCGACTTCGAAAGATTCGGTGAAAGAGGAAGGGAATGGCAGATAGACAGAGCTGGATGCAGAGTGTCCTTGCAGATGATGGCAATGCCACCTCCACGGGAGAGTGGGGGAAAGAAAGAGTTTTGTGCCAGTGGAATAGGTTTTTTTGGTTTTTGGGGCCTAGGGTTTCCCCAAAGTTTCAAAAGAAAAGTTAGATCTATGCTTGTTCAGAAATAAAATGGGAAATGGAGTCATTTTTCCCTCAGGGCAAACAGATTAGGCTTAAGAAGACACATAGGAAAGGTTTGAGGGGGGTAAAAAAGTTAAAAAGACAGGGTGGTGACTATGACATCTGGGGAAACAGGATGGGGTGTGGAAAGAGATGTTACATGAAGAGCGACAGTTTGGATGGTGAGTCAGGTGGGGAAAGAGGGTGAAAGAATGGGCAGTCGGGATTTAAGTTCGTGCAATCATGCACACTTAGGGTAGAACCCCCGTATCAGAGTCCACACAAATTTTTAAAAAAGGTGGAGGACCAGAAAGCGAGCAGTGTTTGGTTTTGGGAAAAGTTGTTTTTTCAGTTAGCCTTAGCCCGTCCTTTTTAGTGTTTTTCCTGGGCCGTTCTTTTTACAGTGGGATGCCTTAGCCGCCATTTTATAGTGTTTACGGGCCTGTTCTTTTTTCATGTATGCTTAGCCGTTTTTTTTTCTTGTCCCCGCCGTTCTTTTTTTCAGTTTCCTTAGCCCGTTCCCTTTTCGGGATATTTTTTGTTTTTTTACAGTGTATTTTATTTCTTTTTTACAGTGTTTCTTTTTTTTTCTTTTTTAAGTGTACCTTCCTGTTTTTTTTAATTTAACCCTTTGCCTGTTCTTTTAAATGTAAACTTTTCTGTTTTTTTAATTTTTTACCTGGTAACTGTTGTTTTTACAGTGTATGCCTTAGCCTGTCCTTTTCATAGTGTTTACCTGGGCCTGTTCTTTTTACAGTGTATGCCTTAGCCTGTCTTTTCATAGTGTTTACCTGGGCCTGTTCTTTTTACAGTGTATGCCTTAGCCTGTTCTTTTTACAGTATGTCCCTTAGCCTGTTCTTTTTACAGTGTATACCTTAGCCTGTTCCTTTTACAGTGTATACTTTATCATGTTCTTTTTACAGTGTATACTTTATCATGTTCTTTTTAAACTGTATGCCTTAGCCTGTTCTTTTTAAAGTGTATGCCTTAGCCTGTTCTTTTTACATTATAACCCTTAGCCTGTTCGTTTTACAGTGTATACTTTATCATGTACTTTTTACAGTGTTTACCTTAGCCTGTTCTTTTTACAGTGTATACTTAATCATGTTTTTTACAGTGTTTACCTTAGCCTGTTCTGTTTAGAGTGCATGCCATAGCCTGTTCTTTTTTACAGTGTATGCCTTAGCCTGTTCTTTTTACATTATAACCCTTAGCCTGTTCGTTTTACTGTGTATACTTTATTATGTTCTTTTTACAGTGTATGCCTTAGCCTTTTTTTACAGTGTATGCATTAACCTGTTCTTTTTACAGGGTATGCCTTAGCCTGTTCTTTTTATAGTGTATAGTTTATCATTTTCTTTTTACAGTGTATGCCTTAGCCTGTTCATTTTACATTGTATGCCTCAGCCTGTTCTTGTTACAGTGTTGCCTTATCCTGCTCTTTTTACAGTGTATACCTTTGTCCTGGGGTGGGGGTTTTTTTGATGATGTGTACCTTAGTTTCTTTTTTTTTTTACAATTTATGCCCTAGTGTGTTCTTTTTTTACAGTGTACGCATTAGTGTGTTCTTTTTTCTTTCAGATGTATGCCTTAGTGAGTTCTTTTTTCTTTCAGATGTATGCCTTAGTGTGTTCTTTTTTCTTTCAGATGTATGCCTTAGTCTGTTCTTTTTTCTTTCAGATGTATGCCTTAGTGTGTTCTTTTTACTTTCAGATGTATGCCTTAGTGTGTTTTTTTTACTTTCAGATGTATGGCGTAGTCTGTTCTTTTTTTTTTTAAAGATGTATGCCTTAGTGTGTTTTTTTTACTTTCAGATGTATGCCTTAGTGAGTTCTTTTTACTTTCAGATGTATGCCTTAGTGTGTTCTTTTTACTTTTGAGATGCATGCCTTAGTCTGTTCTTTTTTTTAAGATGTATGTCTTCGTGTGTTCTTCTTACTTTCAGATGTATGCCTTCGTGTGTTCTTCTTACTTTCAGATGTATGCCTTCGTGTGTTCTTCTTACTTTCAGATGTATGCCTTAGTCTGTTCTTTTTTTTAAGATGTATGCCTTAGTCTGTTCTTTTTTACAATGTATGCCTTAGTCTGTTCTTTTTTACAATGTATGCCTTAGTGTGTTCTTTTTTACAGTGTATGCCTTAGTCTGTTCTTTTTTACAGTGTATGCCTTAGTCTGTTCTTTAGATATATGCCTTAGTGTGTTCTTTTTACTTTTGAGATGTATGCCTTCGAGTGTTCTTTTTACTTTCAGAGTATGCCTTAGTGTGTTCTTTTTACTTTCAGATGTATGCCTTAGTGTCTTCTTTTTACTTTCAGATGTATGCCTTAGTGTCTTCTTTTTACTTTCAGATGTATGCCTTAGTGTCTTCTTTTTACTTTCAGATGTATGCCTTAGTCTGTTCTTTTTACTTTCAGATGTATGCCTTAGTCTGTTCTTTTTTTTTTTAAAGATGTATGCCTTAGTCTGTTCTTTTTTTTTAAAGATGTATGCCTTACTCTGTTCTTTTTTTTTTTTAAAGATGTATGCCTTAGTCTGTTCTTTTTACTTTCAGATGTATGCCTTAGTCTGTTCTTTTTTTTAAGATGTATGCCTTAGTGTGTTCTTTTTACTTTCAGATGTATGCCTTAGTCTGTTCTTTTTACTTTCAGATGTATGCCTTAGTCTGTTCTTTTTTTTTAAAGATGTATGCTTTCTCAAGGCAAGTATGAGGGAGTACTGCACCAGCATAAGCTCATTAGTAATAGTAGGGCAGTGGAGGGCAACTCTCAAATCATTTTCTGCAAGATATAGAGCTGTATAAATTCCATGTATTCTTATTCTTATTCTTCTTATCATTATTATTATTATTATGGGGGGCGGGATAGCTCAGTGGTTGGAGCACTTGCCTCCCCCATCCCAGATAAGCAGTTGAGGTTGAGCGTGGTTACCAGTTGGATGGGTGACCGTTTTGCACGCCTTGGCTTCAGTACAGTTCCCCCAGTTCACCCAGCTGTAAATGGGTACCTGCCCTCTTTAGGGTCAGGGAAGGTAAAGCAGCGAGGTAGAGGAGATGGGCGCCGCCCTCAATATGCTGGCCCTAGAGAAGTGAGGTCTCTGATTCATCGCTCCCCTATGACCTTATAGGTTATGGGACTCCTTTACCTTTACCTTATATTATCATTATTATCATTATTATTATTATTATTATTTATCATCATTATTATTCAGCTATCCTCCACCTCCCCCACCCCACCTCACCCTCCACCCCCACCCCCACTCCCAGCCACTGGCTGTAGGGAGAGGGGCAGGCATTGCCACGAAGTGGGCGGAGCTACAACAAGCCGGAGCCAATGAGATGGCCGCAGGCAGATCAGGGGGGAGGGGCGTAGGGGGGGAGAGGGGGGCCTTGGCGTGGCGAGCAGCCAATAATAATGCTGGACAAGGCCCGGTCTGCCCAATCAGAATCAGCTGCCTTACAGGAAAACAAAAAATGAATAAATAAAAATTAAAATACAACGCGGAATTTAAGAACTAATCTCTACAGCGCTTTTTTCCCCGCGTGAGGGGGGTGGGTGGGGGCAAGTGTTAGTTTTTACAGCAAGAAACAAATACTGAAAAGTTGAGAATGATTACCCAATGCTGTTTTTGTTTGTTTATTGTATTTTGTATGTTTGTCGGTTGGAGGAGGCAGCTGCTGTTTGCAAATTAGGCAGAAATTTGTTTATAGTGGAGATGCCTTGCCCACAGTACATCTCCACTCTTGGCCAAGTGGGCAGAAGGACAGTCAGGGTTGGAGATGCTCTCCAAAGGCCAACCAGCCCCCAGGGCTGCAGCACATAAGGACTGTACAAGTCAAGCCTCTTAGTCAGAGAGTCATAGTCGATCACTAAAGACTAAGCTCTAAAGTGGAATTCCATGCGTGGGAAAGAAAGCCACTGGTCATACAGCCCCTCCCTTTGCTGTTGCCCCCAGTGTCAATGGTTTAATCAAGAACTGTGATAAACCCCAGGCACTGACGCTCATACAGTTTAGACAAAATGTGAATTATGGCATGGCCTTTCTATTTTGTTTTAGAACTTCGCCATGTCACCCCAAATATGGCTGTGTAACCATTCGTTAAAGAGGTCTTCTTGCCATTCAATGAAAAATAGTATCACTTTGCTTCATGAACGTGAAAATAGGCATATAGTCCATAAAATATGAAAATAATATGCAATGATATGTTAGGGTAATGTGCGCAACAATGTGTGTGTGTTTATTTTGTATTCTATTTTTATATATTATTCCATTTATTCTTTCGAGGATAATGGAATAAGCACTCAAGTGCTTTTCTTACAGCCAGTTCCCGCATGTGTATGCAGTTTTGTCAATTTTGTCATTTATTCCTACCGGTACACAATGGCCTACTGTTCCAAAAAGCGGAACAGCTTTTATCGTGTGTGCGTAAGAATGTTCTGCCAGCGCTGGCACGACGGATCTCAGTTTATAGTTTCATCCAAAGGATGTGTGTGTGTGTGTGTGTGCGTGCGTGCGTGCGTGCGTGTGTGTGCAAGCGTGCGTGCGTGCGTGGTCGTGCGTGTGTGTGTGTGTGTGTGTGTGTGTGTATTTTTATTTTATTTATTCTTTTGTTTCGAGAATAATGGAGTAAGCACTCATGTGCTTGTTTACAAAATAGTCCCCGTGTGTATGCAGTTTTGTAAATTTTGTCATCCATTCCCACCGGCACACACCACACCAGCTCTGTGTGTGTGTGTGTGTGTGTGTGTGTGTGTGTGTGTGTGTGTGTGTGGTATGTGTGTGTGTGCGCGCGCGCGCGCGCGCGCGTGCGTGCGTGCTGTGATGTGCTGTGCTGTGCTGTGCTGTGCTGTGCTGTGTGTTGTGTCATATCGTGCACACAGACACACAAATACACACACACACACAGTGACACATGCGCGGGCGCGCGCACACACACACACACACACAGTGTATATATATATATAATCTTATATATGGATATATATATATATAATATGTAGGTCAAAGTCAAAGTCAAACCTTTATTTTCAGATGGTACATTGAATAAGCAGTGCATTTGCTTTTTTTCATCAAGCCATCTATCTAAAGAAAAAAAAAGCGAGAAAAAAAAGATAAAGTGTATGCAGACATAGAATAAAAAAAACCTAATCTATGGTAAACTATACAAATCAAACAAGAAAAACAATAACATATGCATATGTGGAATTAAAAACAAAACAAAAAAAGAGAAAAATATTAGACCATACAATTCAAATAATTCAAAAATCTTGAAAAAATATCCGTCATAACACAAACAAACAAGCACCAAAGAAAAACCAAACCAAAACAAACAAAGAAGACAAAACAATAAAAAATTTAAAAAACCCACACCAACTGCTTCCCCCCCCCCCCCCCCCCCCCCACCCTAACACACACATACACACACAAACCTTCAACCATACAAACAACTGAATAAAACAACAAAAAAGATGAATCAACAAGAACAACCACAACAAGAAATAAACAACCAAACAAACACAAACATACATACACAACAACAACAGCAACAATAACTAACATAGGACAAGAATAACAGCCAAGACAAATGAGGAACAATATAGAACTAACAAAAGACGAGAAAAAGAGTCCAAAATATCCCCTCCCCCTCCCCAAGAAAACCACCCTAAACCCAAAACAAACAAAAAGCAAAATAAACCAGAACCCCACCCCCACCACTACCAACAATAACAACAACAACAACCAAATGGATATAAACAGAGGAAACTGGTGTGTGTGTGTGTGTGTGTGTGTGTGTGTGTGTGTGTGTGTGTGTGTGTGTGTGTGCGCGCATTTGTGTACGTACGTACGTACGTACGTATGCATAAACATTTATTTTAAAATCATCCATAATAAAAAAAAAAATTAAAACATACATGCATTCCCTTTTTTTAAATTTATTTTATTTGGAGGATAATGGAGTAAGCACTCATGTGCTTTTTTTTTTACAACCAATCCCCGTGTGTATCCAGTTTTGTCAATTTTGTCACCCGTTCCCACCGGTACACTTTGGCCTATTCTTCCGAAAAAGCGGAACGGGCTTTAACGTGTGCGCAAAGATGTTCTGTTCTCTTATTTGCACGGTGCTCTAGTTTCACTCCAAGGACTTTCGTGGGGTAGGGGGGCGGGGGGAGGGAGGAGTGGAGTCGGCATTGATGTTAACTCCAGGGTGGTGGTAGGGGGGTACATTTCTTTGAAGAGGATTCCTTGGCAGCTGAGCTCGCCCTAGATCAATCCCAGATCATCAGATGAGGAGTACATGCAGCGTTCTAACCACAGGCTACCTGTTCTCCCTCAACTGTCGTGTATAGGAATAACTGCTACTTGGTTGTTGTTGTCTTCAAATTAACGTCTGTTCACACTCAGTGATATTAGACGAGAATCGGCTACTTGGTGATGATGATGATGATGATGATGATGATATATAATAATATATATATCATTATTATTAATTAATAATAATAAATATATAATAATATAATAATATATAATATAGTAGTAGTAGTAGAAGAAGAAGAAGAAGAAGAATGTATTATATTTATATAGCACTGAATCTTGTTAAGCAAACAAATCGAAGCGCTTGCATTCAAATCATTTACACGCAGGCAACCCTCCACAAAATACGAGACTTTACATATAGCAACTTGATGCTCATAACACGCATGCACATACTCCCGAAAACATGCGCGCACGCGGGGCACAATCTTTATTCAGAAGGCAGGAAACATGCATCGCCTGCAAATGGGTGTTGCAAGCAGCAGCAAACAACAACAACAACAAACAATCCAGTTCTATCAATAATGCCTTCTATTTATAACCAAACAAGACCCAAATCCAGTTCTATTTATAGCTGAACAAGACCCACAATCCACTTCTATCAAGAGTGCGTTCTATTTATAACCAAACAAGACCCACAATCCAGTTCTATTTATAGCTGAACAAGGCCCACAATCCACTTCTATCAGAGTGCCTTCTATTTATATTCCGACAAGACCCACAATCCAGTTCTATTTATAGCTAAACAAGACCACCAATCCAGTTCTATCAGTAATGCCTTCTATCTATAGCAAAACAAGATCAACAGTCCAGTTCTATTTATAGCTGAACAAGACCCACAACCATCTCTATCAAGAGTACTTCTATTTATAGCCCAACAAAACCCACAATCCACTTTCATTTATAGCTGAACAAGACCCACAATCCACTCCTATCAAGAAAGCCTTCTATTTATAGCCCAACAAGACCCACAATCCACTTCTATTTATACCTAAACAAGGCCCACAATCCGGTCCTATCAATAGTGCCTCTATTTATAGCCCAACAAGACCCACAATCCAGTTTTATCTACAGGTAAACAAGACCAACAGTCCACTTCTATTTATAGCTAAACAAGACCAACAGTCCACTTCTATTTATAGCTAAACAAGACCAACAGTCCACTTCTATTTATAGCTAAACAAGACCAACATCCAGCTTCTATTTATAGCTAAACAAGACCAACAGTCCACTTCTATTTATAGCTAAACAAGACCAACAGTCCACTTCTATTTATAGCTAAACAAGACCAACAGTCCACTTCTATTTATAGCTAAACAAGACCAACAGTCCACTTCTATTTATAGCTAAACAAGACCAACAGTCCACTTCTATTTATAGCTAAACAAGACCAACAGTCCACTTCTATTTATAGCTAAACAAGACCACATCCAGTTCTATTCATAGCTAAACAAGACCAACAGTCCATTTCTATTTATAGCTAAACAAGACCCACAATCCAGTTCTATTCATAGCTAAACAAGACCAACAGTCCAGTTCTATTTATAGCTAAACAAGACCCACAATCCAGTTCTATCAATCATTCCTTCTATTCATAGCTAAACAAGACCAACAATCCAGTTCTATCAATCATTCCTTCTATTCATAGCTAAACAAGACCAACAATCCAGTTCTATCAATCATTCTTTCTATTCACAGCTAAAAGATCAACAATCCAGTTCTACCAATCATTCTTTCTATTTATAGCTACAAGACCTACAATCCAGTTCTATCAAGCATGCCTTCTATTTATAGCTAAACAAGACCCACAATCCAGTTCTATTCATAGCTAAACAAGACCAACAGTCCAGTTCTATTTATAGCTAAACAAGACCCACAATCCAGTTCTATCAATCATTCCTTCTATTCATAGCTAAACAAGACCAACAATCCAGTTCTATCAATCATTCCTTCTATTCATAGCTAAACAAGACCAACAATCCGGTTCTATCAATCATTCCTTCTATTCATAGCTAAACAAGACCAACAATCCAGTTCTATCAATCATTCCTTCTATTCATAGCTAAACAAGACCAACAATCCAGTTCTATCAATCATTCCTTCTATTCATAGCTAAACAAGACCAACAATCCAGTTATATTCCTTTTCTGTTTATGGCTAACTAAACAAGACCAACAGCCCACTTCTCTCAACGGTGCCGTCCATCAATAGCTAAATAGAACCAATAGTTAAGTTCTCTATATACAGTTCCTTCTATTTATAGGTGAACAGGGCAAATAGTTCATCTACATACAGCCAGCCATCCACGCTATAGAGCTAAGCAAACCCAGCAGATCAATTCGATCAATCGATCAACCGTTCTATACCTAAACGTGGTCAAGACGAACTTTGATATTGTCTATTCTTATAAAGCTCAACATAGGAACTAAAAAGAATAACGCTTTTTCAGTCTTTTCTTAAATAGTTTAACAGACCCAAAAAATCTTTTTCAGTCTATTCTTCTATAGTTTAACAGACACACACACACACAAAAAGAAACAATTTTCCGTCTTTTCTTATTATTATACTTAAACAGACAAACAAATATTTTTCACTATATTCTTATAAGTATACTTTAACAGACAAAGAAAACAACAGGCAAAAACCTGGAGCTATTTTAGTAACTTACACCTTTATCAAATTAAGGGTCAGAGCGATGAAAGCTGTATCAAGTTAATGGTCAGAACAATGAAAGCTTTATCAAGTTAATGGTCAGAGCGCTAAAAGCTGTATCAAGTTAATGGTCAGAACAGTGAAAGCTTTATCAAGTTAATGGTCAGAACAATGAAAGCTTTATCAAGTTAACGGTCAGAGCGCTGAAAGCTTTATCAAGCTAAGGGTCAAAACAATGAAAGCTTTATCAAGTTAACGGTCAGAGTGCTGAAAGCTTTATCAAGTTAACGGTCAGAGTGCTGAAAGCTTTATCAAGTTAACTGTCAGAGCGCTGAAAGCTTTATCAAGTTAACGGTCAGAGCGCTGAAAGCTTTATCAAGTTAACGGTCAGAGTGCTGAAAGCTTTATCAAGTTAACGGTCAGAGTGCTGAAAGCTTTATCAAGTTAACGGTCAGAGCAATGAAAGCTTTATCAAGTTAACGGTCAGAGAGCTGAAAGCTTTATCAAGTTAACGGTCAGAGTACTAACAGCTTTATCAAGTTAACCTCACTTTTCTTCGTCGTTGTCGTGGTTGGCCAACGCTCAGACCACCGCTAGTGTTGTCTGTCATACAGAGCAAAAACGGCTGTGCGTTGCCGTTCAGCCCCTGACAAGTCAGGCCCTGCGCATCCGACTTCCGGACGGGAGAGAATGTTATCATCTAAGTCTTTTTTTTTCGGGGGGGGGGGGGGTGGGGGGATGGTGAGGCAGGAGAATGATGAAGAAGGCAGAAAAGGACGAGAAGGAGATGACAGGGGGAAAGTAACAAGGCAGAAACAAAGAGAGAGATAGAAAAGAGGAAATTCCTAGCACAGAATTTCTGGAAGGTGGGGATGCTTTTCAAGTTGACAGGCCATCCCCGGTATCCTCACGATGGCGGTGGTGGTAGGTGGGGAAGGCCCCAGGTCTAAAACAATGATTTATCTGCCTGTTTTTGTTACTGTTGTCATTGTTGTCTGCGAACGACAGCTTGTGCAAGGGTGGGCAATTTCACAGTATTGGCTGCAGCTCTGAAAGAAGCAGAACTGCTTTCACCTCTGACCATTGACTTCGATGTGAGTCCTCATCAAGAACCACCCATCACACCCTACCATTAAAACACATTGAATAATACACACACGGCACAGCTCAGTGGTCAGAGCACTCGCTTTCCCCCAGCTAAGGTGAAGCAGCATCGAACGTGGTTACCACTTGGATGGGTGACCGTTTGCGCGCCTTGGCTTCAGTACAGTTCCCCCAGTTCACCCAGCTGTAAATGGGTACCTGCCGTCTTTAGGTCAGGGAAGGTAAAGCAGCGAGGGAGAGGAGATGGCGCCGCCCTCAATATGCTGGCCCCCTAGAGAAGTTGAGGTCTCTGACGCCTCGCTCCCCGACGACCACATAGGTGTGGGACACCTTTACCTTTACCTTTTACTTACCCATAGACTCACAAGAAAAGGCATGTTTTGACAGACATTAGAATATAGCTATCCAGTCACCCTCCCTCCCTCCCTCCTTCCCCCTTAAAAAATGAATAAAAACACATAAGTAACCAACCCCCTCTTCCGCCTAATATACATATATATATATATATATATATATATATATATAATATATATATATAATTATTATATAATATATATATATATATCCCATGTTTTATTTTTTATTACACAAGCTCTTAAATAACCAGCTCACTCTCCTCCCATTAAAAAAAAACCACATCAGCAACATAAGCACCCACATAACCAGTTTCCACACCCCCAACACCCCCCACCCACACCCCCACTCACTTCCTACCCACCTACACCCCCCCCCCCCCCCCCCCCCACAATCATCATTAAAAGCACTTGGGCAACAGGTTGGTAAGAGATTGTTACTGCTGCTGCTGCTGCTGCTGTTGCTGTTGGACATTTATTTATCTATTATTTTATATCGAGGATAATGGAATAAGCACTCATGTGCTTTTTACATCCAGTCCCCGTGTGTATGCGGTTTCGTAAATTTTGTCATCCGTTCCCACCGGCACACAATGGCCTACTCTTACGAAAAGCAGAACAGGATTTAACGTGTGCGCAAGATGTTCTGCATGCGTTCACACACGGGGCCTCGGTTTATCGTCTCATCCGAAGGACTATTGACATTCAGTTCGATTTTTTTTTTTTTTTTTTTGTGGGGGGGGGGGCAAACTGGGAAGAAAGGGCGAGGCTGGGAATGGAACCCACAACCTCACGGTTTACTTGTCGGCAGGCGAACGTCTTAACCAATCCTGCCTTCACCTTCCTTCCCTAACAGCTGCAAGCTACCTTACCTACCTACCTACCTAGCCCCGGAAATCAGTTGTCCCCGCTGGCTCCCAAACGATGCGGACTGTTCCAGCCCCTGAGCACGTGAGGAAGCCAGCACGTGTAGACGGTGTCGTCGGCACAGGTCAGCACCAAGGCATTGGTCTCTTCCATCAGAGCCACGTCCAGACACTCCTCGTGCTTGAAGTCCGTGCGGTACAGAGCCAGCACTGACCCTCCTCGTCAAAGACGCTGACGTGGAAACAATCATGGTTGCTAACCACCAGGATGAGACCTCGCAGGTTGAGGAGGACCTTGACAGGGTAGGCCGTCACTTGTGGGTTGCCCAGAACGAACTCGGGCCGGCCTCCGTAATCGTACACTCTGACGCAGTGCCAGCGGTTGTCGCACACGTAGATTCTGCCGTTTCGGGCTGCGACGTCCACGGGGAAACGGACGTCCTCACAGGGGAAGGTGGTGGTGGTGGTGGTGGTGGTGGCGGCGGCGTCGCCGCTGCCGTAGCGGCCGCGCGAATCGGGCGTGAAGATGTGCACCCGCCTTACCCCGTTTTCCAGAACGATGACTCGCGACTGCTCATCCACCGCCAGTGCTTTGGGGCGCTGGATCTGACCTAGCCCCAGGGTGCACACCTCCTCCCCGCTGCTCTGGAAGACCTTCAGCTGAGGGGAGGACCCTCTGAAAGACACGACAAAGCGGCCGGGCCTGATCCAGGCTATGCGGTTGGGGTACAGGTAGGTTACGGCCTCGATGTCCGCCTGCATCAACGGCCGGCGCTCTTCCCGGGGCAGGTGCGGGCAC
>CM054164.1:8204350-8221850 GCA_028751875.1 Rapana venosa
GTGGTGGTGGTGGTGGTGGTGGTGGTGGCGACACGGAAGGAATCTGACAGAGAATGGTCACCTGAGGAGTGAGGAGATTTCCCAAAGGCCTCCGTGATAAACACTACCAGGCGCTGTGTTTTTGCCTTCACTCCTCCCCCCCCCCTAACCCCTCCTCACCCCCCCCCCCCCACACACACACACACACACACAAACACACAAAGGTAAAGGTGTCCCATAACCTATGTGGTCGTAGGGGAGCGAGGCGTCAGAGACCTCAACTTCTCTAGAGGCCAGCATGTTGAGGGCAGAGGCGTCCATCTCCTCTCCCTCGCTGCTTTTATACCTTCCCTGACCCTAAAGAGGGCAGGTACCCATTGACAGCTGGGGGAACTCGGGGACTGTACTGAAGCCAAGGCGCGTAAACGGTCACCCATCCAACTGGTAACCACGCTCGACGCTTGCTTAACCTTGGCTGGGGGAAAACGAGTGCTCCGACCACTGAGCTATCCCGCCCCCCTACACACACACACACACACACACACACATACACACACACACACACACACACACACACACACACATACACACACACACACACACAACACACTCCAGTGTTTGGTAGATAGCTAAGCTACCTGCTAAATTCTCCTTCCCTCCAACACTAAGAAAGTGACTCTATATTTAATGTATTTGCTGTGGTGCGCTTCAAGGTTCAGAGTTTGTCCCTGGTGAGCAGACTCACTAGGCCAGCTCTGACTCTGTCTTCCAGCCAAAAACCCCACCACAATACCTGTGTTCGGTTCGTGGGTCCTTTATCCTAAAACCACGCTTTTTAGGGGGGGGGGGGGGGGGGGGCGGGGGGGGGGGGGGGGGGGGGGGGGGGGCGGGGTAAATAAGATGGACACCTCCATTTTATCAAACAGATCAGTAGGTGTGGTTGTTGGTTTTGGTTTTTTGAAGTTTCTTTCTCACTTCGTTTGAGATACGATGTTCATCTTTTTTGCCAACACGTTTTCTTTGACTCTCTCAGCTTGAACTAGAATGGTAAGGTTTTTTGTTTTAGAGTAGTGTGAATCAATTTTTTTTTAATTCCCTGATAGTGGGGGGGTGAAAGGGAGGAGTAGAAGGGGGGGGAGGTGTGGCGTGTACTGTGCTGGGTTTATCTCCGGAAGATGTTGTAAGCTGAACTTTTTTCTTTTCATAGTTTCCTTCATTTTTTGTTTGCTGGTTGGGTGTTTTTTTGGCATTATGTCATTTGCTAAATCATCGTCAATAAACTTTTTTTTAATCTCTCTTCTCTTTGGGTTCTTAAGTACATACAATTTTCAGCCCTTTCTGGTTTTTCAATGCGTCTAGAAGAAAGAAGAAGAAGAAGAATAACAACAACAACAACAACAACAACAACATCAACAACAACGATGATGATGATGACGACGACAATGAGAAGAAGAAGAAGAAGAAAAGAAGAAGAGAGGAGGTGTAGGAGGAAGGAGAACGGAAGAAGAAAAAGGAAGAGAAAGAACAACAACAACAACAACAGCAACAACAACAATGATTTTTTTTAAAATATCATTGGGCCTTTGTGATGATGATGATGATGAATGATTGAGTGATGATCGGAGGTACATTTCATCTGTGCAAGCTCAAAGCTCTAAGATGGAATATCACAGGCTCACCCGTGCACGAGAAGCACATATTTGCTCATTTCCCCACCCCCCATTATTGATTGCCCTACACACACACACAACAATAAAGCACACACACACTCACACAGAGTCACACACACACCACACACACACACACACACACAGACACACCCAAGACAGACAGAACACGCAGAACACACAGACTGATACACACAGACACACAGACTGACACACAGACAGTCCAGAACAACAACACACGCACACACACACACAACACGCACACACTAAGCATACAGAGTCAACAACAGACCACAGACAGACACACAACAGACAGACTGGGCAGTCAGTGGACAAGAGAACACAACCTACAGTTCTAGTTTTTTGTTTGAAAGGAAGGGGGGAGAGCGGAATGTGGGGGAGGGAAGGGGGGGGGCGTTATTCAGCTAGATATAGAGCTCGTGGTTCCATGATGCCTCAATTTTTTATATACAAATACCATTGTTTTGTTGTTTTTGTTGTTTGTGTGTTGTTGTAGCCACCTTTAAAGGTAAGCCATAATCTAACTTGGGGGTTATGACCGTGACTTTGGGTGGTTGGGGTTGTTTAAGAGCAGTAAGAATTCGTGTTCATGGTTTATAACATTGATACTCTAAATAAAAAGGAGGAAAGGATTCCCAGAACCCTATAAGGTCGTAGGGAGCGAGGCGACAGAGACCTCACTTCAACTAAGGCCATCAAAGTGTGAGGCGGCGCCCATCTCCTCATCCCTCAGCTGCCTTTACCTTCTGACCCAAAAAGGCAGTTACCCATTACAGCCTGGTGAACTGTGGAACTGTAACTGAAGCCAAGGCGCACAAACGGTCACGCATCCACTGGTAACTCAAGCTCGACGCTGCTATAACTGGCTGAGGGAAAACGAGTGCCCGACCACTGAGGAAGTGAAAAGGGGAGATTGGGCGAGGAAGCTATTGGATAGGCGGGCGCTTATCCCGGCCCATTGCTCTCTAAACACCCACAAAAATCTCCAGCAAACAGATCGTCGGCCGTCTATATAACTATTTATGTAGATTGTCATCTCACATTAAGTTGCAGGACAGATTGTTGCACAAGAGCAGCGCCACACACACCTTTCCTCTTTTATTATTTTTTATTTTTTTATGATGACGATGATCATGATTGTGGAGTATAGTAGTAAAGTATTATATTAGTATATAAAGTGTGTGGTGGTAGAAAGAAGAAGTAGTAGATAGTAGTCGTAGTAGTATATAGTAGTATAGTAGTAGATCTAGTAGAGATAGTAGTATTGTATAGTAATTATAGTAGCAGTAGTAGATAGTAGTATAGTGAGTATATAATAGAAGTAGTTAGTATTAGGAGTAGTAGATAGTAGTAGCAATAGTAGCTGTATGTAGTAGTAGTATTAGTTCATAGTAGTAGTATATAGTAGTAGTAGTAATAGTAGCTGTAGTAGGGGTATATAGTTTAGTAATAGTAGTAGAGAGAGTATTAGTATGTAGTAAAAAAGGTATTATTACCTTGTCAATTGTTCGTTAATCCTTACACACATTACATTTGTCAATATTTTGGGCATTCCTACACACATTTACGATGGTCAGATTTTTTAGCTATTCCTACACACATTTACATGGTCAGATGCTTTCGTTATCTACGCACATTTACATTGTCAAGTTTGGGTGGCAATTCCTACACACATTTACACTGTCAAGTGCTCGTTATTCTAACCACATTTACATTGTCAATTTGGGGGGCAATTCTCTACTCATTTACATTGTCAATGTGGGTTGTTATTCTCTGCACATTTAAATTGTCCAATTTTTTTGGCAATTCTCTACACATTACATTGTCAGATTTTTGAGGGTTGGTTATTCTTCTACTACATTGTCAGATGTTTTGGCAGCCTACAACATTTACTCGCCTGGAGAGAGATGCGCCGCCAGGCTGCTTTTTGTGTCCCAACACGCTAAAGGAACGGACGAAAATAAAGAATAATACCGGATCGATCGCCGCCCGGTCAACAAGGACCGCGCCTTCCGTCTGCCACCAGGCGGGAGGCGCAGTGTGCTACTTGGAACCCCTACAACAAAAATCAGAGGAAGGATTAACATCAACATCGCACGTGGAACTCAGAATCTGGCCAAACAGGACAAACACCAAGAACTGAAATACACTGGACAGGTACACCTGCATCTGGTAGTCTCGGGAGTCAGATGGCAAGAGCACGGTGAACACCATACTGACGAGGCCATTATTCTGCTCTACTAGAGCAGGGAGCAGGACAAGCATATCATGCGTAGGCAGCTTGTCAACAAGAACATCAAGAACTCGGTAATAGGAAACTACCCAGTAAACACCGGATATGGCCATTCCGCCTCAGGACACCCAATTCAACATCACAGTGATTCAAGCCTACGCACCAACAACGGATCACGATACGATCTAAGGAATTCTACAACCAACTACATAGGCTCATCGATAAGAGAACAAGAAACATCTTGAATCATCCATGGAGACTGAACGCCATGTGGGCGAGACGCACTGAAAGACTGAGCATATTTCTGCGTCCCTCCTTAATGCAATCACCATGAGCAGGACTCCGACTACTGGAATTTTCCAGCTACACGACACGAGTGCCGCCAAACCCTTGGAGAACACATGCACCCGCCTGGACATGCATGCAACCCAATTGAGCCAGCACAACCAATTGACTACATCCTGTCAGAACCGGTTTTCGATCTGGCATCAACAGAGCCAAGACAGACATTCCAGTGCAGACAGCAGCGTCAGACCTCGTGCTCCAGAACTTTAGAGTCCGAGTGAAGAAGACCAATAAGACAAAGAACACCCAGACTCTAGTTTCAACCTGGACAAACGAAGAACCCCACATCGCCGGAAGTCCTTCCAAGCATTCAATAGGAGGGAATTCGCACCACTGCTGGCACTATGAAAAATGCGAAACGATGACCACCATTTTAAATCACAGTGATGACTGAGACAGCCAGCATACTTCTTGGCAAACAATCGCCGAAACAACACAACCATGGTCACAGATAAATCTTGAATATGTGTGACAAAATAGACGAGACCTAAAGAAAGCAAGAACACTACAGGAGAGCACTATACAGAGAATAAACAAGAAGATCAGGAGAGACATAGAAGACCAAGGAGGAATGGAGTAGAGAAACATTGTGCCAAAATCGAAGAGTGCTGACAAATAGAATAATAGCAAAGAGCTACCAGATTGTGAAAGAGCTCAACCAAACAGAAACAAGGCAAGAGTCAGTAACACCAGGACACAGAAGGGACTTGCCTAACAGAAAAGAAGGAAATCATTGCAGATGGACGGAATATGTTCGACTCTACAATCAGCAGACGCTAGGACGACCCAGCGTTCTTGCAAGCCAAGCCTCATCGAATAAAGACAACTTTCCAATTCTCGCAGGAAGTAGAATAGTCAATTAGATCGCTGAAAAAGGAAAATCAGCAGAATCGACAACACCAGCTGAGCTGATCCACACGGGGAGAAGCAGTGACAGACATCCTTACAAGTATCGGCAAAACAAGATCTGCAGACCGAGAGTGGCCTACACCAGGCCCCATGCACTCATCATAACTCGTCTCTTTACTCTTCCTCTCTACTCCTCTCTCCTTAACTCTTCTCTCTCTCTAACTCTCTCTACTCTCCGGCTAACTCTACACTACTCTCTCTCCTTCTCCTTCTTAACTCGTCCTCTCTCTAACTCTCTGCTTTACTACTCTCTCATCTCCTCTCTCTTAACTCCTCTTCGTCTCTCTCTCACTTCTCTACATACCTCTCCTCTACCTTATAACTCGTCTTCTTCTCCAGTCTCTCTCTCAATCTCTCTCTCTCTCTCTCTTCTCTACTACTCTCTACCTCTCGCTCCCTACTCTCTCACCTCTTTTTCTACTTCCTCTCTTCTCTCTTCTTCTAAACTCTAACCCCTCTCTCTACCTTAGATCTTTCTCTCTCTCACTTCTCAGAATTCTACTCCTCTCCCAACTCTGCTCTCTCAATCACTCTCTCTCTCGCTTCTTCTTCTCTTCTAACTCTTCTTTTTAAGACTTCTCTCTTCTCCTCCACTTCTCAATTTCTCTCTCTCTACTTTTTACGCCTTCTCTCTAACTCTCATTTGATAACTCTCAACTCTCCCTCTCTTCTATACTCCCTACACTCTTCAACTCTTTCTCACCGCTCTTCTCTACCTCAACGCATCGTACTCAAACTCTCCGCGCCGTCTCTTGAAAATCTCTCTCATCTCTCGACTCTCTCCCCCCCACTCTCTCCTCTATCTTCTCTCTCTATCTTTCTTTACTAACTCTCATCTATAACCCCTAACTCATCGTCCCTCTATTCTCCTCTACTCTCTCACTTCTCTCTTACTCTCTCTCTCTGCTTCTCTCTCTTCTCGCTCTCTCTAACTCTCTACTCTTCATACTCACCCTTACTCCTAACTCTCGCTTCATAACTCTAACTCGCTCCCCCTTAACTCGAACTTTCTTAACTCTCTCTCTTCACGCTTCTCCTCTGCTCAACTCTACATCTAACTCTCTCTTCTCTCCTTCTCTTCTACTCTCAAAACCTCATCTCTCTCTCCTCTCGCTCTTCCCCTCTAACTCCCGTCTACTCTCGGCTTAACTCTTCTCTTCCTCTCGCTCTACTCTCCCTCTCTCATAAACTCCTTCGCTGCTCTGGACTCTCTCTCTCTAACGCTACTGCCTTTCGTCACCTGCTGAACCTCTCCTACTCTCTCTCCTCTCTCTAAACTCTGCGTTCTCTCTCTCATTCTCTTACACTCCATCATCTAACTCTCCTCTTCTCTCTCTGCTCTTCGCTCTCTACTTCTCAACTCTACTCTGCCTTCTCTCTACGAACTCTACTCTCCCTCCGCTTCATCTCTCTTACCTTCTCTCTCTCCTCTGAACTCTCTCTCTACCCCCCCCCCCCCTCTCTTCCTCTCCTTAACTCCTCGAAACTCCTCTCGCCTCTCCCAAGAAAGAAATCTCCTTCAGTGCCACAAACTACAGGACAAGTCAGCCTCATACGTCATGCCAGTAAAGTCATCTGAAAAGATCCTGAACATGGCTGAAACCACAGCAGAAGAATCATTGCCGAAGGCAGGCCGGTTTCCCGGCCAAATAGAAGCACCACAAACGAGATTCAACGGAGTTCGTGTGAGAAACATACATCCAGCATCATCTAGAACATCTTCCACGGCTTCATTGATTTGAAAAGGCCTTCGATAGAGATATGCATGACGCTCTGTGGGCCACCATGAACAAATTCAACATGGGCCAGAAGGCGGATCCACACCATCAGGAACTCTTCACAAGGCCAACAGTGCAGTAATCGTACAGGCACGTAGGAATTGGTTTACCGTACCGTCAGTTTGGAGTCCGACAGGGATGTCTGCTGTCGGCCACACTAGTTAAACATTTTCCTCGATCGCCATCATGACTGATTGCCCTTGGAAGACCACACAGCACAGTCAGCACTTGGAGGCGAACAATCACCAACCGTCAGTTTTCCGATGACATGTCGGTCCTGCAGGCATGAAGAGAACTCCCAACTCTATGAACAACGGGACGAAATTCCTCCATACGGCAATGGAAATCAGTTGCCGAAAAACCAACTCATGACAAACAGTGCCCACCAATCACCCACCAAGATACACTCTCAGCGAAAAGAACTGAACAGTTTACCATTTCAGTACCTTGGAACCATCATAAGTGAGGAGGATCGAAGACCGAAATCCTAGCATGAGCGCACAAACAGCAGCAGCAATGGCAAGACTGAAGACCATAATGGAAGACAGAAAATCCTCTCGGAACAAGTAAAGGGTAAGTTTTTTTTTTTTTTTATACTAAACCGCTATCCCCTCAATCATGCTTTACGCATGTGAGCAGGACACTAAACGCAAGACCTACAAAGAGGATCCCAAGCAGTAGAAATGAGATGCCTCAGAAGGCTCCTTGGCATCTCATACAAGACATGGCACCAACAATGAATCCGCAGAATGAATCACTCAACAGTTCTGGGTTATGAAGACCTACTGACCACGGCCGAAAAGAGGAAACCTCAGATGTAGGGCCGTAAAAACAACCTCAGAAGGACTGCAAAGGACATCCTGCAAGAACAGACCAGGGGACGAGAAGACGGGGGCAGACGAGAGGAGAAAGTTGATGCCGACGACATCCTGAATGGAACAGGGAGGACTTCAGTTCCACCCAGGCACTTGCCCACGACCGCGCTAAGTGGAGCCAGCTGGTCCACCGTTCGTCCACCATGCAGCGCCCCCACGACCCTGGCGGGTTACGGGACCAGTGAGTGAGTGAGTGAACACATTTACGTTGTCTGATTTTTTGGCAATTCCTACACATTTACATTGTCAGATTTCATGGCAATTCCTACACATTTACATTGTCAGATTTGGGGGTTGGTTATTCTCTCTACACATTTACATTGTCAAATTTTGGGGGTTGGTTATTCTCTCTACACATTTACATTGTCAGATTTGTTAGCAATTTCTACACATTTACATTGTTAGATTTTTTGGCAATGCCTACACATTTACATTGTCAGATTTTGGGGGTTGGTTATTCTCTCTACACATTTACATTGTCAGTTTTTGGGGGGTTGGTTATTCTCTCTACACATTTACATTGTCAGATTTTTTGGCAATGCTACACATTTACATTCAGATTTGGGGGGGGGGGGGGGGGGGGGGGGGGGGGGGACTGGTTATTCTCTCTACACATTTACATTGTCAGATTTTGGGGGGGTTGGTTATTTCTCTCTACACATTTACATTGTCAGATTTGTTGGCAATTTCTACACATTTACGTTGTCAGATTTTTTGGCAATGCCTACACATTTACATTGTCAGATTTTTGGGGGTTGGTTATTCTCTCTACACATTTACATTGTCAGTTTTTTGGGGTTGGTTATTCTCTCTACACATTTACATTGTCAGTTTTTTTGGCAATGCCTACACGTTTACATTGTCAGATTTTTGGGGGTTGGTTATTCTCTCTACACATTTACATTGTCAGATTTTTGGGGGTTGGTTATTCTCTCTACACATTTACATTGTCAGTTTTGTGGGGTTGGTTATTCTCTCTACACATTTACATTGTCAGATTTTGGGGGTTGGTTATTCTCTCTACACATTACATTGTCAGATTTTGGGGGTTGGTTATTCTCTCTTCACATTTACATTGTCAGTTTTTGGGGGTTGGTTATTCTCTCTACACATTTACATTGTCAGATTTTTTGGCAATGTCTACAAATTTACATTGTCAGATTTTGGGGGGGTTGGTTATTATCTCTACACATTTACATTGTTAGATTTTGGGGGGTTGGTTATTCTCTCTACACATTTACATTGTCAGTTTTTGGGGGCTTGGTTATTCTCTCTACACATTTACATAGTCAGATTTTTGGGGGTTGGTTATTCTCTCTACACATTTACATTGTCAGATTTTTTGGCAATGTCTACAAATTTACATTGTCAGATTTTTGGGGGGTTGGTTATTCTCTCTACACATTACATTGTCAGATTTCGGGGGTTGGTTATTCTCTCTACATATTTACATTGTCAGATTTTGGGGGGTTGGGTTATTCTCTCTACACATTTACATTGTCAGTTTTTGGGGGGTTGGTTATTCTCTCTACACATTTACATTGTCAAGAACTGTACAACTACCCAATACAACCTGACAAGAGCATAATAGAAGAGAAAGCAGCAATATCAAGAGCACCCTCACCATTACCTATACTGAGGGAAGAAGTGGAAGAAGCCATCCGCAGCTTACCAGTAGGAAAGTCCCCAGGAGCAGACAACATACCAGCAGAGCTGCTCAAGCATGGTGGCGAAACAGTCATCACACATGTTACAGCTATCTGTCAGAAGATTTGGGAGACAAAACAGTGGCCAACAGAATGGACACAATTACTCATCATACCCCTGCCCAAGAAGGGGAATTTACGCCAATGCCAAAACTATAGAACAATCAGCCTCATCAGCCACGCCAGCAAGATCATGCTCAAAGTTATTTTGAATCGACTAAAGAAAGAGGCAGAAGAACACCTTGCAGAGGAACAAGCTGGGTTCAGGGCAGGCAGTAGCACAATCGAACAGATTTTTAACTGCCACATCCTGATGGAAAAACATCTTCAACATCAGAGAGACCTGTTCCACAACTTCATCGACTTCAAGAAGGCTTTCGACAGAGTATGAAGGCCTGTGGCAGGTCCTCAGAATGTTTGGCATTGAAGAAGGACTAGTGCAAACCATTCAAGCACTATACAACACCGCAAGCAGTGCAGTCCTTCTGAACAATCAGGTCGAAGACTACTTCAAAGCCACAGTTGGGGTCCGACAAGGATGCCTGTTATCTCCAGTCCTGTTTAATCTGTTCTTGGAAAACATTATGAGAGAGACCCTCCATGACTTCCACTCTACCATCTCCATTGGCGGCAGACCCCTCAACAACTTGCGGTTTGCCGATGACATTGACCTCATGGGCGGAAGTAACACAGAGCTGCAAGATCTTACGACCAGACTTGAGAACAGAGCTGGAGCATATGGGGTTCGGGGTGGTGTGGGAGGAGGGGGAGGAAATCCTCTACAACCTCCCGGGGGGGACTTGATGCACAGGCTCTCAGACCAAGAGCTTATGACTGCTCTAACCGCGAAGCTACCGCGCTCCCCATTTCAAAATCCGCATACACACGGGGACTGGATGTAAAAAAAGAAAAAGCACATACGAGCGCTTTGATTTGTTGCTTTACAAGATTCAGCGCTATATAAATTCCATACATTATTATTATTATTATTATTATTCCATTATCCTCGATATAAAAGAAATTTTTAAAAATAAAACAAATTTTTTTTTTAAATAATTAATAGCCTACCCAAATATTTAGTAAATCCCCAAAACAAAACAAAACTGAAATATCTTTTTCTTAAAAAAAAAAAAAAAATTCGACACAAATTTCATCAAGCTGACAAGCCCAGGTAGGCCACGGTATCTGGGGCAGGGTGGAGAGGTTGAGGGGGTAAAGGGTTCAAACTGCGACTCCTCTGCAAGAAAACTTGAATGGCCGTCTGTCTCTTCTTTCGGGTGTGTATGATCTGAATGGTTTAAAAAAAAAAAAAAAAAAAACCCTTCGGATGAAACTATACACGGAAACTACACGTGTCAACGCACGCAGGACATCGTGCGCGCTGGTTAAAACCCCAGTTCCACACCTTTCTGAAAAGTAGGCTGTTTAGAAACAAGATGATGAAAAATTAAAATAACAGAAGAAACTTCTTTGTTTTTTTAAACCCGCATGGACTCGTGTATCCTGCTTTGACTCGGAATACAGCTACCTAAAATGGTTTGGGAGGAGAGGGGGGAGGGAGGGGAGGGGGGAACAGTTGCAGAGGTAAAAATCTCACCATTGGTGAACTTCGGAGAAGTTTTTTTATAAAAAAAAAATTGGTAAAGAAAGTATACCAAAAAAGAAAGACAGAAAGATCTGCAATTCCATTTCTAGAATCAAAAAGAAATGAATCCACTGATCTCTCTCTCTCTCTTCTCTCTCTCTCATCTCTCACTCGTCTCTCTCTAACTCCTCTCTCTCTCTCTTCCTCAAAATAAAATAGCCTACAAAATAATAGGAGGGGGGGGGGGACGGAATAGCCTAGTGGTCAGAACATTGCGCTCACAATCTGACGACCTGGGTTCGATTCTCGTTCGAGGGGATATTTTCCCCTGGAATTAATATCAGTGCAGACTCCACTCTCTCCCAAAGTCCTTTGGATGAGACTATAAACCGAGGTCCCGTGTGCGAACGCACGCAGAGCATCTTGCGCACACGTTAAATCCTGTTCCGCTTTTCGTAAGAGTAGGCCATTGTGTGCCGGTGGGAACAGATGACAGAATTTACAAATCCGCATGCACACGGGGACTGGATGTAAAAAAGCACATAAGTGCTTAATCCATTATCCTCGATATAAAAGAAAAAGAAAGAAATTAATCTCTCTCTCTCTCTCTGCCATCTTTGTCCCTTTCATTTCCAAGTTTTTGTTTTTTGTTTTTAAAACCGTTATTATTCCATTTTATTATCATGAATTACGGTTTTTCTTATATATGACCAAAAAAAGCAATGAAAAATATTTACAAAAAGGAGACGGTGGGAGGGGGGGTGGAATGATAAAATAAAGAAATATGAGGAAAAACAGAGAAAAAAAATGAAAACCCAAACACACACACACACACACACACACACACACACACACACACACACACGAGAAAGAATAGAAAGTAAGGAGGCGAGACACCCGACGGACAGACAGATGATAATAATATAAAAAATAAAAAATTATGGAATTTTTTAGCGCTGAATCTTGTAAAGCAACAAATCAAAGCGCTCGATAGAGGTCACAAAAAGATTTTAGTGTGTTTTACATGTGCTAGTAACATTTTTCCATAAAGGTTCTAATTATATAGTGACAATGACTGTCATGCAACATAAAAACATGTTATAGTACAATGAAGGTATTCAACAGACATTCCAATGCTTCGCTTCCATCATTAAACCACGCCCTGAATGGAGTCCCTTCAAGAACAACAGTGGGAGAGTAAAAAATGTGTGTGTTCTATTTTACTCCTCTATCAAATGCTATCTTCTTTTCAACTTGTTGATAAACACCGACAGTGCAGGCCTACTTCTATTTAATTTATAATTATATATATATATATATATATATATATATATATATATATATATATATATATTATATATATATATATATATTATATATATAAGAGAGAGAGCGAGCGAGAGAGAGAGAGAGAGAGAGAGAGAGAGAGAGAGAGAGAGAGAGAGAGAGAGAGAGAGAGAGAGAGAGAGCGAGATGTTGTTTACCTAACAAGATGGTTAAATTAAAGACAAGGTAAATGCTTGTCTTTTGTGGAATTCATTTTCTCGCTTTCAGTAGTGGAGGAGGGCCACTGTAGCTAGGCGACTGGTTCAGACCTTCCCCCTCACTCCCATGGGTCCATGAAATCGTGGGTTCGAATCTCGGTGTGGGCCTCTGGTGAACTAAGGGTGAGGGGATTTCTTACGATCTTCCAGATCAACTTGAGTGCAGACCCGCCTTGCACAACATACCCATGTGCACAAAATCAAACATGCACGATAATGATCCCCTAAAGTTATGTCAGCATTTGGTGGGTTAGAGAAACACCAACATACCCAGTATGGTGGATCGGTGATCTAGAGGTCACGCGCCTGTCTAGAAAGCGAAAAGTCCGGGTCGGAAGTGTGCGGTGGTTCGAATCCCGTTTGGACCCGAAACTTTTCCCCCATCCATTAATAATAATAATAATAATAATAATAATAATAATAATAATAAATGGAACTTATATAGCGCTATATCTTGCAAAGACAAATCAAAGCGCATGCATTCAACCTAATCTTACACAGTCATGCAATCAATGATAAATAATCAATGAGTGGTGGTCTGGGCGCTAGTCTTTCGGATGAAACGATAAACCGAGATCCCGTGTGTTACACAAAATTATTTAGCGCACGTAAAAGAACCCACGGCAACAAGAGAGTTGTCCCTGGCGAAATCCTGTAGAAAGAAAAGCCACTCTGATAGGGAAACAAATGCAGTTGTAGACAGAAAAAAAATGGGTGGCGCTGCTCTTGTGGCGATGCGCTCTCCCCGGAGAGAGCAGCCCGAATTTCACGCATAGAAATCTGACGTGACTGAAAGTGGTATAAATAAATAAAATAAATAAATAAATAAATAATTACATCCAGGAAGTCGGAGTGTGGCTGCCTTCATGGATGCCCCCCCCCCCCCCCCCCAAAAAAAAAGGTCACATAGGCAAAATATCCAGTTCTAGCCAAGAAACACAGGGGGGGGGGGTGGAATTAGTTAAGCATGAATGATAATCATTGTTTTAAAATATCTCCTAGGAAGTTGACCAAAGAAAAATAACGACTCTCCATAACATAAAGATAAGAATTAAGAAACAAACCACCACCACCCCCACCACCCCCTTCCCTTAACAAACAAAAAAAAACCAAGACTGCATCCAAAAAAAAACATTACTGATTTTTTAGCTACACTTTCATGTAGCACAGGCTCTCAGACCAAGAGCTTATGACTGCTCTAACCGCGAAGCTACCGCGCTCCCCATTTCAAAATCCGCATACACACGGGGACTGGATGTAAAAAAAGAAAAAGCACATACGAGCGCTTTGATTTGTTGCTTTACAAGATTCAGCGCTATATAAATTCCATACATTATTATTATTATTATTATTATTATCATTCCATTATCCTCGATATAAAAGAAATTTTTAAAAATAAAACAATTTTTTTTTTTAAATAATAATTAATAGCCTACCCAAATATTTAGTAAATCCCCAAAACAAAACAAAACTGAAATATCTTTTTCTTTAAAAAAAAAAAAAAAAATTCGACACAAATTTCATCAAGCTGACAAGCCCAGGTAGGCCACGGTATATGGGGCAGGGTGGAGTGGTTGAGGGGGGTAAAAGGTTCAAACTGCGACTCCTCTGCAAGAAAACTTGAATGGCCGTCTGACTCTTCTTTCGGGTGTGTATGTTCCTGTGAACATTTACTTTCTTCCCCCCCCCCCCTCCCCCCCCCCCCCCCCCCTTCCCACCCCCACCCTTAAAGTCTGGGTTTTGAAGAAAACGCTCATCCTGATCTCGCCCTTTCTTCTCAAGTTGACGAGAAGAATATTCGATCTGAATGTTTAAAATAAAAAAATATATATAAATTTTTTTTAAAAACCCTTCGGATAAAACTATACACGGAAACTACACGTGTCAACGCACGCAGGACATCGTGCGCGCTGGTTAAAACCCCCGTTCCACACCTTTCTGAAAAGTAGGCTGTTTAGAAACAAGATGATGAAAATTTAAAATAACAGAAGAAACTTCTTTTTTTGTAAAACCCGCATGTAATCGTGTATCCTGCTTTGACTCAGAATACAGCTACCTAAAATGGTTTGGGAGGAGAGGGGGGAGGGAGGGGAGGGGGGAACAGTTGCAGAGGTAAAAATCTCACCATTGGTGAACTTCGGAGAAGTTTTTAAAAAAAAAAAATTTGTAAAGAAAGTATACCAAAAAAGAAAGACAGAAAGATCTGTAATTCCATTTCTAGGATCAAAAAGAAATGAATCCACTGATATCTCTCTCTCTCTCTCTCTCTCTCTCTCTCTCTCTCTCTCTCTCTCAAAATAAAATAGCCTACAAAATAATAGGGAGGGGGGGGGGGGGGGGGGGGGGGGGGGGAACGGGATAGCCTAGTGGTCAGAACATTGCGCTCACAATCTGACGACCTGGGTTCGATTCTCGTTCAAGGGGGATATTTTCCCCCTGGAGTTAACATCAGTGCAGACTCCACTCTCTCCCAAAGTCCTTCGGATGAGACTATAAACCGAGGTCCCGTGTGCGAACGCACGCAGAGCATCTTGCGCACACGTTAAATCCTGTTCCGCTTTTCGTAAGAGTAGGCCATTGTGTGCCGGTGGGAACAGATGACAGAATTTACAAATCCGCATGCACACGGGGACTGGATGTAAAAAAGCACATAAGTGCTTAATCCATTATCCTCGATATAAAAGAAAAAGAAAGAAATTAATCTCTCTCTCTCTCTCTCCCCTCTCTCTCTCTCCTCTTCTCTCTCTCTCTCTCTCTCTCTCTCTCTCTCTCTCTGCCATCTTTGTCCCTTTCATTTCCAAGTTTTTGTTTTTTGTTTTTAAAACCGTTATTATTCCATTTTATTATCATGAATTACGGTTTTTCTTATATATGACCAAAAAAAGCAATGAAAAATATTTACAAAAAGGAGACGGTGGGAGGGGGGGTAGAATGATAAAATAAAGAAGTATGAGGAAAAACAGAGAAAAAAAACATGAAAACCCAAACACACACACACACACCACACACACACACACACACGAGCAAGAATGGAAAGAGAAGGAGGGCGAGACAGCCGACAGACAGACGGATGATAATAA
This sequence comes from Rapana venosa, assembly GCA_028751875.1. Classification (NCBI taxonomy): domain Eukaryota; kingdom Metazoa; phylum Mollusca; class Gastropoda; order Neogastropoda; family Muricidae; genus Rapana; species Rapana venosa. The sequence continues at coordinate 8,220,073 of CM054164.1, forward strand.
TAATAATAATAATAATATATGGAACTTATATAGCGCTGAATCTTGTAAAGCAACAAATCAAAGCGCTCGATAGAGGTCACAACAGATATAGTGTGTTTTACATGTGTTAGTATACATTTTTCCATAAAGGTTCTAAATTATATAGTGACAATGACTGTCATGCAACATAAAAACATGTTCATAGTACAATGAAGGTATTCAACAGACATTCCAATGCTTCGCTTCCATCATTAAACCACGCCTGATATGGAGTCCATTCAAGAACAACAGTGGTATGAGTAAAAAATGTGTGTGTTCTATGTACTCCTCTATCAAATGCTATCTTCTTTTCAACTTGTTGATAAACACCGACAGTGCAGGCCTACTTCTATTTAATTTATAATTATATATATATATATATTATATATATATAGAGAGAGAGAGAGCGAGCGAGCGAGCGAGCGAGAGAGAGAGAGAGAGAGAGAGAGAGAAGAGAGAGAGAGAGAGAGAGAGAGAGAGAGCGAGATGTTGTTTACCTAACAAGATGGTTAAATTAAAGACAAGGTAAATGCTCGTCTTTTGTGGAATTCATTTTCTCGCTTTCAGTAGTGGAGGAGGGCCACTGTAGCTAGGCGACTGGTTCAGACCTTCCCCCTCACTCCCATGGGTCCATGAAATCGTGGGTTCGAATCTCGGTGTGGGCCTCTGGTGAACTAAGGGTGAGGGGATTTCTTACGATCTTCCAGATCAACTTGAGTGCAGACCCGCCTTGCACAACATACCCATGTGCACAAAATCAAACATGCACGATAATGATCCCCTAAAGTTATGTCAGCATTTGGAGGGTTAGAGAAACACCAACATACCCAGTATGGTGGATCGGTGGTCTAGAGGTCACGCGCCTGTCTAGAAAGCGAAAAGTCCGGGTCGGAAGTGTGCGGTGGTTCGAATCCCGTTTGGACCCGAAACTTTTCCCCCATCCATTAATAATAATAATAATAATAATAATAATAATAATAAATGGAACTTATATAGCGCTATATCTTGCAAAGACAAATCAAAGTGCATGCATTCAACCTAATCTTACACAGTCATGCAATCAATGATAAATAATCAATGAGTGGTGGTCTGGGCGCTAGTCTTTCGGATGAAACGATAAACCGAGATCCCGTGTGTTACACAAAATTATTTAGCGCACGTAAAAGAACCCACGGCAACAAGAGAGTTGTCCCTGGCGAAATCCTGTAGAAAAAAAAGCCACTCTGATAGGGAAACAAATGCAGTTGTAGACAGAAAAAAAATGGGTGGCGCTGCTCTTGTGGCGATGCGCTCTCCCCGGAGAGAGCAGCCCGAATTTCAGGCAGAGAAATCTGACGTGACTGAAAGTGGTATAAATAAATTTTTAAAAAAATAAATAAATAAATACATCCAGGAAGTCGGAGTGTGGCTGCCTTCATGGATGCCCCCCCCCCCCCCCCCCCAAAAAAAAAAAAAAGGTCACATAGGCAAAATATCCAGTTCTAGCCAAGAAACACAGGGAGGGGGGGTGGAATTAGTTAAGCATGAATGATAATCATTGTTTTAAAATATCTCCTAGGAAGTTGACCAAAGAAAAATAACGACTCTCCATAACATAAAGATAAGAATTAAGAAACAAACCACCACCACCCCCACCACCCCCTTCCCTTAACAAACAAAAAAAAACAAAGACTGCATCCAAAAAAAAACATTACTGATTTTTTAGCTACACTTTCATGTGAAAATAGTAAAAGAAGAAAATCAGCTCACCTGTAGATTGG
>CM054164.1:8229350-8231850 GCA_028751875.1 Rapana venosa
ACTGATGAGCTAGCTCCATCTGCCCACATGACACAGGTAGTTTTGTTTTTGCTTCGTTTTGTTTAACGTCTATTCACTACTTGGTGATTTAGACACACCCGCAGTCACACCACAACACCTATACACACCTCGTCTCTCTCTCTCTCTCTCTCTCTCTCTCTCTCTCTCTGTGTCTCTGTCTCTCTCTCTCTCTCTGTCTCTGTCTCTCTGTGTCTCTTTCTCTCTCTCTCTCTCTGAATATATATAAACATATGCACACATGCACACAAACATACATACATGTATACATACATAATACAAACATGCATATAAAAAGTATGTTCTTTCGAGCCAGAAGGCCCATAGAGCTGGAGCTTATCCCGGTTTCTGTAGCGTTAAGCGAACTGATGGTTTTTCACCACCCCTGTGACAGGACGCTAGTCTGTCGCCAGATACTTCCCCAGCAGAGCTGGTACCCACTTGTACACCTGGGTGGAGTGAGGAAAATAGGAGTTAAGTGTCTTTCCCAAGGACACAACACCGAGCCGAGCGGGGATCGAACCCGCGACCTCTGGATCACGAGTTGACCGCCTAAACCCCTCGACCACGGTGCCTCCAACATGCATATACCCCACAACTTATTACAGTAAATGTCTTGCAGGAGAAGAATACATAACTTCAGCAACTGTCATTATGAATTGCTGGGAGTCATATAAAACTTCCCGAGCAGTTGAATAATTTTTATGACTCTCTAGACCCATCCTTATGTACTTGTCAAGAAGAATTGGACAGTCAAGCAATACATGGTGGATTGAAAGGGGGCTAGAACACCAGCATGTTATATTATTACAAAATTCAGTATTCCAGGCATTAAGTCTCATTTTATGTATCAAAACGTCTATTTTTCCTGAGCAAGAAATATTTTCAAAGTGCTTTTTCGTCATTTTAGAATGCTGCTTTGATGTCTATCAAATTCTAATTTGCGTTGACTCAAGGGCAGCATTAATGGCACTGAAGACATGGCAGGGGAACATAAGGAACGATATTGTATTTGAGATTTAATTCCTGATACATTGTATTGCAAGCAGAGGCATCGGAATAACTTTTTGCTGGATTGCTTCTCATTGTGGAATTTATTGGAATGACATGGATGATTCTTTGGCAAAGCAAGGTGCCTCTGAATGCAGTACTGAAGCGTTTGATTCCAGTCTTGCAATGTCGTCCTATGAAATAAATTCTAAAATGACACAGGTGGTACTGGCTTACATGGTTACCAGTAGCAGAGAAGACCTCTGACCTGACACACAACACAACACACACAATACAATATAAGAAATCACAACACAGCACAACGCAACACAGCGCAACGCAACACAGCACAACACAGCACAATACAACACAACACAGTACAACACAGCACAACACAACACAGCACAACACGACACCAACACGGCACAGCACACACAACACAACACAGCACAGCACAGCACAACACAACACAACACACAACACGGCACGGCACAACACAGCACAACACAGCACAGCATACCACACAACACAACACAGCACACAACACAGCACAGCACAACACAACGCAACATACAACACCACACAGCACACCACAACACAGCACACAGCACAACAAAGCACAGTACAGCGCACAGCACAACACCGCACAACACAGCACAAAACAAGACAGCACAACACAGAACAGCACAACACAGCACATCACAACCACACCACACTACACCACAGTACAACATAGAACACCACACCACAGCACACCACACCACAGCACACCACACCACAGCACACCACACCATACCACACCACACTACACCACACCACACCATACCACACCACACCACACCACAGAACACCATACCCACACCACACCACACCACAGCACACCACACACACCACACAACCACCACACCATACACACAACCAATACCACACCACACAACACACCACACCACACACAGCACACCACACCACAGCACATCACACAACAACACACCACACTACACCACACCACATCACACCACAACAAACCACACACAAACCCCACCACACTACACACACACACACACACACAACCACACCACACTACACCACACACACCCCACACACCACACCACACCACACAGGTAGGTAGATAGAGAGATAGAGAGGCAGAGACATAGATAGATAGATAGATAGATAGATAGATAGATAGATAGATAGATAGATAGATAGATAGATAGAGAGATAGAGAGATAGATGGAGAGATAGATAGATAGATAGATAGATAGATAGATTGATTGATTGATTGATTGATTGATTGATTGATTGATTGAATGAAGAGAGATTGAGATAGATAGATAGAGAGATAGAGAGAGAGAGAGATAGATAGATAGATAGATAGATAGATAGATAGATAGATAGATAGATAGATAGATAGATAGATAGATAGATAGATAGATTGAGAGAGAGCGAGATTGATAGAGAGAGAGAGAGAAAGAACTCGAACTCAAACTCG
>CM054164.1:8234350-8238275 GCA_028751875.1 Rapana venosa
AAGACAATCACTAGCATGAAAAGCTGAACAAAGAAAGAAGACATCTTTAGAGACAAACACAGACTAATTTTCAACCGGACCTGTCAGGCCTTTTCTGTATTATTGCTTATTCATTTATTTATTCATTAATTTGTTTATTCCTCTAGTTGGAGGATAATGCAATAAGCACTCAGCGCGCTTTGTTTTCTATCCAGTCCCCGTGCGTATGCAAGTCGCGTCGATTTTGTCATCCGTTCCCCCCGGCACACAAGGGCCTACTCTTCCGAAAAGCCGAACGGGTTTTAACGTGTGCGCAAGATGTTCTGCGTGCGTTTGCACACACGGGGCCCCCGGTTTGCAGTGTCATCCGAAGGACTTTTGGGGAGAGTGGAGTTAACTCCAGAGGAAAAACCCTCTTGAACGGGAATCGAACCCGGGTCAGCCGATCACGAGCGCATCACGCTAATCAGTTTATATTTTGGGGTTTTTTTTGGTTTGTTGTTGCTTTTTGTGGGTTGGGGTTTTTTTGTTTTCGTTAGGCCTATAGCTTTGAGATTCACCAGCGATGAGACATTGCGTACGCAATCTTTTTTCTTTTTTTTTTGACCTACCATGAAGGTGTATGTATGTATGTTTGTCCGTCGTGTCCGACGATGACCTCCAAAACAGCAGAGGAGGCAGCTGCTGTTTCGGAAACTGGGCAGAAATTTGATTATAGTGGAGATGCCTTGCCCACAGTACATCCCCCACTCTCTCGACCAAGTGGGCATAAGGACAGTCAGCGTTGGAGATGTTCTCCAAAGGCCAACCAACCAGCCCCCCCAGGGCTGCAGCACATAATAAGGACTGTGCGAGTCAAGCCTCCTAGTCAGAGAGTCATAGTCGATCACTAAAGACTCAGCTGTAAAGTGGAATTCCATGAGTGGGAAAGAAAGCCACTGGTCATACTACAGCCTCTCACTTTGCTGCTGTTGCCCCCAGCAGCGTCAATGGTTTAATCAAGAACTGGGATAAAGCCCAGGAAGGTAGCGGCATTCTAACTTCAGAGATACACTACTGGGTATGTTCCGCCTTTCCGTAACCCACTGTCATGAAATGCTGGATCTTTAACGTGCATGTTTGATTACACGACGAAGGGAATTAAGGCACTGGCATGTCTGCTTTTTAAACTCGAGTTGGGAGATCCGTTTTTTTTATTTAAAAAAACTATAGTAATTCATGTCGTTTAAAAAGCCACCCTTAATGATTTATACCAGACGTATACGCCGAAATTTGAACTCACATCTTCATGGACCCTTGATATCCACCTCTTCGCCCCCGCCCCCCCCCCCCCCCCCCACAACACCCCCCTCTTCTCTTCTTCCCCCCCCCCCCCCCACAACATCCCCCTCTTCTCTTCTCCCCCCCCCCCCCCCCCCCCTCCCCCCTCTTCTCTTCTCCCCCCCCCCCCCCCACAACATCCCCCTCTTCTCTTCTCCCCCCCCCCCCCCACAACATCCCCCTCTTCTCTTCTCCCCCCCCCCCCCATCCCCAGCCCCACTCCCTCCTCGGACATGCCGGGGGTGGGGGTGGGGGGGGGTGGGGGGGGGGGGGAGGGGGGGGGCGCTATCAGTATAAAAAGCATCCCCACCTTCTGGAAATTCTGTGCTAGGAATTCCCTCTTTTCTATCCCACTGTTTGTTTGTTTCTTGCCTATGTTCTGCCGGCTTGGTTCACTCGCCTGGCTTGTCTTTTCCCCCAGAAAGAGTTGAATGATAACAACTGGAATGACCTCCCTCTTTCACTTCGCCAAAAGCCTTCACTTGATACCTTCAAATCCAGCCTCAAAACGCACTTATTTCCTACCTGACACTTTTCCCCTCATATCTGTTCCTACTTTTCAACAGCCCAGCGTCCTTCATCTCCGTCATCACCACCTAAGTGTGGTGTGTGGTGTGTGTGTGTGTGTGTGTGTGTGTGTGTGTGTGTGTGTGTGTGTGTGTGTGTGTGGTGTGTGTGTGTGTGTGTGTGTTGATGTTGTCTTCAATTTAACGTCTGTTCACTCTAAGTGATATTAGACGAGGGAAATAGAAAGTGTAGTGGAAGTTAAAGAAGGGAGAAGAAGGAGTGAAAGGAGAAAAGGTTAAGAAATAGCATGTGTTGGGGTTTGTTTGTTTTTTGGAAAACACACACACACAAACTAAACATACTCCCCCCCCCCCCCCCCCCCCAATAAATTTTGAAATATCTTATGTTATTTGAGGAAAGTTGCATGCGTGTAAATGATTTGAGTGCAAGCGCTTCGATTTGTTTGTTTTACAAGATTCGGCGCTATATAATTCCATATAGTAGTAGTAGTAGTAGTAGTAGTAGTAGTAGTAGCAGTAGTAGTAGTAGTAGTATAACTCTCTCCTACGCCGAAGTCGGATGTGCTGGGCCTGACTAGCAAGGCGCTTCACGGCATTTTCGCTCCTATGAAAGACACCAATAACTGCTGCCTGAGTGTTGGACGAAGAGAAACAAGTCTTAACCAGTCGGCTACCGGCCTAGCCTTCATCAGTCCTAAGTTCAATTCTTCACACAAAATCTGGACAGCCACAGAGAGACAATGACAATGACAAATTTCTTTTATTTCGAGGATAATGAATAAGCCCTCATGTGCTTTATTTTTTATTACATCCAGTCCCTGCCCGTAGGAATACATCTTAATAATAAACCCAATACTCATACCCTCAAACAGTAGAAACAAAGGGGGAAAAAATTTTAAACAAACAAATAAAAGAAAATCCCCAAAAAACAACCCCCTCCCCCCCCCCAAAAAAAAAACCACACATACACACAACAACAACAACAACAACAAACAAACAAAAGAAAAAACAACCCCAACGAAAAGACCCACCCCCCCAAAAAAAACACCCAAACACAAGCACCAACACAAACAAAAACAAAAGACAATGATAAAAACACCACCAAAAAAAAAAAAAAACCAACCCCGAACTTATAAAGTCATAAAGAGAGAGGGAGAGAGAGAGAAAAAAAAAAGAGAGAGAGAGAGAGAGATTTCTGAACTCTGAAATGATGAAACGTACATACGCCCTGGGCCACAAGATATTTCTCGGGCTTGGAATGGAACAATGGGTTCATTAGTAGCATTGGCAAAGCAACTGCACAACAACAAAGTACAGATTTACGACTGATTAAAGTAGAAAAGCCTACACTACTCTAATTCATTATATTGACGGAACAGAGAGAGAAGGGGATGGGGAGAGACAGAGACAGAGAGAGGGAGAGAGAGGGAGAGGAAGGGGTGGAGCTTTTCTCTGAGGTGTCGATCTTTATCTGTTTCGGTTCTTTTTGAGTCTTCTTGGGGGGAGGGTCATTGCCAACAAGACAGTCTTGGAAATAGCAGGAGCAGAAAAAATCAGCCAGGAGATTAGAAGACGAAGATGGAACTGGATCGGACATGTCCTAAGAAAGGACAGGAGTGACGACTGTGCTGTTGCCCTCGGATGGACACCTGAAGGGAGAAGGAAAAGGGGACGCCCAAAAACAACATGGCGACGAATGGTAGAAGTAGAGCGGAACGGCGCAGGCTGGAGCACGTGGAACGCCGCACGACGCACAGCTGCAGACCGGAACCAGTGGAGGAAGGCTACACACCGGTATTAAAAAATCACTCTTTTCCTTCTGTTTTTCTATGTAACTCATATTCATACCGCACGCACTAAGGCATCCACAGAAATAAAAACCACTTTTTGTGAAAGACTAGCCTCTGACTCAAAACTCATGTGATTTTGAACAAATTTGGAGGTTTTTGAATTTTTTTTAGTTTCATCAAACACTGTACCCCCTCAGTCCTTTGTCGTCTGCTAGCTTCCTTACCGCAATATGCATGCGCGGGTTCAACGCTGAGGGTAAGGAAACCCCCATTATGTTTACCACTTTCTCGTGCCAAACCCCTTTTTTA